>WHVD01000003.1:1200000-1800000 GCA_015178975.1 Hysterangium stoloniferum | reverse complement strand
CAGCAATATAGTAGCTTGGGCTTCTAGCTGGCTGTATCTAAATCTAGGTGAATGTATATACTCTAACTGGGCCCTATCCAAGATACCTTCTCCCATTGCTAGAGACCATTTAGGTATGGTATTCCATTTTCCTGATGCTGGTAGTGTTAAAAGTATATAAACTGAATGGCCAGACTGGGAATTGAAACTAGGGCTTCTGCATATACATATAGCAAGGGAGAATAACCAAAAACTTTAAAAAATATTTATTCAATCAAGTATATATATTTATATTGTTTGATATAAATTAATATTTCATCAGATCCAGTCCATCAGGCAATACTCTGAAGAGTGGAGAAATATTAATATTAATCTTACATCTGACAAAAGTTAGTCAAATAATTATCTGTAGATTATTCTTTTGGAATAAATTCCACAATGTGGATTGATAGTGTTAAAATCTTAAATGAGAAAGGGTGGAGGGATGCTCTCTAAGTCAGGTAGGCTAATGATTAGATATGAGCCAATTGGGGGGCTAATAATAGAGATCATACTAGTCGGGAGGTCTGACTCTATGTATAAACATAGTGGAGCTTGGCTTCAACTTATGTGTTGCATCCTTGCATGAACTGTTAGGGTGCTCCAGTATTTCAAACAGAGCATATAGTACAATATAAGCAAAGATCAACACTTAGCTCAGTTGACCAGAGGGCTGAACTACTAAGAGTTGAAGAGTAAAGGGTTGTGGCGTGCCAAGGACACCTTCTGAGGGTATAATGATGAGAGAGAAGGGATGAGAACTAAAAGGAGGTAATCTAAGTTGGTTTTTGAACTGAAGAACTGCATACATGAAAAGAACTTTATACTACAGCAAGATGGATGATTGGAAGGCTGATTAAAGAAGCAAAGTGTCAAAAGATCAAGGGAAGTAGATGACAAGGCAGAAATAATGGAAACTAAATGTAAGGTACTAAAACAATAATAAAAGGTCTCTTAGGTGGCAAGTAAGGTGTATACATGGAGATGGAGATGGGGGAGCAAATAGGATGGAAAACTAAAGGGCTAGAACACAACATAAACAAGTATCAGGGGCACCATGAGTGGTAATACTGTGGGTGGGGTACCAATAATGAGACAGCAGGGGTTTTCAAGTCAAAAACAGGTTGCAGGGGTCTGAAATGATGGGATCCTACATAACAGATAGGTCAGATAGTTCTGGTTAACTTTCTAAACCAAATAAATTTAAATTACATAAACTATATTTGAAAGTTAACATACACATACACAAGAGAATACATGTTATTTTAAAGCTTAAGTCAGAATCTAAATAATCTTGTATAATCATGATATTTGTGCATATTTTAAAAGAGCATACAAGTTTGAAAGATAAAATTTTGGGGTAATGAAATCTAAACTCATAGAATATGTAGTCATAGCCAGAAGAAATAGTCTCACTTAAAAATGTGAGACCTTCCTCCAAGGGTGTTACCAATTACAGGTGGGAAACAGTGCTAGCATTACACAGTCTAACTGGTGTTACCATTTACTGTGGCTCTTGCTCAAAGTTGCCTACAGTGCAAGTCCAGATTGAATGATGAGGGTTAATCAAGTGCCAATAACACAGGGAGACAATGCTGTTACATATTATACCAGTTACAGTATTTAGTTTTTTTCAGTTCAGATAACATGATGACACAGCTAATGTGTTTTAGAAATCATCATGGGTGGCAATTATCTCGAGATTGATTTGATGGCTGAATGATGTGATGTGGGCAGAAATGGCCATAAATAGTTGTTTCTCACATAACCTCCAGTGACCAACTGGAGAGGAATGTAGTGCAAATGATTTCTCACTCATCGATACCTGTGGGTTACAGTTAGACTAGCCAGTTTACTAATTTGTTTCAAGATTTTATTCTCAATGCTTCCTTGAATTGCACCCTAATGCTACCCCTCAAACAACCCAGCACCACTTTGGTGTATTCATTTTGACATGTGAAGTGTAATTTAAATTGGGGGATGAGGCACCAAGTTACAGATTTTTATTTCAACTATGGTACAATCTACTTAAACACCACCTATGTATGTTGGGTAAGAAATTTCCCTCCTTCAAAAAAAAGTCCATCATATTCCTTCAGTAAAAACACTCAGTTGAATGGTTAGATGGCAGGGAACAATTTAGTATCACTTTCATTACTGCCACTCGCACTTTTAACTAAATTTTTGAATCAATATAGAGCAATGATATCATAGAAAGTGAGTCAGAAGGGTTTGTCAACTTGTTTGTGGGATAAATTTTTGATGAAATTACAGATTGTCACATGGCTGTCAACATTGCACTGCTTATAGCTGTTCTGGGTATTTATGGCAGAGTTCAAAATTCAAAAAAATCCTGCTCTGGATTGACAGACAAATTGTGTCATATCTCAGAACTGGAGCACAATTGAGACAAAGTACTTTGGGATATGTATCATATAGTATACTGTATAGATAGGGATATATACAGTGACTCACAAAATGTATTTAATGTTTTGCAGTTTCAACTTATATACCTTATGCCTCAGTAGATAAAATAGTGAAAATCACCAAGATATTTGTCAACATGCTCTATCATGTATAGTTTGATACGATATTATGACATTATGTGATCTCCATATATGGTAACAGTATGAATATTTTAATAGAGAAGGCTCATTGGATACCTTTTGTTGCTGACAAGGTTAGGTGGGAAATTACTTGTATTTAGTGCTTGGTATAGCCACCCTTTGCCTTTCATGTATCTAAAACCTTCCTATGCATATTTGCAATCAAATCCTGACACACCTTTGCATCAATCCTGTTCCTTCACCACCCTCTCCCAAAACTCTTCCATCCCCTGGAGCACATTATCATACCCTGCCAACCTCCTCTTCAGGTGATTCCATAGGTGTTCAATAGGATTCAGATAAGGAGACTGTGCTGGCCATGAGAGAACCCTGAAACCATTTATTGCAACCAATTCTGGGCCTTCTTGCAGGTGTGCTTGGAGGCATTGTCTGGCTGGAAGCTGCAGATTTCGTAGTCACTAAGGCTGGCTTGCAGGTCATCCTCCAGAATCTGTATGTAGAGATCCCCATCCATCCTTCCACAATCATGCATGCATACCCAACCCCCCCTCACAGCATACACCCCCATACCATCAAAGATCCACCACCAAACTTCAGGATTCCCTCAACCAGCCTGTCACTCAAGCCCTCCCCTGCCTTTTTTCACACCCACTTCCTACCATCTGACCCCAGCCTATAGATTTTTATCTCATCAGACCACACCACCTTCTTCCAGTCCTCCACAGTCCAATTCTGATGTGCCAAAGCAAAGTCCATCCTCTTCTTCCTATGCTTCTTAGAAAGAAGAAGCCTTTTCTCCTTTGCCACAGGCTTCATCCCAGCTGCTTTGAGTCTACAATGCACTGTTTGAGGATGGAGTGACTGTTTGGTGATAGTTCAAAGTGCCTTTGTTGCATCTACAGCTGTGTCAGCCTTCCCAGAGCTGATAATGCATGATGCAAAACAGATGTTGGCTGTAGAGAGTTTGGAAGGGTGACCACCATAGGCCTTAGAAATGTGGGAATCATATTCAGAGTGAAGTTTAGAGATAGTAGCAAAGCCATAGCCAGTAGAAAGTGAAATGTGTTTGGCAGAATAGCCAGCATCAAGTAGAGAAAGGATCTCATGCTGGGCAGCAGGGAAAAGGGGATGCATGGTTGGAATTAGGAGAATCTTAGTTGTGAGAGCCCTTTGACTTATACTTTAGCATGACATGATCACATACATATGTAACATGTTGAAAAAACATAAACAAGTGCAAACAATCAACATAGTGCATGATGACAAATATTTTGGTGATTTTTACTATTTTATCTACTGAGGTATAAGATATGTACACAAGTTAAAACTGCAAAACATTGGATACATTTTATGAGTCACTGTAAATATATGATCTTATAACATGTTCCTTAATATTTGGGTATATATCACTGCAATAGCTCCTCTCATTCAATTCTTGCCTGATTCACACCTAGGCTTGTGTAGCTATTCTTATGTATGGTTTGCAAATATATTCTGAGTTATGAGGCTTAATATCACCCATTGAACAAGTTATACTACTTGTTACATACAGTGGCTTCCAAAACTGTCCCAATGTTTTGGTAATTCTCAATAAATGCTTTATAACCCACCAAATAAATTTTCTAAAATAGTGAAATTATTCTCACATATACCGTAGCATACTAGCTTTGATATACCCAAATATTACATAATATAGATAGATATTGGTGTCACAGTGAATATTTAAAAATGACCAATCATTGGGACAGTTTTGCAACCACCCTTTTTGAATCAGATATCTTGTTATTCTAGTACTTTGTATGGCCTCCCTTGGGCTTTATTACAGCATCAAGTCTGCTAGGCATATTTTCAATCAGTTTCTGACACTTCTGAGGCTCAATCTTTGCCCATTCCACTTCCACCCTCTCCTATAACCCCTAAACTCCCTTTAATGGTGAAGGATATTTCTGGAGCTGTTTCTTCAGGTGGAATCAAAGATGTTCTATGGGATTCAGGTCAGGAGACTGTGCTGTCCAGTCTAACACCTGAATATGATTTTCAAAAAACCATTTTTGTGCCATCTTGGATATGTGTTTAGGTTATTATCCTGCTGGAAAATGGCCTCATCTGCTGGAATATCCAAATCTTCAATGCTCTGGGACAAATGCTGAGCCAGGATCTCCACATATTGTGCAGAATCCATCCTTCCTTCAATCTCTGCAAGCATTCCCACTCCATTCCAACCCATACAGCCCTACATCATGATATCTCCACCTCCATACTTGACTGTAAGTTGGGTTGTCCTATCAGAAAGTGGTTCTCCAGCTTTCTTCAACACATATTGATGTCCATCTGACCCAATATTATTGATATTGGTCCCATCAGACCACAAGACCCTTTTCTGATCATCCACAGTCCAGTTTTGGTACTTGAGGGCAAAGCTTAACCTGGCCTTTCTATGTTGAGCCTTGAGCAAAGGTCTTTTTGCATTGACTACAGCTTTGAAACCATGCTGTTTCAAGGTCCTTCTGACTATTTTGGGTGAGACATGATATTTATTGATGGAATTAATGTAGTGTGGCCTGAATAGCATTATCTAGTTTGCCAGAGGTGATTTGATATATGATCCTCCTTTGGTCAGTAGGAGAAAGCTTGGATGGACATCCTCCTTTCAGGTTTTCTTTGTCTATCTCTATCTCCTAAGCAATTCTACTGATAGTAGATTTGCTAAGACCTGTTGTAGAGGCTACATTCCTATTGGAGAGTCCATTTTGTAGGAGGGAGATGGCTTGTTCTCTTTTGAGAGGGGAAATAGCTTTCATGATAAGAATGATAGTTAAAATGTGATGTTTCATGTCACATATTAATTAGAACATCAAATAGATGTCACGTGAATTTTCCTGTAATTTTCCTGGCCCTCTAGAATATAATATGATATAATGAAATGTGTGAAAAGAGAAGGTTGCAAAACTGTCCCAATGATTGGTCATTTTTAAATATTCACTGTGACACCAATATCCATCTATATTATGTAATATTTGGGTATATCAAAGCTAGTATGCTAAGGTATATGTGAGAATAATTTCACTATTTAAAAAAAATTATTTGGTAGGTTATAAAGCATTTATTGAGAATTACCAAAACATTGGGACAGTTTTGGAAGCCACTGTATAGTCTTGACCTATCTTCTAGTCATCAGCACATCTCTCATTTCTGCTCCAAGTTCATGTTAACTCTTCTGGATCATTCTCCAGACATATACCTGGATGAGATTGCAGAGCAGCTCATAGATCAACATGGGGTAGCTGTCTCTCTCTCCACCATTCAATGGTCCCTCAAACTCCTTGGTATTACAAGTAAAAAGGTATGTGCTCAATGCTTAGTTACTAGTTGTATTACCACTCACTGCTTTCCAGCTCTCAAAGGTTGCTGCTGAATGCTGCAAAGAAGCTTGTGAAACATTCCAATTTGAGATTGCCAAGGAACCCCCCTGGCGTCTTGTCTTTGGTGATGAGAGTGCTGTGAACATACTCACAACCTACCATACTATGGGATGTGCAATGAAGGGGAAGTGTGCTGCTGTGCACAGTTATTTTCAGTGTGGAGAATGGTGAGTCCCTTGATGCTCTTGCAGTTGCACCACCTGAGCTACAATCACAGCTATTCAATCCTTCCAGCACTATCCCTCAATGGCATTATTTATGCTCAGATTGTTCAAGGTTCATTCAATGGTAATACCTTCAAAGCATGGTGTGCAGGACTTCTTGAAGAAATGAACCCATACCCTGAGCCACGGTGTGCTAGTTATTGATAATTGTGTAATCCATCATGTGGATGGTGTCAAAGAAATATGTGACCAGCAGTAAGCACTTTAACTGTTTAGACATTTTTCAAATGCTGAATTCCTGCAGGGGTGTCAAACTTATATACCTACCACCATACTCACCTGATCTCAACCTGATTGAAGAGTGTTTCTCATTCATAAAGGCTTACATTCATCGTAGTTTTACTTGTGAAATACTCATAGTATTGCATATAAATTGGCATGGAACAAGTACGCAAAAACAACTATTGCCAGATCTTTCAGATTAGAGAATCACACTGTGCTCAGTTAACTGCCTTCTTCACAGCTTTGGAGACAAAGTTTGCATTTCCTTCACTCAAGCTGCATGGTGGTCCCTCAAACCAACTCTCTGACATTCCTGCTATCTCATCAATGCAAAGGAAATCCTTTGCCACAAGGTTAGCAGCTATGCCATCTAGGCCACGATGCTGAGGATGGTGTTCCATAAGTTCCTAAAAAAAACCTCCATCTCTGGGTAATCAATGTCAAAACTCATGTTCGACAGACCACCACCGTTGCTAGAGTTGGCCACTGTTGCTGTGCTAAGGACAGTAGGGGCCTGAGCCACTGGAGGTGCATGCATCATGCTTGCAAATTTTGAGGCCATGCCCATCATCATGGCAGCAAATGGGGCTGTAGCATTGGTCATGTCCATAGGGCAAGGTCCAGTGGCTAGTGTAGGTACAGAAGCTGTTTTTGAAAGACATTCAGCTCTGGTGGTATGGAAGTCTTCAAATGCACCAGTGTCAGGTAGAATATCCAGTGTTACTCCATGTGTATCATGGGTCTATCTCAAGGTCAGCAATATATAATATATTAGTTTGTTCCACTCACTATCACACATGCCCATGCATGAATTTGCACCAAAGTCAGAGGCACATGCATGGCATGCTTGTTGACTTTGCAATACACTTCCTCACCACACTTGGTGCATTGCTTGAGTCGATTTTTGAGAATCTGCATCTTTTCTTTCTCCTTGATAGACATTAGTTCACTCTCATCTAACTGCAGCCCCCCTGACCCAGCAGTTGTAACCAAGTTCAACATTGGCAGCTCTACAGTTTTGTCCCTGCATTTTCTGCTGCTAGCATGGGCATTAAGAGCACTGGTAGTCGTATCTGCAAGTCTCTTTCACAAGGAGGCCATATACTTTGTAATTTGTCAGCAAGATGCACCTGCCAGTCCAGGCAGACACAAGCTTACCCCTGGGACTCATCAACAAGAAGTTTGCCATTGATAATTGCATCTTTTGTATGGACCAAGCGAGCATGCTGCTTCAGACCCTCCCAATCTATCTCAGTGTGAAGGTTGATGCCTTTATGTGGACTTCCCTTGAGAACATACAGTAGATCTGGCTTTCTAGCAAAGTTATGGCATCCCATAAACTCATGTATATTATGCAGTGCTTCAGCAAAGGTGGCACCAAATGGAATAGTAAGTCTGCCTTGCCCATTTGAAAATCCAAGTGGAATGAAGATGGCTAAAGCTGATGTCACAAAGTCAGGGGTACAAGTGTCAGATGATTGAAGTACATACTTACTGTAGGTCATTGTCTGACAATGTTGGTTGTGCCTTCACAGCCGCTTTGGGAAGCCTTCCCTTAGTCTTTGCCCTCCTCTTCAGCTTCTGTTCCTCCTCAACGGTGCTGTTGTCATCATCTTTCTCACTATCAGCACTGACCATCACAATGTCTTCAGAATCAACACTGTCACTAGCATCTACTTCTGGTCTATAGCCATCAACAGCTGCATCTTTTGAAGTATCCTGAAGTGCATTGTCATCCAGGTCAGTGTTGGAGAGTAGGTGTGCCCAAGTGACACATCTATGTGCAGTGTCCGAGTATGACCTGGTTTTCATGCCAGCATCTGGAGATGCTGAATATCAACACCAATGTTCTCAAGAGGTCAGAGACATACCTTTTCCCTCATCTGTAAGTAAAGTTTTCTTCCCTGCTTTTCATTTCACAGAGACTGACCTTTTATTACCCATAATGAATAAAGCTTTTGAGGGAGCGTGGGAGATTTCTTTTAGCTCAATTTTACATCTTTCCTTTGGCTCAGGGAAACCTTGAGACAGCTTCATGTTTATCTTCATTGACATGCCAACATGAGTCTGTGTTAAGTGCCGTGTTGGGAACTTATTCCAGAACTATTGGAAAGTCACCAGGAAGTCGGGAACTATCAGATAGGGTCAGGACATTGGCTTCAGCTTATGTGCTGCACCTCTACACAAACGCTCAAAGTCCTTAATTTCAAAGGTGAGACTTACAATGGAAGATATGGATATTCAGAGTTCTGAAGAGTTCCGAATATTGAGCATACAGAAAGACGGAAGAGGGAATAAGAAACTACATAAGTCGATATCAGATCTAAAGTAAAGTACAAATTTGCAGAAACTAATATAAATCTTCTCATTATTGTACTACAAACTAAGACCACAATAAGACAGAAATGGAAGTATTCTGAAATGGGAATACAACAAGACGAATTGGGGAGACAATATTCCAAAACAGGAATATAATAAACAAACGAGTGAATATTTGTCAAGACAAATTACCAAATGCGGAACAAGGGAAGAATGTGGAAGATATGGTAACTATGATGTTCCGTAGTTGGAGGTCAGAAGTCAGAAGTTGGAAGTCGGATATTGAAACATCCAGGAACAGGTCGTAACAGTCTGAAGTATTGATACAAAGATAGACATGATAAGGAGGGCACCTCATCATTGAGGGTGGTTAGCAGTTGGTACTTTTGGGAATGGTGAGCAAATTTGCATTCCTTTAAGATTGAGCTGCTAATAGTCTTTGTTGCCATGTCCTATCCTACACAAACAATACACAACTTTACCAATCCCTCCACACCCCTTTTTGACCATCCCTGCTCCCTCCAACACATTTTGACCATATCTCCATCACTAACTCCCTGCCTCATCAAATGCTGCCACCATCCATTTCACCACAGAAGAACACATTCCTTTTATCCTCCACCAGTGCTGGTACCAGCTCTACACCAGCATTGTCTTACACATGAAGACTGATCCACCAATGCCTTCCAACCAACCCGGTCTTTCTCCACCTCCTTTTTCCCCACAGATTTGACCCCAAAGCCAAAAAACCCAAGCATGAATGTGAATGGGAATGCTAGCATGCCTGGATGAGTCATTCCCTGCTACATATTCAGCTACTACAACTTCTGCAGGTAGAACTGGTGCTATGTTCCTCATTTTGTTGCCATTCTTTCATTTTCACTGACAATGAAATACAGTGCTTTATCTCCAACTCAAAAGTATGCAGAAATACTACATGTGTCGTCAAGACACACTTTTGATGCACTTTGAGAGTGTGGGAGTTGTGTAAGAGTGGATGGATGACTGGTGCCCATAGGAGTGCAGTGGGAGACTTTGGCATCTGATTATGGTATCTCAAATGTTCTCCCACATGGTATTTACATTTAATGACTGTTTTATATCATTTCCTTCTGATATATCTACAGGTCTCAGCTTACTCTCGAGTGATCCATTTTCCAGGCAAGGCGGGAACATTGCTGGGCATGCTGGGATCACATCTGTTACAAAAAATGTACATTAGGCAGTAAATACACATATTAGCTACAACATGCTCCACAGGAGAGGTAGATCGGCCAGTGGTTCCTGTATAAATGAGTTTGCAAGGAGGAGGTGCCAAAACATGGTCAACTTGACTTTACACATTCCATGGGACAGTCAGTAAAAGGGGAAGGTTGGTAACACTAGATATATACTATATAAACACTATATTATAGGTTCAGGTTCTACAGTCCATTGTACAGCCTGCAAATGAGTTTGTGAGCTGCATGTACACTAGCATAGAGACAAATGTTATGTGAGGAGAAAGTAATATAGAAAAGCACTAGTATATTTAATTACAAGACAAACTATCTAGTCTTTGTGTGATTTAGTGGTGTATTCGTGGAGATATCGCGTTCGCAAGTTGGACACGTTCTGCAAAAACTAATACAAGCGCGCTCCTTACGTAATGCAAACAGCTGTAAATATAACCGATGACTAAGCTGCTGTAAAGTACAACCTAGCCGACGTCTAGTATAACGAAAAAGAGCATAAAACCGATAACGGCTTGCATGAATAAATCCCAACAATATCTACACATCCTATTTCATCTAGTACAACAGTGGCTTGGTTGTTAGGCGCTTATTTTCAATTCCTTCATGTATCACTTATTTCATGGGGGTATCGTTACTCATGAAGGCCATCTGATGAGGCGCTCTTTTCCCCAGGGATGTATGCCACCTTCAGTGCTTCTGGATCAGGTATTTTTTGCATGGGTGCCCAATTCTTGTCCGTCTGCTTGTGCAGCGGGAGGCCACGCATGAAGAGGGAGGCGAACAGTCCCAATCCAGAGATGCCAGCAAGAGAGATCCAGATTTGTCGTAAAGAATCAACGAATGCCTGCCTAACTTGGTCATTTAGTGGTTCAGGGAGGTTCGAAATTTGGGGAATGACCGAGAATACGATTGCGACGCCCTGGGGGGACTGGGAAAGGAATTCCTGGGGTAGACGACGTTTCAATTCGTTTTGGAGAATGGCGCCCCCGATGGTTACCCCCCAGACCTGGTTTATGTTAATCAAATTAAATATCGGAAAGAAATCGATGCTTACAGCTGCAAAGGTACGCATGAAGGCCTGGAAAGCTAATGCATGCGCACCAACGGAGATTGGCAAAGGTGCCTGTGTCGGGAAGACTTGTGTAGCATAATTTATTCTTTAATATAGAAGTCACAATTAGAAGATGGCTATAATGCTCAAACCTGTAGACTCACCCTGCACCAGCTCCATAGATGACACAAAATCCGATTGCAAATCCAGTCATCGTATCCGATTTAATCAAAGTCAACAATGTGACGCCAATGATCATCAAGATCCAACCAGACCAAATTTGCGGACGATAACGTTGGGAGAATCTCACTGAAGCGCCCCCGAGAACCGCACCCAACGGAATGGACGTAAGACCTAGCATGAGTACACCTGCATGGATCGCACTTGCACCCCTGACGGCTTGGAAGTATACAGGGATGTAATCTGAGATCCAGTCAGAATTAATTATGCAAGGACAAAGGGTCTAACGCTCACAAACAACAGCAATAGTTGTAATAGGGAGGATAAGGGTTTGGATATAGCTGATAAACAATGAATGTGCATTGAAATGCGTATAATAAACAATTGAAACTTACGCACTACTACTAGTTCTGTTGGAAAGGATATGCCAAGGAACCTGTATATCGTGTTTATTTTCCGGAAGGAATAACAAGGATAATGGTATGACCCACCAGGGGATTTTTGGCCACAAGGGCCTCGTATACGATGAATCCTGCTATGCCGACCACACCAGCAATCAAAGGTGCCAAAACCTGTGCCGAAGACCAAGGTGCATTTATACCGCCTCGAGTCACGCCAAAAGTGGCTGCACATGAGGAGGCGATTATAATAAAATTACCACTGGATGATTCCCCATTAGGGTGAGCACATAAAATGCAATAAAAAGTAAGTTAAAGCTCACAGCCAGTCCATACGGGAGACTTTGTCCCGGAAGGAACCCGGCGGCGTGGGAAGCTTAAGCAAGACGAGTGTCAGTATGCCAGTGACACCACACAATGGAAGGTTAAGATCTATAATGTATTTATATTAAACTAAGACCTAAAAAAAAAGCATAGACATACAAAAAATCCATCTCCATAGCCCACTATTTGCGAGACTCCCACCCAGTAGAGGACTTATCGTAGCTGCCAGACTCCACGTTCTTTAAAAGGCATACGTTGGTAGGTGGAGCTATCTGTGTTCAAAAGGAACAACTTACAATCCGAATAGGCCGCCGTACAACCCACGTTCCTCGAGGGGGACCAAATCCCCCATCACTATCGAAGAAAGGGAGATAATTCCGCCACCGCCGATACCTTGGATTGTGCGACCGGCGATAAGCATGTTCATGCTTTGCGCAGCACCGCAGACTGCGCTACCCACACCAAAGAACCCAATTGATGAAACCAACGCCGACTTTCGTCCAAATATCTCAGCAATTCCGCCACTCATCGGAAGGATGGCTGACGAGGAAAGCGCATACGCTGATCCTACCCATACAAAGTTGTTACCTTTTAATGATGCGACGATAGTCGGAAGTGCGGTGGAGACAATGGAAAGTTCGAGGGCTGAAAGAAATTGACTGAGACAAATTGTCAGAATAATGAGCCAAAAACGAAGTCCTCTATCTCGCTGTGGTGTTGGTGAATCCAGCCTTGGGGTGACCGACTGCTCATTGGATGCAACGTCAGGAAGCCCGGGAAGGGAACTAGTGCTCATGGTTGGTGACTATCAGAAGAGCGACCAGTAGTATCTAACGCAGTATAGTTCTTCAACCCGTGACTTTTGAAGGTGGGGTCTACTCTTGCACATATTGTGACATCTTCTATATGTTTGTATTCCGGCTGGATGAATGCGATATCCAGGATAACACATGCATCTTCTATATGTTCGTAGCCAGGCTGGATGAATGCGATATCCAGGATAACACATGGCATGTAATTTCGGAAGGAGTACAGGAAATCGATTGTATTGACCCTGACGTGTGTCCAAAAAGCTACCGCTCATATTGAGTGGTGAAGAGCGCTCGTGAGACTAGAGAATGTAATAATTGAATGACTAAGGTGTTTTCTCTATCGGCACCAGATGGTGGGGTGTCTGGTATACTTTTAAGTTCTTGCGGGCCTTGCACTCGGGTCGGAGAACTTACAGAAATTAAAAACACCTCCTGAGCGTGCTTTTAATTTTTGCAAGTCATACCGTCAAATTTCCCTTTGGTCAGAGTGTCACACTGTCGGCCCTCCGATACCATGTGGCGCAATTAGATTCGACCACAAGCACATTGATATATTTATAAGTATATATTACACCATGTGGGTCCATATATATGTAGAAGCGGGGAGCTAAATAGTATTAAGCCTTAATTGGAACACATCTGTGGGTGAGCAACTACATATATCTACTAAATAGTATCAAGTACTAGATGTAGTATATAAACTCCAATGTATAACAGTACTACTTACGCCTTACTTGGAATCTCTGTGGGTGAGCAACTTAGGCGTCAGTCTGCGAAAATGAAACTTAAATATATAACACGGTTATCTATCACTGGTGTGAGCATATGAGCCGTCATTTAGTTGGTTGGGTAATACAGTTGATTTCAATATATTCGATGTATCAGAACTTTTCTAGGGCAAGACAAAATATAATCTCATGTAGTAATTACATCTGCTCGCTGACATAGACGTTCGAGAAAACACCCGATATCATGTCCTTTATTGAAAAAGAGTCAGATAGATACAATATCGGGATATCCACACCGATAGCTTGCATTATTCGGCCTCTTGCCTGAGCAAAGGAAATTGAATCTATTCCACAGGATGTCAACGAGTCCTCTAGATCTATTTATGTGGAATTTAGTATGCACAGATGATAATCAACAAACAGGACCAACCTAATTCATCGTCAGGTCCATACTCTAGGATATCCCTCAAGATCTCGATTATTTTTCCTTCCACCACTGTTTTGGAATCTGGCACCTTCGGCTCCTCATGGCTCTTTGCCGCGACGCTCACAAGTAGCTCGCAGTACATAGGATCCTTTAAAAGGATGCGGTCATCTGCTAAATGTCTTAAATTCAGATTCGCAATAACTTGCACTGGCTCGGGAGATGTGAGCGCCTTCATGATCAGTGGCATGCCTTGATCATGGCTCATGACGGAAACCATAGAGTTAGTAAGATCCAGATTCTGGACCAAGTAGGACTCCCAGGCACCAAGTTGAAGGGATACACCTGGGAGACCAAGGCTTTGCCTGTATGCCACTAGAGTGTCTAAGAAAGCGTTTGCACCGACATAAGCGGCTTGTCCTCTGTTACCAAGGGGTACACTGAAAAATAGCACATAATTATTTATTGAATCGAATTGCATTACAAAACTTCTGGCACACCTTATGCTACTGATCACGACAAAGTTGTCGAGATCTAGGTCCATTTCCTGGCCGACAAGATGTAGGTTCCACGCCCCTAGGACTTTCGGACTGAGAACTCGTTCGAATTCCTGCTCAGTCAGTTTATAGAAGGTATTGTCTCTCACGATGCCTGCAGTATGTACTATATTGCGGATGGGCCCAAGTTGTGCGTGGATCAGTTGGAGTGTTAGACGAACACTCGAAAGATCCGTTATATCACATTGCAAATACTCGATAATACCAGGCACTCGAGCTTTCAAGGAATCAAGCCCCTTCAGAACCTATACAAAATGGCTGTGGGTAAGCCAGGAAGCATATTGACATGTTTGAGCTAAATCCTCACCGTTAAATCGTCCATCGCCCTGCGTCCCATAAAAATAACCCCCTTACAGCCAGCCTTCATAAAATGCGAAGCCAATTGATAGCCGATACTTCCCATTCCGACAATAACGACAGTACCGGATAGATTTATTTCAACCGTTGTGTTCTGAGTGGCAGGAATTAGAACTGGGACGAGTCGTGCAACAGATTCATCTTTGCAATCTGGAACCCGTCGATACGCAGTAATGGAACTGCAGCCTTCACCATCATTCCGCCGTATTGTGATTTCGCGTGTAATCAGTTCTGACAGGATATATCCAGGTAAGTCATTAGGCACATCGAGGCCCCAAACGACGTCTCGAGATAATCCTGATTCATTGCGAAATACTCTTAGAATTCCCTGTGTTACGGAACTAACACCTGGCGGGGATATTGGATATGTTCTTGTTGTGGGTGAGGACATCGATGACACAACAACGAAGCCTGTTGTGTGAATTTTACCGCTCGTAGTGAGTTTCATCAACCATACAGCGTGTTTCCAGAACGCAGAGAAGGAGTCAGAGCCGGGTACTGAGTAACAAGTTGCATCGAGGACAAATGAGATGGTCTTTCCATCTAATTCATTGACGGACCCCAAATGGTCATTCTTGGTAGGGAAGTACCCGTCCTTGAGCTCACCAGAAGCGATCTTGAAAAATCGTTTTTCTGATAATCCGAGTTCCAAGAAGACAACTTCTGATGCTCCGATGGCAAATGGCGCTACTATGTTCTTGTTAAATGTGCTGCTAGCATACACCACAATAGTGTCATGTCCGAGGAGAGGTTTTGAAGAAGCTGGTAGAATATGGATATCTTCTTCTCTCCACGTGTTTATTAACCATAAGTTTGAAGACACGCTGGGAGCAGGCGCTTGAATCGCAATGCCTTTAGGCAGCCAGGCGATGGCATAGTTCCTATAACAAAATACGTTCAATGACATAAGAAGATTGTGAAATTACGAACCTGCACGTCAAGAGAAGGTCTCCGGTAGGTGACAAAACGTCAAAAGAAACGGCAGCGCTCATAAGATTATTGTTAGTCGTAATAGGAAGGTAGTATCTGCAGATGAGTATGGATGGAAGGTTTTCCGTGTAAAGTTCAAACCCCTCGACCGAAGTAGGGAGGAAAAATCCTTCGCTGCGCACTGAATAATTGACGCCTAAATATTCGGCGAGCGCGCCCCACATGTGAAAGCACGGATCCAACTTGCGTATGCGGTCGAGGTTGGGATTCTGTGAGGGTGTGATGCTGATTAAAGCGTCTACATGGTCCGCCCACACAGACAACTTGGTAATATTACGGAATGCTGTACCGAAGTGAATGTTATTCTCGAAGGGTTGGTAGACCTGTTCCTGGTTGAGAACTTTGATGGGCGGAACATCCGGTACCACTGGTCTTTTGAGTGGAGGACTCCTTGGTGTGCTAACCAGACGACCGGAACATACCCTATCCTGTTCTCCAGTGGCATTTTTTGCAAAAACCTCAAAAGAGCCATCCGACTTCAATGCTGCTTGAACCAGAATCCCCAGCTCTTCCAGTACCAGTGGTTGATGAAATCGAAGACTCTCCACATATCTCGAAGTGTTAGACTTCAACGTTGCTAATAGATCCACGAAGGCTGCACCAGGAAGTACTTTCCGTCCTTCGATACGATGGTCATACAAGAGATCAAGAAGCAGTTGATCCGTCCAGAGAAGGTCCGCTAATTCCGGTGTAGACCCAATATGTACTCGCTCCAACCCAAGCTTGGTCTTGCGGGAATAGACAAAAGCAGGATAATGAAGTTGACGCTGGAAGGGATAGGTCGGAACGGTAGTCTTCGGAGGTACGTCCCCTCGTTGTTCATAGATCTTGTGAAGATCCACGAAAATATTACTCTCGAACAGTCTTGCAATGGCGTTAAGAAAAGACAAGTGCTGGTCTTTCCCATGCTTTCCGGTTGTAGCGATGAGTTGTTTATTTGAAAGGCCCAAGTCCTGTAAAGAGGTCCACATGGTAGGCTGTGGACCAATATCCAGACACACGTTGAGTGATTTATCATGGCTGATCTTCATGACTGTCTGTGAAAATTTGACCGGATTCTTCGCATGTTCAACCTATTGGATAATTTAGCACGCGTCGTAGAAATTAATTCAAGATAATGACCCAATAATCAGAACCAAGGCACTGGTTGGGAAAAATCTTCTCCGCATGAACAGCTGAGAAGAATGGTACTTGTAGTGGCTTGAAAACTTGCTCATTATTTTTGAGCCAATTTTGAAGTTTCAGCAGAGAAGCCTCAATGCAAGGACTGTGGAACCCTAGGGCATCATAAGACGAGAGCAAGCATAGCCAGTCGTTGCTACCGACCTTGATCAACCCTCAGTTTCGTGCATCTTATCCCATCCATTTTGGCTCTGGTATACACGAGATCTATGCCAAATTTAGCACCAGATACAACGTGATTTTCCTCTCCATTGAAAACAGCAATAACGACGTGATCCGTAATGTCCAGATCTCTGATATATTTCAGGATTATAGCCTCGGAAGCACTAATGGCGACCATACCGCCAGGATTCGAATTATTGGCTTTTAAGGCATCTGCACGAGCTATCACGAATTTAAGACCGTCAACATAATCGATCCCCCTGCTGGCAACTGTTAATGGTCAGCAAGCCTTGAAAATGGACAAAAGCAATTCGTCGCGCACCTGCAGCTGCGATCTCGCCAAGGCTGTGTCCGATCACAGCCTGACCCTGGATTCCCAGACTCTCTAGCCATTTAACGATGGCACATTGATAGACAAATATACAGAGTTGTGCGATCTCACTCTGATCGATCTCCTTGTCTTGTTCTCCCGTTCTCTTTAATAGAAGCGGCAGCACAGGATACCCAGCAAACGATGTCGCTAATTGTGCATATTCCGTTAAAATGGCACGGAAACCTGAAAATCGGTCTGCCAAATCATTGGCCATGCCATTGAACTGTGATCCTTGACCCGGAAATCCTAGAATTAATTGAGGGCTGGACATAACCGTGACTTGATTCTTGTTAGACAATCGTTCCTTTAATTTAAGGATTAAATCCTGCATATCCGTGACAACACAGGCAAATCTATGGCGGTAATGCTCCCGGCCCACGCAGCTGGTGCAACAAATGGAGCGAAATGCGTTCTCAGGGGCCAGATTGCAAAAGTCCAAGTAAGTTTGTACGTATGTAAGAAGCGCAGACTGTGTTTTTGCACTAACAACGAAAATCATGGGCGATGACTCCGAAGTATCTAACGTCATCGTATTGGCGTTAATTGGTGGGGACTCAACTATAGCACCTGCGTTTGTCCCCGCGAACCCATATGCGCTATAGGTTTGTCTTAAGTTAATAAAGCCAGGAGATGTCAATGAGACGATGCTCACACAACCAAAGCACGAAGGGGTACTTCATTACGACACTTCAGCTTGACGGTATCGTAAGGGATGTGGATAGGGGCGATGGAGCACTCAATCGCTGGATTTATATTTGTATCATTCATGTGCGTGAGTCCCGGAACGGCACCCTTGGCGAACGACAACAAGGTCTTAATAAGGCCCACTAACCCGGAAGTTGTCTCCGTATGTCCAATACATGACTTAGCTGCGCCGATAATGAGAGGGTGAGAATCCGTATGTGAACCATGGAACACATCATTTATGCCCTGGATCTCTATTAAGTCACCGAGGGAAGTTCCAGTGCCATGCGCTTCAAAAAAACTGCAGCCTATTCAGCTTACTCTTCTCCGCATACATAGATATCTTACTCAATGTCTGACGGGTTCAAGGCGGCTAATTTGAGAAGCGATCGTTGCAGTGCAGCCTGCACTTTGGAACTGGGGGCAACGAGACCTTGAGTTCTCCCGTTGTGCATCGTATTTGTAGCCGGTATGATACCCAAAATATTGTCTCCGTCACGTAGGGCAGCACTCTGTGTCTTGATTATAATGGAGACAACACCCTCTGAGGTTGCATATCTATCCAAGCATTAAGAAACGTCGAACAACATCAAGAGACTCGCTATAAAATATTTACCCGTCTGCCTCGTTGGTAAAAGTGGCACATCTAGAGCTGGTCGAAGTCATCTTCTGAGCTGACAAAAATCTGAGGTAATAAAGGAAGATTAAGACAATTTATAAGACGATATTAAATCAACCTACCCAAACATCCCTGGTGACGTGTGAGTATTAACGCCAGATACAATGGCCGATTCGCCTCGGCCGGTTTGGAGATGCCTTACGGCTACGTTGTTGGGGATGATGAGGTACTGGTTCAGATAGATAGACTAAAGTCACCTTGATCAAGTGCAACAAGACCTCCGCTGCAAGCTGTTTCAACCGTCAATGATGGACCATGTATGTCCAGTAAACTACACGTAGCCAATCAACAAAGTGTGTATGTGAACGGTCAGAGACGAACTAGCTGAGTCGTCCACAGGCAGCACTACTGGCAATCCCAGTCCCGTAATGTCGACCGAACGCTATGCATACGAGTAAGTAACGAGAGGAATAGTCAAGCCGGAGAGGGCCTTACCACCATAACCTTTTTCACACTGCAATAACTCGCTATAACCACTATCTAGACCAGCTGCGACGAAGACGCCCATGTCTGTCCCTTTTACTTTTGAAATGGGAATGTTCGCATTCTCGAGTGCTTCAAAGGCTGTTTCAAGGACTAATCTCGTCGTCGGTGACACGTACAACGCTTCTGGCGCCGGAATTCCGAAGAATGCGTTGTCATAACTTGCGATATCAATGAATCCCGATCGTTCGAATGTGATTTCACAAGTCGAGGAAGAGCTGTCCTGAAAGCTTGCATGGTCCCAGCGGTCTGGGGGAGTCGCAGTCAAGATGTCCTTGCGTCGCTCGACCAGCGCCTTCCAGAGAGATTCTGCATCGCCGATACCCCCGGGAAGTCGCATTGACTGTCCAACTATTGCGATGGGTTCGTTGACGTAGTACTTTCCGCCTGGATCCGTTATCTGAGAGGGGCGCGGGGGAGGAGGTGGACCTGAGATGGACAGTTCGCAAATGAAACCCGTCAAAGATGTCACATCAATGTATGTATGGCAAGTATTAGGTGGGAGGGATAATCGAAGTGCCTGGTTTAATCTGTTTATAATTGTCGTGGCCATAGCTGAATCCATTCCTAGCTGATGCACGCATTATAACGAACTTGACCTAGATACATCAGTTGTCAACTTACTTCTGCGAAAGTAGAATCCGAGCTCGCTTGTAAGATTGAGGGAGGAATGTGCAGTACATCGGAGACGATATCGAGGACAATATTCACAATCCCATTTCTGTCGAAGCCAGTTGTGGCGACAGATTGCAAATGGGGTTGTGGCTTTCCTACGCTGGCAGACTTGTTTAAAAATGCCAGTAGTCTATCCCCGAATAACGCCTGTAACTTCTTTCTAAAAATTATCCGCTTCCTCGTGTACGGAATGTGCTGATCTTCGTCCAGTATTAGGACCCTTGACCAAGCAATGCGCAGAGGTGGCGGCAGGTTGCGATTGATGGCGGCCAAGGCTTTCGAAATGTCCGCCATGGATGAGTCAATGTTTGCTGCTCCATCAGGCGTTATTTCAATAATAGCACACACAAAGTCAGCAGCGCTGGAAGAGAACGTGTTTCCGACCACGCAGCAATGTGCAACTGCGGCGCACCCATTGAGAGCCTTCTCGACGTTACGAGGGTCCAGACTTTCGCCGGATTTGAGCTAAGCAATAACTATAGATTTAGGAATGTTTCGTCAAAATGAAAATCACTGGCACCTGAATAAAGTCGTCTATACGACCTTTCCAAATTAGTCGTTTTGAATCCGGCGTACGCCTATAAATATCTCCAGTTCTGAAGTTGACAAGACCATGACCATCTTCTGTGAAAGCACCGCTATCGGAATTCAAATAACCATTGCAGATCATTCTGCTTGAAACACATAATTCGCCTTCTGTGTACCACCGTGGTGTGAGACGAAGAACTGAATTAAAGGGTAGATTATAACGGACCAGTGTCAGTGGGATCCCCCTTTTCGTCAATCAGTGTGAACGTAGCATCAATACAAGAACCATTGATATCCCAGCCAAGCGCAACATCAGAAACATGAGAGTAAAACAATGCACCTACGGCATTCAGAGAATAAAAATGTTATTAAAACTATTGTTTTAACGAAAGGACTCACCTCTGAGCTCAGTCATGCCCATAATGATGAATACTGGGAGGTGGTGTTCTTTAGCCCATTCGATGCTATCGTCGTTAGTTGCTGCCCCTGAAGAAATATAGTATTTAAATTTCCGAAGGGAGGTAGTGATGCGATCGCGCTTCGCAGGATCTATTTCTGCTTTCCAGGCCGCTAAAAAGCCGTCAAGAATCCATGGAACGGCACCAAACACATCTGGCTCATGCTCGAAAATAGCTTCCAAGAGTTGTATCGGCACATCGTACTGGCGGTCGATTGTGGAACTCGACCTAACATGGTAATCCGATGGCGTCAACGCGAAAATATAGCATCCCCCGGTCAAAAAAGCTGAGGTGCCTAGATCGATGCAAAAGCTCATTATGTGGCTAAATGGGGACCATCCGAGAACACGGAGAGATTCAAGACATAGTCCTGGAATGTTTTCGCGGAGCCATTTGTGCTGTTTGTGACCATTTGCGACGATGCTGCCATGCGTGACGGGGACACATTTCAGATTATATATGGAGGATGCCGATGAGGTATATATGTATAAACAGATATTTTCGGGTTGTGGCGGGTGATAGAGTTCAGAGGACACGTCAGCCGATAAGTGCATGAAACGTTGAGTGAGCGCTGTAATTGTGCTGTTTTCGGGGTTTATTACTTCGATAGGAATGCCAAGGCCTTGTATGCACCATTAACTCATTATATATATAAGATAAATCATTTTTTATTTACCTTGAACTAGTCTCTGATTGTGAAAATCCGAGGCCGGAATAACGACAAATGTTGGAGTGACGTTCAGCAGCATGGCATGAATAAGATCCGATGGGGCATGGGGATCGAGAGGAGCAACAATACCGCCTAACTTCCATACAGCAAGAAATAAAACAATGAGATAAGGGTGGTTTTCGCAGATGACGGCCATGGTGGGGCGGGGTCCGTGCTGCTGGCCGATTGTTGATGCAATCTGTGAACTTATGATATGAAGGTCGCCATAGGTCCATGATTCACCGGCACAGTTAACGACATCCTTCTCCGCTGAGTGCGAATTTGTTGAGAGCCTGATAAAGATATCCAAGAGAGTATCGGAAGTTTGGTTCATTTACTTGAAGGGATCGTTACGCAGTGGTGTCAATGCACCCGTCACTCCCAGGTTTTTATTTATACTCTAGGAGTCGCTGTAAATATGGAAGCACCTATTTCAAAGCTTACATAACCGAATCTCCGATTTTGACAGACTTGATTTCAGTGATAGCTCGAAGTATAACAAGGGATACTCCATAAATATGCAGATCTCAAAATAAAATAACTGATTTTGGACCTTCTGACCCAATAAATGATGTGATTGGACCTGTCTGTTGCCAGATTGGATCTGGCATAGCAAATTTGAAAGCTTGGCCTGGATGGATCACAGAAGGACAATGAATTTTTAAAAGAACTGCTGACTCAGCTGGAGTTCTCACATCATCAATCTTTCAAGAATGTTCGAAATCAATAGCACCGAAAATGCCCAAATTGAACTAGTAAACACCCCTAATCTATTACAATAATTGGTTCTTGCAAATATTCCGTAGTTTTCGCAACCATATACCTTCAAAAAACACACGCTTCGTAATTAGTGCACCTGTGGGTTGCCTGTGAGATTACTTCGATACATTACTTCTTATGCCACCTATATCACCAGTTAATATCCACATTATTAAATAAGATTAATGCCGGGAATAGTGACATAGTTCTTTCGTCTGCGCATTCATTTATCCGTTTATGGAAAGTGAAAGTTTGTGACGCGCCGTCACATCGCGCAATTACCACATGACACAACTCTTGACCGCGACTGTTGGATTAGTAATTCAATTTCTTTCTTTTGCTTTTTGCTCCCAGGGTCTCTTTCTTCTACCATTTCTGTATTATCTATTTAAGACGGTTTAAATGCGTGCTGTACTGATCAAGGGTGGTTCCGGTGGTATAGACAGCCTTTACATTGGCGATGCACCTAAGCCGACACCATCAAGCAAGCAAGTGCTCGTGAAGGTAGGCTTTGTTAGTGTTCAAGCGATCTCCATGACATATGATGTATTGTATTTCGAAAGGTCAAAGCATTTGGATTAAATCGTATGGACATCTCCCAACGTCAAGGGAAGTATCCGCCTCCAGCAGGCTCGAGTACGATTCTCGGCGTTGAGTTCTCTGGCACGATCGCAGAGGCCGGGAGCGAAGCCACAGAGTGGAAGATCAACGATGAAGTTTTGGGGCTTGTTGGAGGAGTATGATTATTACTAATATGCTCAATAAATGAAAACCTCACTGAGATTTCAGGGTGCCTACGCTGAATACGTAGCCGTCTATGGATCCCACATCTGGCGCAAACCAAGCACATTGTCATGGGTGGAAGCGGCTGCTGTACCTGAGAACTGGCTTACAGGTATCTTTTGAGTGGACATGCGTGCTTTGATGTCAACGTTCACATGGAATGCAGCCTTCCAGGCTCTATCAATCGCCGAAATCAAGGCGGGAGAGAATGCACTGATACACACCGGAGCCAGTGGTGTCGGTGTCGCCGCAAACCAACTTGCGCGTTTTTGGAATGCGTAAGTTCGATGTTAATTTTATCATATACTATCCGAACTGCACCCATCATAGGAAGAATGTAATTTCCACGGCCTCTACATCCGACAAGCTCGAATGGCTTCTTAGCCTCCCCGGTGGGCCTACACACGCTGTGAATTACAAAACGCAGGATTTCGCCGCAGAAGTGAAGAAGATCACTGACGGAAAGGGCGTCGACATCATTATTGATTTCCCAGGACAGAGTCACTTCAACAAAAACATCGATTCGCTTGCCGTTGACGGCCGTATGACCATGTTAGCTCTCATGAGCGGTGATTTGTTTCTAATGATCTTGATTTATTTTCGGCTGAATACAAAGTATCGTGACAGGTGCAGAAGTTTCCTCGGTCAACTTGGGACCAGTGCTCTATAAACGGCTACGGATTCAAGGCAGCACGCTCCGGTCTCGTTCTCTCGAGTATCAAGCCGAGCTTATCCATCGCTTCAAAACGACTATCGCAGATAAACTGACAGGTGAGAAGGGCGCAGGGCCTCTCAGAACGTACATCCATGCGGTGAGAGAAGCATTTGGATTCGCAAAATTATTCTAAGTCCAATATAGGTATACACCATGGACAACATCCAGGATGCCCATCGAGACATGGAATCAAACACTACGGCAGGAAAAATGATCGTTACAATCTGAAGGAAGAAGTACTAGCTATTTTATCTGTAATGTAGGATTATTGCGCTGTATTCGATAAAGTGAATGCAAATAAGGTTTTAGTGCAAGTGAACAACAAGATATATATTAAGTCTAAAGGGCCTAGAAGCGATTTTAGAAAGAAATGAATGGTCGGGCAATACGGATATTATTTTTGTTGCACAGATAGATCGCGGATGAAATGGTAGAAGTCCACGTTCGAAGCCACGACACCATACTTGTAAATCTATCAAAATTATATCCATACAATCAGTCAAACAGATAAATGGATAAGACAACAAAAAACGCACGAAATGAGAGGCCACCCAGCTTGCAAACAACGCCCTCTGGTACTGCTCCGGTAGCCTGTGCATCAACTCATCCAACCCGACCTTCTTCAACAACGTCTGTGGAATTGCCTTGGACAGCACGCCCCTCCTACTTGGCACATCATCGAACAGATCTGACTGTTCTAGCTTATCCTGCAGCTCCGTAATAGTCAGCGACAGCTCGTCACTGATGATCGTCCTAGGCTTGCTGCCCTTAAGCCGCGCGTGCTCCTTGTGTATGCAGTTGAACTCGGCTGCTGCGTTTTCGGTGATCTTTTGCTGGATGTCTTTGACATAATTGTTGTAGAACTCGGTTGGTTTGCCGTCTTTGAACGTCATGAGGTCAAAGAAGGCCGTGTCGTCTAAGCTGAGACCAGCCAGGACGTCGAGAGAGGAGCAAGTTACACCACCCTGACCATTAACAATCAGAGGAGGTATACAGGATATGGTGCTAAGCATACCTTATTTGCGCTGGAGTCCTTATACAAGACAACTTTGCGCTTCTCGAGGAACAACCGCGCTTGCTGCGAGAAGAACAAATTCGCACCCTCGACGATGTATTTGAAGTGAGGTTTACCCTCATGGTCGACAAGGGCGCCTACATTCGATATGTTGACGGCCTCCGGTCTGTATACAACCATCAGCATACACTACTCAAGGGAGTTCGGGAGAAGACATACCGTCCACCACAAGGTACAAAGATATCCGCCTTGAAACGCAAATGCGCCGAATTTCGGAAGTCAGTGCCATCCGCAACAATCTCTCCGGCTGCATAGAACACGCAATCAGCATCCATCGCCAACCCGCTCCAAAATGACAGCCACTCACAAGGCAACTTGACATCCTGATCCTCTACCTTCACAAGATACCCATCCTTGCCCAACTTACTCGTATCGAAGTGCGACACTGGAACCCTCAACTTCGCCAACCTCACCAACTCCACCCTGTTTATGCCTAATGGATCCGCCAACACCCCACTTCCATCAATAACCGCAATGGTCTTGTCCGAGCTCAACAATATCTCATTCGAGCCCAAATCGCCATCGGGACCACCAGTCTGCAGCTTTGTGACGTCTTTCTCGCGCAGCCCGAGGTGTTTGTAAATCCCTAGGACGTACTGCCGGACGGAGAGGGATGTCATGCCATATACGTCGTGTGGGACACCGCCGAGTTTGGAGGCACTTTTACCGGTTGTGAAGGATTTCCACCACGTGGTGGCGCCGCGGGTGCGAGCATGGACTAGAAGTGGCACTTGCATCAACAAACGGAAGATGCGGAAAGAGGACAAAGAACGTACGGGCGGCCCAGTCCATCATCTCGGCAGTACCCTCTATTGTCAATTGTACTGTTAGCATGGCGCCGGAAACAGGAGTCAAAGCAACACGAGACTGACCATCAGGTCCGAAGAACAACAACTCGGGCTTCGCATAGAGATCAACAATGGGGTTCTTGATTCCGGGTGTTGTTCCCGGAATAAGGAGATCGATCATGGCCTGTTTGAGAACGATAAACGTTAGAGCCCAGCCAGATCAACAAGACAATTGTCTACGCACATCGACATACTTCTCGAAACAAAGTCTTGGAGATGCACCGAGTCTACATCATTGCACCGTGAGCGTCAAAGCTTCGAAAGGAAATGCGATAGAACCTACGAAGGTAGAATTGTTCCTTTAGACCCACCCTCAGGGATGTCCTTATTCTTCAGCGACTGCGTCGACGCCAATGCGTAGTTTTCGTCAAATCTATCCATACCCCAAAAGCATTAGCTCAAACCCCGACAGCTGCTAGCATGTTACTTACAGCATACGCTGATTGATGGAATACATCCTATCGAAAAGTATGACGGTCAGGGTTCAGACATCTCAATGCACAACAACAGGAAACCTCACTCTCTCCCTTTCGACATGACAATCCTAATACCTCCTCTCGCAACGTCTTTGAAACGGATATGGAAGCCACGGAATTCAGAACCTTCCCAGCGTAACATTAGGACTGCATCATCCCCCCCGTCGATAGTGATGACGACATACCGATAACGAAAAAGATTCCAAAAGGCTTCTTTGGGTATTCAATGTCGGGTAAAAAGTCTGGTGCGAGCCGGAACGAGAGTGCCACTTTGGTGGGTTGGTAAAAGTTGGTTTTAAGGACGTGTCTGTTGGCCCCGAAGTAATGTATAGTCAGCGTTGAGTGATGAGGAAAGAGTGAAACAACATACTTGTTGAATATGAGGAAGCTTTCCATGACCTGCGCATCGTGCTTGCTTTGAGTTGTCTTCTTGATTTTTACGAAGAGCTCCTCGTCGCTAAGAGGGACTTCGGTGCGGAGACGCTGATAGGAGAGGGTTGGCCTGAGTATGTAAGAGGTTTGTAAGAGGATAAGATAAAAATATGAAGGAATAAACACGTACATCATCGACATAGACTCATCCATGGTAGGGTAATGGGTCATCGCGAAGTGCACATACAGCATTCTAATCTATCGACCAAGCTGATCAACACAAGCTCGTCACATGACCCGCAATAGACTCACCAACTCAGGATACGCCTTAACCACGTTCAAAATACTTTCCCTGGTAAACGTCTCCTCTCTAAACCTTTTCTTAATTTCATTCAACACTTCCGCATGAGCCGGATTCGTCTCATCCAACACATTCTTCAATGAAATATAGGCCGGGCCGAGACGATTGCAGAAATGTTGTGCGAATATCGAGCCACAGTATGCGTAGGTGGCCTCTTGGACCGCGTGTCCTGCACCTTGATCCTCGGGACCTGTACGGAAAAAGGGGTTGTCTGGGAGACAGAAGAGGAGGGAGATTTCCTTGACGATCTGGAAAATGCATTCTTCGATTGGAGGGCCAGTTGAGTTGGGGAGGGGGTTGAGGTAGAGCGCTGTGGATGGACAACATGTCAGTGGAACTGGGTTTTGGGCGCTAAAAAGGGGAGGGACAGACAGATAATGGTGATACCATTCGAGAATTGCTCGACGTATTTTCGGGCGGAGTAGAGCTGGTAGTAGTGGTAGAGATCGGAGAGCGCGCTGTGGGCTTCCATTAGGTGAACGGATTACTCGGGAAACGCGTGATGTCATACCTGAAGAAATGCGACGTCCCACCCATCTATTTTGATAACTAATCAACAATCATGCAGATTGACTTCTCAAGGAAAGCTGCTTGCCTTATACCCAATAACAATCCTCCTTTCGCGTGTATTTTCTACCTCAAACACCTCAATGACAGGGCCATGCCTTGTCTCGACGTTGCGCATCACATTCTCATAGATCTCCAAAGTGTTCGCGCTAACCTTCTCCAGAAAGCTAAGGTCGGACACTTTCTTAATATCCATCAGTCCCTCCTCGTTTAATATCGAGGCAGGCGGTGGAGTAGGGAAGGAGCATCGTGCGACGAAGTAACACCGAAGCTGTTGAGAGCTGCGGGCTGAGACCGCACCTGTAGAACGGTACGTCTCAAGCCTGTACGCCTGGGAGGGTGTAGAATTGTCTAAGAATATTTGGTCGATTCTGTAGCATAGTTGGGTGAGAAAGACGTTCGCTTAGGCTGAAGAGCCACTCACCGACGCTCACATGTAGCTCCTGGTCCCTCGGTCGAGCTGACTCCGGGAGGACTGGTGTGAATGAAAAAAGCGCCTTCCGGACGACCCGCGGACTCGTCGCCGGGCTTCGTGATACGCTCGAGATCAATGACTAACTGATCTGGGTCGTGCTTGGTATATGCAAGGACCTGGGTGAGAGACACGTTAATCAGGATTAGTGACAGCACACTCTTTCAATGGGTTTTATACACCTTCGCAGCGTACAAGGCCAAGATATGGTCTGATATATTGTCGGGATTTTGAGTGGCGAAATATGTGTCGTCAATACCTAGGTTGTCATAGAACCAGATGACCTCGTTCTTGACAAGCTCTCGAGCGATAAATCCTTTTGCGGCGACAATCTCTTGCACTCTGGCTCTTTGGTCATTCTTTCCCAGAAAGGTAGGGGTCATATAACCGGGAACATTCTTCACTTTGTGCACCGAGGTATCGCTACTTGGGGTGCCAACGCGGGAGAGGTCTGGGGTGAGCGAGGGTTTCAAGCCACCGTCACCATTCGTCATTGGCTTTTGGAACATTGCAAGCTGGCTGGGTAACAGAAACTGGAATAATAGGTTTGTTCTAGGTTTTTGTAGGCTTTATATGCAAAATCTGACTCCAAAGGTTTACCGATGACTTAAAAGCGTGACCGAAGTGAGCGCTTGTCATGGGCGTCTATGCATATGCGACATTCTCGACTTCAAAAAAGAATTCAGTGGGAGAATGGTAAAACACATGAGGAATAATAAGCATCCATATCGCTTCTCATTACAGTAATAAATAAATAAAAAAACCATAGCTTCCAATCAAATACTCATATAAAGAACGCCTGGCAAATTCCGACCGCTTCTAACGAACCAAAGCGCAGTTAATCATGTGTCCCCAGCTGGTTCCGGGAAAGATCTAGAAAATCTACCATGGCGCCCTGGAGATACAAAAATGGCGGTAACAGATGGCATGTGACCACAAATAACCAGCTATTTAATCAACAATTCTCCGCAGCTATTAATGCCGCATACGTGGGAGCAACACGCCGTTATTTATTCCACATACACCCCTTCTGAAATGGTCCTACCTTTAAGATTTTTCTCTCATGGAGAGTCGACAAGGATTGGACATCCAGAAGTCTGACTCGAAAAATCCAATCCTTCCTGTCTTCTCCGTGCGCCCGCAGAACATAAATTAGATACATATGATATACAGACAACACAAACTCGTGACCCAAACCGTCCAACCCCATGTCTATCCTCCATATTGGTGATGCAGGTACGCAACACAGGCGAGAACAAAGAAAGCATCACGAGTCACTCTCCATTCCGATGCGATGTCTCCTGTATATAATAATCAACCGCCAGGGGTCATCGGCATGTGTTTCACAAGCGGCTACTTGTGTTACCGGTAGCTTTTTGACACTGGTTTCAACATGAGAGTCAATCGATGAGGCGTGATTACCTCAACCCCCGAATACCGAATAAATAATTTCATCCTCTGGGCTTAGCATCCAAGCATGAGAGAGAGAAAAGTGAAAAAATCGCTCGGCATTCAGGGTGCCATGCCGATAATGCCGAACACTCCCAACAATTCCACCTGACCCCATTGCGAGAGTTCCGGTCGGCTTGTCCAACTCTGCGACTTCCTCCAAGTTCTGAGCACAGCATTACGGATTTTCAGCAAGCCTGCACCAAATCTCTAGTCAGGTGTGTTTGTCGGACCAATGGACCTCACCCAGTGATTAGGCGCCTACAAGAACCTGTGATGTTAACTTACCTTTTCAATGACAAGATTTTCCCCATAAAACCCGGTTTCATTTCTCTCTCTCTAATTTTATCATCGCTTAAATGAAAAATATGTAAGCGTACGAAGCTACGGCCCCTTCGTTTAATTCCGCCCGCTTTAATCGTCGTCATGAACTTTCACCGATTCATAACGACTGCTGGCATGATGTATGATTCATTCATAGCCCGCTCCACATCGCCGACTTTCCCCCTGCGAATGATATATCGCGAACTTTTCATTCGTCTTAAGGGTTCTCGGAACGTCCCGACAATCCATCGAGCCTACATAGTAGACTACTGGGAAATTTTCTCTTTTACTGTTCAAAAACGCTTGGCCCCAACTTCCTTTCTCAAATCTATTACTAATTATGGAAGTACTTCATATGTCTTTTGACTACGATTGAGGCGAGCACTGAGCGACGTTAGACTCACTTGAAATATTTTGAAAATACTTTTCCGCGTTGATATGATGTCATTCCGACTGCTCCAAAACGTTACACTGCTACAGCTATCTTCCCTGCCCTTCTAAGTTTCTGTATGACTATTATAATATTCCATTTGGAATACACGTTCCAGCTAGACGTTGACTCCCTCCACCCATGGTTCTTCTCGTCACTCGTCATTTCGTATCTTCTCCCCCGTGGCCTAGACCGCTCAGAATACGTCCTCCGCTCTCATACATGTATAGATGGTCAAGCCAAATCACTCTGATCGAACCTTTAGCACTTCCTGGCTGCGACCATGAGTTCGCATGTCAAACATCGCCATGCTGAATGACCCATTCCCGGTGAGCGGCCGAAGCAGACTCTGGTTGCATTCCAAGCACTTCCAAAATGAGTATTGAAGCTCAACGATCGAATTAAACTCACCAGAGAATTCGTCAGCACTAAATCTAGTGTTAGCAGCCTGTTCAAAGACGCGATGAGTATTAGACCCCGTGGCCAAAAATCAGTACATATTACCTCCAGCTGCTTCTTGATTTGATTACTTGAAATGAGCAACGACAGCCCGTCAGCCCTTAAACCAACCACAAGAAATTACATAAACGCTCATCTCAATATCAACGCGACTTGTGGAACTGACGAGATCCCATGAATTGGAAATTCTATAATTTTTAAATTCGTCTGGTGACTAGTCTTAATATCTGCCCCCTGAGCTGGTGATACAGTTGATTAGGTTAATGTTTATACTCTGCAACACGTACATTGTCTACTCTAAGTTCAATATAAAGAGTGATATTATTAGGATATTAGACTAGTCGACAGATGAATTTAAGAAATATACAATTTCCAATTCATTGGTCCACCAAACGGGTTGAAACCGAAATGAGCGTTTAATGTTTCACCTGAAGTTTAAGTATTCACGTTAACAAGTAATTTAACTCCTATCTGTTTGGCCACGGGGTAGTCATCACGTCTTGAACAGGCTGCTACACTCACCAGATTACTGTTGATGAATTTTCTGGTGATTTCAATTCGATCGTTGAGGTTCAGTACTCAGTTTGGAAGTGTCGGAATTCAATCAGAGTCTGCTTCGGCCGTTCACTGGGAATGGACAATATTCAGCACGGGCTGAGCTCCACATTGTTTAAATTAGCAATGAAAATTACTGTAATATTCTTCATTTTCTTGTCCCGACAGAGTGGTTCATTACAAAAAATTGATGGGACGGCGGATACGGATGTATGAGGTGCTTCGCAGTGTAAGTTCTGAAGGGGTGATGGAAAAATGAGTTCCATGTCTGACAAACCGCTAATATTCTCTGATAAATATTCCTTTTTGAAAATTAGGTGACGGTCTCTACGTCCTTGAAAAGAGGGTATAGCTCGGGTACAAATATTGCACAGTTGCCTTCTAAATTCTTGCACTGGACCACACTCCCCTTTTCCCTTCCACCTTACTATACATCAATTGCGTGCCCGAAGTGCAAAGGCAATTCCGAAAAATTGTAGCTTGCAATGGTGGAGGGAAAACGACCCAAGACTAAAAACAGGATAGTGCAAAGAGTCTGCCACCAACCTATGAAAAAAGAACAAAAAAGCATCATCGCAATATGATGGAAGGCTGGCTAACATTACATACATTGCAGGTTCTAACACCACGTGGAACCTTTACTTTAATTCACGAAACAGTACACCGGGAGTCCACTCCATGACCCCTTACAGATATGATGACATCCGTACGCATGAACCATTGTCGAGTACGTCAGCACCGCTCGTAGTTGCAATGAGCCACCAGAAGCTTAGCGGCGTTACAAAAGAGTTGTCAGAGAATAGGGAGACGAAGCAGACACTTGATGAAATATGGCCGGTGCTATCACCATGAGAAATGCGTGAAATCGGAGATATTAATAAATGTTATTGTCAGGTTGTCATCCTGGAAAAACCGGACACAGCCATAAAATACCGAGAAAGAAAAGATGAGCAGAAGGACACGAACGAATGACTTAATATCGGACTCTGATAACGGAGTTAGCCTCATAGAAGCATTTCGAGATTTAGAACATGCGTTGGTACGGTCGAACCCCCTATAAACCATACATTTCGAGATTTAGAACATGCGTTGGTACAGTTGAACCCCCCATAAACCATACCCCTCGAAAGACGGCTGAGGCTATGGGTCATTAGAAGTTGTGGGATTTGAGGGGTGTGAAATCCTGACACACCAGGTTGTGGTTTCCGATGGAGTCATGGGGTATACGGGGTTATGGGTTACCAAAGGTATGGGTTAAGGGAGGTTCGACTGTACCCCGAAGGTGCTTCTCCGAAGAATTGTCATTTGGCGGAGCTGGCTGGAGTCCGACGGAGATCCACAAAAAAAATCTCAACTTTTACATCAGGATCAGGAAAACCGTCTAATTCCGCGATACTCTGACGGATCATTACTCTTGCAAGATATCACGGCGCACAATACCCTCACTGTCCAGGCCCCACTTAGAACCCCTCTGCTAGTGTCCCTGCCAGACCCTAAGGAGACCCACCGGAAGTCATCAAATTATAGATTTTAAAAATACACTCCGGTTTGTTCAGGGGGTTCTTGACGAAAACTGCACAAAGGCGAGTAATGCCCGAACCTCGTTGATCGGAAGGGCAAGAAACCACTATATATTCACCTGCACAAGAGCGAGTAATGCCCGAACTGCATACGTTAATATCCAGGGTTGACAAAAACAATACAAGGTTTAAGAACTCACCTCGGTCGTCGCTCGGAAGGGCAAAAAGGGACTGAGGAGCCAAGAGGATCAACTCACACTTAAGTAATAGGTGAAAGTTGTCTTCGTACCACGAGGCGGCACGAGGCACAATAAGAGCAAAGGTGAGGACATGCCAACGCATCAGTGCTGATCCGTGACTCTCCAACTTGATGCATTTGCCTTGGGAGCATTTAAGGGGCAAGGGCCATCTATTTTGTCACTCCCACTCGAGTGCAGCCGCAATCCCATTGCCTTAACAAATTGTTAGAATGAGAGAATAGAAGGGGATCGAGGCACAAAATAGTGACCCTAGTGGACAAATGGATTACCACACAAACACAAACACATAATAGTCACCAGAAGTGACTGGACTCATATGACCACATAGTGGACAGAACCAAAGCCATGGATAAGGAGTACAGAGACACAAGGGCCTGGGATGAGAGCAGGGGGAATAGATTTATCTTTGAGGTATTTGATAAGTGAGTCCCTCATCTCAGGTGGGAAGTCCTCCAGAATCACCAGATGGTTAACTGAACAAAGAGGGGTCATATCTGGAGACCCCCTAAGCTCTTGAAGGAAGGACTCAGTGGTTGATACCAGGGATGAGGGCACTTTTGTAGAGTCATCAAATTGGTGCAGGATTTCTAATAGTATTTTGTCACATTTCTGTTGGCAATCCATCAATCGGAGTCTCAGACCAAAGTAAGTGAAGGATAGGTTGAGAGCTGGTTCATGGAGAGAGCGTTCCAGGATCTGAATGTAAATGTAGCAGTGGTCCACCTGGGGTACAGATCCGGTTCTCCTGAGTAACACATGTAAAATCTGCAGAGTATTGTCATGTGCAACAAGCAATTCAACCATAAGATTGAATAGATCTTCTTGATGGATCTAATTCCTGTTCTTGTGACAGTTACTGCCTCTTCCAACTATTTGGGGAGCTGGCTACTGAGTTTATTGAAAGTTCCTGGTCAAGAGAAGATATGTAGCTTCCACTGGTGTGATGTTGTAAAGCATTTCTAATTGAATGGATATAATTTCTGGCATGCCCCAGTATTATGCTGAATAGTCCAGTGAAATGTCATTGATCTCATTGGTATCTAAATGGTGTTAAGTTCCATGTCAGGACTTATTCTAAGACTATCAGGAAATAACTGGGAAATCAGATACTTCCAGGTAGGGTCAGGACTTGGCTTCAGCTTATGTGCTGTGCCCCTATGCAAATGCTCAGATGTCCTTAATTTCAGAGTGTTAAGTTCTGGATCTCAGGGTGGAATTTCTGGTGGTTATTCCAGACACTTCCCAGAACATGTCCATGGAGTTTTGGAGAATTAGTCCAGGATTTTCTGGGGATTAGTTTGGGTGTCTCAGAATATTACCAGAGTACAGATGGACTTGGCTTCAGCTTATGTGCTGCACCCTTGTACACTCACTCAGCTGTCCATATTTCAGAGGATGGATATATGCTGGAAGGTTTACAGATACTCAGAGTTCCAGGGTGTCTGGATGTCTGGAGTCCAGGGAGTGCCAGATATTGAGCATACAGGAAGATGGAAGGGATAATAAACTATATAAGTCGAGATACAAACTAATTCGAGATACAAACTAAAGAGTAAGTACATGACTATCAAAGACTATATATGTTACGACCGTGTCGCAACCTGAAGATAACTGATGACACTATCATCTCAAGTTATCATCACATCATCATATTGGTCACTGTCAGTAAACCTGACATTGACTACACCCTCATGGCAATCAAACCCTGCTACAGCCCCTATCAAATTATACTTGTACTATCTGGTTATATTCTGATATGTCCCTTTATCCTTTGATGATCCATTTATTCTATGTCCCACCTAGGTTGTATATACCATAGACTGTTTCCTTTTTTGTAGTTATCACCCTCAGTTATTCACAGCCTCTGACTTTATCATAACCTTCCTGTTCTTGGTCAAGTTATTTGTCATTGGTATTTCCACTCTTCCCTTAGTTAGTATTTTCTAGACACCAATAACTCATATATAAACCTGCTGTAATGTAGCTACTAAGTGTAAGAGGTATGGCAAAATATGCTCCAGAAATATAGTCTGGACGAGCTCATACTATATTTCCATTATTATTTCTATTTTTTCTCTATTTTATTATACACATACAGTGACCCAAAAAAGCGTCCGGATGTTTGGTGAAATTGGAAAGATGGGTTTACAGCTCCAGAACTAAACTAGATAAAATTCTGAATAAATCAGAGGTAAGAGGTATACATCTGACCTACATGATGACATAAGCATGACATCATATCTTTCCTTATCAGGAAAGTAGGAAATTAATAATGGACATGGTGCATCCGGACACTTTTTTTGCTCTTGTAATTAATTACTAGTTTTTACCAGTTTCAGTATTTAGTGTACCCCCCCTTGGCCTTTAGTACTGCAGCGACCCTTCTAGGCATGCTCTCGATCAATTCAAGGCATTTCTCCCTTGGAATACCCTCCCATTCCACCTCCACTCTCTCCCAGAGCTCCAATATGCTCTTGGGGGCCTCAGGGTATGTTCCAAGCCTTCTCTTCAACTCCCACCATAGGTGTTATATTGGATTCAGGTCTGGAGACTGTGCAGGCCAGTCTAAAACCTCCACCTGATGGTCCTTGAACCAATCCTTGGCCAACTTGCAAGTGTGTTTAGGGTCATTGTCCTGCTGGAAGACAAACCTTTCCCTGTCCATCCCATAATACTCCACTGTTTTGAAGATATAGTCCTCCAATACTATCCTCCCATCCCATCTATCTTGCACATGTACCCCACACCATGTGCTGTCATACATCCCCAAATCATTAGACTCCCCCTCCAAATTTGATAGTTCCATTGATATGCTGCTGAGTGAGTGCAGAACCTGGTCTTTTCCATACCCACAACCTCCCATCAGAGCCCAAACGATTGATTTTGGTCTCATCTGAGAAGATAACCCTAAACCAGTCCTCCTCAGTCCAATGCTGGTACTTGATAGCAAACTCATATCGAGCCTTGATGTGTCAACAGGCAAGAAGAGGTCTTTTGGCCTTCACCACAGCCTTCAAATTCTCTTTCTTCAATGCATTTCTAATTGTCTGTGTGCAGACATTGAGGGAGAGGTGGGACTTGGCTTGGGAGGCATTATCAACCTGTCCAGAGGTGATAGAACGAGCCAGGTGGTGATGATCCCTGGGGGAGAGTTTGGGAGGACAACCTCTGGAAGGTGTTGGAAGTGGACCAGGGAGTTGGAAGCGAATTTCTGATACTGTAGAGTGCCCAATATGAAGTTTAGAAGCAATTGTTCTGCAGGAGTGACCCTCCTGGAGAAGAGAAATGACAGAGAGCCTTGTTTCAGTAGAGTGCTTCTTCATCATGTGGTGGGGGGGTGAATTGAGGCAAAGGTTCATGTAAATGTGTTATTTAAACATGTGGTCACATGACATTGTTGAACCTAACCAGAAATTCCCACAGTTATATGAACCTTAGTTGAGTTTCATGTATCAGTTGACAGAGCAAAAAAAATGTCCGGATGCACCATGTCCATTGTTCATTTCCTACTTCCCTGATAAGGAAAGCTATGATGTCATGCTTATCTCATCATGTAGGTCAGATGTATACCTCTTACCTCTGATTTATTCAGAATTTTATCTATTTTATTTCTGGAGCTGCAAACCCATCTTTCCAATTTCACCAAACATCCGGATGCTTTTTTGGGTCACTGTATAATTAGTCCGATGACCTATGCATTCGGTACATTGACTCTTGTGGGTGCATATGCCAGACTTATGTATTCTAGTGCCAGTAGTTAGAACTCAGACACTTTTTACCCCACAGCCATGACTTACTGTGAAGAGTGGCGGAAGTTCTGACCGTTCTATATACGAAGAAATGAGTAGAAAGGAAGAATATTGACCTATTCGGTGCAATATAAGAGAAAGTGAGAGAAAGAGCACGAGATGACGAAGGAGTCAATGAGTGCGATGTAAGTTCGTTACTAGGAAAAGACCTAATAACCTGCACGCAACGGTCAAGTTTTTATGACAGTCACTAACAAAGTAGTTCTTGAAACCAGTCTATAACCAAACACACTCGGAGCGAGAGGCTAGAGATCGGACCTTGGATGATGTAAACAAAGATGAATACAAAAGGCTGATGTAAGCCCAATGTCGAGGAGTGTAGAACTTCAACAATAAGAGACACCACAGTATCCCTTACTGGCCGTAGGAGTGAGACTGAGAGTAAGACTTAAGAGATTGTGCTTAAGAATGAGCTTCGAAATGAGATACAACAAAATTGCTTGTTCAATAGTGGGCAAAAGAGAGGCCCTTATATACATGAGAGAGCACAGGTCAAATCAAACATCTACAAACAACGACACAATAACGATGCGATATGGTGTGAGTCATCTCTGAGTCATCACAATAGGAGTGTTAGTAAAGCTGTGAACAATAATAGGGGGAGGCTGCACTGAACAATAAGAGAATGACAAACAAAAGATGAGATCAGACATGTGATACGGATAAATGGGGAAACACAATAGAACAATAGGGGAAGTGAGTCAGACAATAGGGATGATGGAGTAATAGAAGTGATGGCTGATGAAACATCGATGATATGAGTCAGAAACACTCAAGAATCCCATGATAATGTGTCACCCTCAAATGCTATGTGTCAGGAACTGGAAAACCCGCCGGCCTCCGGGCCCCCGGACCCCATCCTACATGCTCCCGACCCTCTATATTGTATAGTAACAACCGGAGTTCCCACGGGAGCCCGCATGTCAACTTGTTTATGCCTGACACTCTGTACACACCCCACCTGTCTGCACCTAGCCCTCTGTCTCATAAACCAGTCCTTGGACTCCACCGGACTCCAGACTCCACTCTATGTACACCCGACACTCTGTGTCTTATGTACCAGTCACCGGACTCCAACCGGACTCCTGGAACCCCTCTAACAGAGCATAGAACCCCGCTCCTGTTATCTGTCTCTGCATCTCACACACCAGTCATCAGAAAACCCACTGGACTCCACTGGACCTCCTGCACATCAAGCCTGTCTATACCCGACACTATCTTGTGCACCAAGTCACCGGACTCCGACCAGACTTCCAGAACCCCTCTAACTGAGCCCCGCTCCAGTTATGGTTAAATGATCTGTCATGATTCGTTCTCCGCTCCCGTTCCATTCCGTCCCTAATTCCCAGTTTAGTATTTACTTGTTTTGTTTTATGTTTAATAGTTCTGCCTCTCATTAATACCGGATTTGGTATTACTACATTTCACGATCTATATAAGTCTGCTATATTCATGTACTTAGAATCCAGTTTCAATCTCGAACTAGTTTTCCCCTGAAAAAGTTTGATCCTTGAACAGTCTCTAGTCCTCTTGTCTGTCTGCACACTCGATTCCCGGAACTCCCACGGGAACTCCCGAATCTATATCTTCCTGTATGCATTCTGTCAGCTCAAAATATGGACACCCAAATGAGTGTACGAGGGCACAGCCTATAAGCTGAAGCCAAGTCCATCTCAGTCGTTCACCAGACTTTCTGGTAATTATTCTGATATCACCGTTCCTTGTACTAATAATCCCCAGAACTTTCCCGGGACCTATTACCCGGGGATTCCGTGGGACTATTCCAGGAAGCAAGTGTGTGTTCGGAATAGTTACTGGAAACCTCTGCGGGACTATCCGTGGAGCTTTGTTTGGGAACTTAACACTATGCTTGATTTCAAAATCTTGACAATATTACCAATCGATGAACCGAGATTGGACGTATTGTGTTCCTAGTTTTGCAGTATAAGGAGGGGACACAATCAATCACCATTTTAGAACCAGGTGGTGAGTAGGCTCCACAACCATGCAAGGAACACGAAACGACAACGACCTTGACGAGGCTCTACTTGACTTCCCTCTGGAACCGGGGTCCTGAATAACTTGGGTCCTCTGTGATCTCCTATTGGAGTGAACGTTACCATGTAACAGATTCCCGATGACAGTGGGGAACAGTCCTGCTTGAACACTTGATCAAATCGATAGTGGAGGATTTTGGAGGAGCCATCATAGTGCTCTATACGAATGAAGACAGGATCGTCTGGAGCATATGGGAGTCAAATACCTTGTCAACGGAGGAAACAATGGTATTTCTTGGAGGAGCATGAGTGGGCTGGTAGGGGCTTGGAAATGATGTCTGAGGATGAGGAGAAGCGAGATGTTATTGGCTGGAGTTCTATTTGGGAGTGAAGAGTCAGTTTTGAGTAGGAACTGAGGGTTACTTTGGAGGACGATGCAGTGTTGAACATGATGGAGTAATAGTCATCTGTTTGATGAAACTGATTTGGCTGTGTAGAAGTTGTCTTGAGTGCCAAAGTATATATAAGAATTTGTGCTTGTGATGTGACTTGAAACTATTGCCATATAGGTTACTTTCCGATTGAACTCTCTACAGCGATGGTTCGAGTGGAGGCTTCGACTGTTATAGTTTGAGGCCAGAAGTGTTCAGTAGTTCAGATAATGCTACCTATATGGTAGCTGACACGTTACCCTGATCACCGCTTGTAGTAGACCTAGTTTATGTCTTACGAGTGGTGGTGCTTGGGTAAAAGTGTGTCTGAGTTCTAATTGGTGCCGAGTGCACCCACAAGTATACACAATGCTTCGAACTAATGAAATGATGGAATATTCGAAGAATATAAAAGATAGATAAATATGAATAGATTGTGTAAAATATAAATAAAATAAAAGGAGTGTTTTACCACAATGAAACTGTGGTAAAAGCATACTCCTCACACTTACCCAGACACCCAGTTAGTGTCCTGTAAGTTGTGATTGGGGTATCGTCTCGACTGTCACAGACAGGCTTTAACTACTAGTGCAATCAGAGCTTCAAACTATACTAGTTGAAACTCAAACCATTATCTCAATCCGTGCGGACTACATCCGCACTACTCTGTTATTTGACTCCCTCATTATTCTCTTCAACACTCGAGCAGTCATTCAGAATCATACTTTACAGTCGATTCTCCTTTATTTGTTTTAGCTCTCTATTCTACTTTAGATAGCTAATTCACTCGACCGTATTGAACTAAACAGTCAATACACGTTCGGTCTGTATTAGACTTAGATAGTCAATACATCATGTCATACCTAAATGGTCGATATTCTTCGTATATAGAATGGTTAGAACTTCCACCACTCTTCACAGTGGTGATCTGGGCTGGACCGCTCTTTCCCTACAAAGAAAATGTTACTCTACAACTATTAATTTCTAAGCACGCAAATGACCACTGGCAAGAACCAAACACCGAGATCTTCAACAACCCCAAGTAGTTCAACACCTCGTCAAAGACCTGCTAGTCTGGAACCACCCCATGACATCACCATGAGGAAGTCTTCATTGACTTTTCAGAGACCAGCCCCTGAGAATCCCCCCAGAGCAGCAGCTGGACCATCAACAGATACTCTCCCTGATCCACCTGAGGAATGTCCATCAACTGGGCAGTTGAGCACCCTGGAGCTAATGTTGAGCCTACCCGTGCACCCGAGCCCGTTCTCGCATTCCCACCAAGGCAGGTCATCCTTAAGCAGTTCCTTGGGGGTCATATGGTTTACACTGAGCCTATCAATGTGAAGTGGGACATGTACTATGCCGATCAAACCTCCACTGATCAGCTTACTCCTTTCATGGAGGAGTACGAAACGGATTACCCTTCTTTACTGGTGACTGTAGCAGTCTGGTTTGGTCGTTATCAGGCCATCTTATTGGCATGGGACTTATTCACGTGACCAGGAACACTTGAGGATCTGACCCACTCAATTCCCGAATGGTCAAGTGATGTTACATCCATTATGGAAGGGGGAAGGATGATTTTTAGGTGGGAAGTGTTCTCTTTATTCCTTGAAGCGCTTTATACACACAATGACATGCTGCAAATCCTTCACGTCCTACTCAGTGGGGATCATGTCATGCCCAAGGTTGACTACCAGTATATGTACATCTGAATGTTGGAGGAATCTCTTAACGGAGTCACGCCAAATCTATCATTCATGTACTTTACTCTAAGGGGCTGGTTGAGGTGAAATCAAAGGAGGCTCAATAAAATGGTTTTGGAGGTGCTTTACCCTTATAATAATTTGATTCAACTGCCCAAGTTGCCCATCTTCACAACTAATTCGTTTGTTCGCAACCTAAATGGGTCTCCTGATACTTGTTTCCTCCATTCGCTCAATCATCCTGTCGTTTTGCAAGACTTCCCATTGGATATGAGGATGCAACTTATAGATCGCTTTCAGGAAAAGGGGATTGAAGTCTGCGCTCCCTTCCATCAGCCTCAGCCATGTTGGCCTTTGAATACGATCAAAATTGAGAGAGGAATCGCAACGGAACCCAGCCCTACGCCCCACCAGGGGATTCATCGCTCTTGCATCACGTTCAAAAGAATTTCGGATAATCCCAACTTCGGTGATGAACAACCTGTGATTAGGAATCAATTGGTCACCAACAGGGGTCGACTGTCCTTCTCTACCACATTCACCGAGGGTATAGCTGGTCAGGTTGCTGGTTGAGGATCACTGAATCCAGATGATCCCCGCCATTCCCTGCCGATCTCCTTGAATCCCTTTCTGCCACCAGGAGGACCCCCTAGCAGTTCATCTGGGAGTTCTAATAATTCAGACTATGGAGGGAATTCGGGACATATCACAGTGGAGTACCTAACTCCCCCTTTCAAACTCCAACGCAGTCTCGAGCCAGTGCGTTTATCGATGACTTACCTAAGGATAAGAAGATTGCTCTTAACACCAATGACATCAAGATAAAATGGTCTGACCTTCCCGAATACGATGGAGCTCAATCCAAGGCTTTGGACTACATCATGGATATCATGAGTCTCTCAGAGATATCAGACTCCATGAGCACGTTGTTAGGAGTCACTCTGCCAAGACAACTCACTGGCAATGCCAAGGTCTGGTGGAGCACCCTGGACCGTGAACATCACACTGAATTCAGTCGATCTCACAGATCATTCCTTTGGGGCATTGTAGAGGGATTACTTGGAACTCGTTGATGTGAATCCTTAGCCTTAGAATGAGAAGCCATGAAATTTTGACAAGCTGGCCACGATTGTGAGACACCCATTCACTACATTCAATGGAGAATTAAACTTTATCGATTCTTGTATGGGTTCCACCAAAATTGAAAGGACGAAACATGCAGACTTATCCTAATGCTGCCCACGGAATGGCTTTGCCTTCTACAAGGACAACCCATTGATGACATCATGAGCTTGCAGACTTATGCTAACAATCTACAAGAGGCTCTGATTAATGCTTGGGTCCAAACACATTGAGAGGGTTATTGGTTTCAGAAGCCCAGAGTCATGATTGCTGAACAGGAAGAGTCAGATCCCTGGCATGAGGAAGAACACTCTAGAGGAATTGACCCCACTAATCATGGTCACGTCCTTCTCAGTGAAACCAAAGATAAAACCGTCCCTAGGATATCTAATGTGAAACAGGGTAAGAAACATGGCAAGTTCCTTTTCGAACAAAGTGACAAGAAAAGCATCACTAAACCCCCAAAGGAGTGCTGGATTTGCGGGAGTTTGGAGCATTTTAAGATTGACTGCCCTCACGTGGGTAGGATGTCGCATTATGTCTCTATTAACAAATGCTCCACGCAGAACCCAACTGAGGAGGTGGAGGATCAGAGGGCTTATGAAATGGTTTATGGATTAAGCATACAGGGACAAGTACATAACATTGATGAGGAATCGAACTTCATTTCTGTCTACCTTCCTCAATCAGAGGATGACATTGTTTTAGACATGAGTTCACCTTCAAATGAGAACAAAGTGTCGCAAGTCTATGTCTCTATATCAGACTGTGATTTCCTCGAGAAAGGAGACTGGCTGGACACTCATCGTCAGAACCAGAAAGGTCTGACTGATATGGAAGCCTTATTGCGATCTGAACCTCCTACCATTAAGGAAATCATTGACAAGGAAGTATGTGTGAACCAATCTAAGGAAATAAGTCAGACCTACATTATAGAAGACCCCTCTGAGTTAGAGGGATTGGAGGAGGAGAACTTCCCCTTTGACCCAGGACAGTTACCCACCCTAATTCCTTGTGAGGAGTCAGACTCTGAAGCGGACGACTCTGTTCTGAACACTACACCTGAGGTACCTTACAGTAGATGTGTCAGGAGGGACATCAAACTGGCCACAAGAAAGGAAAGCAAAAGACCCAGGGTCCAATACCCTCGATCCAGTCGGCTTATGAAGGAGGATTTGACCATCATTTACTGCAGAAGGGATCCCCCAGGTGGATACTCCAGTATTGGGATCTCGGCATTACACGTCTATGGATGTGTAGGGAACTCAGAAGCCTCTAGTCCTATTAAAATCAGGCTGGACGTTGGGGCCGACCTCTCCTTAATTTCAGAGGATTTCTATAAGGAACTAGAGGACCACCCCAAGCTCAAGCAAAGACTCAAGTTGCACCTCATTCAGCTTACCGGTAATGCTAAGGTCTTAGGATATGTCAATGTCCCCATTTACCTTGAAGACGACACTGGTATGCTCCTTAAATTTACCGCCGAAATGTATGTTGTCCGAGGCATGACCGTACTGATTCTTCTTTGGGAGGACTTTCACGTGAACTATGAGATTGGGACACTACAAGACCAGCCGTTGGGCTCTAGACTGCTTCTACCAGGGAGGGCAGGGTCTATCCCAGCCAGTTCCTCCAAAGAGCCGCAGCCTTTAGCCTTCTCAATTAGCAAGATCCCCCTTGAGGAACTAGCCAATGGCTCACCTGAATTGACTTCCAAACCAGACAAAGGGATGCATACTGAAAGAGTTGCACAGGCCTTACAAGATTGTACTATAGAGCTGGAATCAGCTCGATTAGTACCAATCTTTGTTGGAGATCTTATCGGTGACCAATGGATAGTTGAGGGAGTTGTCTTGCAGAATGACAATGGAAGTATACTAGCTGCTCCCACCACTGCTATCTCTAGGGAACACACTGTGATACCTCTCACTAACCCCTCTCTGACACCAAGAATCATTAGATGAGGGAAACCATTGGATTAATTCATGATGCGAACAAATGAGCTCAGACGCCTAGATCTCCAACTGAGAAGGCATCAATGCAGTCAATGGCAACCAAGATCACTCACCTTGTAGAGAGCCTATCAAGAATAGAAGGGGAGTGTGTCCTTAACCCTTGGCCTTCCAGACAGCCCCCAGGACGGGAACTTGCAGACGATTTTGACCCAGCAGGCCCTAAAATGTCAGAGGTTGCCACCACAGAAACATTTCATGTGGAGGACCTACATAAGTTGGTTAACTTAGGACCTAACATTCCTACTGACGTCTCCTCTCGCTTGGAGTCGGTATTGACTAAGAATGTCCAAGCCTTTGGAGTAGATGGGCATTTAGGACAAGTAGACGTCAAAGTCAATGTCCCATTGAAAGAAGGCATGCAACCTATTTCAATGCCAATGTTTACAACTTCCCCAGCCAATAAGAAGGTCATTGATGAACAAATGGATACTTGGTTTCAACAGGGAGTAATCAAACCGTCCAAAAGTCCTTGGGGGGTGCCAGCCTTTGTCGTCTATTGCAATGGGAAACCATGAGTGGTGATTGACTATAGGAAGTTGAACAGCCTAACAGTTCCTGACAAATTCCCATTGCCACACCAGTCTGAAATCATGCAAGCGCTTTCAGGATCCAACATCCTATCTTCCTTTGACGTGTTAGCCGGCTTTACCCAACTCGAAATGTTAGAAGAAGACAAACTGAAGACCGCCTTCAGATCCCATCGAGGACTGTGGCAATTCAGGAGAATGCCCTTTGGACTTCATAATGGACCCTCTATATTCCAGAGAGTTATGCAAACTGTACTCACACCTTACTTATGGATATTCTGCCTAGTTTATATTGATGACATCGTGATCTTTTCTAAGACATGGGATGATCATTTAGAGCATTTAGACCAGATCCTACAAGCCATAATTGCAGCGGGAATCACTCTCTTGCCCAAAAAGTGCTACATTGGGTATAACTTGATTCTATTACTAGGACATAAGGTGTCTAGACTCAGTTTTTCGACTCATCAAGAAAAGGTCGCTGCCATACTAGAACTAGCTACACCTACCAAGATAGCAGATCTTCAACATTTCCTCGGGATGGTTCTGTACTTCTCTGCTTACATACCATTTTATTCCTGGACAGTTGCTCCGCTCTTCAACCTCTTAAAGAAAGGAGTCTGTTGGACTTAGGATTCCAAACACACCAAGCTTTTGAAGACATCAAGGTTGCATTGAGCTCTGCTCCAGTACTCAGACACCCCGCCAGTGGCATGCCTTATTGGCTATACACAAACACTTCGGACTTTGGACTGGGATGTTGTCTCCAACAAATACAGAAAATGATGCTCAAGGATCTAAAAGATACCAAAATCTATGCCCAAGCAAGATCAGCCTTCGATCAATCTCGACGTGCCCATTTTTGTCACTCATTATAAAACCAAGGAGCCGGAATTCACTTGGACAGATTCCTGGGCCTCAGATTTTGATGACACCAGTGTCACTGTTGAGTGTGTCATTGCCTATTGGAGCCACACTCAAGAAAGCAGAATGTAATTACTCAGCCACAGAGCGAGAGGTGTTAGCTGCTAAGGAGGGACTAGTCCATTTCCAGCCCTTTATCGAGGGAGAACATATCCTTCTGATCACTGACCATGCAGCATTACAATGGGCCAGATCTTACGAGAATACCAATTGTCAACTGGCTGCATGGGGGGCAGTATACGCTGCATACCCCGGTCTGGAAATCCTACATCAAGTGGGATGGATACACAGCAATGTTGACCCACTGTCTAGACTCCCTCAAGTACCTGACTGCACTAGTCCCGCAAGAGACAACCTCTTACCAATTGTAGTGGATTCTTACAACTGGAATGACAACGAGACATTATGGGAGAACAAACCAGCAGAAAAGGCCATCTTTCTCACTCATCACAAGTTAGTTGAACCAATTGGAACGATGGAAGAGGTCCCCCAAATGAAATGGGATTTGCACAACCTCCCCAGAAATGATGAAATCAACAAGGCAAACTTTACTCTCTCGAACCCCCAATTGCTTATAGAAATTGATGAGAATTATGCTAAGGAACTTTGCGATGGATATCAGAAAGATCCCACCTTCAGAAATCATTACACTGCCGATCCCATTTCCCCAAATATGGTAGCTACCCCTTCACACTATTTCATCAGCAAGACAAAGCTATTGTTCTTTCGAGATTTGGACTGGAAAATTCAAATCTGCATACCTAGCAGCATGACGTCAACCATACTCAAATTGATACATGACAACCCCTTTGAAGGAGCTCATGCAGGTGGTCACAGACCTTTTCAGCTGATGAAGGACCAGTTTTTCTGGCCGAGGATGTTGCAGGACTGTGTGGTGTATGCTTGCAGCTGTGACATATGCCAGAAAACTAAGGTTGATCATTCTGCTCGACAAGGAGCTCTTCGACCCGCAGATGTACCCTTAAGGCCGTTTGAGGTTGTCTCAATGGACCTGATTACCAGATTGCCACCTTCTGCAGAGGGTGCTTACTCAGCCATCTTTGTCGCTGTGGATAAACTCACACATTTTTTAATTTGTGAGCCCACGACCTCAGATCTATCTGCAGAAGGATTCACGTGAATCTGTGTGAATAAAGTAGCCGCTCCTCTCGGCCTACCCTCAAGGATAATCTGTGATCAAGACAAGAGATGGACCTGTAGGTTCTGGAGAGAGGTCTGCAAGGTATACGGAAGCGCCCTCGTGGTATCCTCATCCCATCATCCTCAAACTGACAGTCAAATGGAGAATGCCAATGCTATCATTGAGCAAATGCTCAGAGCGTACTGTGCTTCTTCAAAAGAGGAATGGTCTAAATGGACTCAGGTGGTAGCTCATACCTACAATTTGACAGTTCAGAGTTCAACGAGCTATGCACTGGCCTTTTTGCTGATGGGATACTTACTGAGAGGGATGTCTCACTGCCTAGGAGGGGACAACCCCATGGTTCCCAGGGAATTGTTGGATAGCCCCTTAGCCAACCAATGGATCTTAGAATTGGAGAACCATCAACAGGTGGCATGGGATTCAATTGCACGAGCACAAGAAATGCAAGCTCGCAGCTACAATAAGAAAAGGAGATCTGTGGAAGATATCTCAGGAGGAGATTATGTTCTAATCAATCCCCATTCCCTCGTGCTTGTCGAAACCAAAGGACCTGGGAGGAAACTTATACAAAGATGGATAGGACTGTTTGAAGTCTTGGAGAAGATCAATCCTCAAGTCTTTCAACTCCGCATTCCCTTGGAATATCAACTACACCCAGTGATAAACCGAGACCATCTTGAAAAGTACCATCTCTCCCCCAAGGAATTTGGATCAAGGGTGCTACTCGAAAATCCTCAGGAACTAGACTGTAATGATGAGGAGTATGAAGTAGAGGCTATAGTAGGACACAAAAGGCATCAAAATCAACTCCTTTTCCAAGTTTGATGGAAAGGATATGGACCAGAAGAGGACACCTGGTTAAATGGCAACGACCTTTGTAATACCCCTGCTCTTCTCAGAGCTTACAAAACTATTTATCGAATCTAATGATCATTTTACCTTCTCACAATGACAACACTGTTTATTTACTTTTAACTCTACTGTTCACTATTCATCCCCCTCAGCCTTTCATCTCAATAACTGAGTGGAGCTTAAAATTAATATAAAATACATAAATCCGCTAAAGAAATTTTTATCCCCCTGTCTCTTCCCTCCACATCAACCTCACAAGTCAGTACAGTATGTCGCAGGAACAACAACCCAAACCCAAGTTCCCCAACTTCAAAAGAATACCACAACCCCAACCTATCAATACTTCTACCACATCATCTCATACTGAAAATGTCGAGCACTGTATGGGTAATTCTGGGATCCCATCGTCGATGCACTCCACCACACAGGACAACACGGCAGGAACCTCCACCAACTCAGGGAGCAGAACTGTTTTCACTCTATATACTCCTCTCCCCAGACCCCAACTTCCCAACTTTAAAAGGATACCTCAACCCCAAACAATGGTTCCTCCTTCCCCACCACCTCGAACAGAGATTGTTGAGTGCTTGGGGGAGGCCTCTTCATCCACATATCCTACTCAGATGGACCCCATTCCAAAAGCTGTGCCCCTGTCCTCTGATACTTGGGGGGCTCCCTCAGGAACATGGAGTCAAACCCCCCCACCCCCTTGTAGTATCTTCCCTTCCACTGAGGAGGAGATCAGGAAAAAATGGCAGTCTGAGGCTTTCTCTGTGCAGGTTCAGGAGGAACTGAGAACGCTCAAGAGGAAGAGGAGGGAGGAGTACTTAGAAGGACAGCGAAAGATGGGTGCTAGGGATAATGTCCCCTCAAAGTGGACATGGCAGAAATGGAGGAGAATGGAAGGAAGCAACAACCCTTCAACCATCGCTCCCCCCCCAGGCCATAAGTGGATGGATTTTGCTGAGACAGATTGCAGCGATGGGGGCATGCCATGTGTTTGGAGCATGGGACAGAAAAGCAGGAAAGGAAAAGATGGGGTCACCTTCTACAAATTTCTCGTCCAATTCGGAGGATGACCGACCATGCTACCCCACCTACGATGACAAGTACCTCAGCACTGATTGCTACGAAGGTTTTTTACTTCCTGACAACATTCACTTCTTCACAAGTGACCCTAACCAATGATGAAAATTGCCAACTTCCATCAGAGTTTGGAGGGGGTGTCGTCCAGCCAACCCTGCAATGCTGTCCAGCTCCACTCACCTCTCTCCACCTCCGCCCGTTTCTTCAAGGCCAACCCCACCCCGCACGTCACCCGACCCTCTTATCGCCACCCGCTCTACCCCGATGCCATTGTTCTCTGCAGTGTCGGACACTTCCCTTGTTCCCCTGCCAGCTTGGAGTCCACTGCCCGCCTCTCCCTGCTCACCTTGCATTTCCCTAAGGAGCCCCATTCATCAACCCGATATTACATTGATGGATGTTGATCACCCTATCCAGGAAGTCCTTGAGGTGCCTCCCTCAGTCATGGAGGAAGTCCTCGAGGTGCCTCCCTCAGTCATGGATGTCTTCGAGGAACCCCCCCCAGCCATGGAGGTCTTCAAGGAACCTCCCCCAGCCATGGAAGTCTTCGAGGAGCCTCCCCCCTTAAGCAAAAAGGTGAAGGGGAAGTGGAAGGCTGATGTTCAGGCTGACAAGCCCCTTGCCATTGACCCCTTCCTGGCCGACCCCGTTTGCAGCCCCCCACCGCAGCCACCTTCTCCCCCTCACTCTCAGGACATGGCCGACTTGGCTCGTTTCTTACAGGCAGGTTGGATGCGCATGTCCATTAACTACCTGTCCGACATTTTCACTGTGGGATGCACATTAATGCGACTGGGGCCAACCTTGCAGCACCCCCTTCTTAAAGGGCTTATCCAGGGGTATAGCGGGTCTCTCACACTGTCAGACCACATGAGTGCACTTTATTTACACGTCAATGACCCTAAGGAACAGCTGCATTTAGTGGAGGACACCAAACAGGTTGAGCTCTCCATGTTTTGGTCCCTGCTTGTCGACTCCACTTGTGTCCTTCCTGAGCATGCACTGATCCACTCAGCTGTGGACCTAGTCGACCTGTTGGAGCATCTGTTGTCAGATTCCAACACCCCAGGAGGACTTCCCTCTGGTGGAGATGCGAGCTGCACACCACTTCCTGCTCCTACCCTGCCATCACTACACCCCCAGCCCCCTCTCATCGCCCACATTACAGATGCCTCTGCTGATCGTGTTTGTGCCATCATTTGAATGTGCCAAAAGGCCTACAGTCATGACTATTGGGTCTCTTCAATCCAGAAGCTGGACGGGTTGACATCCGCCAACGACATTTTGAAGTGGGAAGACATTGCCCTTTCCTTCTGTGCCAAGCGTCTTGCCTGGGGAAACGCTATCCTGCACCTCAGAGGTTCTTCGCAGGATGCATGGGGAGGAGTTCCAAGTGTCCTTCGACACCTTCTTTGACATATGTAGCTCTTCGACCTGGGGGGCACTGTGAGAGGTACAGCGATATATACTCCAGAAATATAGTCTGGACGAGCTCATACTATTTTCCATTATTATTTCTACTTTCTCTCTATTTTATTATATGCATATAATTAGTTCGACGACCTATGCATTTGGTACATTGACTCTTGTGGCCGCATACGTCCCAGACTTATGTATTCTAGCACTGGTAGTTAGAACTCAGACACTTTTTACCCCACAACCACGACTTACCCAGACACCCAGTTAGTATCCTGTAAGTTGTGATTGGGGTATCGTCTTGACCATCACAGACAGGCTTTAACTACTAGTGCAATCCAAGTTTCGAACTATACTAGTGGAAACTCAAACCATTATCTCAATCCGTGCAGACTACATCTGCACTACTCTGTTATTTGACTCTCTTGTTATTCTCTTCAACACTCGAGCAGTCATTCAGAATCGTACTTTACAGTTGATTCTCCTTTATTTGTTTTAGCTCTCTATTCTACTTTAGGTAGCTAATTCACTTGACCATATTGAACTAAACAGTCAATATGTGTTTGGTCTGTATTAGACTTAGATAGTCAATACATCATCGTGTCGTACCTAAACAGTCGATATTCTTCATATATAGAATGGTTAGAACTTCCACCACTCTTCACATGCTCTGCCCAACCACAGGAGAGATAAGGGATACAAATCCCCCTGGACTATACATGTGAAGAGTCGTTAGATTCCTACCGCTCAATATACGAAGAATAGTGTTTATTCAACTACTATTAGAAAGTATTGACCGTTCAGTACAATACTGTAGATTGCTAGACTGACAGTACTAGCAAGGAGACATGCTACACGTCACAAGAGCAACTGTACAGTTGCTCTTGATGGCTAGAATGAGAGAATGAAGAGTTGACCTTTACGGTGCAACTCGTAGCTAAATGTAAATAGATAATCAACGAGAAGCCGAATATCTGAAGTAAAGAGATAATAGCACGAGTCGACTATAGCGTCGACGAGCGCAAAGACCTTAGAGTGGAACTCGACCTTCGCGGTTCGAGTCCAAAGTATGTCAGGAGACTAGAGAATGCTACCCTTATAGGTAGCTTAGATGTTACCCTTGACACCTCTCGCTATTCGATGTCTGGGTCGTTTACGAGGTGGTGTCTGCTGGGTAAAAGATGTCTGAGATTTAGCCCCGAGAGTGCCCATAGATATACACAAGACTTCGAACTAAGAAATACGGGTATGCTCAAAAGATATAGAGAGTTAGGGAAAAAGAGTAAGAACTAAATAATAAAATACTATAATATATGTATTATTCCACAGTCCAATCATGATATATGCATACCCTTCACAGTGCCCCCCAGTTCGAAGGGATGTGCTATACAAGGTGTCGAAGAGCGTCTGGGATGCCGCCGCAAGCTGCCTGTGAGGATCCCCCTAGGTCCAAAATGATGTTTCCCCATCATTCCCGTTTTACTCTGAAGGACTCGGCTATTCTCGCTCGAGCCAAATCACTAGAATCCCTGTGCAAGGAGTCGGCCCAGCATCTGTAAGCCTTCTCCCTGCAACGAACGACTGTGCACACACTAATCGGGGGAGCGGAAATTCGCGCAAGAAGAGGAGCATTGGGGAGGGGAGATGAAGACGCGGGTAACGGGGCAGGAACCTGTGGCTGCATAGGGGTCTCTATGGGAGGCGTCAGGACGAGGGCCTCAAGTAGATCTACAAGGCCAGCAATAGAGAGGACGCTCGCTGAGTCTGGGGGCAGATGGTGGGGTTCCACTATGATATGCCGGAACATAGAGAGTTTAACCCCCCGAGCTGCTCGCGCAAAGTTCTCCCCCTCTGCGGGATCCTCGAAGGAGAGATAGAAGTCCTTCATTATCTCGGACAATGGAGCGAGACCGCGACAACCCTTAAGGCTCCCTTGAAGGACCAGTTGCTGGAGTACCGGCGCTAGCTGTGATAGTACCCTTCCGATGGGGAACTGTTCGGAAGGGTAATTGACAGCTACTTGCGTCCAGAAGGTGGTGGAGATGGGATCGGTGGGGGAAGGCGGGCTGTCAGAGATGGGGATAGGGATAGGGGATCGCTCTGGGAGAGGGGTGGTGGCCTTCTGTATCTCCTTGGCTTTTCCGCTCGTCGCTGGAACGGTGATGTCCGGTGTAAGAGGGTCCAAATCGACATCCATTCACTCTTGTGAAAGCTCGTGGATAGGGCTACCTAAGGACACGCAATATGAATAAGGAGAGTCGGGAGGGATAGCCGGTGACAGTGGAAGTGGAGTAGAGACCAGTATAGTCTTAGAGGAAGGGGGTGGACCAGGCGCTAGAATCGGGGCTGAGGGAGGGTGTGCAGGATGGAGGACGGGAGGGGGCCTCGACGTCGGCGAAAGACGTGGGACTGGAATCGGGGAAGGTTCGCGTTCCTGCGACGGTTGGCTAGGGCGATGACCCCTCCATACCTTGGATGACGGTCTCTGTGTTTGTCATTGGTTGGGGTCGCTGGTTACGAAGCGAACTTTCGAGGGGAGGAGGAACCCTTCGTGACAGTCCTCTCCCAGATATCGGACGCTATACGCATCATCCCTATCCTTGTCTCCCTCCTCATCCTCATCCGAGGAAAAATCGATTGGTCCCCTACGATGTCCCTTTTCTCGTGGGGGCAATGCTTGACCGTCCCCTCGGGTAAGGATTATTTGTCGCAACTTAATACGCCGGAGTAATTCCCAGTCATAGAAGATGGTACCCTCCTTTTCCTTCCAGCTCTTGGCTCCTGTCGTTCTAATGCAAGGCGTTCCACCCTCGCTATCATCTGTCTCTGCAAAGTCAGCCCATTTCTCTCCCGGGGGGGGAAGGATCGGCGCGGAAGCTCTGTTTCCGAAACGTATTCTGTCCTCGCGCCGCTGCCTCTTGGAGGGGACTCCTTCTCTTGCTCCCCTAGCTTCCTGCTGACTTCTATACTCAGTGCATCTTTCTCTCTTGCGGGTGAGCCTCCTTGCATTATGTTCCTCCATAAACGTTTCCTGCCTCCACATGGTAGCAGCAACTTCTTCCGATGACGGTCCGAAAGAGTGCCCTAATGGCTTACTCCAATCAGTACCGCTATCTCCCCTTGGCTCAGCATCAAAGGAGAAAGTCGATGAGGGGGTAGGTCCTAAGGTACCTCGATTGCTCTCGACATTGTCTGTACGAGGCATGCGGGTAATGAATGCCCTGCCAGTCGTGGACGTACTGGCTATCGGGGCCCGTGGGACCTTCTTGAACTTAGGGAGGACTTGCTTGTTCTGCTGGAATGGGAACATCGTAGTGTGGCAAGGTGATGAAGTGGAAGGTAGATGGAAGAGCTGTAGATAGGTGAAGGACGTGGTATGAAAGATAAAGAAAATTTATGTGATTTTATGTGTACTTTTTATATATATATTAAATTGAAACTCCACTCGGTTGGTCGTTAAACGAGGTTCAGTAATTGTGGCCGGGTTTTGAATAAAATATTTCCACCGTCAACGAGGGGTTGTCCCAACCGATCGGAAGGAGAGTAAAAATGAAAGAGAATAGATGCCAATGAGACGGCTCACTGAACGGCTGAAATGTTTCTGGAAGGAAGTTACGAAAGAAACGGAATAATTGATAGAATAGATGCTTCCTCGAGCGCATATATGTCGTTAGATTTTGAACAGCACCTTGTACGCCCTCAGAAGTGCCGGAGCGTTTCTGAGGTTAGTACTGTTTAGCCACGAATCCTCCTCAGGTCCATAACCTTTCCAGCGTACCCTAAATAGCAGGCGATTTCGCTGTTTTCTGTGCCCAACGATAGCTTTGACCTCATATTCTTCATGATCCGGTTTCAACTCTCTTAGGTTCTCAAGTTGGGGTCTTGGACCGAGATTGGGAGGAGAGGGTTGATATTTTCGGAGATGGTCCCAGTTAATGACTGGATGCATCGGATACTCCGAGGGGATCTTAAGCCTAAATACTTGAGGGTTCAGTTTCTCAAGTACCTCAAACAATCCAATCTGTCTTTGTATTAGTTTCTTCCCAGTTCCCTTGACTTCCACCAGTTCGAGGGAGTGGGGGTTTACCAATACGAGGTCTCCCTCGGAGATATCTTCTACAGGTCTTTGCTTCTTGTTATACGCTCGTGCTTGAATCTCCTGAGCTCGAGCGATCGAATCTCGCGCCATCTGCCGATGATTTTCTAGTTTGAGAATCCATTGATCGGCCATAGGGCTATCTGATAGTTCTCTAGGAACTAGGGGTTCGTCACCTCCTAGAACTCGAGACATTCCTCTCGGGAGATATCCCATTAATAAGAAGGCTGGAGCGTAGTTTCGTGGAACTGTGAACGGTTGAGTTGTACGTGTGGACAACCACTTCAATCCATTGGGACCAGCTCTCCTTAGCAGAAGCACAATAGGCTCGAAGCATCTGTTCTATGGTCGCATTCATATTCTCCATTTGTCCATCCGTCTGGGGATGATGAGCTGAAGATACCTGCGAGGGTAGTACCATAAATCTTACAGACTTCCCGCCAGAACCTGCAGGTCCATCTCTTGTCCCGATCACAGATTATTCGAAAGGGCAGTCCGAAGGGGCTGGCCACTTGTTTGACAAATATTCATCCGAATCCTTCAGCTGTAAGGTTCGAGAAAGTAGGTAATGGTAATAGTGAAATGCGTCAATTTATCAATGGCGATGAAGACTGCAGAATAAGAATCCTTCCCTGAGTCGGGTAGTCCTGTGATTAAGTCCATAGAAATTACTTCGAAAGGCCTAAAAGGTACGTCGGCAGGTCTGAGGGCTCCTTGACGACCGGTGCGATCAACTTTGGTTTTTTGGCAAATGTCGCAGGTACGTGCGTACGACAAGCAATCTTGTAGCATTTTGGCCAAAAGAACCGGTCTTTCATCAGGTTGAAGAACCGTTGGCCTCCGGCATGCGCTCCCTCAAAAGGGTTATCATGTACCAACCTTAAGATAGAGTTAGTCATGGTACTGGGCACACAGACTCAACTTTTCCAGTCCGAGTCACGAAAGTACAGGAGTCTGTTTGCTCCCACAAAGTAGTGAGAAGGAGTAACCACCGCATTGGGTGAAGGGGTATCTAGAGCGTAGAGATTCCTGAAAACAGGATCTTTCGTGTATCCCTCTAGAAATTTATTTATGTATCCCTCCTTGATACTGATTAGCAACTGAGGATGATGCAATGCGAAGTTCGACTTGTCTTCCTGATCGTTTCTTACTGCGTTATGGGAATCCCATTCTGACTGTTGGACCTTTTGAGTCGCTCCGAAAGGTTCCATAGAATCGTGTATGGTAGAGAAGACCACCTTCTTAGCAGGTTCGTCCTTCCATAGATTTTCCTCAGTACTCTTGTCCAAAGAGGTTGAGGTGATAGCTTGTAAATCATCTCTAATGGGGCTCACAAAAGCTGGTACTCGAGGGAGTCTGGACAGTGGGTCCACATTGCTGTGAACTCTTCCTGCTCGGTGTAAGATCTCGAGACCTGGAAATGCAGCGTATATCGCCCCCCATGCGGCTAGTCGACGATTAGTGTTCTCGTACGATCTAGCCCATTGCAGAGCTGCATGGTCCGTAATGAGTAGAACATGTTCACCTTCAATGAAGGGTTGAAAATGAACTAGTCCTTCCTTTGCTGCTAACGCTTCCCGTTCAGTAGTGGAATAGTTACATTCAGCGTTTTTCAGTGTGCGACTCCAGTATGCAATGACTCGCTCAACGGTAACCTCGGTCTCCTCGAAAGTGGATCCCCATGAGTCTGACCACTCAATCTCGGGCTGTTTGGTTTTATACTGATGAACAAAGGATGGCATGTCCTGCACACGGTCGAAAGCCAGTTTGGCTTGGGCGTGGATCTTAGTGTCTATTAAGTCTCCTAAAGCCATTTTCTGGACTTGTTGGAGACAACAGCCTAAGGCAAAATCCGAAGCGTCCGTATATAGCCGATAGGGCATCCCGCTTACTGGATGTCCCAGCACTGGTGCTGATCCTAGTGCGGCTTTAACATCCTCATAAGCTCTGACATGTTCAGCGGTCCACACCCAGGGTGTTCCCTTCTTCAGGAGTGAGAATAAAGGAGACACCAGCCAAGAATAGAATGGTATGTATGCCGAAAAATAAAGGACCATCCCAAGGAACCGTTGCAGTTCGGAAACCTTAGTAGGTGGGGCCAGTTCCAATATAGCGTGAACTTTCTCTTGATGAGTCGAGAAACCCAACCTGGATACCTTATGACCCAACAACAAGATCGAATTATATCCGATAAAACATTTCTTGGGGGAGAGAGTGATGCTGGCCGAAGCAATAGCGCCGAGCACCTGATTTAGGTGAAGCAGATGATCGTCCCAATTTTTAGAGAATATTACTATGTCGTTGATGTAAACCAAACAAAAGATCCATAAATAGGGTGCTAAAACTGTTTGCATAATGCGCTGAAACATGGAGGGACCGTTTCTAAGCCCGAACGGCATCCTTTTAAATTGCCACAGCCCTCTGTGAGATCTGAAGGCTGTTTTGGGCTTATCATCCTCTAACATTTCTAATTGAGTAAATCCAGCTAACGCGTCGAAAGAAGATAGGACATTTGACCCCGACAACGCTTGCATGATCTCCGATTGACGTGGTAAAGGAAATTCGTCTGGAACAGTAAGATGATTGAGTTTCCGGTAATCGATAACCACTCGTGGTTTACCATTGCGGTAAACTACGAAAGCCGGTGCCCCCCATGGACTTTTAGATGGCTCGATGACACCCTGTTCAAACCAGGTATCCATTTGCTCGTCTATAACTCTCCGATTGGCAGGGGAAGAGGGGAACATAGGCATGGAAATGGGCTGGGCGCCCTCTTTCAAAGGGATAGGGACTCTGCATTCCACTTGCCCTAAACGTCCATCGACTCCGAAAGCCTTAACGTTCTCAGTCAAAACTGATCTGAGATGTGGCAGAATCTCCGTTGGTATATCTGGTCCCAGGTTAACCAGCTTGTGGAGATCTTCTGAGGCCAATTTCTCATTATCAGCCACCGCGGCTGTTTTGGGACCGGGCGGTTCGAAATCGTCCGTAATCTCTGGTTCGACAGGTGGCTTAGGCCTTTCTGAAGCAGATTGACGGTCCTCCTCAAGTTGAGAGAGACTTTCAATAAGGTGTGCAATCTTGGTCACGCTGGCTACCATTAAATCCTTCTCCTTAAGTGACTTGGGCTTATGAGCCCAACGAGCGGGGTCGTGAATTATCCCAATTGTCTCCCCTCGTCAGATAATCTTAGGGATTAACGACGGGTTGGCCAAAGGTACTGACGTGCTATTCCTTGAAATTGCCGTGATTGGGGTGGCTAATATGGAGCCATCCTCATTTTGTAATACAATTCCTTCAACAATCCACTCCTCGCCTATCAGGTCCTCAACAAAAATAGGCACTAGTCTGGCTGACTCCGGCTCAATGGTGCAGTCTTGTGAGGAGTATGCTTTTACCACAGTATCATTGTGGTAAAACACTCCTTTTATTTCATTTATATTTTACATATTCTATTCATATTTTTCTATCTTTCATATTCTTCGAATATTGCATATTTCATTAGTTCAAAGCATTGTGTATACTTGTGGGTGCACTCAGCACCAATTAGAACTCAGACACACTTTAACCCAAGAACCACCACTTGTAAGACACAAACTAGGTCTACTACGAGCAGTGATCAGGGTAACGTGTCAGCTACCACATAGGTAGCATTATCTGAACTATTGAATACCTCTGGCCTTGAACTGTAATAGTCGAGGCCTCCACTCGAACCATCGCACTCGTTGACTCTTTCGTCATCTCGTGCACTTTCTCTCACTTTCTCTTATATTGCACTGAATAGGTCAATATCCTTCCTTTCTACTCATTTCTTCGTATATAGAACGGTCAGAACTTCCGCCACTCTTCACAAGTCTTCCAAGACTCGCGTGACTCTTTCAGTATGCATGCCTTTATCGGGGAGAGAGGTGAGTTTGGATCGCTCCTTCGGAGGCTTTCCAAAAGGGGCCTTGTTGACGGTGAAGGTCAAATGTTGAGGTTCCTTATCAGAACTGGCTGGAATAAAACCATGTCGTCCCGGGAGAATAAGCCTAGATCCCAATGGCTGATCTCTTAGGGTACCAATTTCATAGTTAACATGGAAATCTTCTCCTAAAAGAATCGGTACCGTCATTCCTCTGACAACATAAGTTTCCGCCACGAATTTCAGTAAAATGCCACTGTCATCCTCCAGGTAATTAGGAATATTAACGTGTCCTATGACCTTGGCATTACCCGTGAGCTGGATTAGACGTAACTTGAGTCCCTGTTTCAACTTATACTGGCCCTGCAGCCCCTTGTAGAATTCCTTGTAAGAATATGCGGCAGGTTTCCATGTGGGTGAAGGGGTGACAAAACCCTTAACGAAATACATCCGATGACTAAGCTACTGTACAGTATGAGACCATCAAGCTCAACAGCTTGCAACATATCCTAATAAATCCCAACACGCCCACTTTGCAAGTTGTTGAGAATGCGCCCACTTGACGCAAAATCCATCCGAAAATCCGTCCAAAAATCGAAAAAAAAAAATCCACTGCGCCCACCATATGCAATATTTGTCTGAAACTTGAAAATACGCTGCGCCCACTAGATGCAAAAATCGTCTGGTACATTTGGCGTCGAATCATACCTTGGAGCATCCCTTGCTCCTAGTACGCATTCCCCCAACCTCCCAGACCACACATCCGCTACGTTAGCGTCGAATTGTACCTCAGGCTCAGAACTCCTAGTACACATCCTCCTAACCTCCCGGAATTCTGATGCCAGACCTCAGAGCCCTGCTCACAACTCCTAGTCCCCACAAATAACAGAATACTTCAGCCTGGCCACTCATGGGACAACAGGCCTACTTTGCAAAGGTCGGTTCGCAGAACTCGAAGTCGAATGTTGTTGTCTTCATCAAACCCATAGATGTTCTTGGAACAGGTACAACAATCTGTGAGTCCATTCCCAATAAACCATGCTCCATATACCACTGCCACTCCACAGTATCTTTAGTCCCAATACCACACTTTGTAAGTTCACCTCTCATTGCGCCAACAAAAATTTTCGAAATAAGAGCAGCAATGTTGACAATGACGAAGGGGTGTAGTTTAGATATAGCAGCAGTAGATAAGCAAATTAGAGGCAACTGGCGGGGCCCATAACCTGTAAGAATATGCGGCAGGTTTCCATGTGGGTGAAGGGGTGACAAAACCCTTAACGAAATACATCCGATGACTAAGCTACTGTACAGTATGAGACCATCAAGCTCAACGGCTTGCAACATATCCTAATAAATCCCAACATTCCTCCGATATAAGGGAAAGATCCGCTCCCGTGTCCATTCTAACTTTAACGCGTTTGGGTGAATCGGGATTTCCTACATGACCGAAAACATGGAGTGCTGCAACTCCTATGCTAGAGTAGCCACTAGGGGGATCCTGTTTTCGATAAAGGATTGTAATATCCTCCTTCATCAATCTACTGGGACGAGGGTATTGGATTCTAGGCCTCCTACTTTCCTTGCGCAGGGACAGGCTTACATTCCTGCGTTCGCTTCGACAAGGAATATGTTTTGAGGAGGAATCCACAGCTGGATCGCTATCACCGTCCTCCGAATCTGAGTCATCATACGGTAGTAAGTCGGGGGGGTTTCCAGGATCAAACGGGAATGTGTCAATGTCAGCTCCAGGTAAACAGAGTGAGTCCGAGTTGATTTGCTCGTCATAATTCTGAATCTGACAGTGGTTCTCGGTCAGGCCTTCAAGGTCCTGCCGGTGTGCGCTCAACCGATCTCCCTTTTCGAAAAAATCTGCAGCGAGTATGGATATGTAGACCTCAGACGAAAGAGTTTCGCCGGTCATTCGATCTCCTTCTCTTACTGAGTCATCTCTGACTTGGGGTGTATAAATGGGAACAATGGTCAATTCGTCATCAGAGCTATTTACTTGTCCTTGTATAGATAGTCCATGAACTGCCTCATATAACCTTTGCTCCTCAGTTTCCTCTGACATATCCTGTGCAGAGCATTTATTGATAGAGACATAATGAGACATCTTGCCCGCGTGGGGGCAATCTATTTTAAAATGCTCCGGGCTTCCGCATATCCAACATTCCTTGGTGGGTTTGACCGAGCTCCTCTTGTTACTCCTCTCGAAGAACATTTTTCCGTGACACTTTCCCTGTTTTGGATCAGCAACGTCCGGAACAGTCCTTCTCATCGAGCCTCTCTCGTTAGTGAAACTAACGAGAATATGGTTAGGTGAAGAGGAGTCGCCAGTGACTCTAAAATCCAATTCTTGACCCTCCGATAACATTACGCGCGGTTTCTGGAACCTGTAACGTTCCCGGTGTGTTTGGACCCAAGCGTTAATCAGAGCTTCTTGCAGGTTATTAGCGTAAGTCTGTAAACTCATGATATCATCGATGGGTTGTCCTTGAAGAAGGTAGAGCCATTCCGTAGGCAGCGTGAGAATGAGTCTGCGTGTCTCATCCCCTCTGTCCTGGTGGAACCCGTACAGGAAACAATAAAGTTTAACTCTCTGTTGGATATAGTGGACGGGTGTCTCACGATCGTGACCAGCCTGTCGAAATTTCATAGCTTCCCATTCTAAGGCTAAGGATTCACGCCAACGAGTTCCAAGCAATCCTTCGACGATACCCCAAAGAAACGACCCATGAGATTGACTGAATTCAGTACGATGCTCACGGTCTAAGGTGCTCCACCAGGCCTTAGCGTGCCCCGTGAGTCGTCTTGGCAGAGCAACTCCTAAGATCGCACTCATAGAGTCTGATATCTCTGTGAGACTCATGATGTCCATGATATAGTCCAGGGCCTTGGATTGAGCTCCGTCGTATTCAGGGAGATCAGACCATTTGATCTTAAGGTCGTTGATGTTAAGAGTGACCTTCTTGTCCTTAGGTAAGTCATCAATAAGCACGCTAGCTCGAGACCGCATCGGAGTTCGAAAAGGGGTATTAGGCACTCCATTGTGGCGCTCCCCACGTCCTGAGTTCCCTCCCCGGTCTGAAGTATTTGAACTCCCGGATCAATCGCTAGGGGGTCCTCCTGATGGCAAGAAAGGGTTTGAAGCGATCGGTAGAGAATGGCGGGGACCATCTGGATTAAGCGATCCTCGACCAGCAACTGGGCCAGCTATGCCCTCAGTGAATGCCGTGGAGAAGGACGGTCGACCCTTGTTGGCGACTGATCAGTTTCTGAGAGTGGTCACTTCATTCCTGAAGTTAGGGCTGTTGGAGACTCTCTCAAATGCGACGTGAGAGCGGTGACCTCCCTGGAGAGATGTTAGGCCCGGTTCCATCGTGATTTGTCTCTCGATCTCCATCGCGTTCAGAAGTCGACACGGCTGGGGTTGATGGAAGGGAGCGCAGACCTCAATCCTCTTCTCCTGAAGGCGTTCTATCACTTGCATCCTCAAGTCCAGTGGAAAATCCTCCAATATTACGGGACGGTTGAGAGAATGCAGAAAATGAGTATCAGGGGACCCGTTTAAGTTGCGAACGAACGAATTGGTCGTGGAGATAGGCGAATCAGGGACCTGGATCGAGTCGTTATAGGGGAGGAGTACCTCTAAAACCATCTTATCAAGTCTTCTTTGGTTTCGCTTCAACCGACCCCTTAAAGTGAGGTATGCCAGCAATAGATTTGGCATGACTCCATTGAGAGACTCCTCCAACATACGGATGTACATGTACTGGTAGTCAACCTTAGGCACAACATGATCTCTGCTAAGCAGGACATGCAGGATCTGCAACACATCATCATGCGTACGAAGTGCTTCAAGGAACAGAGAAAACACCTCCTGCTTGAAAATTCTTCTTCCTCCTTCCATAGTGGTCGTCACCTCGTTCGACCATTCAGGAATCGATTGGGTCAAATCCTCAAGGTTCCCTGGTCACGTGAATAAATCCCGTGCCGATAAAATCACTTGATAACGCCCTAACCAGACTGCTACAGTCTCCGGTAAAATAGGGTAATCCGTACTGTACTCCTCCACGAAGGGGGTAACCTGATCCTCGGGGATTCGATCGGTGTAGTACATATCCCATTTGTAGTCGATGGGCTGGGCGTAAACCATATGACCTCCGAGGAACTGCTTAAGGATGACCTGTCTTGGAGGGAATCTGAGAACAGGCGTGGGTGCTCGATTAGGCTCAACATTAGCTCCAGGGGTGTCCAACTGCTCGAGTGATGAACGTTCCTCAGGTGGATCGGGGGGGATGTTCATTGACGATCCAGCTACTACTCCGGGGGAATCCTCTGGAGGAGCTGATCCTTGAGGAAGCTGGGGAATGTTCATAGACGATCCAGCTACTACTCCGGGGGAATCCTCTGGAGGAGCTGATCCTTGAAAAGTCGACGAAGACTTCCTCAGGGTGACGTTACGGGGTGGTTCTAGGTTAGAAGATTTTTGACGAGGCATGGAGCTACTCAGTGTTGATGAAGGCCTAGGTGTTTGATTCTTGCCCGTAGTCATTCGCGTGTTCAGGTCTTAGTAGTCAAATAATAAGTTTTCCCTCGTAGGAAAAGAACGGTCCGGCCCGGATCACCACTGTGAAGAGTCGTTAGATTCCTACCGCTCAATATACGAAGAAGAATAGTGTTTATTCAACTACTATTAGAAAGTATTGACCATTCAGTACAATACTGTAGATTGCTAGACTGACAGTACTAGCAAGGAGACACGCTACACGTCACAAGAGCAACTGTACAGTTGCTCTTGACGGTTAGAATGAGAGACCGAAGAGTTGACCTTTACGGTGCAACTCGTAGCTAAATGTAAATAGATAATCAACGAGAAGCCGAATATCTGAAGTAAAGAGATAATAGCGCGAGTCGACTATAGCGTCGACGAGCGCAAAGACTTTAGAGTGGAACTTGACCTTCGCGGTTCGAGTCCAAAGTATGTCAGGAGACTAGAGAACGCTACCCTTATAGGTAGCTTAGATGTTACCCTTGACACCTCTCGCTATTTGACATCTGGGTCATTTACGAGGTGGTGTCTGCTGGGTAAAAAGATGTCTGAGATTTAGCGCCGAGAGCGCCCATAGATATACACAAGACTTCGAACTAAGAAATACGGGTATGCTCGAAAGATATAGAGAGTTAGGGAAAAAGAGTAAGAACTAAATAATAAAATACTATAATATATGTATTATTCCACAGTCCAATCATGATATATGCATACCCTTCACACTTTGGCATGTAATCGTGTCTACTTCATTGGTTTCCCAGCTCTTCTCAGCGAAGATCAATACTATTGAGTATAGAGAACGGGATGCTAAGAGTATGTGTCTCTTTTGCAAAACCAGTAGGTGCGCATCTTTGTACCCTTCATCAATCTACTAATGTAGGCCCTTGTTCTTAGGTCTCTCAAAGCAGCGTAATGTTGGACGAAACTCTATTTCAAATCTTGATTTCAACTCTGTGAGCATTGCTGAGTTTCATATTTATATTGTTATACTAGGTTGAAGCCGAAAATCCGACATATGACTAGTTAGCGTCATATCTTGTAAGATCGGTCCCAACTCGAAGACAGGGGAGTTTACTCGTTTGTCATTGTAGATTAAAGAGAAGATCTGGAATATGCCGAGGGATTTCTTCATTGAACGTCGCTCCTCAGAGAAGAAATGGAAAGTCTTCCAGGATGTCCTAGAGCATGAAAATCCGCATATCGACTATATGCCAAGCTACAGAGTCAATGAGTTTTTCCGTTGGAGGGGATACATTATAGAAGTCACACACAAAAAACCACCAAGAGGTCTTTGGTCTCCTGATAGATATCAAGATATAGATGACATGGCAACTTACGATGCAATGCCCGAGTCGTTGCCTTGGGTCCATGTATACAGATAAATGATAACGTGTTCAATCGGCCGCAGTCGAAACTGGCAACACTGATAACAACTGTGAGCCAAACATTAATTTATAAGTGTAAGTCATTTCACACTCACATTGTTCCAGTCAAAGCCATCTACAAGTGGGTGTCCCGAAAAATTCATCGCCATGATAGAAGAAATAGACACATGCCAAATGTACGCATTTGATGCACCACTGGAGAGCTTAGCGAATACTTTGTGTGTCACTCTGCACCGACATCTTACCCTCACCTCTGAGTGCATTTTTACCTTCGTGTCCATGGGATGTTCAAGTTGCACAGCTATGGATGGTTCTGTTTCGCCATCCTGCCGTTGAGTAAAAGCTATTCATTTACTTTGCCATCTCGTTTTCTCCACGTGGGGTTCCCCATTCAATGTGCTTCGTGCAAGTGTGAAATTCACCAGTCTTGATAATCGGAATCGTGGATCGGCAATCACAGTTGGAAGTGATAGGACGAATGGTGGGCAAGCGATTTCAGCTCTAAATGCCTGTGTGCAAAAAAATTCCTTCGTAACGTGAGTCACACCTACATATATATTTCGCCTCTGTCAATAATAGTGCAATGAAAAGTTTCTTTTTTGAATTCCAGGAAATCACGCCTCTATCCATGTTGAAAAAATTACTGGATGTCAAATATTGATGCTCTTGCGAGCTCTAATCTATGTCCATGAAGACTTCGATACCATAAGTGGCTTAAATCCATGTGAGTTTTTGTGGCTAGTGCAACTTAGTTGTCTGCTTACCAGGGTTGTGGTTTCTTCGCTCATTAGGCCCATCGTACGGTATGTTCACAATATTTTACCTTATAGCGCTGTCTTACATCTGCCCATGAAACTCGTTCTGACCCACACAAGTCCTAATTGGCGTCTCCTTCTATGTGGTAACCAAATAATTGCATTGACTCTGAAACTGATAGTTAGATCTTCCAAGCCCGAATCAGCGTGTTCCACAGTGTGCAGCCTCGACATCATCTACCTGCTCGCTTCTCTTCTTCACATTGTGTGAAGAGTGGTGGAAGTTCTAACTGTTCTATATACGAAGAATATCGACCGTTTAGGTATGACACCAAGATGTATTGACTGTCGAAGTCTAATACAGAATGAATGTGTATTGACTACTCAGTTCAATACGGTAGAAGGAAGTAGCTATCTAGAATAAGGTAGAGAGCTAAAATGAATAAGTAGAATTGACTGTCTAGTGCGATTCTGAACGACTGCTCGAGAGTAAAGTAGAGTACTAGAGAGTCAAATAATAGAATAGCGTGGATGTGGTCCACGCGAGTAGCGATGAGGATTGAGTTTCAACTGGTACAGTTCGAAACTCTGATAGAGTAGATAGCTAAAGCCCATCTGTGACGGTCGAGACGATACACCAATCACAACTTACAGGACACTAATGGGTGTCTGGGTAAGTCGTGGTTGCAGTGTAAAAAGTGTCTGAGTTCTAAACTACAGGCACTAGAATACATAAGTCTGGCGTGTGTGTGCCCACAAGAGTCGATGTACCGCATACATAGGTCGTCGAACTAATTATAGATATAATAAAAGAGAGAAAATAGAAATAATAAAGGAAATATAGTAAGAGCTCATCCGACTATATTTCCTGAGTGTATTTCGCCATACCTCTCACACATTGTGATATAATGTACAGCTCAAGCAATCACCACTCCATCAGTTACCCGCCTAAGTGTTTAGATTTGACCTCACGTCCCTTCCTTTGCATGGTTGCCACACCTTCTGCTCATGCAGTGGCACTCGATGCTGGGCCAGCGAATCGACCCTTGTTTTCCAGTGTTGTTAGCATTGACAATATTGAACAACAGTGTGAAGGATAGGTCATATAGGAAGTGCGACTAAAGGCTCTAAGCCTAGACCTTAAGCCACTTTATAATACAATTATTTCATTTTGTTTTATATTTTTTATTCTCTCTTTATCATTCATAAATACACTTTATAGTTCGAGAGCCCATGTATGCTTGTGGGTGCTCTCGCCCACAAGAAGTATGCGTACATATGTCACAGTAGTAGTCACACGACTAAATTTTAGACACTTTTCAACCCCAACAACCATCACCTGCACACGCAAGTACTGGTTTGGGGTCTTGTCTAAAACAAACTTCTACTTATCTCTCTTCATTGAGTTATAGTAATTACATTTCGTACTGAAACAGTCGAAATCCGTTATTACTATTTGACTCGACTTCAAGCTCTTGACTAGCGCGGTAAGAATATCCATCGTAACTAACTTTCTTAGGATATTCTCTCTCTTTCGCACACTACGTACTTTCTCTTGTCTATTTGGCCTTCAGCCCAACTAGCTAAACAATTGAATCGTACCATAAGGTCGATCCGTCCTTGTAATTATCTGCCAATCGTACCTTAAAGGTCGATTGCAATCTACATCTTAACTACTAGTTGATTGTATTTCGTACTATCGTTAGTCGATAACAATTGTACATTGAGTGGTAAACTACTCGACCCTTTACAGTGGTGATCCGGGCCGGACCCTCATTCACTGCGATCCGCACGAACAATCAGCTAGTAGTATTATGACCTTAACCAGTGGCGGAACCACCCGAATCCCTACGCCCGTAGGTGCCCCTCGGACTAGAAAGGAATATCCAGGCTTAGGGCTATCCAGTAATGTCACGACACGAAAGTCATCTCTAATGACTCAAGAGGCCGATACCATTTTGGAACCTTCACAAGGTGAACGTGGGCTTCCCACGAGTAATTCTGCTGGAACGAGCAAGGATAACTCTTATTTTAAGTCGTCGGAAACCCTTGGACTCCTTACTGCTCGAGCAAACAGAAACGACACCGGTTTAAAATTTCCACCGCCTCAAGTGATGCTGCAGAATCCCTTTAGGGGTCAGGTATATTTTGCTGAGCCAGCAAATGACAAGTGGGACAAATACTACTCGGAACAAATTGAAGAGAAGGAAATTGATGCAGTAGCTGCGGACTACTTAGATAGATACCCCAACATGCCTAAGGAAGTATCCGTCTGGCTAAGCAGGTTTGTGAAGGGTATGCATATATGCATAATTGGACAGTGGATTAATATGCATATTATAGTACTTTATTATCTAGTTTCTATTCCTTTTCTTTAATTCCCTATATCCTTCGAGCATACCCGTATTTCTTAGTTTGAAGTCTTGTGTATACCTATGGGCACTCTCGGCACCAAAAGATAGACATCTTTTTACCCAGCAGACACCACCTCGTAAATGACCCAGACGTCGAATAGCGAGAGGTGTCAAGGGTAACATCTCAGCTGCCTATAAAGGTAGCGTTTTCTCGCATACTAACAGACTTTGAACTCGAACCGCGAAGGTTGAGTTCCACTCTAAGGTCTTTGCGCTCGTCAACACTATAGTCGACTCGCGCTACTATCTCTTTACTTTAGATATTCAGCCTCTCGTTGATTATCTATTTTACATCTAGCTACGAGTTGTACCGTAAAGGTCAACCCTTTCATTCTCTCATTCTAGCTGTCAAGAGCAACTGTATAGTAGCTCTTGTGATGCGTAGCGTGTCTCCTTGCTAGTACTGTCAGTCTAGCAATCTACGGTATTGCACTGAACGGTCAATACCTGCTAATAGTAGTTGAATAAACACTATACTTCATATATTGAACGGTCAGAATCTATCGACTCATCACAAGGTTGAATAGCATCATGATCACCGATTCCTTCTTTTCCCAAACAGGTACTCTAGATCAACTGGCGGAGCAACTCCCCGAGTGGTCTGAGGAACTAGTCACCATTGACATTGCTGGAAGGGGATGTATAAGGCTAGCGTTATTTGAACGGATTCTTAACCTAGTGGCCATGCACGATGACACGTTACAGATCTTACATGTGATCCTAGATCGGGGTGGAACAGTACCTAAGGTGGATTACCGGTATCTTTATATGCGTACACTGGAAAGATCCCTATATGAAGCCTCCCTGAACCTCCCATTCGCCTACCACAGCCTGCGACATAGGCTCATTTGCTGCTGTGATAAATGAGACAAGTTGCTCATGGAAGTTCTCCACTCGTATGATGATAGTACCCAAGTACCCGCTTCCCCGGCTCACACGTCCGAAACCTTCATTCGAGATCTCCAAGGATCCCCTGGCACTAGCTTTCTGCGCTCTCTAAACCGTAAATCTATCCTCGAGAGTTTTCCCCCGGATACGAGGGAGGAGATCTTGGGAAGACTCCAAGAGAAATCTATTGCACCTGTCCTTCTGGCCAGTGGAAGCAAGACTCTCAGCGTGTCACCCCAGGACGACTGCGGACCAGGAACTTCAGACAGACCACGAAGGAGAGAAGAGCCAAATACCCCCCGCCATCGAGTCGCTTTCGGATCTGAAGTAGCTTCCCCCTTTACGACGGTTAGTCACTCCAATGTCCCTATTAGATCGGTCGCAAATCAAAACCGTTCTTCCTTCGCCACCACCTTCGTCGAAGGAATCACTGGACAAATACCTGGGAGGGGAACTTCTTACCCGAACAACACTCTTCCACCTTTGCCAATTTCGCGGGCCCCCTTCTTTCCCCCAGGAGGACTGCCTGGGGATTCTTCTGATGGATCCAGCGATTCAGATCATGGAAGAGACTGGGATGAGAGAAGGTGAAACCCGAGAAACCCAGGAGGCCCGACAGGTGCTAATAAGAACACTAGGAGCGCTGCTCTTGAGACCGACACAGGGAAGTTGACCTTGAACACTAACAATCTCAAAATCAAATGGTCAGATCTCCCAGAATATGACGGCTCGCAATCTAAGGCGCTGGACTATATAATGGACATTATGAGTTTGTCGGAAATCTCAGAATCCATGAGAACAATCCTAGGCATTGCTCTTCCCAGACGACTCAAAGGAAATGTGAAAATCTGGTGGACTACTTTGGATCATGAGCATCGCACTGAATTCAGTCGATTGCACAGGTCCTTCCTTTGGAGCATAGTCGAAGGGTTATTGGGTACACGATGGCGTGAATCATTGTCCTTAGAATGGGAAGAAATGAGGTTTTGCCAACCCCACCACGACCACGAAACCCCCGTGCAATATATTCAAAGAAGAGTTAAGCTCTATAGATTTCTGTATGGATTCTACCAAGAAAAGGAAGAGGAGACTCGCCGGTTAATACTTACCCTGCCCACGGAATGGTTATACTTAATACAAGGGCAAGCCATCGAGGACGTCATGAGCCTCCAATCACACGCCAATAACTTACAGGAAGCTCTAATTAATGCTTGGAATCAAACACATAGAGATAGATTTCGCCCCATTAGACCTCAGGTCATGGTCACGGAAAAAAACGAGTTAGAATTAGAAGCTCCGGAACATACTCCAACTTCCCCCGATTCCATTCATCCTCATCAGGTCCTCACCAGCGAAGTAGATGACAAGGGCACGATGAAGACTCCCAGAGCAGGAAGGACCGACCCTACGTGAGGGAAATGACACGGGAAGCTCTTCTTCAAGAGGAGTGACAAAAGGAGTAGCACTAGACCCTCCAAGGAGTGTTGGATTTGTGGGAGCGCAGAGCATTTCAAAATTGACTGTCCTCACTCAGGTAAAATGGCTCACTATGTCTCGTTAAATCTATACTCCGGGCAGAATCCTTCGGAGGAAGCGGAGGAGCAAAGACTATATGAGGTGGTTTATGGACTACTGTAAGTACAGGAACACGAGTATATAATGTCCAAAGTGAATCAATTTTCATTCCTGCTTATAATGCTACCCCTGAAAATCACGAAATGATTAATAGACCACCCGGAGACGAGGAACCTCAGTGTAGGGAAGTATACATTTCTATATCTCATGAGGATTTTGTTGAAAAGGGAGATTGTCTGGAAGCACACTGTCAGCACCGCGAAGGTCTGTCAGGAAATAAGAACTCTTCCAACAATGTGCCACCATCAATCGAAGAAATCACGGACAAGGAAATGTTCATCGATCGGGTTGCCTGCTGTGAGAGGTATGGCGAAATACACTCAGGAAATATAGTCGGATGAGCTCTTACTATATCTCCTTTATTATTTCTATTTTCTCTCTTTTATTATATCTATAATTAGTTCGACGACCTATGTATGTGGTACATCGACTCTTGTGGGTGCACACACGCCAGACTTATGTATTCTAGCGCCTGTAGTTTAGAACTCAGACACTTTTTACACCGCAACCACAACTTACTCAGACACCTGTTAGTGTCCTATAAGTTGTGATTGGTTTATCGTCTCGACCGTCATAGATGGGCTTTAGCTACTCATTCAATCTGAGTTTTGAACTGTACCAGTCGAAACTCAATCCTTATCTCAACCCGCGTGGACTACATCCACGCTACTCTATTATTCAACTCTCTAACTACTCTATTATTCAACTCTCTAACTACTCTACTTGCACTCGAGCAGTCATCCAGAATCGTACTTAACAGTTGATTCTACTTATTCGTTCTAGCTATCTACCTTACTTTAGATAGCTACTTCTCTCTACCGTATTGAACTAAGTAGTCAATACGCGTTCGGTCTGTATTAGACTTAGACAGTCAATACATCATGGTATCGTACCTAAACGGTCGATATTCTTCATATATAGAACAGTTAGAACTTCTACCACTCTTCACAGTGGTGATCCAAGCTGGACCATACTTTCCCTATGAAGAAAAAACGATATCTTACGACTATAAGCTTCTAAGCATGTATGACTACTGGCAATGTGAGGAGTATGCTTTTATTACAGTATCATTGTGGTAAAACACTCCTTTTATTTCATTTATATTTTACATATTCTATTCATATTTTTCTATCTTTCATATTCTTCGAATATTGCATATTTCATTAGTTTGAAGCATTGTGTATACTTGTGGGTGCACTCAGCACCAATTAGAACTCAGACACACTTTAACCCAAGAACCACCACTCATAAGACACAAACTAGGTCTACTACGAGCGGTGATCAGGGTAACGTGTCAGCTACCACTTAGGTAGCATTATCTGAACTACTGAACACTTCTGGCCTCGAACTGTAATAGTCGAGGCCTCCACTCGAACCATTGCACTCGTTGACTCCTTTGTCATCTCGTGCTCTTTCTCTCACTTTCTCTTATATTGCACTGAATAGGTCAATATTCTTCCTTTCTACTCATTTCTTCGTATATAGAACGGTCTGAACTTCTACCACTCTTCACAGGCAAGAACCAAACGTGGAGACCTTCAATGACCCCGAGTAATTCAAAACCTCGTCAAAGACCTGCGAGTCTGGAACCACCCCGTAACGTCACCATGAGGAAGTCTTCGTTGACTTTTCAAAAACCAGTTCTTCCTGGGAGTCCTCCCGGAGCAGCAGCTGGACCGTCAATGGAAGCCCCCCCAAGTCCACGAGAAGAACGTCCGCCAACTGAGCAGTTGAACATTCCAGGAGCTAACGTTGAGACTATCCGTGCTTCTGAACCCGTTCTCTCGTTCCCGCCTAGACAGGTCATCCTTAAGCAATTCTTCAGGGGTCATATGATTTATACTCAACCCATCGACTTACAATGGGATGCGTACTACGCCGATCGAATCCCTGCGGATCAGGTTACTCCCTTCGTGGAGGAGTATTGTGAGGAGTATGCTTTTACCACAGTATCATTGTGGTAAAACACTCCTTTTATTTCATTTATATTTTACATATTCTATTCATATTTTACTATCTTTCATATTCTTCGAATATTGCATATTTCATTAGTTTGAAGCATTGTGTATACTTGTGGGTGCACTCAGCACCAATTAGAACTCAGACACACTCTAACCCAAGAACCACCACTCGTAAGACACAAACTAGGTCTACTACGAGTGGTGATCAGGGTAATGTGTCAGCTACCATATAGGTAGCATTATCTGAACTACTGAATACTTCTGGCCTCAAACTATAACAGTCGAGGCCTCCACTCAAACTATCGCACTCGTTGACTCCTTCATCATCTCGTGCTTTTTCTCTCACTTTCTCTTATATTGCACCGAATAGGTCAATATCCTTCCTTTCTACTCATTTCTTCGTATATAGAATGGTCAGAACTTCCGCCACTCTTCACAAGTATAATTCGGATTACCCTCTTCTACCGGCGAATGTAGCAGTCTGGTTAGGTCGTTATCAGGCCATTTTATCGGTGCAAGATTGTGAAGAGTGGCGGAAGTTCTGACCGTTCTATATACGAAGAAATGAGTAGAAAGGAAGAATATTGACCTATTCGGTGCAAATAAGAGAAAGTGAGAGAAAGAGCACAAGATGACGAAGGAGTCAACGAGTGCGATGGTTCGAGTGGAGGCCTCGACTATTACAGTTCGAGGCCAGAAGTGTTTAGTAGTTCAGATATTGCTACTTATGTAGTAGCTGACACGTTACCCTGATCACCGCTCGTAGTAGACCTAGTTTGTGTCTTATGAGTGGTGGTTCTTGGGTTAAAGTGTGTCTGAGTTTTAATTGGTGCTGAGTGCACCCACAAGTATACACAATGCTTCGAACTAATGAAATATGCAAGATTCGAAGAATATGAAAGATAGAAAAATATGAATAAAATATGTAAAATATAAATGAAATAAAAGGAGTGTTTTACCACAATGATACTGTGGTAAAAGCATACTCCTCACAGTGCCCCCCAGTTCGAAGGGATGTGCTATACGAAGTTCTGGAAAGCTTCAGGGATGCCCCCCAGGTGTCTTGTGTGAAGCCCCCCAAAATGCAAGGTGCCAAGTATTTGAAGAGAGGTTGGTGAGTGTAGGGGCGGTGAGGGATGATATGTCGATGTGGAAAAAGGGAGGGAAGGGAAGGGGAAAAAAAATAGATCCATTCTTTTCCTTCAGTCCTTAGTCGAGCACTCCTTCAGTCCTCGAACAGCAAATGGACTACTTGATAGCTTTCTAGACACTGCCACATTGTCTCCTTCCAGGACACGAGGCATTCCTCATAGTAAATGTCCTGTAGGCAGACAGACTGTCATGTAACTCGTTGGGCAGTGCATCTTGGGGTTAGGAGGGTAAACTATCATTAGAGTCCATCAGAATCTCCTCCTCCTTAAATGAGTACTGGAGGAGGTTTATGATGCTTTGCTGTGGCAAGATAGTGTAAGACTCGGGATTAGGATCTTTCCATGCTGCTAGTCTATGGGACCTAGCAGCATGCCAGGATGTATACCCTATACCCCCTATACCACCCCCCACTTTGCGATATTGTGATTCCACCACAATCTCACAAATTAACCATTATTGTGCACCAGTCTGTGTTCCCAAAAGGTCTAGCCCATGGCAGGTCTAGAAAGTGTCCAGAAATGCTGCGAGTAGGTGGGCAAGTCTGGAGGAAAAAGAAAAAATCATGAAATCGACTGAGTTCAGTACGATTGTAATAATGAACCCGAATACGGTACTTGAGTTGGGTGTGTACGCATTCCTCACTCCAAAATCCCAACACTGGCACATAACCGCTTTTCCTGCCCCCGTTGCAGCCGAATTTGACATCACAAGTCACGCCTATCGAAAATGTGTGTCGTCGCTATGCCTAATGAAAGCACACGAACTGAAATCGAAAGTGAAAGGGGTGAAGGGGAAAGAGTCCCTGTCTGTTGGCAAGACGTTGTCAGGGTATGGTGTTGCGCGGCCAGTGAGCTTAGAGTGTACCACCGTCGTTGTTGCATCATCACGGACGTCGCACACCTTCCTGACACTCGTACTACGATGTCAACCTGGACCGCCACCACGCCTCGTTGGAAGGCATGCACTGCACTGAACCCAAACCCGAACTTGTTGAACAATGCTGCATATAATGGATGGGTAACCGGGCATTCGTGACGAGTTCCATGTACCCAGGAGGGGAAAGAGCCCGTGTCCATTGGTGAAATACTGTCAGGGCACAGTGTTGCGTGGCCAGAGGACTACAGGTGCGTCGATGGGTGTGAGAAGGATGCTCGTGAATTTGACCGTGAGAGATGAGCGCATCAACGCAACTCGCAAATTCGACCACAAATGACAAGCGCATTGGCGTGGCTCATGAACTCCATTAGAAGTCAATATCCGTCGGTGAGGTCATTGAGGCATGGTGTTATGCAGCCCGTGAGCTATGAGCACATCAATGTAGTATATCTTCAAGCTGTGCCCCCAAACCGTATTTGTGCACCTGTGTAGCACAAGTTGCGCCCTCATGTAGCCCAGTCGCATGGTCGTACCGTTGCGCAGTCGCACCATCATGCAGTCACACTGTTGCACTGTAGCACAGTCATGCAGTCGTGCCGTCGCGCTGTAGCACAGTCGCGCAGTCACGCCGTCGCACTGTAGCACAGTCGCGCAGTCGCGCTGTAGCACAGTCGCGCAGTCATGCCGTCGCGCACCCATGCAGTGCGGTCGTGCGGTTGCACCCTCGTACAGCGCGATCGCGCAGTCGCACCGTCATGCAGTCACACCGTCGCACTGTAGCACAGTCGCGCAGTCGCGCCATCGCGCACCCGTGCAGTGTGGTCGTGCGGTCACGCACTCGTACAGCGCGATCGCGTAGTCACACCATCGTGCTGTCGCACGGTCGTACAGTCGCGCTGTCACGCACCCGTGCAGCGTGATCGTGCGGTTGTGAACTCTTGCAGCGCAGTCACGCAATCACACCATCATACCCCGTCCCTCTATTTTTTGACGTTCCTTTGAAACAACCTCTGCTAGACCAGATTCCCCGGACGTTTCCCCGACCAAGAGAAGTTCCGTTGATGCCGTTTCCCGCAAGTCAACAATGTCGTGGGACAGTAGTGTCGATGCTGATGACAAGGAGTGGGGAAGAGTGCGAGACCAAGGTCAGGACCAAGACCGACGTCGAGACAGGTCACGGGTTTTACTGAAGAAGCAAGGTGAAGGTTGAGATGGTGTGAAGTTATCAGGGCAGTGTCGTAAGGCGTCGCACACTGAATCCGAATCTGTGAATGGCTGATCAGAAAGTGTCACACACCGAGCCATGAGGAAGGATCTTGTTAAACGGTGTGTACCAAACCCATGAGTTGCAAAGGTCAGAAAGGAAAAGCTTTGACTATTTCAGTACAAAGCTTTAGCAGAGGGGAAGGCTAAGAGTAGAAGACGGTGTGAAGGCTTCGTTGTGAGGTGACATGGCCATGCATCCATGTGTGTCCACAAGTTTTGGAGGTCAGCTCCTTTACTCTGTCATACTCGACTGTCAACCTCACCCCATCTCCTCATCGTTTGGAAGGACTGGATAAGATATGTCCATTGAACCTGCACAGCGCACCCTCAAACCACGCCCATGTACCATATGCCCGTACCCACATGGCGCACCTACACGGCGCACCTGTGCACACACACTCTTTCAGTTGTGCACTCGTGCAGCACTGTTGCACGCACTTGTGCAGCGCCGTTGTGTGTACTTGTGCAGCGCCATTGTGCACACTTGTAGTGCAGTTGCGCACTCTCAAACCGCACCCACGAACCATACCTTCACACCCGCGCACTCGTGCACCCGCGTCTTCAAACTACGCCCTCGCGCCGCACCTGCGCACCCGCATCTTCAAACCACGCCCACTCACCTCCACACGCCACGCGCACGCACCATGTCCACGTGCATCCACACACCGCATGCACGCACCATGTCCACATGCGTTACATCCACACCCCGCACATCACGTCCACACCCCACACATCACATCCACGCCCCACGCATCACGTTCACACCCCGCGCATCACGTTCACGCCCCACGCATCACATCCACGCCCTGCGCATCACGTCCACGCCCGCGCATCACGTCCACGCCCCGCATGCGCGCACTACATCCACGCCCCGTGCGTGCGCACTTTCACGCGTCGCGCGTGCGCACATTCACGTGTCGCGCAGCGCACTGGCGTCTTCAAACTACGCCCACGCGCTGCACCTGCACACCCGCGCAATTGCACCTTCAAACCACGCCCACGCACCGGACCTGCGCACACCCGCATCTTCAAACCATACCCACGCACCACACTTGCGCACTCTCGCAGCATGCTCACACACTGCATCCAGCTCTCGACCATTTCATTGGCGAGACTGGTGACGCAGTCGTTTGCATGCTGCCACACCTGCATCCATGCACCGCACCCATACTCCCGCACACTTGCACCTATGCGCTCACGCACTGCACCCCACTCTCGACTGTTCTATCAGCGAGAGTGGTGACAAAGTCGTTTGCATGCTCTTGCTGGCAATAGGTGACGATCCCGTATGTGCCTTCTCCTATACCTCCTCTACTGCCCCCCTGTTGCGATATTGTTGTTCCAGAACAATCTCGCAACATAATGATTGTCCCCTACTTGATGTAATCTTTCGAGGGAGCACCCTGGGTCGAACGGAAATGTATCCGTCCTTGGCTTGGTCTGTCGAGGGGTATCCTTCACGGTGTGTCCATGATTGACTTCCATTCGCAGAAACCTTGTCAGTGCCCCCCATGCTGGAATTAGGGGCTTGTGTCGACGACTTCCCAGTGGTATCTCCATGGGAAAGCTTTTGTCGAGTCCTGTTAGATGGGATGCCTTTACCGTTGGTGAGTCCTGTTCTGAGCCTTTTCTATTGTCAGAACCATCGTCTGATTTCTGCCCCCCAGTTTCCAACCCTTTACTGCAGTCCCAATCATTCGAGCTATTGGACAACTTATTGGAGGGTCCACTCGGCGGAGTAAATGGAATAGGGTGGATAGGTGATGGATGGCGAGATTCGTCAGGACACTGCAAATCTCGACCTGAGGATGATGGGGAACTGGAGACGACTTTGGCTGCGATCTTTTCTGCAGACGCATTCGAGAAAGACGACTGTCCGTTTTTGGCAGTTGATCTGGCATAGATTCCAGGACATTCTTCGTGAAAGGGACCAGAGGGTGTTTGTGTTGGCTCATCAAACCCATTGAGCAATTCCGCCATCATCTTGTTACATCTCTCCAGGTTGTGCATCAATCTTGACCTGAGAGTGAAGTAGGCGAAACACACATTCGAGGGTTTACCGTATATGGATTCCTTCAATGTTTGAATGTATATGAAATCTGTATCGACCCTTGGCACGATGTGGTCCCCTCCGAGCAGTACATGCATAATCTGTAGCAAATCATCATGCACACAAAGTAAATCGGACAGCAGAATGAACAGTTCCATCTTGATACCTGCTATTCCCTTTTCTCAGAAAAGCATCACTTCGTTTGACCACCTTGGGATTAACTTTGTTACCTCGTCGAGAGTTCCAGGCCAAGTGAATAAGTCCTGTGCCGATATGATGCCATGATACCTTCCCAGCCAGATGGCTATTCTCATAGGCATGGATGGGTACTTTTTCTTGTAATCCTTTGTGGCAATGACAACCTTATCCCTCGAAACTCGAGAAGCATAATAGGAGCTCCACTTCACATTGACAGGCTCTGAATAAAGTAGTTGGCCACAGTGCTCGAGCATAACTTGTCTCGGCGGGAAGACCAGGGTATCCTTCATGAAGATGCGAGCATTTTGCCTTCATGAAGATGCGAGCATTTTGCCTTCATGAAGATGCGAGCATTTTGCCTTTCCAAGGGACTCGACTGCTCGAAGTTCAAGTTACCTTCCATTTGACCAGATTCGCAACGCTCAGCGTGCGAGAAGTTCCAGACAGCGTTTTGCGAAGTTGCGAATGTTGACACTTCACAGCTGTGTAGTTAGAATTTCATATTGAATATAAAAAGAGATTTTCTTCGTAGGGAAAGTACGGTCCGGCCCGGATCACCACTGTGAAGAGTGGCAGAAGTTCTGACTGTTCTATATACGAAGAAATGAGTAGAAAGGAAGAATATTGACCTATTCGGTGCAATATAAGAGAAAGTGAGAGAAAAAGCACGAGATGACGAAGGAGTCAACGAGTGCAATAGTTCGAGTGGAGGCCTCGACTATTACAGTTCGAGGCCAGAAGTGTTTAGTAGTTCAGATATTGCTACTTATGTAGTAGCTGACATGTTACCCTGATCACCGCTCGTAGTAGACCTAGTTTGTGTCTTACGAGTGGTGGTTCTTGGGTTAAAGTGTGTCTGAGTTTTAATTGGTGCTGAGTGCACCCACAAGTATACACAATGCTTCGAACTAATGAAATATGCAAGATTCGAAGAATATGAAAGATAGAAAAATATGAATAAAATATGTAAAATATAAATGAAATAAAAGGAGTGTTTTACCACAATGATACTGTGGTAAAAGCATACTCCTCACAAAGATTGTGAAGAGTCGGTAGATTCTGACCACTCAATGTACGAAGAATAGTATTTATTCAACTACTATTATTAAGTATTGACCGTTCTGTACAATACTGTAGCTTACTAGACTGATAGTACTAGTAAAAGATGCATTACACGTCACAAGAGCAACTGTACAGTTGCTCATGATGATAAGGACTGGAGAAAAGAAGAGTTGACCTTTACGGTACAACTTGTAGCTAGAAGTAAGAAAGATAATCAGCGAAAGACTGATTATCAAAGGTAGAGATATAACAGTGCGAATCAACTAGAGTGTCGATGAGTGCAAAGACTTGAGAGTGGGACTCGACCTTCGCGGTTCGAGTCCAAAGATTATTAGTATGCAAGAAGTTGCTACTTTTATAAGTAGCTGAGACGTTACCCTTGACACCTCTCGCTATTCGACGTCTGGGTCGTTACGAGGTGGTGTCTGCTGGGTAAAAAGGTGTCTGTCTTTTGGCGCCAAGAGCACCCATAGGTATATACAAGATTTCGAACTAAGAAATACGGGTATGCTCGAAGGATATAGAGAATTAAAGAAAAGGAATAGAAACTAGATAATAAAGTACTATAATATGCATATTATTCCACTGTCCAATCATGCATATGTATATGCATACCCTTCACAAAGATCTATTCACGCGACCTGGAACCCTTGAGGATCTGACCCGCTAGATTCCCGAATGGTCAAGTGAGGTTACTTCTGTTATGGAAGAAGGAAGGACGATTCTTAAGCAAGAAGTGTTCTCTTCATTTCTTGAAGCGCTCCGCACACACGACGATGCATTGCAAATCCTTCACGTCCTGCTCGGTGGGGATCACATCATCCCTAAGGTTGACTACCAGTATATATACATCCAGATGTGTTAAAGGCATAGAAAAGAATTGACCCAGCCTGGGATTGAACCAAGGTCCTCCTGGCTTTATATGCAGGTGCTCTTAACCACTGAGCTACTGGACCTATAGTCTAGTATTATATGATGGATTATATATACATATATATAAGGACTTATGTTGCCAACTTGTGCTCTTATAACAGCTTATATAACTGATGGCAAACCTGGGTCTTATAACAGTCTGTCACATATAGATATTGTATTTTCCCATTTCTAACACTTCCCCTGAAATCAATATCTAGTCTATACCCTACGCAGCAGATGAAGCTGAACGGGGCCCATAACCTGTTAAAGGCATAGAAAAGAATTGACCCAGCCTGGGATTGAACCAAGGACCTCCTGGCTTTATATGCAGGTGCTCTTAACCACTGAGCTACTGGACCTATGGTCTAGTATTATATGATGGATTATATATACATATATATAAGGACTTATGATGCCAACTTGTGCTCTTATAACAGCTTATATAACTGATGGCAAACCTGGGTCTTATAACAGTGTGTCACATATAGATATTGTATTTTCCCATTTCTAACAGAAATTTCGACAAATCGGTCACAATCGTGAGACACCCATTCATTACATTCAGCGGAGGGTCAAGCTCTGTGAAGAGTCGATAGATTCTGACCATTTGATATACGAAGAATAGTGTTTATTCAACTACTATTAGCAGGTATTGACCATACAGTACAATACCGCAAGCTGTACTAGTAAGAAGACACACTTCACGTCACAAGAGCAACTGTACAGTTGCTCTTGACGGCTAGAATGAAAGAATGAAAGAGTTGACCTTCACGGTACAACTTGTAGCTAGATGTAAAATAGATAATCAATGCGAAGCTGAATATCTAGAGTAAAGAAATAATAGCGCGAGTCGACTATAATGTCGACTAGCGCAAAGACCTTAGATTGGAACTCGACCTTCACGGTTCGAGTCCAAAGTATGTTAGTATGCAAGAGAATACTACCTTTAAAGGTAGTTGAGACGTTACCCTTGACACCTCTCGCTATTCAACGTCTGGGTCGTTTACGAGGTGGTGTCTGCTGGGTAAAAGTTGTCTATCCTTTTGGCGCCGAGAGCGCCCATACGTATACACAAAGCTTCGAACTACAAAATAAAGGTGTGCTCGAAATATAGAAAGAATATAAAGAAAGAAAATAAAAGATAAATAATAAAGTACTATAATCCAACTATTATTCCTTAGTCCAATTATGCATATATGCATACCCTTTACAAGCTCTATCGATTCCTGTATGGGTTCCACCAAAACTGGAAGGATGAAACGCGCAGACTCATCCTGATGCTGCCCACGGAATGGCTTTACCTTCTACAGGGACAACCTATCGATGACATCATGAGCCTGCAGACTTATGCGAACAATTTACAAGAGGCATTGATTAACGCTTGGGTTCAAACACATCGAGAGCGTTATCGGTTCCAAAAGCCTAGAGTAATGATCGCCAAGCAAGACGAGTCGGATCCCTGGCATGAGAAAGAACACTCTGGAGGAATCGACCCCACTAACCGAAGTCACGTCCTCCTCAGCGAACTCGAGGATAAAACCGTCCCTAGGAGATCGAACACTAAGCAGGGTAAGAAACACGGCAAGTTCTTTTTCGAACGAAGTGACAAGAAAAGCATCGCCAAACCTCCAAAGGAGTGTTGGATTTGTGGGAGTTTAGAGCATTTCAAGATCGACTGCCCCCATGCGGGCAGGATGTCGCACTATGTCTCTATTAACAAGTGCTCCGCGCAGAACCCAATGGAGGAGGTGGAGGATCAAAGGGCTTATGAAACGGTTTATGGATTAAGTGTACAGGGACAAGTACATAACATTGATGAGGAATCGATTTTCATTTCTGTCTACCTTCCTCAGTCAGAGGACAACACCGTTTCAGATGTGAAAGCATCCTCGAATGAGAATGAGACATCGCAAGTTTATGTTTCTATATCAGACCATGATTTTCTCGAGAAAGGAGACTGGCTAGACACTCATCATCAGAACCGTGAAGGTCTGACTGAGACGAGAGTTTTATCGCGACCTGAACCTCCCACCATTGAGGAAATCATCGACAAGGACGCATTTGTGAACTGATCTAAGGAAATAAGTCAGACCTACATTATAGAAGACCCCTCTGAGTCAGAGGGATCAGAGGAGGAGAGCTTCCCCTTTGACCCAGGGCAATTACCCGACTTAATTCCTTGCGATGAGTCAGACTCTGAAGCAGACGACTCTATTTCAAATGCCACTCCCAAGGTACCTAACGGTAGACGTATCAGGAGGAACGTCAAACTGGCTGCAAGAAAAGAAAGCAAAAGACCTAGAGTTCAATACCCCCGATCCAATCAACTTATGAAAGAGGATTCGACTATTATCTATCGCAGAAGGGACCCTCCAGGTGGATATTCCAGTATTGGGATTTCAGCATTACACGTCTACGGATGCGTAGGGAATTCAGAAGCCTCAAATCCTATTAAAATCAGGCTGGACGCTGGGGCTGACCTCTCCTTGATCTCGGAGGATTTCTATAAGGAACTAGAGGACCACCCTAAACTCAAGCAAGGACTCAAGCTGCGCCTCGTGCAACTTACCGGTAATGCCAAAGTATTAGGATATGTCAACGTCCCCATTTATCTCGAGGATGACACTGGTATACTCCCTAAATTTACCACCGAAACGTACATTGTCCGAGGGATGACCGTCCCAATCCTTCTTGGAGAAGACTTTCACGTGAACTATGAGATCGGGACACTGCAAGACCAACTGCTGGGTTCCAGATTGATTTTGCCTGGGAGAGCAGGATCTATCCCAGCCAGTTCTTCCAAGGAGCCGCAGCCTTTAACCTTTCGATTAGCAAGATCCCCTTTGAGGAATTAGCCAATGACTCGCCTAAATTGACTTCCAAACCAGACAAAGGAGTGCGTACTGAAAGAGTCGCACGGGCCTTACAAGATTGTACTATAGAACTGGAATCGGCTCGATTAGTACCAATCTTTGTAGGAGATCTTATTGGTGACCAATGGATAGTCGAGGGAGTTGTCTTGCAGAATGACGATGGGAGTATACTAGCTGCTCCCACCACTGCCATCTCTAGGGAATGTGCCGCGATACCTCTCACTAATCCCTCTCTGACGCCAAGAATCATCAGATGAGGGGAAACCGTTGGATTAATTCACGACGCGAACAAATGGGCCCAGACTCCTAGATCTTCGACTGAGAAAGCATCGATGCAGTCAATGGCAACCAAGATCACCCATCTCGTCGAGAGTCTATCAAAAATAGAAGAGGAGCGTGTCCTTAATCCTCAATCCTCTGGACTGCCCCCAGAACGAGAACTCGCAGACGATTTCGACCCGGCAGGTCCTAAAACGTCAGAGGTTGCCACCACGGAAATGTTTCGTGTGGAAGATCTGCATAAGCTGGTTAACTTAGGACCTGACATCCCTACCGATGTCTCCTCCCACTTGGAGTCGGTATTAACTAAGAATGTCTTAGCCTTCTAGATGGGCGACTGGGACAAGTGGATGTCAAGGTCAATGTCCCATTGAAAGAGGGCATGCAACCTATTTCAATGTCAATGTTCCCAACCTCCCCAGCTAATAGGAAAGTCATTGATGAACAAATGGACACTTGGTTCCAACAGGGAGTAATTGAACTGTCCAAGAGTCCTTGGGGGGTGCCAGCCTTTGTTGTCTATCACAATGGGAAACCACGAGTAGTGATCGACTATAGAAAGTTGAACAGTCTAACAGTTCCTGACGAATTCCCACTGCCATGCCAGTCGGAAATCATGCAAACGCTTTCGGGCGACAACATTTTATCTTCCTTCGATGCACTAGCTGGTTTTACCCAACTTGAAATGTTAGAGGAAGACAAGCCGAAGACTGCCTTCAGATCCCATCGAGGACTGTGGCAATTCAGGAGAATGCCCTTTGGACTTCATAATGGACCTTCTATATTCCAAAGGATTATGCAAACCGTACTTGCACCTTACTTATGGATATTCTGTCTGGATTATATTGACGACATCGTGATCTTTTCTAAGACATGGGACGATCATCTAGAACATTTAGATCAGGTTTTACAAGCCCATAATTGCTGCAGGAATCACTCTCTCGCCCAAAAAGTGCTATGTGGGGTATAATTTGATTCTACTACTAGGACATAAGGTGTCTAGACTCGGCTTTTTGACCCATCAAGAAAAGGTCGCCGCTATATTAGAATTGGCTACACCTTCTAAGATAGCAGATCTTCAACGTTTTCTAGGAATGGTTCTGTACTTCTCCACGTACATACCATTTTACTCCTGGACGGTCGCTCCACTTTTCAACCTCTTGAAGAAAGGAGTTCATTGGAATTGGGATTCTGAACACACCCAAGCTTTTGAGGACATCAAGGTTGCGTTGAGCTCAGCTCCAGTACTGGGACACCCCGTGAGTGGTATGCCTTATCGGTTATACACAGACACTTCGGACTTTGCGCTAGGATGTTGTCTCCAACAAATACAGAAAATGACGCTTAAAGACCTTAAGGATACGAAAATTTATGCCCAAGCACGAGCAGCCTTCAATCAATCACGAGACGTGCCCATCTTCGTTACTCGTTATAAAACCAAGGAGCCGGAATTCACCTGGATGGATTCCTGGGCCACAGATTTTGATGACACCAGTGTCACGGTCAAATGCGTTATCGCCTATTGGAGCCGTATGCTCAAGAAAGCAGAATGTAACTATTCAGCCACAGAGTGAGAAGCGTTAGCCGCTAAAGAAGGATTAGTCCATTTCCAGCCCTTTATCGAAGGTGAACATATCCTTCTGATCACTGACCATGCAGCATTACAATGGGCCAGATCTTACGAGAATACTAATCATCGACTGGCCACATGGGGGGCAGTATATGCTGCATACCCCAGTCTGGAAATCCTACATAGAGCAGGACGAATACATAGCAATGTTGACCCACTGTCCAGACTTCCTCAAGTACCGGACTACGCTAGCCCCACGAGAGACGACCTTTTACCGATCGTAGCGGATTCTTATAACCGGAATGATGATGAGACATTATGGGAGAACAAACCAGCGGAAAAAGCCGTCTTTCTCACTCATCACGAGTTAGTCGAACCAGTCGGAACCATGGAAGAGGTCCCCCAAATGAAATGGGACTTGCACAATCTCCCCAGAAATGATGAAACCGATGAAGCGAATTTTACTCTGTCGAATCCACAATTGCTTATAGAGATTGATGAAAATTACGCTAAGGAACTTCGCGATGGATACCAGAAGGATCCCACCTTCAGAAATCATTACGCCACCGATCCCATTTCTCCAAACATGGTAACTACTCCTTCGCATTATTTCATCAGCAAGAATAAGTTATTATTCTTTCGAGATTCGGACTGGAAAAGTCGAATCTGTGTTCCTAGCAGCATGACGACAACCATACTCAAGCTGATACATGATAATCCTTTCGAAGGAGCTCATGCAAGTGGCCACAGGCTCTTTAATCTGATGAAAGACCGTTTCTTCTGGCCGAGGATGTTGCATGACTGCATGGCATACGCTCGCAGCTGCAACATATGCCAGAAAACTAAAATTGATCATTCCGCTCGACAAGGAGCTCTTCGACCCACAGATGTACCCCTAAGGCCATTTGAGGTTGTCTCGATGGACCTGATTACTGGATTGCCTCCTTCTACAGAGGGTGGTTATTCCGCCATCTTCGTCACCGTGGATAAACTCACACATTTCTTAATCTGTGAACCCACCACTTCAGATCTATCCGCAGAAGGATTCGCGCGAATCTTCATGAATAAAGTAGCCGCTCCTTTCGGCCTGCCTTCAAGGATAATCTGTGATCGAGACAAGAGGTGGACCTGTGGGTTCTGGAGAGAAGTCTGCAAAGTATACGGAAGTGCCCTTGCAGTATCCTCGTCCCACCATCCTCAGACCGACGGTCAAACGGAGAACGCTAATGCTATTGTGGAGCAAATGCTCAGAGCGTACTGTGCCTCTTCGAAGGAGGAATGGTCTAAATGGACTCAAGTAGTGGCTCATACCTACAATTCGACGGTTCAAAGCTCAACAAGCTATGCACCGGCCTTTTTGCTGATGGGCTACTTGCCAAGAGGAATCTCTAGCTGTCTGGGAGGGGACGACCCTGTGGTTCCCAGAGAATTATCGGATAGCCCTGTAGCCGACCAATGGATCTTAGAATTGGAAAATCACCGACAAGCGGTGTGGGATTCGATTGTGCGAGCACAAGAAATCCAAGCTCACAGTTACAACAAGAGACGGAGATTGGTGGAAGATATCTCAGAGGGAGATTATGTTCTGATTAATCCCCATTCTCTCGAGCTCGTCGAAGCCAAGGGACCCGGAAGGAAACTTATACAAAGATGGATAGGGCCGTTTGAGGTCTTGGAAAAGATCAATCCTCAAGTCTTCCGACTCCACATTCCCTCAGAATATCAATTACATCCAGTGATTAATCGAGACCATCTTAAAAAGTACCACCTCTCCCCTAAGGAATTCGGATACAGGGAGCTACTCGAGAACCCTCGAGAACTCAATCGTAACGACGAGGAGTACGAAGTAGAAGCTATAGTAGGGCACAAAAAGCATCGAAATCAACTCCTTTTCCAGGTTCGATGGAAAGGATATGGACTGGAGGAGGACACTTGGTTAAACGGCAATGACCTTCGTAACGCTCCCACTCTTCTTAGAGCTTACAAGACTATTTATCAAATTTAATAATCATTTCACATCCTTACGACGACAACACTGTTTATCTACTTCTAGCTCTACCCCCCCCACTTTCTTCCCCCTCGGCCTTTCACTTCAATAACCAAGCGGAGCTTGAAATTAATATAAAATACGTAAATTCACTAAAGAAAATTTTATTCCCCCCTATCTCTTCCCTCCACGTCAACCTCTCTAATCAGTACACTATGTCGCAGGAGCAACAACCCAAACCCAAGTTCCCCAACTTCAAAAGAATACTGCAACCTCAACCTATTAATACCTCTACCACGCCGTCTCGTACTGAACAAGTCGAGCACTCCACGAGTAATTCTGGAATGCCTTTGCCAATACCCTCCGCTGCACAGGGCGACATCGCGGGAACATCCACCAACTCAGGGAACGGAACCGCCTTTACTCCGTATGCTCCTCTTCCCAGACCCCGATTTCCCAATTTTAAAAGAATACCTCAACCTCAAACTACAGTTCCTTCTGCCCCATCACCTTGAACAGAAACTGTCGAGCATGTGGAGGAGACCTCATCGTCCACGAATCCTACGCGGACGGACTCCGTTTCAAAAGCTGCACCATGGTCCTCTAATACTTGGGGGGCTCCCTCGGGAACATGGAGCGAAACCCCACCACCTTCTCATAGTATTTTCCCTTCTACCGAAGAGGAGATCAAAAAGAAACAGCAGTCTGAGGCTTTCTCTGCGCAGGTTCAGGAGGAATTGAAAACGCTTAAACGGAAGAGGAGAGAGGAGTACTTGGAAGGACAGCGGAGGATGGGGGCTAGGGATAATGTCCCTTCAAGGCGGACATGGCAGGAATGGAGGAGAATGGAAGGGCACGATAATCCTTCAATCATCACTCCCCCTTTGAGTCATAAATGGACGGATTTCGCTGAAATGGATTGCAGCGACGGGGGCACGCCATGTGTTCGGAGTGTAGGACAAAAAAGTAGGAAAGGAAAAGATGGGGTCACCTTCTATGATTGGGACAAAGTACGAAGGATCAAATTACAAAGCATTGCATTGCGACGTGGAGATGGAGTTGCACTACCTCCCAGACCCCCTTCACAATGTGGACCTCAGGAACGGACCTACCAGATGGGGCCCAGTGATCTTTCATCGGACTCGGAGGATGACCAATCTCGCTACCCCACCTACGACAGCAAGTACCTCAGTGCTGACTGCCATGAAGGTTTCCTACTCCCTGACAACATTCACTTCTTCACAAGTGATCCTAACCAACGACAAAAGCTACCAACTTCCATCAGAGTTTGGAGAGGGTATCGTCCAGCAGACTCTGCGACCCCATCCAGTTCCTCTCATCTCCCTCCACCTCCGCCGGTCTCTTCCGTACCCACATTACAGCACTTTACACCCTTTTCAGAGTTACCGGGAAGTCTTGTACCATCTGCCGGACTGCCTTCTCTTCCCCCTATACCACTACCCCTCCCCTTCACAGGACATTCCCTTATATCACCATCCTCATCCATACCCAAGTCTTCTCCAGCACCGCAGCCAATCTCACCCCTCTACACATCACCTGACCCTCTCGTCACCTCCCACTCTACTCCGACGCCTTTAGTCCCTGCGGTGTCTAACATTCCCCTCACTTCCTTGACAACGTGGAGTTTACCACCCACCTCTCCCTACTCCCCTTGCATTTCTCTGGGAAGCCCCATTCAGCATCCTAATGATGCATTAATGGATATTGATCACCCTATCCCGGAAGTTCTCACAACGCCTATGGAGGAAGTCCTCGAGGCGCCTCTCTCAGCCACAGACATCTCCAAAGAAACCCCCCCGGCAATGGAAGTCTTCGAGGAGCCTCCCCCCTTAAGCGAAAAAGCAAAAGGGAAACGAAGAACCGATACTCAGGCTGACGAGCCCCTTGTCATTGACCCCCCCCCCCGGCCCACCCCATTCGCAGCCCCCCGTCGCAGCCGCCCTCTCCCCTTCACTCTGAGGATACAGCTGGCCCCTCCCATCCCTTCCAGTCAAGTTGGATGCGCGTGTCCATTAATTACCCCTCCGACATCTTCACTGTGGGACGCACATTAACGTGACTGGGACCAACCCTGTGGCACCCCCTTCTTAAAGGGCATATCCAGGGGTATAGCGGGTCTCTCATGTTGTCACCACATGAGTGCGTTTTATCTATGCGTCAACGACCCTAAGGAACAGCTGTGTTTAGCGGAGGATATCGAACGGGTGGAACTCTCCATGTTTCGGTCCTTACTTGTCAACTCTTCTTGTGTTCTTCCTGACCACACACCAACCCACTCTGCAGTGGACCTCGTTGACTTGTTAGAGCAACTGTTGCCAGATTCGGACACCTCGAGAGGAATCCCCCCTGGGGGAGACATGAGCTCCACACCGCTCATCACCCCTACCCCGCCATCACTACACCCTCGACCCCCTCTCATTGCCCGTATTACTGACGCTTCCGCTGATCGCGTTCGCGCCATAATTCGAACGTGCCAGAAGGCCTACGGTCGTTGGGTCTCGTCGATCCAAAAACTGGATGGGTTGACATCCACCAATGACGCTTCAAAGCGGGAGGACATTGCTCTTTCCTTTCATGCCAAGCGTCTCGCCTGGGGCAACGCTATCCTACACCTTGGGGGTTCATCGCAGGATGCATGGGGAGGAGTTCCAAGCGTCCTTCGACATCTTCTTTGACATAGCTCTTCGACCTGGGGGGCACTGTGAGAGGTATGGCGAAATACACTCAGGAAATATAGTCGGATGAGCTCTTACTATATCTCCTTTATTATTTCTATTTTCTCTCTTTTATTATATCTATAATTAGTTCGACGACCTATGTATGTGTTCGATGACAGCGTAAGGAAAACGGACAAGGTTTTATTTACGATGACTAAGCTACTGTAAAGTACGAAATAGCCGAGCGTAAAATGCATCAAAGGCTTGCAATACAATGTATTCTAACACGCCCACTTTGCAAGTCATTGAAGTGTGCAGTAAGACCATACACACGAAAAACAAGAAATAAACCAATTTTAACACAAAAAATATTGCGCCCACTCGACGTAAAACCCATCCGAAAATTGACATGAAAATTGACATGAAAATTGACATGAAAACCCGCTGCACCCACTAGACGCAGAATCCGCTCGAAATTTTTGAGAAACCTGCTGCGCCCACTAGATGCAATACCCGTCTGGTACATTTGGCGTCGAACCGAACCTCAGAGCATCCTCGCTCCTAGAACGCATTCCCCCAACCTCCCAGATTACAAACAAATGCCGGACCTTGGAGCTCTACCCGCAACTCCTAGTCCACACGATAATTTCAAGTGCGTAAAATATAAGCACTCATCCCTGCACTATCAGTGGGGATCTCCTGGTTTTCGGTAGGTAATCCACTTGAAGACGAAACAACCGGCCTCGGCGCGGGACAAAAACGCGCAATGTGACCTTTGCCGTTGCATCTATAGCAATTCTTCAGCTGTCGCATATTTGGTGAGTCAACTTTCATTTTCATGGCAATTTGACTCTCATTTTCTTTCCGCCCTTTTAGATGGCTTTCTTCTTCTACCAGCGCTGCAGAAATTTCTTCGACTGTAAGTGATCCCACACGCTGCATAAGAGCAGTTGCTACCGCACCAAATTCTGGAGCCAAACAATAGATGAGGACATCCGGCACATCCTCATCACGTAACTCGACTCCAATCGCTCGAAGCTGCAAAGCTGCAAAGCTGCAAAGCTGCAAAGCTGCAAAGCTGCAAAGCTGCAAAGCTGCAAAGCTGCAAAGCTGCAAAGCTGCAAAGCTGCAAAGCTGCAAAGCTGCAAAGCTGCAAAGCTGCAAAGCTGCAAAGCTGCAAAGCTGCAAAGCTGCAAAGCTGCAAAGCTGCAAAGCTGCAAAGCTGCAAAGCTGCAAAGCTGCAAAGCTGCAAAGCTGCAAAGCTGCAAAGCTGCAAAGCTGCAAAGCTGCAAAGCTGCAAAGCTGCAAAGCTGCAAAGCTGCAAAGCTGCAAAGCTGCAAAGCTGCAAAGCTGCAAAGCTGCAAAGCTGCAAAGCTGCAAAGCTGCAAAGCTGCAAAGCTGCAAAGCTGCAAAGCTGCAAAGCTGCAAAGCTGCAAAGCTGCAAAGCTGCAAAGCCAAAGTCAAAATGCCATGGACATATTCCATCACTGGATTTTTGATATCGTGCTGGTACATATAGAGCTGGCGTTTCAACAAAATCTGATTGGCCCGATTATTTGCCTGATAGATTTTTGCAAGCGCTTGCCATGCCTCTGGTCCAGTGGTGCAATCCCGAATATACGATTGTTGGCTTGACGCGATTGTCAATCCAATTGCCATGTAACCATCCTCCGAATGCTTTGCCCAATCCAAATACTCCTTGCTATTCTCATCCTTAGGTGCCTTTGTTCCACCATTAACAACACTCCATGATCCAGCATGCCGCAAAACCATTGACAGTGAAAACTTCCATTCGTGGTAGTTATCACCCGAGAGTTTTGGGACACTCGCAAGTAAGGTGTTGATATTAGACATAAGATGATGAGATAGTATTAGTGTGACTTTTAAAGCAATGGGGCGGGGCCCATAACCTGTTCGATGACAGCGTAAGGAAAATGGACAAGGTTTTATTTATGATGACTAAGCTACTGTAAAGTACGAAATAGCCGAGCGTAAAATGCATCAAAGGCTTGCAATACAACGTATTCTAATAGTATGCGGTACATCAACTCTTGTGGGCGCACACACGCCAGACTTATGTATTCTAGCGCCCGTAGTTTAGAACTCAGACACTTTTTACACCACAACCACGACTTACTCAGACACCTGTTAGTGTCCTGTAAGTTGTGATTGGTGTATCGTCTCGACCATCACAGACGGGCTTTAGCTACTCATTCAATCTGAGTTTTGAACTGTACCAGTCAAAACTCAATCCTTATCTCAACCCGCGTGGACTACATCCACGCTACTCTATTATTCGACTCTCTAACTACTCTACTTGCACTCGAGCAGTCGTCCAGAATTGTACTCAACAGTCGATTCTACTTATTCGTTCTAGCTATCTACCTTACTTTAGATAGCTACTTCTCTCTACCGTATTGAACTACATAAGTAGTCAATACACGTTCAGTCTGTATTAGACTTAGACAGTCAATAGTACCTAAACAGTCGATATTCTTCGTATATAGAACAGTTAGAACTTCTACCACTCTTCACACTTGATGCCTCTCGCTATTCGACATCGGGGTCGTTACGAGGTGGTGTCTGCTGGGTAAAAAGTGTCTGTCATTTGGCGCCAAGAGCGCCCATAGGTATACACAAGACTTCAAACTAAGAAATATGGGTATGCTTGAAAGATATAGAGAGTTAAAGAAAAGAAATAGAAACTAGATAATAAAGTACTATAATATGTATATTATTCCACAGTCCAATCATGATATATGCATACCCTTCACAGGAAGAGCTGAATTGTGATTTTACTATTCAGCAGGTGTGTGATCACTGTCGACTATCACTACTTGCCAATATTACCTGTAATATCCGGGATAGGATTTGCAATTGGAGTGGGAGTGGGAGTTGAAGTGATGGACAATTGTGTGGAAGTATTCGGGGTTCGAGGATTTGAGAGCGATTTGAAGGTTGCTGCAGTCATCTCAAGAAGTTCAGGCAGGCAAAGTGTGAAGAGTGGCGGAAGTTCTGACCATTCTATATATGAAGAAATGAGTAGAAAGGAAGGATATTGACCTATTCGGTGCAATATAAGAGAAAGTGAGAGAAAGAGCACAAGATGACGAAGGAGTCAACGAGTGCGATAGTTCGAGTGGAGGCCTCGACTGTTATAGTTCGAGGCCAGAAGTATTCAGTAGTTCAGATAATGCTACCTATGTGGTAGCTGACACGTTACCCTGATCACCGCTCGTAGTAGACCTAGTTTGTGTCTTACGAGTGGTGGTTCTTGGGTTAAAGTGTGTCTGAGTTCTAATTGGTGCTGAGTGCACCCACAAGTATACACAATGCTTCGAACTAATGAAATATGCAAGATTCGAAGAATATGAAAGATAGTAAAATATGAATAGAATATGTAAAATATAAATGAAATAAAAGGAGTGTTTTACCACAATGATACTGTGGTAAAAGCATACTCCTCACACAAAGTCAGGGAACTTGAGCTTCAGGGAGTGCCATGGTTACTGTGAGTCCCTTTTGCTCAAGGGAGTGTGTTAACTTTTGGGAATTCAGTAAACGAGCAGCAAGGACTCAAACCATACAGGGGTATTAGTAAGCGGGTTACTAGGCTATATAAGTGTTAAGAACTGGAAACTGACTAATGTCGGTGGCCGACGGGGACCGATCGGAAGGACTTGGCTTCAGCTTATATGCTGCGCCCTCGCAAATATCTGTAGGTTGTCCTTAAATTTCGGGCGGGCGAAGACTAATCCTAGTGAGTACCTTTCAGCGTGATACTGATCAGAATCGAAGGACAAGTCGAGCGTCGGGCCAAGGGGTCGGGGCCGGGAGTGGGCGAGCGCACGCGAAGGCGGATGGGGGGATTCTTAGTATGAGACTGATACAGGTGTATGAGGGTATTCTGAGTCGATATTCTGATTGCCTAGTAACTACAATTACAGCGAGTTCATATACAAGTAACAGGCGTCTAGAAAATACTAATGGGGAGAAGGGCGGAACACGGTTTTAACAATAAGCTTGACTAGGAACGGGAAGTTTATGATTAGTTCGGAGGCCGATGATAACCGAGAGCGGGATTACGGTAAAAGGAAATGGTTCGAGGACTACAAATATAGATAGACATATGCGAAACATAAGATTGAACGGATCAACATAATAAAGGGGACGTATCAAAGTTTGACCAGACAATACGAGTTATTTGACGTGGGCGTAAATGGAGTTTGATCTTCGCGAAACATTTGTCAGCTTCGGGGCCGATGGTTTCCGGGAGGATGACTTGAAACGTTGACAAGTGGCGATAACCTCGGGGCCGATAGGATTGCGACACGGTCGTAACAGTATCTCCCCTTTTGGCCGAAATCCCAAGGAGGCCGAAAGTCTAGATCCCGTACGTAAAAACTTGTCGGGTATGGCTGGGTGTGTCAAACATCATGTGACTCGGCAAAAGTTTGCATATAAAAGTTTGAGAGTTCCTGGCGCTTGAAATTCCACTTCCATTCCTTTAACCACCATGACCATAGGCTCGGGGTCAAAGCCCTTCCCGGTTAGGTTAACAGTTGTGCCCATGTCGGTGCCGAGTGGTACGGCGAACGCGAAGGAGCGTCGGCGTGTACTCGAGCAGAAGAAAAAGGCGCGTGAAGAGGAGGAGTTGGCGGCCATCGAGGCCGAGGAAAAGAAACAGGCGGCAGAAGAGGCCGCGCGCAAGCACTGGGAAGCAGTGCTTGCAAAGAACAAGCAGCAGGAGGCCGATCGGGTGCGGGAGGAGGCGGCAAAAAAGAAACGGGAGGGAAAAGTGAGTCAGCTCTGGTGTCTTTTGCGAACCTTACTGACAATATTTGTTAGCGCAAGGCTGCAACGCCTTCGGAGTCCGATGACGAAGAGGGAGAGGAGGACGAGGAGGATGCACCGGGGCCGTCGAGTCCCAAGGTGGGTTCGGTTTCCTAAAATAAAAACTTCCTAAATAATTTTTCCTATAGAAACAAAAGCAGGCCCCCAAGGCGGGGCCCGAAAATGACCCCAAGTGCAATCGGTGCACGAAACGGGGTCGAACCTGTCATCCCCGGACCAATGGTCGGGGCCGCACTTGTCAAGAGTGCGCTGATCAGAAGCTTGGGTGTATTTTCCCGGGGGCCGATGGCTCATTCCAGGAGCAACAGGCCGATGCTCTAGAAGAGCAAAACCGCCTCATGCGGACCTACTTCTCGGAGACGAGCCGGTACCGATATGAGATGTTGCGACAACAAGGGCTCATAACTGAGCAATTGCGACTCTTGGGTGTCGGGCTGGAGAAACAGACCAGTGTTATCGAGTCTCTCGGTGGTCAACTTGAGCAGTATTTGGAAGTCTCGAGTTGCGGTGGGCATGAAATTGGGGTTTCGGAGAAGGTTGGGGGTGTGGTATCGGTGGCTGTCGGTGCGGAGGAGGGTTCGGAGGTCGGAGAGGAGGGAGAAGTTGTAGAGGGAGAAACTTAGATAGTGAAATATATCGGTTTTTTCTTTTTAAACAAACAAATCATAGCGTGAAAACATAAGGCATAGTCGGAAAAAGGTCGGGTACCGTGTGATAGACTTATAAGGAATTGAGAGGACCGGGTTTGTTCGGATAAGCTTGGTGAAACCCTAAAACGATTTCCAAGGCATTACCGAGCTCTGTAGCTAGGATCCATGAAGTTTCTTCATCTGTACCTTCATAGCCAGCCCATTTGACCAAATAAAGTAATTTGCATGAGCGTCGGCGATTGTCGATTTTTGAGTCTAGGATTTCTGATATCTCGAATTCGGGTTCCCCATCAATAATCACGGGTGGAGGTGGTGGCTGTATGTGATCCGGTATATTGTTAGGAACACAAGGTTCTAACATAGATACATGAAATACTGGGTGCACTGCACGCATGTTGTCGGGGAGCCGAAGCGTCCATGAAAGCGTGCCGGCTTGTGCTATAACTTCAAAAGGACCTAAATATTTTTCAGAGAGCTTCTTAGAAGGTCTAGTAGTTCGGAAAAACTCGGCTTTAACGAATACTCGGTCTCCGATCTTGAAATCAGGAGGTGGAAGTCGGTTTTTATCCGCAGACCGTTGGTATCGTTCTTGAGCCATTGCGATAGTTTTACGAAGTTCTTGATGTAGCTCGTCGAGGTTTGTAACAAAGTCTTGAGCACGGGCGGATGCGAGATCGCGTTCCGGGTGGATTGCGATGTTGGGGTTGTAGCCTTTATTTGCGAAGAAAGGCGAAATGCCAGTAGTGGCATTTGGTGCGTTGTTGTATGCGAATTCGGCCAGCGGTAGTAGTGATTTCCAATTGTCTTGTTGATAGTTGCAATAGACACGGATGTATTGCTCCAAGGTTTGATTCATGCATTCGGTTTGTCCATCGCCTTCCGGGTGATAGCCCGAAGTGAAATGTAACTTCATGTCTAGTGCTTTTCCGAGGGACCTAAAGAAGTGAGAGACAAACTTGGATCCGCGATCAGATGTGACATGCGACGGAACACCATGCTTGGAGAATACGTGGGTAACGAATAATTCAGCTAACTGTACAGATGTTATCGTGTCATATGTTGGAATGAAAATACTTTGCTTTGAGAGCCGATCCACAACAACTAGGATTGCTGTGTGACCTTCGGATGCCGGTAGGTGCTCGATAAAATCCATAGAAATCGAGTTCCAGGGTTTTTCCGGTATCGGTAATTGTTTGAGTAGGCCATATGGTTTGTGTCGCTGTGATTTAGAGCGTAAACACGTAGTACAGGATTTACAATAGTGCTTAACAAAATCTCGGATGCCGGGCCATGTATATTCTCTTCTAATGAGTGAGAGGGTCTTATTGAGGCCGAAATGTCCTGAGATTGGGTGGTCGTGCTTATGTTGTAGGATTCGCAGCCGAAGGGTGTCGGAATCCGGTACATAAATGCGATTGTCAAGTCGAATGAAACCTTGTGAGTCTAATGACCATCGGGGTTGATCGGGGTCGGACGGGTTATCGAGGTGTGCTTTGGTGACTGGGTCTAATGGAATTGCCGATAGTATGTCTTGATGTAACTTTTCGGTATCCATAAGGATAACACTTCGCAAGACTGGATGAATGAGGTAAGTGGCTCGGATAGACGCGGACAGTTGTTCCGATGAAAACATAGGTTTGAAATTATGCAGGTTAACTGTGGCGTAGTCGCTACTCCCCTCTTTAGGATAGATGTCCCATCGTCTAGTCATAGCGTCGGGTTTTCCACCAAGGCGGCCGGGACGGAAGCGAATTACCATGTTGAAAGCGGAGAGGTATTCGGACCATCGAGCTTGTCGACGGGTGAGAAGTTTTGTGGTTGAAAAGTAAACTAAATTTTTGTGGTCTGTAATAACATCTACCGGGTGGGCCGAGCCCTCCAAATAATGTCGCCATGTCTTGAAAGCTTCAAAGATTGCGAGTAATTCCTTATCGTGAACGTCGTAGTTGAGTTCGGGCGCCGAAAATGTGCGAGACAGAAAAGCTACTGGGTGTACTTCACCATCGGTGTCCAGAATGGACAATATCGCGGCAAGCGCATAGTCCGAAGCATCAGTTTCCACGATGAGTTGAACGTCGGGTTTCCAGTGCGACAAAATAGGGGCGGATGTAAACGCACTTTTCAATTCCTGGAATGCCGATCGGCATTCTTCGGAGAAATTCCACGGGGTGTCTTTGCGAGTAAGACGAGTGAGCGGAACGGTAATTTTTGAGTAATTGTGAATGAAACGGCGATAAAAATTGGCGAAGCCTAAAAAGGATTGAATATCTTTAACCTTTCGGGGTTCCGGCCAATCTTGAATGACTTGAATTTTAGCGTCGTCCATGCGGAGACCATCGGGTCCCATCATGAAGCCTAAGTATTCAACCGTGTCGACATCAAAAGAACATTTTTTACCATTCGCAAAAAGACCATGTTTTCGGAGTCTTCGGAGGACTTCACGGACGTGTTCATCATGAAGTGTAGGGTCTTCGGAGAAGATGAGGATGTCGTCTAGGTACACAATGACAAAGACGTCAAGGAGGTCGGAAAAGACGTCGTTGATAAAACGTTGAAAGACCAACGGAGCGTTGGTGAGGCCGAAAGGCATTACTAACCATTCGAAGGAGCCATAGCGAGTGCGAAAAGCCGTTTTCCATTCGTCGCCTTCGGCGATCCGAACCAAATGATAGGCGTGTTTGAGATCTATCTTTGTATAAATTCGGGCCTTCCGAGGGGCGTCGAGTAAATCAGAGATTAATGGTAATGGGTACTTGTCTTTTCGAGTAATCGCGTTTAGTCCTCGAAAGTCAACGCAAAGTCGAAGGGAACCGTCTTTTTTCCAAACGAATAGGACAGGGGCTCCATAGGGAGACTTTGAGGGTCAGATAAAACCTATAGCCAAATGTTCATCCAAGAAATCTCGGATAGCCGATAATTCGGACTGCGAGAGAGGATAAACTGGGCCTAGGGGCGGATGTGAACCATCTTCAATATCAATTTTCAAATCGTAAGGCCTGTGAGGGGCGAGTCGATCGGCTTTTTGTTTACTGAAGACATCTGCAAATTCATGGTATTTTTTAGGAACACCTTCTAAATCTGCGATCGGTTCGGTCACCGGGGATGCAAAGCGACCGGTGACTTCGTCAACTTTAAGATTGACTGTAAATGCTCGGGAGCCGTCCAGCTTGATGGCTCTCATAAAAGCTGCGGCGTTTATTAGAGAGACGGGCGGCGGAGAGCTCGGATTTGCCACGGGGGCCGGAGGTGCTGTAGAGTCCATATTTGCCGAAACAGGCGGAAACGGACCAGTCGTATCGGGTGCCGACGGGGTTCGGAAATGGATACTGCCCAATACCCAATCAATCAACGGATTATAGCGGGTGAGCCAGTTATGTCCTAGAACCACGGAGCAGCTCGAGTCCAACTGTGTTACAAAAAACGTAACTGTCTGAAAGGTTCCACACGGGAACCGAAGTCGGAGTTCGCAGGCTTGCGAGATTACGGAGTTTGAGGTACCATCAAAAAGTCGGAGCGGAATCGGATCTATTGCATAAGTTTTCAACTGTTTTTTTCGGGAAAAACTTGTATCTATAAAACAGTGGGTTGAACCTGAATCTATGAGAGCTCGAAAAGTGAAACTCCCGAGAGGTTCCGAAGTAAGATTTATGAACAAAGAATTAGGATCATACAATGCGGATGCGTTAAGATGACAATTTTCCAGTGTGCGAGGAGATTCAACGCAACTCTCCAACCGCACAGAATCCAGAGAGTTGCTTAATCTTTTTTCGACTCGGCAGCCAGCTTGGCCGGTTGTGAGGTCGTGGCCGTATTGGCCGATCGGGCTTTTGTGGCTTTTGGGCATGCAGCGACTCGGTGTCCAGGATCTGCACACAACAAACAAAGGTTGTTGTCCATTCGGCGTTGCTTTTCCTGTGGTAGGAGCTTGCCATCGGAGCCGAGTTTGCCAGTTAAGTCGGGTTTGTCTTTGTCTTGAGACTTATTCGACTGTTTGCCCTTGCCTTTTTTGTCGTTAGACCCTTTGTTTTCGGACTTCTTATCGGAAGTCAAGTTGCCAGTGTTATTGGTGTTTTGATTACCAGACTTGTTGGCATTCTTGTTGTCCGATGATTTTTTGTCCGATGGGTTTTCGCGACTGATTTCCGAACGTCGTTCCCAGTATCGAGCATCTGCGTTTTGGGCTTTCAGGCGCATGAGAGGGAGGGTTTTCGGCTTGCCGGTCTCTCCTTTGGAAACTTCGTCTTTGAGGCGAGACGGAAGGCCGGAGTAAAACTGGTATCGGAGGGCCGAATCGCCCCAGTCGCAACGCGCGGCGAGGTTGTTGAACTGGACGATATAATCGGTGATGCGCTGAGTGTCTTTCATTTTGAGATTAGAAAGCGCGGTTTCTGCATCGCCGGTTTGGTCGTAGGGGCCGAAGTTGGTTTCGAGTTCCTCAACAAAGGCATCCCAATCGTGGAGCCAATCGGGGTCTTCAGAGGTGAGGCCAGAAAATGCGGGTTCGAACCAGGCTGCTGTGAAATCCTTAAGGTATGAGAGTGCGAAGTTTACCTTTCGGTCATCCGTTGCGAATGCAGCCGGGCAGTCCCGAAAGTTGAATCGACATTGCATAAGAAATGTCGGCAATTTCTTCGGGTTTGAGCCAGTAAATGGCTCGGGTTTGTTGACTCGGGTTTGCCCAGGTTCCTTTTCCTTGATATTGCTTTTAAGGAATTCATTAAGGGATCCTAGTGTACCTGAAAACAATTCCCATGTTTCTTCAGGGTCGATAGCCGGTTTCTTCTTTGCAGACTTCTTGGAGCCACTAGCCTGAGGTTGGTCGCCATCCTCGGGTTCATGTTCCGAAACTGGTTGATTGTTAATCTCCTCAGTTGCTTCGGGATCGGTTGCTCAGTTACTTCTTCAGCATCGCCGGTAATCTCCACAAAGCGAGATTCTTCGGAGGTTTCTGGTAACGGAGTTTTCTGAGTAGCTCGGGCTGTATACAGAAAAGGAGACTTGAGAGTGGAAGATTCTGCTTCGCCGCTAGGCTTGGCATTTTTCCTCGGAGGCATGTTTAGACGGAAAATGCGAGTGTGAAATCAGAATATACTGTTAAGAACTGGAAACTGACTAATGTCGGTAGCCGACGGGGACCGATCAGAAGGACTTGGCTTCAGCTTATATGCTGCGCCCTCGCAAATATCCGTAGGTTGTCCTTAAATTTCGGGCGGGCGAAGACTAATCCTAGTGAGTACCTTTCGGCGTGATACCGATCGGAATCGAAGGACAAGTCGAACATCGGGCCAAGGGGTCGGGGCCGGGAGTGGGCGAGCGCACGCGAAGGCGGATGGGGGGATTCTTAGTATGAGACTGATACAGGTGTATGAGGGTATTCTGAGTCGATATTCTGATTGCCTAGTAACTACAATTACAGCGAGTTCATATACAAGTAACAGGCGTCTAGAAAATACTAATGGGGAGAAGGGCGGAACACGGTTTTAACAATAAGCTTGACTAGGAACGGGAAGTTTATGATTAGTTCGGAGGCCGATGATAACCGAGAGCGGGATTACGGTAAAAGGAAATGGTTCGAGGACTACAAATATAGATAGACATATGCGAAACATAAGATTGAACGGATCAACATAATAAAGGGGACGTATCAAAGTTTGACCAGACAATACGAGTTATTTGACGTGGGCGTAAATGGAGTTTGATCTTCGCGAAACATTTGTCAGCTTCGGGGCCGATGGTTTCCGGGAGGATGACTTGAAACGTTGACAAGTGGCGATAACCTCGGGGCCGATAGGATTGCGACACAGTCATAACAATAAGGATCAGTCATGTATAGTAGTACTCATCCATTTACAATGAGTTAACCGTCACCTACTCAGACAAATGGAAAGTTATACGGTCTAAGAACAGTGCCACCGAAAACTTAACACAGAGATATATTTTAGGATACCTTTCACACTTAGACATACAAAAAGACATACATATCAAGAGTACAATAAGACAATAAACCAGTTGTTAAACAGATAGGGAAGCATGGCAGTAAACTGAACCAGATGACAAACGGGCAAAGACAGATTGAGAACAAGGGGGTCCAGAATATCTAGGCAAGGTCCAGTATGTAGTTTGTACAATACAGAGAGTCAGCATGTATAGAATGGGGTCCAGGTCCCAGCAGGTTTTCTGGTCATAACACTTATTAGTTGCAAATACTCTCTATTCTTTCCTCTCCTTCTCTCTAAGTAATACATATTGTACTAAGTCAGTCAATACATTTCTTACCATACTTTAAAAATCAGTATTCTTCATACACAGAGGGGTAATCAACACAACTCTTTACACATAATGAAGACTTGGGCATGATGATGGAGGTGTAGATGGAAATAATCAGCTCATAGCTAACAAATTGGCTGCTGACTAAGAACCGTGGTGGGGAAATATGCCGAGAAATGCAGATGAAAAATACTTAAAATTGAACTCAGCAAGAGTGTGGTTTACTGCTTTGCAAAACGAGTATTTTTGGAGTATTTTTCGGAAATACTCCGAAAATACTCACAAGATAGTCAACAAAAAAGTACGCCGAAAGTACGCTGAAAAGCCACCGCGAAACGCCTTATTGCTTAAACACTACAGTATGGTCATACGACACTTCTTCCTACATGTTTTCCCCTGCTGTAATTGCACGCATCTATCAGATCTGCCACTCCTTGGCGAGTTTGAATGACCACTCCCAATCTATCACAATTATGATAATCAGGGGAATAATAATGAATAAAAGGTTGGAAATGTCCCGCACCAGCATATACCTCTCCATCATCATCAATGACACGGCTTCTGACATGATAGGTTCCAGATCGAGCAAGCATACCCGAGGGACTCTCCTCGGGGTCGAATCTTTTAGTATAGGCTTCTCCGTCTTTGTGAGGGGCATACGAGCCAAGCATCTGCTCGAGCTTATCCACTGAAGTATTATAGCAACTGAGTTACGGGAAGCGTCATTCAGATATGCATTATCATGAACCTTTAATACCGGACCGCTTCACCAATTGGATGTATCGAACGCCGGTAATAATGGAATGATTTACTTTGAAAGTAATCCCAACACTAGGTAAATTGTTGTGAACGAGCTAGCTTCAAGAGCAATCACATCACGAACTTGTAGTCAACACCTTCCTTGATCACTACAGGATCCTTTTTGAGGGCCGCCAGCTGAGCCGGATTGGTGACGTCGATCGAAATTTTCCTCCCCTGGGGAAGAGTTTGGCTCTCAAGGAATAGAGTGAAGACTGTGACCTGATAGAATGCGTAGAAGGGGCATATCTCACTTAGGCATTACGCGCCTCTAAATGGGACGATGATGCTTACTTTGGGACCAGACGCAACATCACCAGCGGCATGTCCAAGACCAAGTGACGCCTTCCATCGATTCAAGGACTCATCATTTGCATCCAGACTCTTATATTCATCAACACTTTTCAAACCAGAAGCCTTGTAGCCAGCGGTCTGTGTAGGCAAGAGATCCTCACGGTCTTCAGTCTAAGAAATGGCATAGCATGTAGGATAAGTATTGAATGGACTTTCATGAGACTATTGGTGCTTACTGGATTCGACATGTTATGGTTGAGAGCAAGATGTATCAGTTATTTGTTTGTTGCCCTGGACCCAAAGGAGCACAGCGTGAACGTGATCACTGATCGTACTTGATCGGAGTCTACCGATGAATGTCTATAATGACGACCAATGTTAAGTCATATAAATGCAGCATTATGTACGGCAGCATCATAATAAACTACAGCTGGTGGCTTATAATAAATTTGGTGTGATACATTATTATCTTTTCAAAGTAGACAATTATGGTATTACGGTCGAACCACTCTTAATCCATATCTCTGATAACGCATAACCCCTTATATCCCATAGCTCAAGCCATCCATCAACTTGCTTTGCAGGGCTTTACCACACCTCTCAAACCCATAACCCCTCATAACCCATACCTGGACCGTCCACCGAGGGGTATGGGTTAAGAGGGGTTCTACTGTAGTAGCCTAGACCAATGTAAATCAGATTTCTTTGTTTATCTAAATCAATAGGTCTAATACACTCGAATTATCAACTTTTAACAATCATAGAGCCTTCGTGTTTCAAAACAAAATAAACCTTCTTGTACGAACAATTAGGCCTACATACCCAATAGCTCAGATACTACACCATTGGTTTAGACGTGCATCATCTCTGCCGAAGCAGAATATCATTGAGAAAAATGGGGGGGTAGATATCAACGAATGGTTTAACTCACTGCCTTTGAACCAACATTTGTCGATTTTGCGATGGTAACACTGAGGTCCTTGAGGACATTTGTGACCTAGTGCGCATTGATCCCCCCAAGGGCAGGGTGAGTCTGCAAAGTGTCAACAAGGGTTCCTAATGTAATGATAGCTAATTTATGCACACCTAAGTTCGCGGCGGGGCAGGGACTCTTTTTGGCATTCTCACGCAATATGTCATAATGTTCGGCCTCAAGAATATAGTCATGAGCGTATTTGCAGTCTGACTATTTCAAAGATAATTTAAAAACTTAAGGGAATGACTGAAGACTTACGCCTTTGACACAATTTGAAAGGTAGAAAAGGTTGCAAGGAGCAGGATTTTCTGAAAGAAAGGTAATTATTATTATGAGCACGTTCGTAAATCTATGATGGGGGTATACGTTTGTGAAGCTCCTAAAGTAATTTGTTACTACCGGTTGTTCAGAGTATTCTTAGGACTTACCAGACTAGGATTTATACGCCGAAGCCGCCTATTGCTTGGAGATTCTGGTCGGTCATGACGAATAGGATGGTGCGCGGCAACGGCCACATTATATGAGAGAGGCTTGCATTCGCCTGAGGCAGATGATACCGTAGAAGGTGGTGTCGATGCTTGCTTGACAGGCTGGCTTTTCGGAGAAATGAGGATTTTCTCCGACCTGAAAAGATTATGGATTGGGAGAATAGGCAAGCCTAAAGAACCGATCTCTTTGGCAATCTGTTCGTAGCCTTGCAACAGCACCACCTTATCGAGCAATCTGTTGTTCTGAAGCTCTGCCAGCGTGGGGTAATATCCATTGTCGTGACTGCCTGCTTTTATAAATTAGACCTGTCTATAAACCAAAAATACAAGCTAACCTCCAAAATAAATCTTTGAAGTTTGAGGGAAACGGCTCCATGTTTGAAGATATACTATAGAAGGGAAGATTGGTTAAAGATCCCCAAGGGTGTTGATTTCAGAGAAATGTTACCTTTGATTTTGGAATCTGCTGCTTCCTTCCCAGAATGAACATCGCTAATCGTAAACCGAGAATTGGCTTGGTTAAACCCAGCCAAAAAACTTTCAAACTCATCGGCCGTGCACACGCAGCTCCCGACAAGCGTTTGCTGCAATCCTCTCAAGTTAAAAAACATATACGTCCAAACCTGAACCTGGGAGTTTTTTTTATCTCCTTTCTTGACATGAGAAAGGATGTTTTCATTTAGTATCTGGGCGGCCTCACGACCGCCATCGCGACCGCGTTTAAGAAGTTCATCTTTGAAAATATACCCGTCACCATCAATGAGAGTTAAAACAATGGATTCGTGTTCCTATCATTATATAGCCATTAAGACGATTCATGGATAAAGTTTCATACCTTTGGCCGTTCCAGAAATGCTAACTGGTCTTTTAAATCCCTCTCGATATCTTCGGCATGTTCGTTCTTGCGTCTTTCATCATTATAAGCCTTTTTCCATAATTCGACTTCCTTTTTTAAGGATTCGGCCGTGGCATTAGCTGCTCCTATTTTTTCCTCGAGAGCCCTGCTAGAGTCTGTGATACGCCGATAAACGTCTACAAGGAATCAATCCAAACGTAAAAATATGCATCGAAATGGCGGTACCAGCTTCCTTATCCAGCAAAGATTTACTACATAGAGAAATAAATTTAATAAAATTGTCAGAAAAGCCATCAAGTGTGGACATACTGCTGGTATATAACATTATGCCACTCCACAAATTCTTCACCAATCTGACTATTAACGGAAGAAAATCCTGGGATTGTCATATCGCGTTCCATATTGTCAATTATGGGCTGAGATGAGTTTCAAGAGATGCGGCCGATTAACAGACTGGAAACGGGGTACGTTAGCCATCATGTACTATCTTGAACATATTTAACTGTTTGAACGCCCATCCAATTTGTTATTGCTACAGACCGGTACATAAAGGCGAGGCAGCCTGCAATTCTTAATTAGAATCCTGAAAGGGACCAAGGGAGGCAAGAACGCACCCAGAAGAGCCATAGAAGACCCTTAATGAGCACAAGGCCACACATAAGTGCCGTGCTGCCAGGGTTAAGAAGACAATATACTTTACACAGGGCACATTGCTGGTGATGTAGGCAATGGAGCCTCGATGGATCACGTAGTTATTTCCATAGCTCTTGCACAAGTAGCATATAGGTCGGTGACTCGGAACACAAGTGCCACGCTTGAACGCATTCACATTCCGATTATGTGACACACGCGTACCGTCACACTTCGTGCTGGTTCTTCCACCTTCAAGTACCTCCGCACACATAATATTCTTGCCTTACATTTGCCGCTCATATACCACACTAACCTTCCATATCATCAGTGCTCGTATTTAATCGCATTTACAGAATAACCCAGTGACATTGCATCATCCTTGAACCTTCCATATGTCGGTCTTTCTGAACTTGTCTCCCAGGAAGAAACGCGCACAATTGTTAGATGATGAATCAGTAATAACACCGAAAAAGATTAGAACAGCGTGGGTTTGCTATTAGATACATAAGCTCCAATGCTTAATTTCTTCAACAGTTCTCTCATATCAACATCCAAAGCTATCACATCTCGGACGACGTCCTCACCCTTCCTGCCTGAGCATCTCGCCCGTATTCAGACAATACATGCCTCTTTACAGCATGCATTGTCAGTCGCCCTCGCAACTTCAGCTGTTTCACCGTCCGTCGACACAGGTCGTGTCCCCAATGTCCTCAATCACCTGACGTTATGTACGTCCATGGGTTTCACAGTGAATTGTGACACCAATGATATCAGGCGTCTTTGCTGGATATGGGAATGGGATGCAATAAGCCTTCCTGGAACCAAAGCCACGACGACTCAACATTTAGTCGACGACGAGGACAATCCATTCGTTGTCCCGGATGCGCCTGCCAACTGGATTAGAGGGGCTATGGGCTTAATAATAAGCCCCACAACGCACTTCGCCAGAACAGAGGGGAAGAGGCTGCCTGTATATGGAATCGGCATTGAGGTTGAGATGGGTTTGGGTGAAGGGAAAGGCGGAGGCATGGCTGCTGTGGCTAGATGGACTGCAGAGGGTGAGGTCCGCAAGCGACAGCTGGAATCGAAATTACGGGCATGGATTAAGGTCTCGGGTTATACTTCACACGCGATTTTAAAGTATTCTGACAATCCTCATCTTACAGCTCAATGCAACAAGTACACCTGTACCAGAGCTTCCGCTGGCTGATCTCCCTGTCCTCCCCTCAGTCGCAAAGACCACCTCTCTCACAAGAATGTTTGCCAAGTCCATGGCAAATCCCTCATCATCTCCCCAACGGTCACCGTCACATCCAGGGTCTGCTACACGACCACCTAAAGAATTCGCTGCTCCCTTTCCGACAACCCCACAAACACCATCGACATCACCTTCAAAAACTGCCCGTGATTTCTTTGCAGCACGGTCTACTCCCCCACAAACACCTCCACATCAGACAGGCCATAGCGCAACTACAATGTGCCAAACACCAACAAGCAGCCGCCGCGCCGCACTCTATGAGCGTATTCGACTAAAATCACTCACAAGTACACCATCCTCCTCCGGTCAAGACAAGTCAGATATTTCTGGCACTAAAATGACGAGAGAGGCAATGAAACAACTCGGCCAAGAAGAACTCCGACGGAGACTATTACTTGGACGAATGGATGATGTTGCGGCCACTGTCTGGGCGTGCGTCTTTCATTTACGTCACCGAAGAAGCATCGCGGCTTATCCCTATTGCTGATCTTCGTTCAAAGTTTATTCTCCTCTCCAGCACAAACATCATCGACTCCCATGTCAATCGCACGCAAGCGACGAACTATGGAAACACGAGAAGTCGTTCGGGCCCTGGTATCGTCAGCCACCGTTCCTATATCAGCAGGTTTGTCACAAAAGTCACACGTAGACCAGGATGATTCATCGATCTCGTAATCTGTAGCTGACGCCCAAGATTCGATCACCTTACTCATGTCTATTTGTCCGTTCTTTTTGCGGCCGCTTGTGATTGCAGGGGAGGATTGGGTAGAGATGCCGGCATCGAATCCTGCTTCAACGTAAGTGCGGTTTGGTATTCATCAAATAACAACAGGTGTAACCAATTCGGCAGTGCGACGCCACCCTCGCCACGGCGAAAGGAGGAATCGGGTGAGGAGGTATTGAATAGGAGCCCGAGGACTGTTAAGCCGGAGCGTGGGGGACTACGTGAGGTAAGGGAACGGGTGCGACGGGAATTAGAGATATATGACTAGGGTGTTAAGTCATATGACGACGCCGGCGATGCACAAATTCTATGGCGCCATTTACAGGGGTTTCAATTGATCAACTTTTTGTTTCTTGAGGAGCCAACAGTGGCACCTCATCTACCCAAATACGACAAATCTGTCAACCAGCAAACCTGAAATAGTAATAAACTTGAAACAGAAACCAAGACATGGTTGATATGACAATGGTGTTTGTTCGTGTAGGCTTCATGTTTGTTTGAGTCGGAAGGCGGGAGATAATAACATAGGGTGAGTGGTTTGGGCGTTTGATGAATCAGATTAAAGCGTTATCTGATTAACAGATCGGTTTGAACGGCACCGACGTCTGCCGTGAGTCAACCGTGAATCAACAACTGAGCGCTGAGGACTTAATATTCCAAATTTGAGGAGATCGCATCACGTGATCCAAGTTGACAAGGTGCCTGAAATAAGGGCAAATCCAGCCACAAACTTTGTCGTTCCGTACTTACATTTACGAGATGTAAAGTAAGCGTTCAATTATATCGATTTCGGGGCATTGATCATGAACCAAGCTGTCTTTTATGGTCAAGCCCTTCACCCTGATGCGTTGTTGTCTGGTTTAAATTTCAAGATACATGACAAGTTCCCAGACTGTTTGATAAACTCCCTGATGTCATTGGCTGGCCTTTTACTACTAAAGGAATTCAAAATTAATAAATTTGACTACTCTCTGCTGACATATGCAATTATTGCTCTCTAATGCCAATTATTTTTAGTTGGTATGATCACTAATAGCGCCACCCTTCCTCTTCAAAAGCCCAGCCTGGTCCAATAGATCATCGCACTCCTTCCCCCATTCCCGATGGTTCATGAAATATTATCTGCCTCCGAAAAGCCCTTTCCCACACCCACTGTCCAAGGTGTAGACGGCTCACGGCATATAACACCCGATGTCTCTGTGCACGAAGCAAAGGAGGCTTTCCATGAACTAGAACGTCAATTCTCCCGTGCCTCTACTAGAAAATCATCAGACCCCTCAGACCCAGAGAAGGCCGACGAGGATGTCTTTGACTTGAGAGATTACCTCACAAGTGTTAATGCTGCCCAAGACGAAGCTGGAATTATTAGCCATCACAAGCGTGTTGGTGTCACATGGAGAGATCTAGAGGTCGTCGTCCCGGTAGGCGGTGATTTCAAGGTATCTAGTAATTTTCCACCTCACCGCTTCCACTAAATAATGCATCATTCTACATAAAGATCTATGTTCAGACCTTCGGACGTGAGTACTAGAAGGAAGATACATGAGTTGCTCATGTCATATTGTAGAGGCTGTTCTTAATTTCTTTCTGTATCCCATTTTTTTACTCCTCCGTCTATTCCGGAATTACCAAAATCGTGGGGCAGAAACTGTCGGTTCCACTATTCTGCACAGGTGTGAAGCGCAAATATAACTCACAGGCCTTACCGTTGAACTCCCGCCTTTTTTAGAAACAATGGTGTCCTCAAGCCTGGCGAAATGTGCCTCGTCCTTGGCTGCCCTGGTGCAGGTTGCACGACATTCCTAAAGGCCATTAGTAACCAGCGTCAAGGTTATGCATATGTCGGCGGCGATGTCCGCTATGCAGGGATCGACGCCTCTGAGATGTCAAAACGATACCGGGGCGAGGTTGTATACAATCAAGAAGGTAGGTGACATCTCTCTTCCCATCAATCCCTCGTCTCTGGCTGATGCCAGCCCCCCTCAGATGATGTTCACATTTCCACATTGACCGTAGCGCAGACGCTTGGATTCGCACTCTCCACAAAGACACCCGGAAAGCGTCTTCCGGGAGTGTCAACAAAGGAATTTAACAAACAATTACTGGATACTTTCTTACGTATGTTCAATATTCGTCATACCGAGAAAACTCTCGTTGGAGATGCTTTTGTGCGCGGTGTCAGTGGAGGAGAAAGGAAACGTGTTAGCATTGCCGAAATGATGGCGACTCGGGCCCATGTTACATGTTGGGATAATACAACTCGTGGGTAATTTTACTCGCCGGATTGTAAGCTAACTGAAATTGGTCTTAATTAGGTGGCTTGGATGCGAGTACTGCCGTAAGTGCCTTATATTCAAATCTGCTTGAAAATTTGTGATATACTAATATCTCAACATAGCTGGACTACGTAAAGAGTCTTCGAATTCTTACAGATGTTCTTCAACAAACCACATTCGTGTCGTTATACCAAGCAAGCGAGAGTAAGTTTATCCGATTTAAATTACTCCCCTCTCTTAAAACGGCTCTCCAGGTATTTACAAGCAATTCGACAAGGTCCTCATAATAAACAAAGGTCGTCAAGTGTACTTCGGATCTGTTACTGAAGCAAGAAAGTATTTTATATCCCTCGGATACAAAGACCTTCCCCGTCAGACCACCGCAGATTACCTCACTGGCTGCAGTACGTCCTACCTTCACCACAATTTTACTCTCCTATTCATGATATCCCCTACAGCCGACCCCAATGAACGTCAATACGCTCTCGGCAACTCAGCAAAAAACGTCCCTTCAACCCCACAAGCCCTCGAAGCCGCATGGCGCGCCTCTCCCATCTTTCAAATCATGGAATTCGAGCGCAGCTCCTATGAAAAATATATGGAAACGGAACGTGCGGATCAGGAAGCATTCAAACTGGCTGTTTTGCAAGATAAGAAGCGGGGTGTGTCGAAGAAAAGCCCTTATACCCTTGGATTCAATGGTCAGGTTTGGGCGCTGACGCGTAGGCAGTTCCAGTTGAGGTTGCAGGATAGGTTTCAGTTGATTACGTCGTTTACTATGTCGATTGTGAGCGGCACCCTCTCTCTCTTTGAGTTGAGTGTTGATGATGCATACGTAAAGACATTGGCCATTATTTTAGGAGCGACTTTTTTCAACTTGCCACCAACTGCAAATGGAGGTTTCACTCGTGGCAGTATCCTTTTCGTCGGTGAGCCTTCAATAGATCCAAAGAACTTGTCGAACAAGCACTCAGATCGGCAATAACTTTAGCTATGCTCGTGAGCTGTTTTGACGCCTTCGGTGAGGTACGAGTGCTAGCCAGTTTGCTGCAGACAATGATCCTTTACCATTATATCTTAGATGCCCTCCCAAATGTTAGGGCGACCGAGTAAGTCTCAATCTTGACATCCCCCGTTTCGACCGTCCATCCACATCCTCTAGTCCTATACAAACAAACGAACTACGGATTCTACCGTCCTGCTGCCATCGCGGTTGCCAATATGTTTGCCGATGTCCCCTTCTCTGCAACCCGTGTTCTGATTTTCAACATCATCATCTACTTCATGGTTGGCCTCTCACGGAGTGCCGGTGGATTTTTTACGTTTCATTTGTTTCAATACTGTGCTTTCTTAGCGATGCAGGTAACAATGTTTATCCAAGACATTTTGGGTACCGAGATTGACAATTATATCGTGCCAGGCATTTTTCAGGTTCTTTGGCGTCATGTGCACGAGCTTCGATGTTGCTTTCAGGTTCAAATCTTTTTGGAGTTGAATTTTGACCTTCTAATACTTTTGGTCCAGACTGGCAACATTTTTCATGCCAAATTTCATTAGTTACGCTGGTGAGTGCATCCACCGTTCGTGGCTTGGTTTCGGTGGCACTTAATATGATATATTAGGCTACTTTACGCCTCCTTTTAAGGTATCTATATTTTTACTAACAATACGACGATTATTGAGCGTTACTAGATGAAAAGATGGCTCTTCTGGATTTCCTACGTTAACCCACTCAGCTATGGTAGGTGTCCCTAAGATCTGCCAAAGGTTGTTTTTAAATGGTTTAAATAGGCTTCGGAGGACTTATGGATAACGAATTTATGAGAACCAACGTGCGTACCTTAATATCAAAGAACATAATTGCCACTTAAAAAAAAAAAATTTTAGTTATCCTGTGATGGAAACTTCGTCGTCCCAAGAAATGGGCCAGGTGTGGACAAATATCCGTAAGCCTTGCACGAAGTAAATATGTTACGACCATTGACCGCATATTCCATGTCCCAGTGATCAACTGGGTTCAAACCAAGCATGTACGTTATTTGGTGCCACAGTAGGATCCAGTATTGTGGATGGACGAAACTACTTGAAAGCTGGCTACGGGTTAGACGCTCGTAATATATGGCGGCTGGAACTCGTTGCTCTCCTCGGCATTTTCCTTCTATTTCAAACCCTGCAGCTCTTAGTGCTCGAATACTACAAGGTATGACAAAGTCTCATTCTTCACAATTGGTTTTCGCTAAATTTGTTCCATGAACCCAGCATGATCTCGGTACCGCAGGCGTTCACGTTTTCGTTCCAGAAGATGCCGACCGTCGGAAGCGGAATGAATCGCTCCGTGCGAGTAAGGAAGCAAAAGCCATTTATGAAAAAGAAGATAGGCCAAGGTCTGTACTTCCATCAGTGGTACTGATTCAAGCGGCTAAAAGTCAATAGAGAGAACATTTCGTCCGGGAAGGTCTTCACTTGGGAGAACTTGAACTACCATGTTCCGGTTCCAAATGGCCAACGCCGACTTCTGCATGACGTCTTCGGATACGTGAAGCCTGGGTCCCTCACGGCGCTCATGGGCGCGTCCGGTGCAGGCTGGTCAATTTCGCGATTTACTTACGGTAAATACTGATATTTCCTGTCCACAGGCAAGACCACCTGTCTCGATGTACTAGCTCAACGTAAGAATATTGGAGTTGTCTCCGGCGAGATTTTAGTTGGTAAGGGCCTCCACAGATAGACGCCATGATGGAGGTTCTGACCTTCTGCCGTGTAGATGGTCGCCCATTGGCCGCCGACTTCGCCCGAGGAACTGCATATGGTTGGCTCCCTCTCCTGCTTCACTATTTGCTGTTTTTGATGATGACCTTTGAATAGCTGAACAAATGGATGTGCACGAAGGTACTGCGACCATCAGAGAAGCCATGCGTTTCTCGGCGTACCTTCGACAGCCATACTCTACTCCTCAGGAGGACAAGGATAACTATGTCGAGGAAATGATCGAGCTCCTGGAGTTGCAGGACCTAGCGGATGCTATGGTGATGACATTAGGGGTCGAAGGTGAGAAGTCCGTGGACATAAATCTTGTTCAGCCGCTGAACAACTCGTTAGCCCGGAAACGCCTGACAATTGGTGTCGAGCTCGCTGCAAAACCTGAGCTTCTTTTATTCTTGGATGAGGTGTGTAATATCTTCGATGCGACCATGTCATATTTATCTATGCATCTGAGTAGCCGACATCCGGTTTAGATAGCCAGAGTGCGTGGAATCTGGTTCGTTTCCTTAGGAAACTAGCAGATGCAGGTCAAGCCATTCTCTGCACCATACATCAACCGTCATCCCTCCTTTTCGAGAGTTTCGATCGCTTGCTTCTTTTGGAGAGTGGAGGCGAGACCGTGTACTTCGGCAATATTGGAGCTGATTCCAACATTGTCCGCGAGTATTTCGCTCGAAATGGCGCTGTCTGCCCGCCCGACGTTAATCCTGCTGAATAGTTAGTGATAACTACCTTTTTGTTAATATCTGTAATGACTTTTTTTAGCATGCTGGAGGCCATTGGTGCAGGCGTGACACCCCGTGTAGGACCTAGGGACTGGAAAGATATATGGCTCGATAGCCCTGAATACGTGCAAGTCAAAGCACACATCCAGGAGATAAAAGCCGATGCCTTAACTCGGCCCTCGGAAACCAACAAGGATTTGACCATGAGATGTATGTTGCGTTTTGAATTCTCAATACCGCTTGTGACTGATATTAGCACCCATTAGATGCCACACCGTTCCTTTATCAGCTCAAGATTGTTGTCAGGCGAAGTTTGACAGTCTTATGGCGATCGCCTGATTACGTCTGGACGCGGTTATTTGTTCATGCATTCATCTCGCTCTTTGTTTCTTTATCGTTGCTACGGTTAGGAACTTCGGTGAGAGATTTGCAGTCCAGAATCTTCGGAATGTACGTGCCTTCCTAGTTTAATGAGGTGGTCTTACTGAAGATTCATTACAAAGCTTCTTTGCCACGGTTATGCCTGCAGTGAGTTCAAGCTTTTTCATTACTTGACTATATGACTTAAACGATTCTTACATAGATTGTCATGTTCCAAAGTATGTTTTAATTTTGATTTCTGTAGACATTGAGCATTGTTAACGCACCCCAGTTGAGCCCACCTTCATCTTTAACCGAAGTACGTAATTCAAAAAGACCCAAAATTATTTCTTGTTGACCGCTTATCCAAAGTGATTTTCATCCGAGGTAACATAGATGAAATGTGACTCAGCACGTGGACTGACCTTGTGATGCAGAGGCCTCCAGTCGCATTTACTCGCCCTACGTGTTTGCAATTAGTCAACTAGTTTCCGAGATTCCTTATAGTTTGCTCTGTGCTGTTGTTTATTGGGTAAGCTCCTTTTCAACACAGTCAAACGAATACTCTTGACCTATTCTATTAGTTATTGATGTACGTCATCAAGCCTGAGGCATCGCTATGAGTTAATATGTGTATTATATTAGGGTATGGCCAATGGGTTTTGGACAGGGCGCATTAGGAACCAACGGAAATGGGTACCAACTCGTCATTTGCATCTTCCTTGAACTTTTCGGTGTCTCTCTTGGGCAGTTCATCGCGGCTATTTCCCCCAGCATGCAGGTCAGTATTTTATTTAGGTTTAGTGTTGCCCTAACCATCTATCAGATTGCCGCTCTGTTTAACCCTGTATTGGCTCTTGGTAAGTTTCAAGGGAAAACAAATAAATTCGAAATGTCGCTGATATGTTCTCAAGTTTTATCGACTTTTTCGGGTGTCACGATACCCTACCCGCAACTCGCGCACTTCTGGAAAAGCTGGCTATACCCACTTACACCTTACACTCGTGTTTTGTCTGGAATGCTTTCAACTGAATTACATGGATTAAATATTACATGTTTCAAGGATGAGTTCGCTGTCTTTAATCCCCCGAGTGGAGAGACTTGTATGTCATGGTAGGGGGATTGACGATTTTTCCAATATTCGTTTCCACTGATTATGTTACATATAGGGCTCAAGACTTTGTTGACTTCGCTGGTGGATATATTGACAACTTAGATGCAACAGAAAACTGTCGGTATTGTCCATACAGGGTACGTCATTCCGAGTCCCTCGTCATTTGATTCCCCACGTATATTTATTAGGTGGGAGATCAATTCTTCGAACCACTAAATATCCAATTCGATAACCGGTGGAGGGATGCATTCATCCTTTTTGCCTACTTCGGTGAGTTGTACGCTCGTCACAGCTTAATTTCTTACGCTAAATGATATCCATCAGTCGCCAACATTATTTTCACGGTTATTGCGTCAAGATTCTTACGTTATGCAAAACGTTAATCTGTTTTGCCTCATACTTTTCGGAATCGGCATAATAGCCTCGTAGATGAATACAAATAATTTAGATACAAGATTTCACAATATCTCACATAATACATGGAGAGCATCTGCATTATTCTTCTTATTACGCTGGGATCGTCTCCACCTGTGTTGCTAGATTGATTCGTTCCGGATACCTGAGTATTCATTAAAAGAAGCTCTCCAAAACCAAATTCAACTCACCGAGCTGCGATTCTTGCGGCAAGATCTTCCTCGTAAATTTGATCAGCGTTACCCAACTGGTTACCCAGCGTTAACCATCTATCAATAAATAGTGAGGTTCGAGAAATGAACGATAGAAGAATCTAAAGTCATACCCTGGTCTTGTGTTGTGTTTACGGCCAAAAATTTCTATTAGATGCAGTTAGAGCAATGATGCTCATACAAAACAAGGGGGAAGAGGGGGAGAGGGGAAGAGGGGGAGAGGGGAAGAGGGGGAGAGGGGAAGAGGGGGAGAGGGGAGAGGGGGAGGAGGGAAAAGGGAGGGGAAAAAACACTGACCAACTTTCCGCCCTCCGGGACACATCCTCTCTATAAGACCGTATACTTCTTCGGGTTTACGACTTGTCTCTCGAACTTCGCTAACAATGACATCTGTATCAAGACCACGGTTTACCCAGGAAGGCATTTTTAAATTCCCGTGTCCGTCCGATATCGTTTTCACGCCAACCAGCATATGTTCCTTTGTATGACTAAATATTTTAGTTTTAATTTCGAATTCAGGATGCAGCAAAATGTTATGTGTACTTTAACCAGTGCCCGGTTCTTCCAGTTCGGATGACACGCTGTAACTGAAATGTAACGTGAGTTTTATGCCGGTTCAGTCCGAAGTGGGAGGGGGGAAAAACCAAACCTGATTAGTCTTAAGCCAGACGACTTCGTCAACGCGAGTGTATCTGTAAGTCAGTAGCCTGTATGAAAACTACCTAGCTGCGTAACGTAGGTATCACACATACCCCCATACTCTCATGCACTCCCTACCGACCTCCATTGCTCGACCTGTGACCCATAGGAAGAGTAAACCTTCGTCCTGCAATTCAGGGATTGGCATAGCTCTCATCTCGTCGTCGGTCATTGTACCATACGGGAGCTGTTCGGGTAGATTTTCTATAACTTGAGCAAAAATATCAAAGCTTTGATCAGAATAAACGAACGCTCATATGGATATCCCATGGCGGATCCGCCATAATGACATGGAACTTTCCTAAAACAGAATAATCGAACCTGCGTAAGTCACAGCTGATCCACTGAGGTGGAAGCTTCGAATTGTCCACAGAAATTCATCAGAGCCATGCAGACGATGTGTAATGAAAAGCTTACTTACCAAACTAGGTTCCTGACCCGAAGGTCCCAATCCAATACCAAGCTTGTAACCGCCTCTACCACTGTGAGATTCATCGTTGCGAGAGTTGAGACGTCGACGTTCCCTTTCAGCTTCCAGGATTGACCCATCGTAGTCGACCTCGAAGTGCAAGTACCGACATGGGGCCTTTTCCTTACCTCTGCCACCGGCTCCAAGACCACTGGGAAGACTCACAAAAGACGCTCCGCGTCCACCCGAAGAAGGAAAGGGCGGCATGGATGGCGAAAGTGCGTATGTAGGTTCAGAGTAGCATGTATTGAGATACGAGCAATGTCCCAAAGCGGGATCCGTGTGTGGCCGAATCAACGGTCGAAAATGGACCTTGAAGTTAAAGGTTGTCAACTACATTCCGAGCTGTAAGCATACCATAACGAACCTTGTCACAAAGCGTTGCGGCATGTAGAGTGTCAGATTCGATCCTAGTTTTCGTACAAGTTTCTTTTGTGATATGTTCGCAAACGGGTTCAAACTCGTCATGTGGGGACGTAAACTGGACACAGCTGTCAGTCTTGAGGGAAATGGTAAACTTGCCACGTACCTGTTCTGCCAATAATCTCGAACGAGCCGTTCCATTCTGTAGTAAAGCAAATATATCCTGAATAGCTGAGTCTCCTACAGGAAGTAGAGTTGGGCTAGCCCCGACTGGCCGCCTTAACGTGGAATCCTCTCCCTCGGTTTCTCCATCTCCTTCCAACTCGCTCCGCTTCCGTTTGATGGACAAGACCTCACCGTATGACGTATTGACGGCGGCCACAGAAAGCCCATTTGTATCATTATGTATACATATAAAGCCCGGGTTGGCAAGTTTCAAGAGTGCTGCCTCGAGACGAGCCAGATCTGACAATCTAAGAGAGCTACCTTGAGAAATAAGCCTGCCCAATAACTTCGTGGACGAGATAGGGAAAATCAATTTTGGACTGAGCAGTAGCCGCTTCAACTCTGCTTCAAGTTGATCCTCAGCCATCGCTATTTGCAAGTGAAACAGAAATTTGATTCCGCGACTTCAAACAAAACAGAATACGCGTGTTCACACAAAATGGTTTACAGAAAGTAATCTCCTCTCTCACTATCCCCCGCGTTCCCTATAAATATGAACGATAAGAATGGAATTAAAATTAGATTTCTTCCTCAGCCAACCAACGCTGGATCATATGGAGGGCTTCCGCCGGCTTGTCGTGAGGCACCTATTAGAAGTAGGCCATTGATTAATTTGGCCTTGGTTTATGTTTTCCGTACTAACCATATGCCCTGCACCATACAATGTTGTAAACGTAAGCTTTCCAGCAGTCCTTGTTTGTCCGGCAACCTCTTGTTTATCAGGAACAGACCAATCCCGCATCGATTGAGCCCTGAAATCGCTCCCACCAGACCACTCTAAGGAATTACTCCACTCCCAGTTAGCAACCCAATTACATTGCCAGTCGTAAGTGCCTGTTAACCCAAAGGCATCAACAGTCAATTCACTGCATCCTACTAATAAACACACGAACGTACCTGCATACAAAAGAACACGGATGCCTCTTTCAAGAAGATTCGATACATAATATTGCGCGGGTAAACGCCACTTGTCTAAATGTGAGGCGAATCCACGACCAACACTATTTGAGCAACCTGTAAAAGTTCCCAGTCTGGAAGGGATACCAAGAATCCCCCTAGTAGTGTCATTATTGAGGAATGCAGCAATGCGATCCTCCTCTAGATAGCAGAGACTATCACCAAGACACATCTTCAGTGGACACATGAGATATTGTGAAGTCAATGCGCAATAACCATCAGTACCTTTGAGACATCATAGACATTCCGCCCTAGGAAACCTAAGCTTTGGGTCTATATGCTCGACGCCTTAGCTCACCAGTGGTTTGAAGTGGTGCGCTAATTTCAGCATCACAGAATTTCACTGCCGCATTGCAAGCCATATCATCAAAGATATCAATGCAATTGTCATTGAGGAGACGTTGACATCTATTAAGTGGAAGATGGATATATCAATATTTCAGCCAATACTTTACACATAGCTAGTCTTAGATACCTAGGCAACTGTAAAATCGACCTGATGAGTCAAGCGGTTAAAAGCATAGATAAGTCGCTCACCGCCTTTTGAACGCGTACGCAGGTGCTAACTTCCAGAATAGGAGCATCCAACGCCGCCGTCCCACAGGCGATTGCATACCGTCCAGGATATAGACTTTGAAATACGTCGTTATATCAGGGTGAATTTGCACGTATGACGTAGAAGCTTACGTGGATATATCAGTAATTCCATTTCCAATTATAACGCTTGACCTAGAAAACAATCAACATAGAATACAGAGAGTTAGTGTGACTTATGGACAAGTTTATGGGGACCCCTTCGGTACGTTTCCTCTCCTGATCATAGATCTCAGCAGCCATGACAGGCAAATATTTTCCCTGCCGATTCGATGAAGTTAATGCACAATAGAGCTGGAAGAGAAACCACCAACCCCGTACGATTCGCCAGATAAATGAAACTTGCGACCAGCAAATTGAGGGAAAGACTCAAAGAAAATTCTCCTAATAGTGTTCGTTAAATGAGTGAACCACCTTTTTAAAATAAATAAATAAAGCAGCATACACGAAGGCCTGTACATTCTTTGCAGCATCCTCGGTAGTCTCAATTGTCTCCCCGAAGTCAGCATATGAGAAACCTACACCTACGCTAAGGAAATATTGATATTATGTTACACCCTACAAATAGCTTCGGCCATACGGTTGGTCGAGGAAGAAAACATTCGCATTCGAGTTCCATGCATACGGGTTCCAAAGAGTACCATTATTTGAAGAACCGTCCATATCAATGTTGCAGGGGCCTTCATATCATAAGAACGTAAGCATGGGACAGTAAATAGTACAGCACCGAGTTCCATAAGTAAACCAGTTGCAGAAGAGCATCCTGGGCCCCCATTAATCCACATAACAACGTCATCCCTTTCTGGATTTCCTCGAGATTCAAAGAAATAGAAAAATAGATGCTTGGAACCGTAATCCACATCGACATAGCCTATTCAGCATTATAATCTAGAGCGGTATTACAAGATATCTGTATAAAAGTACCTGTCCAAGCTTTCACGGTAGGATCACAGAACTCGGTACGTTTGATGCGAAGTTGTTGAGCGGGAAAGTCATGGTGAGTGAGCACGGTGAATCTGTCCTGAGGTAGAGAGGAAATGTTCATGGGAGCCTGCACAACGTAAGATTCCCTCAGGAGATCATCCTGCAATGAAATCTGAGGATCTGATGTCGCTTGTACAAGGCAAGATGACCAAAGTAAGAGGACAAGTCTAAGGTATCGTCGCATGTTTTCCTAGTTTACTCCAGAAGGAAAGGTAGATATCGTCGTGAGTGTCTTTCAATTGTGTATTTATAGATGATCGTGTATTTATATTATCGTAGTCGAAAATAACTCGGAGTAAATTCAATTTCACAAACCCTCACGAGCTGAAACTATGAAGCGCAAAAAACGTGATTATAATCTACCGTAAAAACAAATAATTGTACATATCCTACTTTTTGCTGGCCTTCAGATCTCGAGGCGCATCCTTAATGGCCTTCAATACAGCCAGATCCAGGTCTGCGGTGCTCGATTTCGAATCGGCAAGATTGTGCGCTTGGTCTAATGAGGCAACGCCTCTCACCTTCTTCTTCACAATGGCATTGAACAACGTATCAATTTCGTCTTCCTCTGGCTTCCGTTTGAGAGTTTTAGTATTTGGAACATCTTCCGGGACAGTAGGAATCGCGTTCGCCGAAGTTACAGGTTTATACTGTTTCGATCGTGTGGCCTTCCAGTGATCAATATTCCGTTTCAGTAGCGTTAATCCAAGGTTTTTGGTAAAAAAGCGGCCAAAGTGGGAACCTGCCAAAAACTGCTCGTGGGGTAATAATGAACGGGCAATTTTTTCCTGTCAAGGAGACTCATCAGATTAGGTGAGAGGAGCATTTTTCAATACAAACCTTCAAATACGGATCTGCTGCATCCCAAAATCGATCTGCTACCCGACTGCCGATTCGGTCATCCACCAAGAGATGGAATTGTCCCAAAAACGAAGTGATGATTTTCTTTCGAGAGCGTATTGGCACCGTTGGGGATTCAAAAATAGAGTCAAATATTCGGGAACTAGTTGGGTTGCAGGCGAGTGCTAGCAGGCCAGCGGCAGGGAGCGAATGTAGACTACAAAAGGAGTAAATGAAACTTTTATGTAAACGCATCACTTTTAGAGTAATTTACCTGTCTAAAACGATGTGAATATACGGTTCATGCATGCGCAGAATTGACTGCAGAATAAGAGACCCTTGAGTCTTAGGTCCCAGCGGGTCAATAACATTTTTTTGTTGTAAATGAGGCTTTCCCTTCATGAGTGGACCGGGCTCAGCTTGTCCTTCAGAACCGCCTCGAATTCGTGCTTCGTTTTCGTTGTATTCCTAGCCACGGAAATGCCATGAACCGACAGAACATTTTTGAAAAGAGGACATACAGTTAGTGTTTGGAGACGAAGTATGCATGGTACAAATAATCTACGATCCTCAGCGGTCCTTATTTCATATAATGAACAGATGGTCTGTGAGAGTTATGAGTAACCTCTCAGCACTTTCCTTACGAAAAAATCCTACCTCGATGATGACGTCTTCCTGTGAATTTAACTGTCCGCACCGTTCAATTACATTCAATAGTACTCCAAATCGTGAAAATTCTTTTACGAGAAGAAAGTCAGATTAATTTCCATATATATGAAAATTCACATACTAAGAATCTTTTTCCAAACGCTTTCTAGACGGGTGATAGTGTCTGTTAGCTCGTCCTTGCTTAGACGTAAAATTCCTTTGGCGACCACGAAATTGGCTACTGGATGCGTAACGAGCTGGGGAAGATCGTGAACGATCCATCGTTTCCAAATTCGGGAAAACGTTCGGGTTGAGGAATGAGAAAGGATAGATTCTGATATGTGCGATGAAGCTACATCGACTAACAGAGCAGAGACGAAAGATGACTTGTCTGTCTCGAAATCTGACAATAGGTGAAGCAAAGGGGAGGGGGGTAACGGCACAATAAATAATCGTCAGCTCGGCAGAGTTCAATGTATCGAAATGCGTACCAGATTCTGAAATAAGACCTGCTAATAGGTGGTCCATGAGACTACTCGGTCGATCAGACTCCTTCAAGGAAGCTTCCAATTCAATGAAAATCTATTATAAATGTGTCATGTATGTGAAATATGTTGGAAATGGGTGGAGAAATCTACCTGTAATACTGGGCTCGCAACTTTATCCATGGCTAGTGCTCGAACCTCATTGCCATCCAAGATACTTCGAAGCCGGTCCAAGAACTTCTTTGCCAACATTGTAAATTCAACAATCTCGGGTTTCGGTACAGTAGAGTTCGCAAATTGATCTGGAAGAATGGCTTTCATCGGCCCTCGACGGGCCTTCCATGATGTGCTTTTTTTCGAACTTGCTGCTGGGGCATGCCGTTGGCCCAATGATGATGATAAATTTTTAGGGGGGGCTAACAAGATCAAAAGAGTGCGAAGTACGTGGGAACCAAAAGGATCTCGCATTAGAGTAAGAAGTTCGGGTAAAACGTCCTTCGAAGTCAAATAATTGATTAGGGAATTAGGAAAAATGACATTGCACTAAGTTTCGAACGTACATCACATGCATCAAGTACCAACCGAGTTAACGAGAGCAACTCCCCTTTTTCTGGCGCGTTAGAAGTAGAAGGAAATATTCCACGGCTCTATAAATCACGCTTTATCACATAAGGGTAGCCCTGACGTTGTCTGCACGTACTTCTCGACCAATTGTATCCCCAGCGAGGGCAAATAGTGTTTGGCAAACATGTGACGCAAAGCGATTCGTTATTAGAGACAACCAACTGTCCTCTGTGTCAAAACGCCAACTGGACGATGCGTGGATGACTTACGAACCCGCCAAGCTATCTGCGAAAACACGCCGTACGAAATCGTCCATAGAATATATCATTCTTTCGAGGACCGGTGAACACTCTGGGTCAGAAGCCAGTTGAAGCTCTTTGCCATTCATCTCTGATAATGCTGCGACGAAGAACATGCGACGTTCTGAAAAGCCAAGTCATGGATAAGACCGGCGAAGACTCCTTTATCGCGCACCTTCATTTGCATCCACCTCTGTATCAACGTTCACAACTTTTTCGTCTTGCCAGTCTTTTAACTGATCGTCTACGGTCTTGAAGTATGCCTTCAAGTCTGGATCCAACAACCCAAAAGGTGCTTCTAATGCATTTCTTGCACTTGCCGCGTTAACGTCTGGCTCAATTCCATCTTGATGCGGATTCTCATGGTCTTGGGCAATGTATAACTGCTGTTCAGGCTCTTCGGGCTTGTTCTTGTGTTTCTTTCCTCTTTTCCTGTTTTCACGAGGCATGATTGGAACTTACGTAATACAACACTTGCTACTCGTTATGTAAGCTTCCAGGTCGGTAGGTCAACGAAAATTTAACCTTACCTACATATGTCCTCAGCGGGCGATCCCCATCCTATCATTGTTGTTACTGGTGCAAATAGGTATGTCTATTCCATTGGAATCACCAACGTTAATTTTGATTACTTGCGAAGTGGCGTCGGCTTCGGGATATGCTGTCGATTCATAGAACAGTTGTCCTACAAAAATCCTCCTGACACCAAATTAGGGCCCTTGCCTTCGAAATCCTCCGTAGTGTCGCCGTATGCCGGATCGACGCGGCTGACTCTGATTCTGGCATGTCGAAATAAACCGAGAGCTATGGAAGCTCGTCGACTTTTGCTCAAAGTGGCAGATGAGACCGTGGAAGAACGAAAACGGACTGCGATGTATGATGGGCATGCCGAAAAATTACGAGAAGGACTGAAAATTGATTATATTCCCCTTGACCTAGCAAGTGTTGAAAGTATTTTTTGTTTTGGTGAACAGGCCAGCTTGAAGTATGTTTTATCTAAGTCTCTTTGAAAGAGGCCTCTGAATTGGCTCCGCAGATATCCTTATATTTCTCATTTGATCCTCAACGCTGGCCTTCTGAACATGACTGGACTAGATTTTTATAAGGCATTCCATCAGTTTATCAGAAATCCAGTACTAGCCGTGACGATTCCCAACTACTTTGTCCAAGACGGCTGGTCGGAAAGTGATGATAATTTAGGCTTTTTATGGCAATCCAATGTATTTGGACATTTCTGTCTTGTTGGTATCATAATCTTTCCGAGTTATGCTATGAGTTCACATTTTTCCAGTATCGCGGATTAGAACAGCTTTTACTTCGAAACCCTCAGGAAGGCTCGCGAATTGAATGGTCATCATCTTTAGACGCATATCCAGAAGCATATGATCATTCCGATATGCAGTTGCGCAATGCGAAGCTTCCTTATCAAGCGTCCAAGTATCAGGTAGATGTCATATCCGCAGTACTCGCTCAACAAGAACGCAAAGCGAAACGAAGTAGCGAGGCAAGTGTCTACCACGTTACAACTCATCCTGGTGTTTGTCACACAAATAATACCGCTGCCGGGCTTGCCTCTTTCCTAGTGTGGGCTAAGATTCTCTCCTTCTTTTTCGTATGTCACATAATCTCCTATAAAAACATTCTACCCTCCAGTGGCACTGATGACACCCGATAGGCACGCCTATTTGGCTCCCAAAACCACCCCATCTACCCAAAGAAAGGTGCCTTGTCTGCTGTCTACGCCGCCCTCGCTCCTGTCGAAGCCCTGGAAGACAATACGGGTATATTGCCTCAAAAATATGGTACTAAATCGACAATACATGGTGTAGAATACGTTGGTCTCGATCCTATTGATGATTGGCAAGACCATAAAGAAAAGGCCACTGAGTTGGTGACATACTGCGATCGACTTAGGGATACATTCATCAAAGCCCGCGCCTCACCGCCATTACCTACGAAACAATGACAAGATATTTGAATAGTTTACAGTCTATCTTAATGATACCCCGTCTGCACAGGCATAACCCCCCAAAAAAAAGGAGGCATTCCCAGCACGAGTACATTTTGATCATCCTAATTATCATACTATTCACTATTTTTTTTTGGATTTTACCCTTGATGGCCACACACATACTCTATCAGCAATCTTATTATCTTATAATACCGGTTTCTCGGATTTTACCTCGAAACACCCCTACGCCAAACAATTTCTGAGCTCAGTGAATGCGCCTCATGCCTAGATTCCCTCTTTTTGCCACTCTCCTTCGCCCATGCTTACACATGCAAGATTAGGGTTGCGTGTGATACATCGAGAGAAGTTATAAAGCAGCCTTGAGCCTCGAGGTCCCACTATGAGTAGTTCTATTGTTTCATCACCCCCCTTCTCTCACCTGCTATTTGACTCGAGTTACGACACTTCCCCAGCGTGACAGCTCTCTACAATCTAAACTTTGTCGATACTCGGAACTTGCGCATGTGCCCATAAACCTTAAGCCTACAGTCTTGAGCCAACAACATGCTAGGCCATCCCTTTGCACACCTGACACCACAATACTTTCATGTACTTACAACGATATGACCTTGTGATGCAACTAAGTGTTGTGAGTATATGCTATTATGACCTTAGATAATGCGCCTCTTGGATTTTAACAATGTCCTGGCCAGCTCCCATGAAATACTAATGGAATAGAATTTACTGAGCTAGTATACTACTTTGTACAGTCAAATGTCTTGTGTCTGACAAATTACGCAAGTGGTTTGATATCGAGATAATATGTTAAAAAGCGGATCCAGGAAATAAAGGAATACTAGTAGTTCGCAAGTTGCTCGGTGTGGTTTCATTTTCGTACCGACGACGTTCTTTCTATACGATCATGTGTTAATATTAGAAAGAGCTTATGAATGGGTGGTTCTTACGACACCCATCCCAGCAATACCCCTCTCCAAACCTTCGAGAAGGGCGCAAGCCTTGCATAATTCATTACTCGACATGTAGCCACATCTCTTGCAGGTTTCTACAAATGTGTCAGCCGGTATCGGACGAAACAAGGGTTTTAGATTACGCTGTTCTTTTAATTTAACTTCTTCCGCTAGTTCGAAGGCTTCACCAGAATGTATGATATCGATGATAGCGCTTGGTCGCGCTGCTTCTAAATCCTTTAAGAATGTGCGTGCATGTCCCCGATAAGCGTCAGGAGAATAAATACACTCCGTGGAAAAATAATCCAGTTTCTTGAAATATGCATACCTGTAATGCATATTTAGTATAATTTTTGGAAGTTATAGATTGTAAGCACTGACATCACAATCTCCTTTTCATAGGCGTATTTGAAGGGTTTAGAGCGTCGTATTGTATCGTCGCCTTGTGTACAAATAAGAGTGCAACGGCCCAATCTAGCAATGTCACCTCTCATGACTGGGAAAATATCAAGATTGAGTGGAGCACACAAAAAAAACTAAAAGACGACTCACTATTCATGAGAACAGTCTCTGCAATATCGTCTGCATTATGTCCAGTTACAATATGATCTACATTTAACATGGCGGCTCCCCGATCCAATGCTTGACGCCTGAATACACCACAAAATGTACAATTGTTCTTTTTTCCTATTTGTTCCACGATTTTATCCATAGTCCACCCGTACAGTTCGTCGTAACTTAAAATCTTCAAGGGGAGATCGTATTGCATCTGATTTCTTTTGACGGTCTAATATTAATGTAACGGATTGGTTTGATTTTAACACAAAACCAGCATACCTCCAGTGAATCGTCACGATAACCCGTAATGCCTTCATCGATAGAGAGGAGGAAAAGATTAAGACCATAATTATATCTGTCATTCAAGGTCTTCATTATATGGGCTAGCACAGTAGAATCTAAGTATGTCTGTAAGTTCATAAGCAGCATACAGGGCGAAAAAATACTCACCTTTGCCACCAGATGCACCAATGGCAACACGGTCACCTGGCTTGAACAGTTTGGCATCGACGATGGTGTTGTGCACTTCCGTCTCAAAAACTCTAAAAAAACACTCTTTGCATATCTGCTGCCCTGTCTTTGGTCGTTTTAAAATTGCAGTAGCACTGGTGCAGAGGGCGCAAGGTCGTGAAGGCATGGTGGTACAATAGTGCGATTAGTGAGAGCGTGTCACGTGAAGCAGAAGACAGGCATCCAGCAAATTACAATAATTACGACTGAGTCGTCTTCAATATCTTCATATGTGCTGATGTATGTGAGATGGACTATACTAACATTAATGTGGGTTAGGCGGAGTTCTATCGTATTGGAAGGTAGTAATATTCAGCTAGGATCCTGCAGGAGTCAAAGCTTTACTAGACCAACTTCGAGCATCTCAAGCTTGGCAAGAGCTGAGCACCGCACCTACTAGTCCTGATGCAAGTGCATCCGAAAATGATACGACCAGCAAAATAGAGCACGTTTCCCTCCCGGTTGCTGACGAGGTTAGGCTCGTTGAAGCAACCCCAGAAGAGTCAAGAGGGGGCGAAGAACCGTCTAACGTTTCGAATCACATTTCTTCGCTTCTTTCACGCCTCCAAACACACAGAAATGAAGGCGATGTAACTGAATATACACCTTTTAACGCGACGACACATCCTCCATTTGAAGAATACCACCTTTCTTCCCCTGTTTCAAGTCCTGTTGGTAGTGCGTGTAATGCGTCTCATGAAAGCAGTAGACCCCATAATTTGGGTCTGAAAACCTCTTTGGCGCGAGTAAAATCTACTCGGTCATTAACATTTAATGAATCTCTTCCAGTCATTGGACGGCTGGCGGATGAGTCTCATTTTTTGGTCAAGTTGGAAAAGGTCATCCCCGTGTTGATCTAGGTTTTCAGTGGCTAATTATAACACATTACTCCTTTAGATCCGCGAAGAACAATCACAACTAGAGAAAAAGTTGTGGGAAGAGCGATGCCACATAGTTCAAAGCCAAGTGAAGAAAGTCGAAGTAGCCAAGGCAAAGTGAGGAATTTTGTTAATTTATGTTACTCACGTTCAGATCTGATCGTATTCAGGGCTGCCATTCTTAGAACAGAGATAAGCCAGGCCGATGCTAAAGTATGATAAATAAATCTTCGGTTGGCTAAACTTACCCTAACACAGGCACTCGAAAATTCCTTCGCAAAGGAACTAGAAAAATTTGATTCGGAAAGAGCCTTATCAGCATGGGATGCTTTAATAGCATCTCAACAAAGTACACTCGAAGGACTCGGTGTTCCGAACATGTTTGTCACTACTGTAAAGTCCGAAAGAGAAGTAGGTGCTTCTTAAGTCTAAACTATCCTATCAAATTCGACTTTATCGTCTATTAGAGACAACAACGGATTATTCAAGTACTAGACGGCTTTGGTGGACCAGAAGATGACGACGACATGGAATCGTAAATCCTGATTCAACGCAGCGAGCCTTGCATAATTTATCGACTTCACGTGGCTTCTCATGACTTCTCCTGCTGCTCCCCCTTCCTTTAATTTGAACAATTACATATATTGCGAACCCTTAGCAATGGATTTAAGGACCGCCGTTGTAGTGGCGAGGCCGGCATACCATCATGTGTTCTTCATATTTAGAAACATTTCAAGCATCTATTCTGCGACCCTATTCCCTACAAAGGAGTTCAATGCAGTCTGACATTTTGAGGCCACGAAAACATGTATTAGAATTGATTCATCTTACTGCAATGGCTTTAGATACTACTGAATAAACCGTTTCATCATGAAGTAAAAATTTTTGAAGTGCCAACGCCATACACTGCGTCACTCGTATATACACTATGGAGCTCGCAGGCCAAGACTAATAGCTGTACGTTTTACTCATAATTGTCTTCATGTCTGTTCATCTATTTGGATGGATATCCCACTAGTTGCTCTTATGAATTTATGGCGTAGTGAGTTGCACATTATATGATTTAAATTTTGTCGGTACTCTTCAGTAGGACTTGGTCTCTTCTTCCAGACTAGAGCACATTAAAATAAACAATCACTCAAACATTAATGATGAGAATGTCTCCGATTAATAGATAGGTGAACAATATTCATAACTGTTTCGCTCACAACAGCACCGGGCTAAGCCATTGATCGTGAGAATCGTAAGTGGCAGAAAAGTGCTGGAGGATGCTTGTCATTGCGCGTCGTCTAAATCAAAGCAGAACTTAAAAAGACACAAAGTCTCCTATATATCACCCTGCACAACCACAACCACAATCATGGAATCTTTACTACGTTGGGGAATTGAGAATTCTGCAGGCGATGTTGCACAATCCACTCGACCTGTAACAGAACTGGATCCTGGTGTAATTGATATGATACTTGGAAAACCTGAGGCAGTACTCATGAAAGTTCGTCTTCCGTTCATAGGCTATCTTGGTCAATCTTGACTGTGTGTAATAGGAAGCACTCGCGGTCGGAATCGACGAGAGTAGAGATGTATCGATTCGGGTCTCAGCTTTAGATGACTTGGAAATGGTGTGTGATTGAGATGCATCAAGTTTGCATGGACTTAAGTTATCAAAATATTTAGCTAGTAGAGCATATCGATAATGCAAATAGTACGTCCTTTTACGATATTATCGAATTTATTTCTTATCTTCATTACAGATCTTACACCACTCCAAATGTATCCACAAATCCTATCCCTGCTTTCACCTAAGTCGCCAGATGAAGTGAGAATGCAAGCCCTTTGGATCTTAGGCACCGCAGTTCAAAATAATCCCCAGGCGCAGGCGGATGTAAGCTAAATAGATCTTCTCCACGGGCTGATCAGCTAAATCATTATCAGTTTTTGAAACATGATCCACTCCCATTAATAGTTTCTATTCTTTCCCCTTCTGAAGGCACTCTGGAATCTAAACCGTCGCCAGAGACGAGGTCGAAAGCCGCATACACACTTTCTGGGGCTTTAAAACACAATGCGAATGCTGTCAAGCGACTAGAAGAAGTAGGTGGGTGGGGTGTATTGAAAGCTGCCCTTCAAGGTATGTATCAATCTATTTTTATTTTATTTTATTGCCACCCCCTTGGATTTGACATCGGTGATATGAGGGCAAAAAAAAAATTAATTGTAGAAGGGCAGATATCCCTTCACCAAAATTAGCTTCATCTTTGTAAACAATCATGGCTCACTTTAGATTCACTTCAGATTCCGACATCACCATTCGTCGGAAGATCGTATTTCTTCTTAATGCACTTCTTCTAACTACCGAGGATCCTGATGACCCCGATAAGGCCCCGACTGCGCCTTTTCCAGTGGTCCACCACCACACACTCCCTTCCGAAGTTTCCGCGGAACCGAACATTAGGCCGCATGGCGAAGAAGAGGCTTCACAGTCCTCAGGCCATGATCCCGTTGTGGGTCCGACTTCTACGACAAGGGACACACTCGCCGCACTGAAGAAATACAATGTAGTGTCCACATTAGTGGAGTCATTAGCATCACCCCTGCTTCATGGCCCCAACGCGGACCAGGAAGGTGACGCAGACTATGAGGAAAAGGCGGCAAGAGCCTTGGTGACATACATCGAGGTTTGTTGATGATAATATTGACTATCGGAATCGGAGCGTTTATTAATACTGGTTTGTTTTCCCCCCCAGGTCGGAGGGGAACTCAATAACTCTGAGAAGAGGTCCTTACGACCTTGTTTGGAAGAATCTAATAAGAAGACAGCCTGGGGACTCGATGACGATGCTTGGGGTATATTGAAACGCACGGTTCTTGGTTAGAAGAACTGTACACCAGAAAAGCCTACTTTACAATACAAATCGATATGAAGTTCCATCGATTAAATAGAGTCATTGCAATGGGTGTACATCTGTGCTTAAAGTAACTTACGACGCTATATTGCTAATGTCACTCACTCAATCTTCTATTAGGATTTTCTTGTCAGATCTTGCGCTTTCACTTTACAGATGTCTTCGAAAGTCCACGAATAGAACCTACCAAGTATATTCTAGCGGTTAAACAAACATGAGGAATCAGTTTGCGTCATGTGAGATCACGTCGAGATTCGGATCGAGAGAGTATCGAAGCATATCAATTAGACAATGATGCATCTAGGTTATTCACAGGCTGATCTGATCAGAGCACGAGTAGCTGTTAATTAACTAAGATCTTTTATAACACTCGATAAAACATTAATATAAAACAAACTGTCTGATGGGTTCGCTGCTAATCTTGGGCCGGAAATGATAGGTTATACCGTGTACAAAAGGCATGTTGTAAGAATCATAATTTCAAGCTCGATCCATCTAATATCGAGTCTTACCAACTGAGGGCTTGGCGTAGGTGAGGTGACAGCGGAAATGTTCCGTAATTATGACTGGGATACTAATAAATCCGAGCGCAGCGTGGAGATCGTGTAAATGGGAAGGAGACCACCAATAACCTGCGCTCACGCATGTGGCATTGAAATACGCAGCACTGAATACAGGCAAACGTACACCTATTAAAGGATATGTCAGCACAAGCATTTTCTAGTGATCCTCAGCCACCGCTCAACCTCAAGGGGTATGGGGATCGCAAATAAAAGTTAAAATAAAGATACACAGGCAAGGCAAATGGTACAACGATACATGGATTTAACATCTGCCGTATGATATATTCCACACTGTCAGGTTCAATCCCAGTGGATAGTCGTCTATGATCTGCGCCGCTACAAGACGGTGTTAGCATCGAAATCCTGACCGAAGCAAGACTGCGCAATAGGGACGGACCGGAGGCTTAGGATATGAATTCTTTTGTTGTGGTTGCATCTGCTGCATCACCTTTCCAAATATTTTCCCTGCGGCATCTTCAAATTGTCCCGTTAGCTTGTACTTCGGGCCATATATACAAAATAAAAATACCTTTCAACATGCTGCCAAATTGCGTACTGATTTCTATACTACTTCCCGGCAAAGTCGGGACGCTCTGCCCCGGGACGTCTGGAATGTTGTGGTCTGGAATACGAGGTATACACCGTATACGGTCCTTGTCTCCTACCATTTGTCCCGGTTCAGCCCTCACAAGCTCCCCCCACATGTCTTCTACGTAAATTTCATCACTAGCATACGCGATGGATTTGGCAACAGTATCTTGTCCAAAATCCGCCGCTCCTCCGTCAGATGGCGGTCCAGTTCCATCAGCGGAGCCCTGAAAATCATTTTGCTGCGGCGGGGTGTCCAAGTCCTCTGGAAAATCCGGCATATCTGCTAGCTCTGGATGTGAATGTGATTCTAAAATGACAATGTGAGCGTCATGGTAACTACGAGACAAGAGCTGTGGCACCCGCCATTGTTGATTTCTTTCAGCTGTATTGCCAACGGGGCACTTTCTGAAGTTGAGCGACGACCTAAAGGAAACATATAATAGAGCAACCAAGGCAATACCTTGGACTAGTAGGTTGTAGTGAAAGGTGAATGCCGTAATTTTGGTGCTGTGAGTAACTTTGATCAATCCCATAAAACCGCCGCTGTTCAATAACGTGAGAAGCCTTTAGGAGTGAGTGCAAGGCTCCCCCTATTAGTCTGGCGACAGGTCAGGGACCCCCAATTGGATATTTGGCAGCAGACGGAGAAACTATCGGAGGAGGAGGACTAAATATGTACAGGACCTAAACGGACGAGCGAAGGGGCAACGCTTGTTCCCAAGATTGTCCCCAGCAATACACTTAACCCAGCATAAGATGAACAGTGAAATACTCCCACTATAGAGAACATAGCCTTGTTCAGTGGAGCCAACTTGAAGTCAGTGATTGGAAGGCCATGACAGATGCTGCGGGCCAGAGATGATCGTGGGGTCCGTGGGATCGACACGGGGCATTTCGTATACTTAGACAAGCCCAAATTTGGGTCGTACATTAACCATCAAACCAGGCAGAGGGAGGTCAGTGTGCGACCAACAGACTAGTGTCACAAAATAAGTGATTATAGTGTGTAAGGTTTGGCCGGAAGGCGCGCCCTTGGTTCGGACTTCTGCACAGCAGCACCAGTTACAGTAAGTCTTTGTAAGGGTGTGTCTATAGCCCGAGGGTCAGAGGAGACTCCACCTAGAAATAATTCGCTACCAGTAGTTATCAATGGGATAATGGAGCTCATTCGGCTTTAAAGATTTCATCGGAATCGGTTGATCGGTGAGCAATTTCTACAGAAGTGGAAGTTATGTAATGGTCATGAATTTTGGACAATATCTATAGACCCAATTATCAGAGCCCAAAGATATTATATGCAATCTCTTTCGTCGAGTATGAGTACTTGCAGTGCGAAACCTGAAAACGAGCTAGCATATGATTAGGGAGGTTGACGAAACGGTCAGCTACGCCGAGATCTCTTACAAGATCTACCGCATGGAGACTTGCTGTATTGAATAATATAGACTGCCATGTAAGTCATTTGAATTGTCGCTGTGGCGTAGCAACTCAACCGTAAATGGATGGACCACGCATCATGGAAGCAGCTGTGCCGACCGACTTCCCTCATATTTTTAAGTCGAGATCACTAAGAATGACCATTTTATTCTGCATAAAACGCTGATGAATAGTGCGTTGTTATTAATTATAAAGTGAACATCGACTCATCGATTTCCCAGAATCCATGTCTTGTAGTGAGTCCGTACGCATATGAGCAGCCTAAGTATATTTGCACCTCCCCGAGCACGTTACCAAGTTCTGAAAGAAAAGAAAAAGGGTTTCCTTTCCCAGGTAGATCTGATCGCCACTTTGAATCTCATATTAGATTTGCAGCAGGAGAGCCATGAGAATGCTTAAATTACAGGGGGGAGGCATGAATTTGTGGGACGTCTGCAGCGGTCGGCTAATTCCGACGACCAAACCCCTTATTATCTCTATTCTACAGCAAGGTCGCTCAATTTTAGCGTGAAGAATGCTTGGAGTCAGCTTATTGATGACAATCAATTATATGACTTGCCCATTGCCTGGAGTTTATGAGGAGACTGGCTTCCAGAGGCTTCTGAGATCAATCGAGGCACTTCACGTTGGCATGTGTAGTGAACGTGTGCTGCTTCTTACTCGACCGCGAGGTTTCGACTACTCGGACCGCCACCACTACGTCCAAAACGACCAAACAGACGCTATTTTCTTTTTTGGTTGCCATTTTATCGTGTCTAATAACATAAATTCGGCGGTGGCGTATTGGTCCCCAGTCCGTCCTCGGAGATGCCTATCTTGCACTGTAAGGCACTTTCAGTCAGACCACTCTTACTCATGGATGACTCAAGTCTGGCAGCCATAGTCCGGATGGAGAAACGACATAAAACCTGGTTTAATGCGCTCCCTATTTTGCCCAGGGATACCCGCTCTTCCGTCTTACGTCTCCGCCACCCTTCTTTTGACGATTTAAGGCGTGCATCCGAATCTACATTTTCCATCCACATACTTACCGTCCCCCATAACCCTCTACAAACCGATTCAGATGGACACGTTGTCTCCCACAGATGCTATCTTGTTTCCAGCTGATGGTCGCACTCCTCACTTAGTCCAACTCATGTCAAGCACTGTCACATCCACAGATCCCATGACGGGCCGTATGGTTGCCCATCGCATTCCACATCCACAAGTTCATATGAATTACATTGCGACTAACACCTCCCATCGGGTATGGGATAGTAGGGCGAGTTTACACTATTATTCTGTAATCCTTTTCGGTGATATTCACAAATGGTGTGCGCATTGTAGGTTATATTGAATATTTCCTACGCTAGGTTATTGTCAAAGTGAAAGCCTTTTAAAATACGAAACACACCTCTGTTTGCTTATTCAGGAATTTCCAATACCCTTACGTCGTATTTTTCCCTATCCTGTCTCAATCCGGTGTGTCCTTCCCGATGAATCTCAACGTTCGAGAAATACAGGGGAAATTGTTTAAAGAAACTCGTAAGTGTTGTCGACGTGTTGCGAAAATAGGAAATTTACTTTAGTACAGACGCTTGGAGGGGTGATATTGTGGTAGCCAAGTATTGGGACCATCCTTACGGGACCCTCATGGACTGTGCCATGTCAGACTATCCTATGATAAGTATGGTATCGATGTATTTTTATTTATGATGCGAACTCTAAGGTCTTCCTGAATATTCTAGAGAACTGGCTAATGCTTCACACTCCGGATGACCCAGTGAGTCTACCTTATGATATCACTCCACTCGTTTTAACTTCCGTTTTGTTGTTTACCCAGAACTAACGAAGCTAACTCAACTGATGAGCATGTCTCAAGGGCAAGCGAGCTTGCCTCGAGGTTTTAATCCTGTAATGATATCATAATAAAATAGTGTAAACCCATGTACTTCACATATACATTTATCACAACTCCTGGTGTGATTTGCCATCATTCGCTACAGCGGCGGCCTCTGATTCTTTACGCTGCTTCTCATGAGCAGTGGCTCTCTCCTGTTTCCTTTTTGGATCGCAATCCTCCGGAATTGGACTAGCAGGATCGATAGGCCTGGATCCGAGTCATGGGCTCTGAAAGACAAACTCATTTGATAAGGTGAGCACTCACGGGTGAACAACCCTTCCGACTTTCGGATAGTCTTTATGATTAGCAAAAAAATTCTTCCAATGCTCAATTTGCTGGAAATAGATTGGAATATCTCTTCAGTGAATGAGATCTGAAACTAGTAGAGTCCGCTTACTCCTTGCTCTTTCTCATTTAAACCGCGCAAATCATGAGTGCGGTGTTCTTTGAAGCATCCAGTTGCAAAAGCTCGGGCTGCGTCCTTGCCGGCCCTAATAAATGCACGAGGATCGATGATCATTGTTTGTCTTTGGTCACAAGCATATGAATAGTGAAAGAGTGTGCGCACATGAATTCGTATGCGCCTCCAGGTCCGTAAGTGCGCCTGTTCGAAGATACATCGTAGACATCGTGATCAATCTACAACGCAGGTGTCGCACGGGGGTGAGAAGCTTGGTCGTGAATAGCAGGAAGGGCACGCACCGCAATATATACTCCAAAGTTCTCTGTGTTACCATCATACTTCGCAAGCTGATTCTCAGACAAAAGTCTCTCCCCTGACTGTGACGTGGATACCAGATCGGCACTGGTGAGATGGACGGCTGCTTTGGGAAAACACACGTACTGGCAAGTAAGTTTTAAGATGTCTCCATTTGCCTTGGTAATCCCACAGGTAGTCGCCTGTGATGAAATGGCCGAGGAGCATGCCGATGGCCACCAACGCAACTAAGAACTTTATCAATCCCCACACACCGACCTCCTGTGCGGTATCCAGCTCTTCACTCTCGGGCGGGCCAACCTTTTCTCCTCGTGCCATTTTTTCTAAACGTTCCTTGTTGCGTTGTTTCCTCGCGGCAAGGTCTTCTTCCTGTTTTTGGCGATATTGCTGATATCTAAATGGGATTTCAGTAGGTGCCTCAGCAACATAAATTCGAGCTTAAAGGTAACTCACGCAAGGAAGGGTCTGTTCGCCGCTTTCGTAGATACAGCTTTGCCTGTTGCACCTTTGAGCACCTTGTGACCTTCCAGCTCAGAGGCAGGTGGTGGTGCATCGGATTTGGGCTCCCCGCCAGCCAGTTCTCCTACCCAGCTCATGTTGGTTATCTCCTTAGAAATTTTAAGAGGTAAGCGTAAATGGACACGTCAATGGTATCGAGAGACCGAACTCTATTAGACTGAGCCAGTGACAACTGTGGTATTTTTTTGGTGCCTTGGACTCCCAACGACTCGTTATTGCATTTCGGATCTCATCACGTGATCGATCACCGACGACGTGTTTACTTTTAATTTCTTTGACCTTTGTGATTCCATGCAGAGACATTGATAACGATTCAAAGATACATATTTCAGCTACATATGTAATATGCATAGATTTCAAGTGCAAGGCGAGTACTTCATGATCGCTTTAAAAGTCCAGCGTAGGCTTCCTTCATTCTCGATGTAGTCTTGTCAATGAGCTCCCATGCACGCGGTGTAGCGGCAGTCTAGCAGGTGGGACGTTTAGTAAGGATCTATTGGCGATTCTCGTGAAAAGATACATGCCTGATGTGGGAAAGGATGTGGTACGCCTTTCGCTAATACACACTCAACCCAACCGTCGCCTTCCACCTTCAATTTATTCGCGTACGCCAACCCCTCTTCCTTCAAAACATCTATTTCGGCAGGATAAATTAATGTAGGTGGTAGTCCCTTGAAGTTCTTTGCGTGTAGCGGGGAAATTTCCGGGTCACTTAACACCTCCTCGATGATGGGGAGAGGCAAGGCGTGTTTGTAGAACCACGACATTCGCGCATGTGAGAGGAAGGGGGCATCATGGCATTCGATCCATGACTTGTTAGGCGTATCTATTTGATGGATGAGCCATCTGGAATATGCATGGTAAACGAATATACATACTAGGCCGCACTTGCAGATCAGTCCCAACCGACGTTGCATCTGTTACAGGAATAACCAAAAGAGCGAATACTAAGCCCTTGAGACCCCTGTCCCTGGCACGATGTGATAGCACTGCACTCAGATGTGCTCCAGCAGACCACCCGCCAATGCTAATCCTAGTCACGTCCACGCCCAACTTTTCACCATTTTGGGAAACATATTCAAGGGCAGACCATGAATCTTCAATTGAGGTGGGAAGTCGGTGTTCTGGCGCCAGCCTGTAGCCGACGTCGACAACAACACAGCCTGTTAATGCAATTGCTCGCCGGATCCAGGACTCGTCGTCCCCAATATTGCCCAGTACCCAGCCTAAAGCACTAGGTGTTAATAGCTCGTTAATCTATATCAGTTGACCAGATACACCTCCCCCATGGAAATTCAAATGCACTGGCGGTAATCGGCCGCCCTGGGCACTGATCGTAGATTGTTCCTCAGTTGGCCTGTAAATTCTCAACGTAATCTCCCCATCCTGTACTGAGATTTGGATCTCTTCGATTTTGCCAATATCAGGGCCTTTCTCGACACTGTATGCCTCCTCAGCCCAAGGAGTTCACTGTGGGGTGAGTCGCAAATACCCACCCAAAGCCTATAATAACCGGATTTCTCCTCACTTCCTCGATGTCTAATTCATGTGCGAGTTGCTTGCCGCGGATGTGCTTATTATACAAGGCGACGTATTCGGGGGCCATACGTGCCTCAAACTGTGGCAGGAGTGCATTGTGGTTGGGATCTATGGATGGCATGATAGTAGGGGAGAAAAGGGTGAAGACAGGTAAATAGAAAGTTGTGATGGCTATTAATCAATGCAATCCCGTTGCTATTTCTTTGATCAGGGAATCTGAAGACTATTTCGGATCAGGGCGTGTCCTCTGGTGGAAGTAAGGGCCTTGTTCATGATGTCCAGACCGTTCATATTGAGATGCTAATTGGATCTCAATAATAATAAGTTGCAAAAAGTTTTCAAAGGCAACGTTTTATTGATGTGGGAGCTGGAAGCCTAGGCCAAATATCACACCTGATGACATTCCGATTCTGGGTATTGCGACTACAGATTCACAGGGTTCATTTAATGTGTCTCTTTCGTTATCAATCCCGGCGTCACCGTTTGTATTTTTTATAAATAACAATGCCAGCCAGTCTCACGAGCCTCAAGTCTTATCGCCGGGATCTGCTTGTGTGAGAATTTCCTCACAGGGGTATGTACAATATCAGACATACTTAGGTACATGTCTACTACTTTATTTTGATTGTACAGGGAGTAAGGTCTGCAAAGTGCTCTTTGTTGCATCCTTTTCTTCCTTGACTATTCCAGCCAAAGGTTTGAAATTCGGACTTGCCGAATCCACTAGATGGAGAGAGAAGTACAATCACGTTAATAAAGGCGACTTATTAGAACCAACGTACCCGTAAGTTGGAAGGCGATACTTTCCGAGGTGGTAATTTGAGCGCCAGCTTGTCGCATACGCTCCAGCGCCCAAGGAATCTCCTCCTTGTTGCAGCTGGAGACGCCATCCGCAAGAACGTGGACATCATATTGCAGTTCGAGGAGATCAAGCGCCGTTTGAAGAATACATACATGTGACTGGATAAAAAGATGCTTGACGACGGCTTCGGGGTAATCAAGTGAAAATCATACCTCAATTCCGTATAAGACAACGGATTTGATTGGGGGCTCGCGGGAGGTCAGTACCTGAGTGACTTGCGGAGTGATCATTGAGAACAATGACTTGGCGAAAGTGCCTAGGTGCAGAGGACCAAGCGTCGATAACGCGAGCTCAGGGGTTGTTGGTCCAAGACCTGTGTTAGGCGCATTGGTTAAATTTTCACGACACGGGACAAAGGTAAATGAAAGCAACGCAACACGCCTTTTGGATTCTGTTCCGTGACTACGACAGGAACATTGAGGACCTTGTGTGCCGCACATGTGTTAAAGGACGTGATAATGTTTTTCAATATTCAAGGTCCGCACCTTTGCTACCTTGAGCATCTTGTTTGCTGTGGCAACAACATTATCGAAGGCGTACACTACGGGTTCTGTATGATAGAGTTTAGGTCAAGCACGATGATCAGACATAAGACAAACTTAGGCGAGTTTGTAAATCACAGACAAGCATAACTGTGTTTTTAGGTGAGACCTTGACGACCCGGGCGATTGTGGCCATGGCTAAGGTTGATGTCTGCAACACGTATCTATTATCCAGCAGCAATCGATTAGAGCTAATTTTAGCTTTATATATATGTACTGTGGGGTAAGTATAATTAGATCATGATTAGTCACACAACAACCAAACAGACGCAAACACTAGTTTGGTTTCGCTAGCTTGCCGTGTTGCTTTCTTCTGCCCTCCATCTCTGTCAGGTCCGTCCCGTCTTTACTTCCCTTACATTCTTTACTTGTCGCACCTGCGGCGTCCACGTCTTCACGAACTACTCTGTATACCATGGACGACAGTGAACAGGCCAATATTGTGGCCAAACAACGAGTACGTCCAACAAGCATTTAACCGCCCCGCCCTTTCCGTCTGATATTTTTTTAGATGTCGAATTTTCGCTTCAGGCAGTCACCACCACTCCCAAATACAACACAAAACCCACATTCGTCCCCAAATATTAAATCCCTCCCTCCTCCCCATTCCCATAACGGCTCTACAACTAGCTTTCCACCCAAACTTTCCACCCCAGATGAACCTTCCTGCCGAGATATTCCAAACAGCCCTTCTCCTAGATCACGTCCCACTTCCCATCACAGACGCCGATCTTCGGTTTCTACTCGGCGTGAATCAGCTGAAATGATGGGGGTTGCCCCCCCTCCAGATAATGATGCTGATGCTGGAGGTGATCCCGCCGAGGTACGGCGGCTCGCGCTATGGGCCCTTGAGGGTGGAAATCATTCTGATAATATATTTATCGGGGGGTTTACCAAAGTTGAGATACCCGAGCTTGGCAATTTCGAAAATGATCGTGAGCATGCACCGTTGATGTTTGTGGTCCAACAGTATTTCTAACGACCATTTCAATACTTTGCAGCCCCCAAACCCAAGCCATCCACCCTATCATCTTTCGGTGGTATGGGCACGTCGCTTGCGGGAAAGCGAGATTCATTTGGAAAACTCCTCCTTTCGTCTTCGAACTCATTGAAAGATCAGCTTCATACCCTTTTGGAGGAGGAAGAAGAAGAGGAAGTTTCGTCACCCCTAGAAGAAGAAACAAGTAAGAAGGAGGAAACGGTAGAAGTCCGGAAAGAAGACCCCACCCCATCCAGTTCTTTTCGCGAGGATTCCACAATCGTCCGTTCTGCAGCTCCTCAATCGATGCGTCACCGTCCCACTAATCTCACGCTTCGTCCACTGTCACTTACGCCAGAGTCGCTACCTCTTAGTCGTGCTGCGGAAACCTTACCCACCCCGTCATTAACCCCATCTCCCCGTATACCCGGGCTCAGAGCTCTCACCCTTGCAACTTCACCTTCCCCATCCCCAAGTACGGACTCAGCCCGCCGTCAGTCACTCTCTGCCAGCCACTTTGCACAGCCTGTATTCCTAGACCGTCGCCAATCTGTTGAGGGTTATGCTACTCCACCACAACGAAAAAGTAGTATCTCATATAAACGCAGCGATACAACCGAACAATCATTGGTATACCTTCCGACACCCGATGCAACACCGACCACCTCGCTTTCCCCATTGCATGCCTCCCTACCGGCTACACTTCCCGCCTCGTCGTCGGAGCCCGTCCCCGACCTCGATCGCCCCCTATCCCCCACAGAGCAAGCATTTCTTTTTCGATCACACACTTCCCTTCTTTGTCGTATTTCTGAGCTAGAGAGTGCCATCGTCGGATCGCGCAACCAGCGGTTCCCCGCTGGATTCCGTAATCCTGCTCATGAAAGATTTGAGTCCATTGCCAGCACAAGCACGATGTCGGAGTCCGAGTCTATGTCATCACAGCCATCAGATGAAATGCTCCAGCTCGTATCAGTTCTGAAAGCTGAACGCGATGAGTTAATGCGCGACATCGATGGATGGCGAACAAGGGTAGGAGATTTGGAGAAGCAAATTGGAATGCTTACGAGACGCGTCGAGGCGGAGCGGAGAGAAGGCTGGGTTGTCCGTGAGCGGCTTGGTGTCGTGGAGGTCGAGAAGAAGCGGGTTAGAGAGGATATGGAGCGGGAGAGACTGGAATGTCGGAGATTGGAGAAGGCTTTGCGCAACGAAGAGAGGGCGAGGAAGCAAGCGGAAGAAGAGAAGGACGTCCTGAAGAGTATGGCAGAAGCGGAGCGAGGGGAACGTGAAAGCTCAGAGCGAGAGGTGCAAAACGTGCAGAGGGAGATGGAGAAATTACGTGAACATGCAGAGCGCGTAGAGGCGGAATTGCGTGTTGCTCTGGCAGCAGCACGAACTCCAGTGTCGGTGCGGCGATACGACAGCGTTGATTCGCAAATGTCTTCCAGTACTGTCGCTGACGTGGAGGAGTATGTCCCTCTCAGCATGCGTGCGCGTAAGCTGAATGCCGTCGATGAAGAAGAGGAAGACCACGACCTTCCGCAGGACATTACAAGCGAAAGCGATGTATGCAGTGAGAGCGATAACGATGAACTAGCGCATTATGAAGATGACGAGGAAATCGACGATGATATGGTGTTCAGTGACGAGGATCACACCTCGTCCTCATTCGGATCGTTCGCGCGCACGAATTCTCATTTATTGAAATTGGATCTCGCTGCTGTTGCATCTGCACCTTCGACAATCACCCCCTCGCATGCCAGAACGGGTTCTATGGAGCGCCAATGGACATTCAGCCATGCACGAAAAGTGTCCTCCGCTAACAAGGTGCCGAAAGTCGACCACTTTTTCGAGTGCCTCGATGCGCTTGACAATGATGGCGAAGATGATGACGTCTCTAACGACGTGATATCTATGCCCGGGTTGGATGGCAAATTGTTCTGGCGAGGCGCGATGGTGGCAGATGATGAAAATGACGATGACCTCCCACCGTTTGTATTGCCTTCGGTACCGAGCTGGAAGGATGTCGAAGCGGGGAAACTGGAGGTAGTTGCGGAGGAAGAAGAGGAAGAGGAATTTTTCAGTCCTACGACGCCAACACCCAAAATGACGCGTCGAGTGCTCCTGCCAGTGCCAACACCAGTGATGAAGAAGGACTCTCCGATGACGCCTAGGACCACGCTTGATGCGTTGGTCAAGTCGCCTCAACCCATGACCAGTATGATTCCCCACCGAACGTTTACCACAACGCTAGCTCCCCCGGCAGTGAGTACGACTACTCCCCCTAGCCCACGCGCAGGGTCGATGATACCCCGACTTTCAATTTCATCAAAGACGCCTTCGACGTCATTAAGCCCGCCACCTACCTCGACACGATTTACGAACACCGCATCCGGTTCCCCATCACGCATACCCACACCCTCGAAGAAAGGTGTCACAATGACGACCGTCCCAGATACACAGCCGCAATATGCTCCATTGTTTATGCCACAGCCAAAAGTAGTACCAAGGTCGAGCGTTCTTCCTCCCCCTCGCGCTCATGTGCTCACGAGTCCTTCGCCTCCGCAGAGCGCTCCTCCCGCTTCGGGCGTGAGTTTCACCGCGAGGCTTTCGCAGATGTTGGGGGGTCGCGATGGATCTGCGCACGCGCCAGTGCGAATTTTTGCGAGTAAAGAACGGCAGTTGGAACGGTTAAGAGCGAGGTTGACTGAGGGGGATGGAGGGATGGAGGGGTGTGGTGGTTGTTGGGGGGGCGTGATTGACATTTAGGTGAATAATGTGGTTGTATTCAGTTTTATTTGTGTCCTGATTGACCTGGACAGCTCTGAGAGTATCTCGGTTCCCTTTATCACTCGGTTTTCGCTCTTTCTTGTGTACTGATATAACCAATGACATGCGCACTCGTTGACTTGATTCCCCGTGCATGGCTTCGTTTTTTTATATGGCAGAGCCATAGGTATGAGGAGACGCGTTTATGCCCCTACTTTGTGTGTTTGCACGAGAATACTTTTGTCATGCCCCGGCCTTCTAATCTAACAATATGGATGATATCATCACAAGCGACAACGGGGAAAGCTTATCTGTGTGGAAGCTTGATTAGGTATTAGATGGGGTGTGGAATCCTCCTGCATCGATCAGCTAACCAGACCGGCGACCAATACAGCGTGGGATGTCGTTAAGCGGGAGTGACTAGCAGTCGCGAATCAAAATAATTGACGAGTCGACATCTGAATTACTCTCTCGAGCCTATGCTCCATGTTCTGAGTCTAGTCAGGTCTCATTCTCTCGTCCTCTCAGATCTATCAATCAACCATCCATCGCCCTTTGTTATCTCAGGGTATCAGCAGATAGGATAATTTTAAATAAGGATTCCCTTATGACAGCACGCACTTCCAAGTTCCTATTCAAAGTCGGTCCGGCGGAGTTACAACTCAGGCCACGTGCTTTAACATCAGCCACACTTTCAGCCACTGCAAGGCAACTATCATGGTCCGGTCATCTCAGGTAGATATTTCGTCTTCTCGTCCTCCATGAACACACCCTACTTTCAAGACTTGACGTTCTCCTTCCCCCAGAAGCCTTCCACCCATCGACGGCCAGATACAGGCGTATGGCCGTGCACCCTCGATGGCTGTACAAAGGTTTTCGCCAGAGAAGCTGATTTGAAGCGACACCAGCGCACCACAAAAAGCCATTCTGTCCCTGGCTCGTAGGCATCTTCCTTTTTTTTGGCCAGTAAATTATTCACAAATCCCCAGAGGCGTGGGAAGTCCGTGTCCATTGTGCGACGCTACTTTTACTAGGGTGAGCTGCCTCGCGGCTCCCTCGTCTCGTCCGCACTCAAATTATTTCAGAGCGATGCCATGCGCCGCCACCTGAAGTCTCGGTATGCGCACTTCGGTTCACTTCTCTCTCTCCCTTGCTCACCACCCCGCCCAAGACATAACGGAAAAACCCCCGAGACGATAACCTTGCAAGACCTCCCCGGCACCTCGTCGACGCGGGGGAAGCATCGTGCCTGCTCACCAAGTACTACAGAATTGTCAGAATCCGATGGTGACCAGCCCGGTGACAATGAACATTGCCGATCCCTTTCGATGGCGAGGTCGCGGCCGCCATCTGTGGCACCCCCATATTATGTGCCGCCTCAGGCACAGCAGCCGCAGCAGCAGCAGAATAACCTCTCCCCTGCTATACTATATCACGCTGCAATGTCATATGAGATCCGGCATGCGCTATTGCCCACATCGCCGAGGCAGAACCATAGCCAGAATCAGAATCAGGCCCAGAATCAGGCCCAGCATTCGTCTCGGAGGGAACCGTATCCCCAACCGTCGCCACAGCCGGGATATCAGCAGTTCCCTGCAGACGACTACACATCGTACCCGCAGCCAGATCAGCAGCAGGAGCAAGAATATTCAGCCTATCCGCAAAATCACTACAACCATAATTCCAACGGGGGAAGTGTATATTACACCCCACCTCCCCGGAGTCCCGCAGCTTACGAAGGTTGGAGTGCTAAGGAAGAGTCGGCGATATCGCGGCAGAACCAACAACATGGGGGCCTCGCAGCGCTTGCGATGCATGCCGCGAGAATACGACCAATGTCACCTCTGGGAAACAAGTCCAAGACTAAATCCGAATTGGAATCTGCGCTGGGCCCTTCGCCATCGACAAGCTATCCGCGCTGACGAAGGGGATCTGTTTTCATGCTTGCAACATTAATTCGTGGGGGAGGTGAGGTTAGATTATAAGTGTTAATGTGTTGTCGGGTTTTTCTGCCTGCAATTTGCTGGTTGTTGTTTTTCTACCAATTGTCTGGAAGATATGGATGGGTGATTCATTCATACGCCTCGGTCGCTCTCTCGCACAATTATTTCACTACCCACTACCACTACTATACGCCGGACGGAATATGGCGGAGGAATTTCTAACTACATACCTAGTGTCTTGTGCTGTTATATTTCCACCCTGTTTCTTTATCCTGTACCGCTGTAGGATTTTCTGTATTCCGAATAATATACAATGGCTATTTGAATGCAATCCCATACCGGGTTAGTTCAGTGTCGGCGCCTACGCTTCTCGGCGTTGCTTCTCGGCATCTGCTTCTCGGCATCTGCTTCTCGCCACATACCATCTTCAATAATATCAGGTAGGGGTTATTCTCACCAAAACATCCCAGTATGTCTACCCTTGCCAACGCGGATCCGATCCGAATTCTCATAGGCAAGTTACTATGCGTACGCTGATTCACTGGATTATCTCTGCTGACAACTCCATTTCTAAATGTAATAACATGACGGCACAACAGTCGGCGCAGGGGCTGTAGGATGCTTTTATGGCAGCCGAATGCACCACCCCCCCGATGCGCTAGTCTCCCTCGTATGCCGATCGAATTACACCTCGATCAAAGAACGCGGTGTCCGCCTCCGGACTAGGAACTTTGGCGACTATACCTTCCATCCAGAGCACGTATTTTCAACGATCGAGGAAACGTGCGGGAGCGGCCAGGAATGGGACTACGTCGTCGTGACAACAAAGGCGTTGCCGGATGTGTCAGATGACTCCAGGGTAATAGAACACGCTGTCACGGCCCGCAGCGCAATCGTATTGATCCAGAACGGAGTCGGGGTGGAAGAACCGTATAAAAAGCGGTTTCCCAGAAACGTTGTGCTGAGCGCTGTGACGGTCGTGTCCGCAGAGCAGATCGAGCAGGGATTGGTGGTCCAGAATAGATGGACTAGAATCAGTATCGGCCCATTTGAAAGCGGACCGGAGGGACAACGGCGGAATGAAGCGTTCGTTGGATTGTTGAAGAAGGGAGGGGTAGGAGATGCAGAGGCATATGATGAGCGAGCGTTGCAGCAGGTTCGATGGCATAAAATTGCGGTGCGGCTCATAGCTTTATTCATCACGTACCATTTTACTCATTTACAACCCTATCCTATTCACAGATCAACGCGAGTATGAACCCTTCGGCGGTGCTGTCACACGGAACTGAAAACGCGCGGATGGTAAAAGACTCGGAGCTCAGGACACACTTGCGAGGCTGTATGGAGGAGGTATTTCAAGCTGCGGCTGTTGTTCTAGGCGCACCGCTGCCTAGCCATCTTGCCACAGCAGAACAGATTCTGAAGAGCACTGAGAGGAACACCGGAGGTCGGCCGAGCATGTTAGTGGACTGGGAGAAGGGTGCGAGAATGGAGCTAGAAGTTATTCTGGGGAACCCTATTCGTATTGCAAGGAGAAAAGGCATGGAAATGCCCCGGCTGCAAAGTATGTATAGTTTATTGAGGATGGCTCAAAAGCGAAGGGAAGAAGAGAAGGGGAAAATCTCCAAAGGGAGTGTGGACGATAAAGAGAGATCTGGAGTTGACGGTTCGGGTAACCATCAATTGGCAATCCAGACGGCACAAGGTACGCCGACTAGATTCAACTCTCGGCTATGATCTCGGCATCATCGGCAGTGCTCAGAAGGTTGATTTATTAAATCTTGTATTTTGACATGCGCAAAGTGTGAAAGTATTGGTCCATATTAGGACAGTTGTAACTAGGGCTTGTACCCCAAACCGTTGACAAGGAACCGCTTTGGTTAATCGACCAGTCCTCCTCTGGCTGCCAATTCTCGATTTTTAAATATAAATTATAAAAGTTTTTCCAAATTGGTAGTCTGATCATGTTGTGACATTGATGTGACATGTGTCCTGCACACAATACACTCACTCCCTGCCAACTCCGAATTGGAACTCCGCTGCCTGACAACCGACACCGCGGATCGCCTTGAAGTCCCCATTCTTTCGATTCCCCTTCAAACCCTTTCTCTCTCCCTCCAGTCGACACTTCCCTCGACGCCTTCCACCTCGACGCCCTCCACCCTCATCCTCCTCTTACTCTCAACACCACATTATCCGTATTCTTCTTTCTTTCTCTTTATCTTACTATAATTCATCTACATCATGCCCCAACCTGTGTCCTCCACAGTTTGTCCTTTTTATTCAATTAAAATGACACAGTGCCAACCCTTTCCAACAGAATAATGGCACCAGCAGCCACATGATGAAGACCACAAAACGTGGTCGTCCATTTCTCAAGGTTGGCCCTACTTCATCTCTGTTGTGCTTACCACGCCTTTCTTATCATTTGGCCGTCTACAGGACACCCTCGACTTATTTGCGACATTAATCGTCTCACTTGAACTTACAACTCACAAGCAGTTCTTTCGCACATTCCCAAACTCGTTCACAACGTCCGTGCCCTCCCTCGTCCACGTGCTACTGACACCCATTTCCCCGATTTAGCGATGAGGCTGCCGCAAATCTCGCTTCTCTCAAGTTCTCCCAGTCGAACCGTGGTCCGGATCCTCGTGAGCCGGCGCGTATCGTCACAACTACAACCACCACCACCTTCTCTATGACTCGTGACATGGCCAAGGCTATGGCCCAACACTTCATGGATGCCCGCCTGATCGAGAACGCCGCCGACCGGTCGTCGAACATCTTCAAGGAGCGTGGCGTCTACACGATTACTCCAAAGGGTCTTCATGTTCTCGAACGCTTTATCTCAAAGAACGGTATGAATGCAGATCACTTGCTCAAGGTCTTTGCTTCCCAGCCTATCTGCATGAAGTTGTTACACCTTGAGCGACGTGTAAGCGACGATGAAATCATCATCTCACAGTCCGTCGTCACTGCTCTCTTCCGTCGATTCGCGGGTCGTCAGCCTAACTACCCTGCCGATGTTTCTACGCTTCAGGACCTAGGTGCCGAGTACCACGAGCGCTCCAAGGGCATCCCCCTCATGGATATACAGGAACGTAGTAACCCACTCATTGGTAAAGGGCAACTTCAAGTGTACAAAAATTGCTTCACAGCTGTCTCGGCCCTCGAGTGGCTATGTGACTTTACTTCCATTGTAGGACGGGACGAGGCGGCGGAGATGGCTGCCCACTTTGTTCGCTTTGGGCTCATTTCGCTAGTGAGCGATAAGCGCAAGGGCACGGACTCAGCAGTCATCTTCACAGTAAGGGGAACTACTGGCAACAGCACGGCTGCGGCGGTACGTATCCAATGTTTCCGTCCTGTCTCGTGATCACGTATATTTATTGTAACTATAGGAGCAGGGCGAGTTTAGATGTACGGCGAAAGCTATTTATCGTGTAACCGATGAAGGACGACGTGTGGCGCGCTGGGATCAATCGAGCAGCGCTCGCTTTGCCGGACACGACTCCCCGAATGCATCCCAGGCCAATATTCCCAGCATGGATAGAGCATCTGTTGAGGGCGGTTCGGAGGAAGGCGTTGCAGAGGTTGCGTATGGCCCTGGTACCGGACAGCAAACTGGGCAACCGAGTATCACACAGACGACCGACTCGAAGATACACCGGCGAATCTCGATGGCTGAGAACTTGAAGGGCGAATACCAGAGTGTTGCGACAAAAGGTAACAAGGAGTCCAATACTGATCGCCTCAAACGCATCCTAGATGAGCCAGCGTTGAGATCTTTGTTCCGTGAATTCTTGCGTGGCAATTTTTGCGAGGAGAATTTATCGTTCTGGCTGGAAGTTCAAGACTTCAAACGAAAGTTTAACATCACTTCATCCGCCATCGCGTCAAATGCGTCGGGATACCGTCCTGGCATAGGCAAGAACACTCCGGGTCAAGCTGCGATGGAGAAGCATCACGAGTCGCTGATTCAGATGGCGTTCGTGATATATAACACGTACCTCGCGCCTTCGTCGCAGTGCGAGTTGAATATAGACCACGGACTGCGGAACGAGCTCGTCGGGTACTTGAGCGAGGTGATGACGGAGTTGACCGGGAAGGCATTCCAGGGTCGTGTAGAGCCTGAGCAGGCGAACGCTGTTAATGCAACACAACTCCAAACCATGATTCGGCTATACGAGCGTATTCAAAACCATGTTTTCCGTTTGATGGCCACAGATTCAGTTCCCAAGGTATGCGTTCAGATCTCAGTTGATATAACCGGGGTGATTTACTAACTACCATATACAGTTCATTAAAACGCCCCGATTCTTAGCTCTACGAAACTGGGTGGAGGAGTTCGAGGCTGTTGAGAATGATACCACGTCTGCAGATAGTTCGCAACCAGCTCTCCCGCCTGGCTTAGAAGATGAAGATGAAATAGGCCGAACATACATGACCGTCTCACAAACCGCCAACGAGAAAGTGCATCTACCTAAAAGCAATGGCGCATGACCTATTACGCCCTCATAACAACTTATTACCCCTGCTACTCTCTATTACCCTACATGAACGAACGCGAACGAATTCGGCACCGGATGCCTATCAAACGAACGAACGTCAGGAATGCAAGCAAGGCTCTCTTCGATATCCTCAAGTGCATTTTCATTTTGCTCTCTTTTGCTCGTTATCTTTTACTTTCCAACGTGGATCTGCCGAACCGAACCGTCCGTCTCTGTCCAGTTCTATTTTTTTTCGTCTCGTTCCTTTTTCCACACTGTAACCTTTAGTAGTCTACTTCCCGTCCACCGCCCGTGCAGGTCGTTACTGGGCTCGGCCTGTTAATTAAATGCCCCATCACTTGTCCAGTGTCCTATACCTGTATCATACACCTCCACCGAACACATTTACTGATCACTTATGCACCATCATTATACCATTATGTTAAACTTAATTATCGATAAAATAAAGTTATCGTTGACGTAACATCTTATTTGGATTCGTACTATTATTGAAAATAACTTGGATCGCTGGCGTTTGATTTTTAGCTAGGTACCCGAAGATGAAGGACGCGATCGCTCCGCCAAATACTATATCCAATGCCGCTTTGACTCGTGTATTCCGTCGACGATCCGATGATCTCCACAAATGAGTGATAAAAGCAACTCCCAGGAACTTAGCAGCCTCGTCTCTCACTAGAGCGCGTATCGTACCTGTACGGCTACCACAGCTTAGAAGCATCTTGCATAGCGCTGAAGACGGCGATAAACAGTTCAAACACCCATATTTTTTGATCCTTGATGTCACTCCGTTTATATCATTAACCACAGGAACTCACAAGCTGTCTATCCGTGCCTGCTCTCCCATTTGCACCCCAACCACTTTCTGCATCGCCTCAAGCCATTGTTCGACTTCAGTTCTAGGGCCAGTCACTTTTTCCAAATCTTCAGTGTGTTTGAATTTGGTTTTTTTGGACTTGGTGCTGCCTTTCGATTGCGTCACGGCTGTGTGGGAGGGTACGGGAGCTAAGGGCTGCCGAATCGGGAGTCCAACATAACTAGCATGTGCCAGGACTGGTAGTCGACGTAACGTCCTACCAGACATTCCCTAAATGTACAGGAGTATAGGATATGATTAGGCGAATGATCGACAATCGGGAAGAACAAACATCAGTTTCACTTACGCGACACTTTTCCGAGAGTTGGAACAACCTGTAGCCAGCTCGGTTCGATCGCTCACGACTATTAGATGCAAGTGTCTCGTCTGACATAAAATCCCTTGTTGCTTTTGAGTACATGGCTGCTTGTGCGACTGTAGGGATTTCCTGATGCATTTTGAAAGGGAGTGCGATAATTACAAAAAAGATAAACTGAATAGGTGTTTGTAGTGAATAGTCCAAACTCACCAACGGACCAACGATGCCCTTCTTCATCAATTCCTCCAGGCACGTCCGGAGGATTTCATAGATCGCTTCTCGGGGCGGTAGGTCCACATATTGCACAATGTCCGCGCGGTCGATGAATGCAGAATCTGCCAGATGCAACATCGGACGCGGTTATGGATCTGGAAGGCAATTTGATTTGTTGCAAGGACCGACCTATTGCTTTAGCAAGGTTGGACGTGGCCATCACAAGTACGTTTTTTTTGTGTCTTAATTTATCTAGCTGAGTCAGTAAAGCATTTACCACCTTCACACAAGAAGCATCATCCTGCCAGCGCTCCTATCAACAATAACGAGAACAACTCACACGCAATGCGTCTGAAGGTTCGGTGCCTGCCATGGCTCCTGCTCGCGCAGCAGTCAGACTTTCGACTTCGTCTATAATCAACCTCAGAATCTGGGAAGGCCTGTAAATCTTCTCGAGCCCGAGAGCGCACCTATCAATACGACCACGAAACAATCATCTTCTTCACATAAGTCGTTGACACTTGCAAAGAGCTTTTGTACGAGTTTGCCAGATTCTGAGAACCATCGACTGAATAGCGAATGCGAATTGATTTCTAGCAGTCGGGAATGCGAGTAGCGTGAGCTTAGCCTAATGGAAATCTTCTGTGCCAACGCTCGGGAGAGAGATGTTTTTCCTGTTCCTGGACTACATGCATATATTAGGCAAGAGATGAAGGGGGGAGAAATTACGTACGGCCCGTGAAGTAAGACCACGCTTTGATTGAAGTGGGTGAGTTATCTGAGGGATTCTTGAAGAAAGAGGCAGTTTACCGATTCCAGGAGACGATATTGAAATCCACGTCAGCATCAGAGAATACTATTGTAGCATATATGTAATTGAGAAGCTTCGATTTAACATTATCTGGGTAAATTAGACTGTCCCTGTATGCACAGCGGGTGTGAGCGAGTTCCTGACGTGAAGCCTCAAAGAAATAGGCGGCCGATCTCACCATAGGCCATCGAGGGAGCGTGAAGGCAAGTCACAGACGGAGGCTGCTATGACTTCATCTCCATGGCCATCGCCTCCCCCGCCAGTCATTTCTTCCGAAGCCCCTTCTTCAGAAGGCTGGTAAACATGAATTAGGAGCTCCGCCTGAGAAATGGGGAGAACATCAAGGGGGCAGGCTAATGGCTGTACTCTTAGTCGATTAACTACTTCGTTTATCATGACGAACCACTCTCGGAAGCAGTTATGCGTTCCACGTTATCGGCTAAAGTTTTGAAACTGTCCCAACCAGTGATCTCTGAAGGTAAGATGAGATGAGAGTCGGAGGATATGTGTTGTTGCACGAGTTCTCTGATAATGTCGAAGCGCACATTGCTTGAGAAGGAGACTCTAACTTCGACTGGTTATGAAATTTGCTGTAAATGCCATTGGTGTACAAAGTTTGGACCGCAGGTGCTTACTATGAATTGGCCAACGAGGCTCAGCCTCGTTCACAATGGGCTTTGGGATATCTCGAACTTGACCATCCATGTTTACATCGTGATACTCCATCTCATAGCAAATCAGCTAGATGTATAGATCGAAGAAGAGAAAGAGAGACGCGTCGATAATAGTAATAGTCACGTGTAGCAGCAACATGAGTGTCTCAGACGCGTCCACGTACCGTCACCGTGTCGTCACTGTCACCTTCAACGATCTCTCTCTCTCTGATCGCATGGATCATCATACCAGCATCGCTTGTGCTGAAAGTGCCTCGGTTTCAAATTATGAAAATAGCGAAAAAATAGCTGTGTTGCCTAATACTCCAGTAAGATTCAGTCGTCTTATGGGTCATAACGGCCCAACGCAGTCATGTGAACAAAATATTCACGACGTTGATACTTGCCCTGTATCTCATTATTAAGAAACGATGGGTTTTAATTGATATCTTGGACAGATATCTTCTACAAGGGACAATGAAACGATCCAACAGATTCAGGCATCCCACCCAGGCTCTCTCTACGGATCTGATGCGTCTGTAATTGGGGTTGATGTATCCTCTCAACGTGAAAATTCAGAAGTAGCTACTCGTCTTTTTGAGAGGATACTGCTCTCGTGCTGACTTGCAATATTTTCTCTGAGGTAATTTCGTTGAGAGATCGTACTCTTGTTGCTCCTGTATGGCCAAGACTTTACTGGGCTTCAAATTTTGACATCTGACTACTCTTCCAGAATATTCACAACTTGCTTTCCCCTCACCCTTTGGATACTCTAGCAACAGGTGGCGAACCCCATCAGAATGTAGGCTTGTTGCTTTCCAAGTGATGGATTCGACTTATTCTATCAGAAGTCTGCCACTGCTCTATCGCTTAGTACGCCTTTTTCGCAAGCTCGCATGTTTGAGGTTCTTCATTGTTATTCGCTATCTACATTAGATTCAATACTTTCACAAACCTCTCCCCCCGGAAATACGGAATCTGTGCAGCCATTAGATTTATCACTTTCTTCCAAGACATACTCTCATAATTACGCGCCCAACAGAGAAGAATATGCATTAGAAGCTTCTGTTGAGGTACGAGCCTTGTCTAAAACAGTACCCTGTTCCAGATATTATCTGGTTGACATCTATTAACCTGATAGCTTGCAAAACAGAAAGCTTTTTTTCCAAAATCTGAGTCTTTTTCAGATGGTGATACTCAAATTGTACAAGTCCCTATCTTACGCCTGTGTTGTGTTGCTATACATCTGACGATACCTAATTAAAACACATGCCTAAAGGCGACTCCTCGAACATCACCGAAACCTTTACCAACAGGGTTATGCCTACCTCCTGTATTTCTCTTATCCCCACGTACCAATCGATCAGAAGTCCCGTCAAATAGCTCTTTTACTGAATCACCCTGTTATATGCAGGTAAGTTCGGATTCCTGAGAATCCATAGATTGTGCTATCATGTAAGAACATACAGGAAGCCACAATGGACATGCTGGCGACAGTTGCTGTATGATTTGTTTGTTACCACCTATCGTATTATATCCTTTAATTTCTTCCCAAGGACACCCTGCCCATTCAAGACGGTTCGTGTGAAGATGTCATAAAAGGCTGCACTATGCGTCCCCATGTATGTACTGGTCTTAGTTTGACTCCGGTCATCACAACTTACGACGAGAATAAGGTGTCCAAGCTGGCCCAATCTACGGTTATCCCCACTTTATGTGACGCAGTAGAAATTCCTCACGTTATTGCAGAGAAGGTGCATCTCTTTGTTTTATCACCGATATTCCGAACTTCATCCTATCATAGGACTCTTCAGAAAATGCTATACTAAAGGTAAGGCTGCTGAGTCTGCATGATTCAGCTAACAATGTTGTCGTGCAGAGTATTCTACCGGAAAATACACCACTGGAAAAAAATGCAAAAACCCATGACTCAGATATTAACGCCAACACTGTCAGTTAATGCGCTTTTGAATGTTTATGATATTAACAAGTAATGGACCAGGCAACCCTTCTAGCTCTCGGATCTCCAATTAAAATTACACCGCACTCTCTGAAAGCAGCTACGGTTGCAAAACACATTTTAGCTTCTCCTCGCACCGTTATATCGTCAAGAACTATTATTAATGCCAGTCCATCGACACCAGTTAAAAGGATGAAGGATGAAAACAGAGATGTAGCTATTCGATTAATATTTTGTCGACGTTTTCCTCACCGATACGATCTAGCTCGAAATCATAGATATTCACTCGGAGGCATCCGATTCGCCTAGACTCTCCAAACGGCCTCGAACAATTGTGCGTATTTATTATTTATTAGACATTTATTGTACTGTAGAATAACTTTCGAGGTAGACAACATCCTTATACCGGACAAGCCACGCCAAGCTTGCTCAACCTTTTCGTTCGCCTCTGCTGCCAAAATCTGAGACATCCCGTCTGAGAAATAGTACTGACGCCATCTCTAAAAAGATAAAATCCAACGATATCATTGCAGATTCGCTTGTTATCACAAGAAAAGGTCCAACAGTCACACCCAACCATCAGCAAGTCAGCCGTTTGAGCGGTGAAGATGCGCCTCCTCCATCAAGGAATTCTCGTAACACTGTGAAACACAGTCATGCCGTATCGAGGCCTTTCAAGTCACCGTTTAAATCGTCACTCTCTTCCCTATCTTCGTCCACCAATTCGGCATCTTCTCCCAATATTCAAGCTTTAGAGAGAAGATTGCAACTTTTAAAACGTGCAACTAAAATTAAAACCGATGACGAGGAAATGAAACTACAAAAATTGAAGGAGAAATGGGTTCATGTAGGCCGGGAGGTGGCCTGGGAACTTTGGGCAGTCATGCGAGAACTAGGGCCTGGAGATAATTGGGGTACTGGAGACAATAAGTATTCTCCATCTGACAATAAAGAGAGGGGTTGGGGTTGGGATGAGGCTTCTGGTAGACGGAATATGGGGGGTTTCGGGGGTAATTGGGGCTATGCTGGCGCAGACGACGGGACCACACAAGTCGAAGAATTGTCCGGTTCGCCGTCACAGCTGGAGGCTGAACTCTGGAAATCAATCAGGAAAACATCCAAAAAACCTATGTCAATCAGTTTGGACATTGGTGGTTCAGCGAGCACGTCCGGACAATACTACCACACGGTAATCAAGGAAGAAACAGGCAACGTCTCGCAGATGGGCTACAAAAGTACTGCAGAGAGCAACGAAGAGGCGGAAAGGGGTAAAAATGTTCACAATTTGGGGACGATGCTTAGAACATTTGGTGTAAGTGATGAGATACTGGGTTGGAATGAAGACGAGGAAGACTTTAGCGAGGCTTAGTAGTGAGGCGTTTCTGTGTCCTGCTAAGCTTTGTGTCCCTTTTGCCAGCCTTTTCATACATGCTTACTCTAGGGAGAGGCTAGAATATTATCCAAACTTGTAGAGTTCCTCTCGCGCAAGTCATAAACATTCGGTTCATGATCAGGCTGATGCAAGGTATATTTATATATGCACTCCAGTCGGATTCGCAAGAGTCGAAGATTATTAGATAACATAAATATAGTACTATATATAATTAACTTATAGCAACGCTATGTTCAAGCCACAGTCTATTATAATTCGACGCGTCCCGAGGAAGGGAATAGCAATGGGAACTGAAGGTTTAAAGCAATCATTGGAAGTTTTCGAACTCCGACTCATTTTTCTTTGCGCGTCTGTGCCAGAACATACCTTTCCCCAGGTTCTTGACATAAGGTGTAATGTTGGTTTTATATGAGACTGCCCTAGGCTACTGTTTATTCAAGCTCACCAATGACGCCAAACTCAATGATGCGAATCTGTACAAGGAGTTCGAGACACCAGAAGCAGCCAACAGCTTGTAGGCCCTAATTACTCCAAAGAGAGTCTTCATGCTTATACTGTTCCTTTTTTTATAGATTAAAACTTCGTGCCCTTCACCGGTTCACTTCAACCGCTACGGCCGTGGAAGACATTACTGCTATCCAAGAAGGAAAATTGCCCAAGGGGCTTAAAAAGTTCCTGTCAGAGGAAGTCGTCAATAAAGGCAAGGGAAAGGAGTCGTTGGCAGTCGTAGAGCCTAAGCTCGGTATGTCGTGTTATCGACCAACTACTTTTGCAACCTTTCTGAACGCGTGATGACCAGCTGGTGCTATTTCTAAAAAGCTCGGCATTACCGTTGTAGGTGATAGCAGTTCCACAGACCTTTTTCGTGGTATACGTACCCAGCTTGCCGGGTTATTGGATGGGCTGGACCCGGCTGACTTGGCAACCATGAGCTTGGGGTTGAGCCATTCACTGTCGAGGTATGAATGATTTCGATGTTTAGCAGATCAAGCGCTCAATATTTACTGGTAGGTTTAAAGTAAAATTTTCTCCCGACAAGGTAGACACAATGGTAGTACAAGCCATTGCGCTTCTGGATGATTTAGACAAGGAAATCAATATTTATTCTATGCGTGTCAAGGTACATCCTCAAGCATGCTTTTTGTTGGTCTCTAAACGAACTATGTTATTTTTGCAGGAATGGTATGGTTGGCATTTCCCTGAAATGGGCAAAATCATCACAGACAATCTTGCCTATGCTAAAGTTGTCCGGGAAATGGGTTTGTCTCGCTAATCCAGATATACTCTCCGGACTTCCAATATTTGTTGGTTTATAGGCTTCCGGACAAACGCTGCTACCACATCGTTCGCCGCCCTTCTTCCAGAAGAGTTGGAAGCTACGATCAAAGTCGCCGCAGAAATCAGCATGGGAACGGAAATATCAGAGTCGGATATGGCACATATCCATTCACTCTGTGATCAAGTAATTTCGATAACAGCCTATCGTTCACAACTCGCCGAGTATCTACGGAATCGGATGAACGCTATCGCTCCCAACTTGACAGCTCTTGTAGGCGAGCTGGTTGGTGCACGGCTCATTAGTCACGCAGGAAGCTTGCTTAGTTTGGCAAAACATCCTGCAAGTACTGTTCAAATCCTAGGAGCAGAAAAGGCCCTTTTCAGAGCTCTCAAAACCAAACACGATACCCCAAAATATGGCTTGATTTACCATGTAATTACCTCTTCACCCCTTTATTCGCAATACATGCTAATATATTATAGGCTTCTCTAATTGGACAAGCGCCACCAAAATTAAAGGGCAAGGTGACTCATAGACCTATGCATTCTTGTTTCACTAGGCTAACTTGTAAACATAGATGGCCCGCATGGTTGCAACTAAAGCAGCTCTTTCAATCCGTGTTGACGCCTTAACTGATATGGAAGGCAAGTCGGCACCCACTGCGCCTACAATAGGCCTGGAAAATCGCGCTAAGCTTGAATCTCGACTACGCTTGCTGGAGTACCAGGGCGACACCTCTGGTATTCGCGCTTACGGGGATGCCTCGGCAAAGAAGCAACAGAAATTCGAGATGAAGCCAAATGTCCAGACGTATAATACTGCTGCAGACGCTGTGGATCTTGTACCCACTCAGCGAGATGAAGATCTTGGTCCAGCAGAGCGTGCTGTTAAGGCCGTGTTAGATATAAAAGAGGAAAAGAAACGTGCGAAGGAGGAACGGCGACGACTCAAAAAAGAAAAGGCGGCGACTGGCGAAACGAATGGTGTTGCAATGGAAGTTGACACTCAGATGAAGGCAGAGGAGGTTGAGGATGAGGTTGAGGATGCCGCGGCGGCCAAAGAAAAGCGAAAACGCCTTAAGAAGGAGGCGAAAGAGGCCAAAAAGGCGGGTAAGGAAGCCCACATAAAAACAAACGGGGAGGTGGGGGAAAAGAAGAAGCGGAAGCGTGATGAGGATGAGCAACCAGTAGGAGAAAAGAAGAAAAAGAAGCATAAGGAGTAGGCTGTATATTAGGATGTTCTGCTATAATACTTGGGGGGGCATGGTTCGTTATGTTCCTGGCATATCTACATCTGCCTCCTCCAGGCGTGGTTCGCCTCGTGCGACACTGTTAACTAACTCCCTGCGGATTTCAGGACTAATATCACGGTGTGGGTGAACGTGTATGACATCCAATAGGGCATCTTTTTGGTCCGGTGCCAAATCAGATGCAAATCTGTCAAAAAAAAGTTAGATGAGCTCACGTGATTCAATAGGAACACATACCTTTGACAGAAAACGAGAAGACTCTGATGCCATAGAACAGGTAATTCATCGCTTGCACCAATTCCAGCTTTATATGTATTGGAAATTCGAATGAAATGATTCACTAGGATGTCCAGTGTCTGGTAGGGGAGGGCATATTTTTTGTCCAGAAGGACTCGGATAAATAGCGATGAGGGCCCTGAGTAACATGTGATGTGAACTGTTAATAATTAATTGTGACCATCAAGTACCTGTATATTTCGAAAGGCTGGCCAAACGACCCAGAGCTGCCGCTGAATGTAGCATAGGGATTTTCGCCGTAGACAGTATCGATGCCACGATAGCCGCTTCTTTGAGTGTACAGCCACCCTTCAAAAATAAGGTGAGCATTTCAAATACATCCGTCACCAGACTCACCTGCACTAACGGGAATAGAATCCCTTTGAAAAATGCACCAGGTTTGTACAGCGACTTCTTGAGCGCATCAAACAGTTGAACATCCAATTTCCGACCATGATGGGTTTCTTGCATATTTGTTCGCACTCTTTCCAATAGAACACCTTCCAAATATACCCGAGCTTGTGCCGGCTTGAGGTTAGAGATCAAAATCCGTGTGGCAGCTTTTGTGGCGTGGGGTGTCCATTCAGTAGGCTTTGTTAATGCAAGTATCCGAGCCCATTGTGGTAGAGCGGGAATCATTTTAAAAGCCTTCGGGAGAGGCCCAGACTTGTACCGCGACAGGATTATTCCTACTCTGCAAAACAATCATATCAATGGTTCGTGACAATATATGATATGAACCAACTTCGTATACACTTCCACCACTTTTGGATTCAATCCCTCAGCAGGGTTAGGCGCTGCGTAGTCTAAATGAAAGTCCGTGATTCAACGTTTTTTTTTTTTTGAAAAATTAGGCTACCTTGCCGTTCCGCCCTTCGCTGGGTGGCCGTCTCCTTATTTGTCTGTTCGTCAATCTTTTCTAGGATTTTATCAGCCAAAGTTCGTCTGTCCTCAGCATTGGAAGGTAACAAGTTGTCCAAAATTCTCAAGTCGCCTTCGTCTATTTGCTATTGAGATTATATCGTCAGTACTACCAACGGTTTGCATTATGAAGTCTAACCAGCTCAGCATATTCTTCCTCGCCAACAGTTCCGTCAAGAAGAAACTCCTCCTCTTCCTCATCATCGTCCTCATCCATTTGAGACCTGTGCCTTGATTGAGTATCTTGAATATTTTCGTCCTCGTCCTCGTCATCCAGCAGACTCTCCAACTCGTCTTGCTGATTTTTTGCTAACTCGAAGATCCGTTGTGAAGTCTTCGGATCAAGTATAACCTAAAACGACATTAGTTCTGATAAAAATACAGTAACTTGTAACATACTTCATCATCTGAACCACGCCTCTGCTTTGACCTCTTTCCTGGTTTCGAAACCTTGCCGTACTTTGAGATGACCTCGTCTTGTGTCAGCTGGAAGTGAAGAGGGTCATGACGGTTCTTTTCGCCCTTCTTGTTTGTCGTCGTCTTAGGCATGACCTGGGTGATGATGGCAAAAAATGAAGGATGGATAGATGGGGCAAGGGGAAATAGATTAGGGACTTTTTTTGGGCGGAAGGAAAAAGGTCCTGGCGCCTCTTTAAGAATCTGCTGTCAGTCGGAAAAGTCTATAAGTACCTAGGTATGGAGAAGGAGCTAACACTGCCCAGTACGCCCATCTACTTGATACCTTACATATCTTCATGGAAATCCCAGACATAACATCTGTTGGCCATAACCGCTTCGGTTTCGACTCGATTGTCCCAGTTGACGTCCTCCGTTCGCTCTACTTGCGGCCACACTACGTTACAGCTGTCCGAGACGCAAAGACAGACGAAGAGGAGAAGCAGACACATGCTATATTCACCAAAAACAACCAGGATAATATTGCCTACCAGTCCAAGTCTATCTATCACCCTGACACGCACTCAATCTCATATACAACATTATCCCGTTTCCATCCCGTACGGCTTCTACCAACGAACCAGCGAAAGCGCATTCTAGTTACAGGCGGTGCTGGCTTTGTTGGCTCACATCTTGTCGATAGATTGATGCTCCTCGGCCATGAAGTGACTGTCCTAGACAATTTCTTCACTGGATCAAAAACGACGGTGGGCCATTGGGTAGGCCATCCCAACTTTGAGCTTGTGAGACATGATATTGTAGAGCCTTTCATGATTGAAGTGGACCGTAAGCCGCCGCCGACCTCTGCGTGAGAGTCTATCGTGCTGATTAGCCTCTGAATTTGACAAGAAATTTACCATCTTGCTTGCCCTGCCTCGCCTCCGCACTATCAGTTCAATGCTGTAAAGACCATCAAGACGTCCTTTATGGGGACTCTGAACATGCTTGGTCTTGCCAAGCGCACGAAAGCAAGATTCCTCATCTCAAGCACATCTGGTTAGACTCCTCCTCTTTTATACTTATTCCCATATAACCTCCGTGTCAGAGGTTTACGGGGATCCAGAGGTTCACCCGCAACCCGAAGATTAGTGAGTTGGCTGTGAAACTACTGTGATGAGTTTGCGCTTACATGTGTTTAGCTGGGGCCACGTTAATCCCATTGGTCCTCGAGCATGTTACGATGAAGGCAAAAGAGTCGCCGAAACCTTGACTTATGGCTTTCATCGTCAAGACAATGTAGATGTCAGAGTCGCCCGTATATTTAATACGTGCGTCATTGTGTCAGTTAGGATATATTGAATGCTGAGTTTTGGTCGGTTATCGCTAGTTTTGGTCCTCGTAGTGAGTAACCTCGATTCGGTTCTTAGAGAATCACTTATTGGCCCATCGACTAATAGTGAATCCGGCGGATGGTCGCGTTGTCTCCAACTTTATCGTGCAAGCTCTGAAGGGAGAAGACATGACCGTGTACGGTGATGGCACGCAAACCAGATCCTTTCAATACATTCACGACCTTATCGACGGTCTCATTCTCCTCATGAACTCGGACGAGACGCGACCTGTCAATATTGGAAACGGGCATGAGTTCAACATACTCGATTTCGCCAAGATGGTCAGGGAGATTGTTGCAAAAGTCCAGAAGGAAGATGGCACGGCAACCCATCAAGTCAACATCATCCACAAGCCTATACCGACCGACGATCCTCAGATGCGGAGGCCCGACACCACGAGGGCGAAAGAAGTTCTAGGCTGGCAACCAAAATGGACGGTAGCTATGGGCATAGAGGAGATGGTGCGTTATTACAAGGCCAAGATCGATGAAGGATCACTCTAGACATTGTTTATTCCGAGATTCTTTATAGGCACTTGTTTTTGTTGTTGCCTTTATGTTCTTGCTTATTTCCGTGTGGTATTTTTTGCAACCATGTCAAACATGGCTGTCACATGTAGATGAGAAAGATAGCTAGTAATCATACCTGCTGTGTGAAATGAGCTCGAGATGGCTGATGGCGATGACACCATTAGTTTGGCCCTGGAGAAGATCTAGAGATGGCGCAGTTGGCGCAGTCGGCTACAAAAGCAGGATTAATGAACAACCTTGATCCTGGATCTCCTCGCTTCCTTCTCTCACGCTACCGTGAGTATCGTTCTTACGATTGAACCTTGATACTATCAAGCCCTGCGAACTTCTTCAACTGTCACCACCATGTCAAGTCCCTACGGTCCATATCAGCAATTTGCACAAGGCAGCCCATATCCATCGTACCCAGTTTATGCTGCCGCGCCCCACGATCAACAATATCCAGGCTATGTTGAACCTGGATCTCAAACTTATACGGAATCGAGGCAGGATGGGCGCATTATATACAATATCTTCATGTATGTCAACCGACTGCACTTGTCGTTGGTTCGTAGAGGATAGATGCTAATGTGATTGGTTTGCATCGTTCAGCGCGGAAGCTCGCAGGCAATGTCACCTCACATCTTGCCTTACATTCTGACCTTCATTTGTAATATCTAGCTATGAGACCCCGCAAGGTCCTATTTTCGGGATCCAATGGGTTCCTATAGAAAAATCCTACAAACGCCCAACCAATATTCCTCTCGCTAATACTGTAAGTTGGCTTCAGGACCCAATGGTTGAATACAACTCACATATCTATTCAGGAATTTTATCGAGCATTCTCTCGACCGCCACATATCAGTGAAAAGGAGGCCCAACGTATGGCCCAAGATTGGTAAGAAAGAAGCATAAGGGCGTCGTGTATGCTTATTCATAAACCAAATCAAGGCAACGTGAGCAGGAGAAAAGAGCAAGAAAGGAAGAAAAGGAGGCGGCCAAAAGGTTGAAGGAATGGGAGAAAGAGAGGCGCGAGCGTGAGAAAGCCGAAGAAAAAGAACGTAAAGAGCAAGAGCGCGAATTCCGTGACAGACAACGCGGAGGCTATGGTGTGAACTTTCCGACATATACCTCCAAGACACGTTCTCGTTCCCGCTCTTATAGCAGGAGAGATAGCGGAGGTGAAGACGAGCTCACCAGAAGGATGGCAGAGATGGCCATGGAAGGTGGTACGTCCCGCTCTCGGCGGGGCTCATATGTTGCAGAACGTCCTCGCGCACTCTCTAACGCAGGTGATTCTTATACCAGAGTCAGGAGGCTAAGCCAAACGCAATACCCCACTGCTGCAACGTATTCTACTGGCTCTAATCCGGCTTATGGCGGTCCTCCCGAGTCCACCCGGCCATACTCTAATAGAGGTTCTCCTTATACGCACGGAGGTGCTTTACCCACGAGTAATGTGCCCGTCTATCCTCCTGGGCACATTCTAGCCGGTAAACCAATTCCGGGCATGGCTGGCATGACAGATTACCGCTCATCGTCGCCTCGTATCGAGCCTACCTATCACAAGTCGTCTCCGGGGCGACGGACCCTGAGGCAACTTGAGGGTCCGGAGTGTTTCGATCGTGCCATAAATGGCGCTTTGCCCTACACCTGTACGTTCGTTCCTACATTCGTCATGTTCATTGAACATTATTTACGCCTCTTTCAGACTTTGACCCCATCTTGATTACGCCCAATCTAAACGCACTGGCTGATAGTCTCCCCCCACTGCCACTTGTTTTGCAGCCACATGATGTCCGTCACGTTGACTGGAACCGTTGTCTGGAGGTAAGGTTGACTGGCTTGACATAGTCATTGAAGCAGCTCATGGGGCGTATGTAGGACCTCGCTGACGCATGGTTCTCTACCGGAGCATTGTATCGTGACACCGTAATAAAGAAACCTGCCCGCCTGGTCACGCGGTTGATAGACGCATGGAATGCATCCTTCTTTTCTCTCCGTGGAGTAGAACTCGTTCTCTTCAGAGGCCGTCAACGTCAGAGTGGCCCAAATGCTGGGCGCTATGACGCTCTCCTTGGAGTCGAGGGCACCTCAGATGACGATACCGATTCCATTTCCTCCGTTTCGGACGACGAGGACGACGAAGAGCGCTACGGATACTACGAGAGTACGAGCTACGGCACTAACCGATGGATTCTCGATTCCAGGGAAGCGCGCCGAGTCCGCAAGGCCGCAAAGAAATTGAAAGAAAAGAAGAGGCAGCGTGAACTTGAGCGCAGGGCGCAGCAGTCTCGTACTTATAGCCTCTACTTGAGCTGCATTGACGACGGACAACCTCCTTACACACGCAGGCCTCCTCCTTCCCCGCATGGCACATACGCACCTGCTTTCCCGACGTACTAATGATCTCATGACTCCTTCCGGACAAATCATGATTCCTACTACATGTATTATAAGTGTTCAGATCGTTTTCCACGGTTTCATATACTATTCAATGCTGTTGTTTGATTAGCTACTCGACGTAATGTGTCTACTATTCTAAACTATCGTCCATATAGCGTCCTTGCCACAACTGAACTACACAATTAATGAGGGTCCGTGGCGGAATATCGTCCGAGAAGTACTACGTAAAAGACATGGTTGGTAGAAAACAACAACAGAGTTCGTGGAATAATATAGTAAATATGAGTCCATGAGCGCAATAGAGCGTCCGTCGTTCTGATAGTATGCTGTGTAAATGAGCGTCGTTGAAACGTAAAAGAAATAGTGTCCAAAAAGCAAATAAGATGGCACGTGGGGTGTGGTGTCCGTTACTACATAATCATTGCGGGGGACGCATTCATAAAAAATGTCTTGAATAAATTTGGGGGTCATCTGCTCATCGTGTCGAACCATCTGTGCGCCTGCGTGACGAAGATTGGTGAGGAACGTCCGACCCGGGGAGGATGGAATTGGACAAGGCGCGCTGTCCACGATAGTCGACATAGCGGTCAATGGCCGTTTCCAGACGCTCAAATCGAGCTTCCAAAATAGGGAGCTGATCATGGATAGCATGAGTCAGGCAAACACTACGGACGAAATAACACGACGCACATAATCCATCGCGCTGCCCGGGATCTTGCCGGGTTTCTTAGGTGGGTTATATTTACTCTGGCCCGTATACGTGCGCGGGGGCAGCTCAGTCGGGCCGTGATCAAGGGGCTCGTCCTGACTCTCAGGGGGCGACGGAGTTCGCGAGCTCACAGTAGATGGCTGATGGTGCCGAGATGACGAAGGCGTTCCTCTATCGCTGTGCACAGGAGGTGACACGCTTCCACTTTGAGAATATGTATACCCTGCTGATGGATATCCGTGGACGCCATGACCCGTTGGCAGGTATCTTGGACCTCCTTCGGCCCAGCGGGGTTGCGTATCTGCTCCCGAGTGTCCAGTCATACCTCGCTGGCGTTTTGCGGCGCGTTCCGAATCTGCACTGCGAGGTGTATATGTGGCGGCACGGGGTATGCTGTCCGAAGAAGTGCGGGAACCTCCCTGAGCGGGATAATAATATGACGGTTGTCCTTGACCTGGAGCTTCCGTAAGAACAAAGAGGACACAGTGTGTATGTGGCTCACCTGATCCAGTTGCGTATTGACCATAGTCTGAACCATGGGGAGAAACAGAGGGAGAACGCGAGCTTTGTGAATAAGTTCTGTACGAGGTAGACATGGCGTTATACTTTGACTATTCCGAGAAGGTAAAGTGGGATAGTTTGCAATGAATGGGTAAAGCAACGCGAGTTGAGGTGAAGAATATAAATGTTTGACTGTAGGGTCGAATAAAAATGGCCACAACAGTTGATTCTGTGGACACAAAGTCACGGGGAGAAACGATGAGCGTTTTATGTCCAATCTGGGCAACTGCTAAAACTCACAAAATTAAAATAAAGGTAGATTGTATATATATAGTTCTCTCGTCAGAGAAGCCGGCCGATCACAGAGCAATCTTGTGAGTTATCGCACTGTGGGCAGACAGACTGGGCTACTGAGAGGGAAGGAGAAGGGGAAATTAACAAGATGTTAGCCCGTGCATGACCAGCTAGAAAAGGGACGAACAAACACGCCGGAGATTCCGAAAAATATGATGGGAAAGCGAAGCGACGCGCGTGGTGCGGCGGGGGCGCGAAGCCGAATATTTGACTTTTGGAACAGGTAAAAAAAAAAAAACTCAGACGAGAAGCGGGATCTTATAAGATCTGTTGGGTGAGACTTCTTGATTGCAAAATCAAAGCCGCGGATGATCCAAAGAGGTGAGCTGCAGAGATGATCAAAGCCCGTTGTCTATTACGGCTAGTAAAGTACTAGCGAGTATTCTGCAAGATATCCAAGCCAAAACCACAAGGATTCGTCCGATGATCCACAGACAATCAGCAGACCAGCTGGGCAGAAAAGAGCGTAGATTTTAAGATTGGCGCTTTGCAGAGTTAGGAACAGCAAGAGCACTGCACCAATGCCAGACTGAATTCCCAGATCACCACGAGATAGATGGTGATTGATGTCATTAGTCGTTGTCTCCAGAAGTCAGGTAGGTCTCCATTGAATAGTGGGGAAGGAGAGCAGGGACAACAGCATCGAAGTCGCACATAGGTAAGATCCGGTTACATATACAATTTGGCGCAGTTCGCATCCATGGCCATTCTAGGATACTTGAAAACACGGACAATTCTTCAATCTTTTTCAACCAAAAAAAACAAACAAAGCAAAGCAAAACAAAACAAACAATGTATACTCCACATCATAATCTCGCATTACACTAAGTCGTAGGTTACCTTCCTCTTCCTCTTCCCCGAGGAGTTCCATAGCCATAACTTCCATATCCCCCATTTGATCCGTGACTTCCATAGTCTCTGCCGCCCCCACCACCCCCCCCTCCATAGCTCTGACCGTAGGTTGATGTATATGTTTGTCCGTACCCTCCCCGACCTGACGATCCGTGGCTGTACGTAGCCGTCGCGCCATAAGATTCATACCCGTAACCGTGCCCACCTCGATCATAACCCCCTGATCCTCCACCATACGAATTTCCTCCATATGGTGCCCCTCGACTAGTGCCCCCACCGCCACCGCCACGCCCACGTCCGCCACGGCGCAACGTCTCGTAATCGGCAGAAGTCAACACGCGCATCGGACGCTTGACGCCTGGCAACAGCTGTGACTGGTGAGGCCTCAATTGTCGGGGGTAATAATAAAGCGCCGATAATGAGCGATTGTCCGGAATATCAGGCAATGACACTTGTTCAAATGGTGAAAAGTATGTTGAATCCGGAATGCATTGCGGGTCATGTAGCACTGAGCCGGCAATTCCCTTGGAGAGCAAGCAGTCCAAAATGATGGGCTGTGTGACGTAAGATAACAACGGAGGAACAACATAGAACACTACCTACATCATTACTTTTTCGTTTCACATATAGTCCAGATAAAAATGGATGCAGTGGGTGTTCGCCACTGACAAAGATGACGTTGCTTCCCCACTTATTGCGCCGTCTTTCTTCGTCTGTGAGCAATACATTTCGTGGTGCCATTGCCGCCAGTAACCGTTTCTCGTCAATAAATGGTAACAAAGCAACGCCTTGCCACGCCATTTTTTTCCCATTCATATCGATTTCAAAGGTACTCGGATAGAAGTCAATGATCGGCGAATCATCATTGACCATGAGACTATGGAATGTTGCCGGAATATGTTGTCGACTAACATCAATTATTAATAAACCAGTTTCCACGAAGAGGCGTGAGATTCTCACCTTGCTGCTGGGAAAACACCCATTAATTGTTCAAAAGCCTTGAAGGGTTTTCCCGTTTCGAATTTGATATTCATTTTCTGAACATCTTCGAAGTCGGAAGCGAATGGAGCGAAATGATAAGGATAATACCAAGTCCACGAAGGAGTCTTGAGTAATTATATATTAGCAGGACATCGAAGATGAACCAAAACGACGTACCCCTTGATAGTAATAATGTAAGACCCAAGAAAGACCCTCCACGTATGCTGTTGTGATCCTAAAAATAGTATGAATTGGTTGAATGATTTAAACGAAAACTTCCACACTTTTTTCTGAATTCACGATCGCTCAACTCCACACCGAATTTTTGCCTGTAATAACGTTCTTTATAGCCGGGTTCCCATAGTCTAAAAAAGACAGTATTATTGTTGCGACAAACACAGGAATACTCCAAAAAAATTAATACCTGACTGTGTCTTCTTGCTCCACGGTTCCATCGGGATTGACTTTCCGAGCAGTAGGCAGTGAATCACCGACGTCCACACCATCTTCCTCGTCAACAAAGCTCTCCTCCCCTTCAGCGTCAGCGTCAGCATCCATATCTTCTAGTTTTCGTTTCACTCCATGAGGTGGCTCGGATGGCTGTCCATTCTCGGCTCCATTTACAGACACTTCAGTATCCATGCTCTCGCTGCCCTCCCCTGACATATCAGCAGGTTGATCATCTATTGGATCAGTGGGCGGCAAGTCGGGGGGAGCAGGCGCATCCAGTTCGGGCTCAGTCGCATTGACAGGGGGCGACAAAACAGAAGGCCCATCTACAGATGATGAGTGACCGGAGGGAGTTGCAGAATCGTTCGGCTGTGGTCCGCCTAAACCTGGAAGTACATCCATCTGGGCGTAGTCGCTATAGGCCGTGTTGGGCCCTGAGCTGGGAAGAGGTAACTGTGGAGGTTCCACAGGTACGTCTGACTCTGTGGGTGCAACTGATGGCACGATAATATTACCCTCTACAGAGGGCGCTACAGTGCCCACGAAGGCACGACCAGCGAGTTCGGCTTTGAGCATTTCAGCAGCATTCAAATTAGCCATTCGTATAGCCCGCCGATTGGCAACAACGTCATGATTTGTTGCGAGTCGGATGCTTTCCTGGGGGGCAGATACCGATAATGGTGGGGGGTTCACAGGAGTAGCTAGCGCAAAGGCAGGACGTTGTGGAAGGGACGGATGGATTGGGGGACCCCCGCTTACCTCCACAGGAACATAAACAGTCTCCCCCATACGCATCCCACCTTCGACTTCTCTACTAAGGGGAGGTCCACCGCCGCTTGCAGCACTAACGCTACCACCGTTGGCCTCAATTTTTCGACGTTTTGCATTCTGATCTTGACGTTCCTCCGCTGAATGTGTATCAGCAGTGTTTTATTTTTGAAAATGGGTATATATACCTTCACGCCGGCGACGGAAGATATCATCTTCTCTGCGTGCCAATCCCTCTAGAATGATTTCCGCTTTAGGAAGTTCTACCGTACCGTGATTCGTCAAATAACCGCCCATCCTTGGTAATTCGTCCTTCCATATTTTGAGCAGAGTATCAATGGCGCCTTCACGAATTTCGAGGGACGGCAGATGAGGCAGGAAGTCGTTTCCAACAAAGAAAATTAGTAACACCCAATCATCGATCGCCCGTTCCAAATTGAACGGAAACGGGGCATTTTGCATATTAAGCTCCACCTCTAGATATTCACGAAGAATAGAAACGTCCAGGAAAATAAAAGGCTTTTTTACTAGTTCCTTCTTGACATCCTCCTGTTTGGCCTTAGGTTCGCCAGTACATTGAGCCGCGTAGTGTCCCTCTTGACCACATATCCGGCATGCTGTTTTACTACCTTCTTGGAAGAAGACGTCCTCGCGAAGTACTCGGAAGTGCGGCTCGTGGGTCGCCAAAGATAACATAATGAGGTCAGCATCCTACAAAATAGGTGAACAAACAAACAATACGTCATACTGTTGATGAACCCACCAAGCCATAAATAACATGCTGTGTGTTCGGGTTGTGATGTGGATTTGTCCGTTGCCGTCTGATAAAATCCATTATTTTATGTTCGCCCTCACCAGGTACGCTGGCATCCGAAATAATAACTTGGATCTAACAAGAGACGTTTTTGTAAGCAAGGAAAGGAGAAAAAATAAGCATTACGAACATTTTTCCAGCCGGGATCCGTGTTAATCTTCTGTGTCACCCAATAACGCAATGCAGCTGCCAATAGATCCATGAAAGGCGTACCTGGAGTGATTGCGTTGGAGTCCCAAGCCTTTTTATGCTTGGTCTCATCACTCACAGTATGACCCATGGCTTCAATGAAGATCAGATCATCGACACAGTAATCGAGTACAATTCCAACCTTCAAACATGGCTACGGATTCTTTTCTGGCCTCTTCCTTTTCCTGCGCCTCCTGGGCTGAACGAAAACGTCTAGATCGTTGCTGATTCATCTTTGCACGGGGCGCGACACCGTCTGAGCATTACTTAGAAATGACACCTTGTTCAAAGGTTATGTATGCTACGCACCGATTGCCATAAATAATAGTTTGCGAGGCCGTACCATGTTAACAACACGCTCCGTATATGTAAATATCTCAACCATCATGTCCTCTTCTGTCTCAGGCGCAGGCTAGAAGGTCCATTAACACGAGCTCGTCAGCGGTTCACTTGTAAACGAACCTTTCCCTCCGGGTGAGTACACGGATGAACCTGAGAATAGTACTGAGATAAGGAATACCCGTTTACTCAAAAGCACAGTACGTACAATGCCGTTCATGTCCAGGTACAAGTTGTCGAATTCGACACCATTTGGATTTTTATGTGAAATATCAATGGGAAGAGCCACTTCTGTTCCATCCTCGTTGGGTATTTTTATTTCCTCTTCCTCAACGACGGGAAGAACTGTCCAATAAACCGTCAACCACGTCAACGACACACACTACACAGGTATATTTACCAATCTTGGGATATTTCTTGCTTAACCATCGGAAAAGAGCTGGAACACCCTATAAACGTAATATAAGATAAGAACACTACCATTTCAGATTTTTTGTGACTCGTTACTCACCATGCAGAATACAGTGAGCTGAGAAGTAGTAAGTTGCTTAGCGGAATAGCGTTTGGTGACGAACTTAGGTAAGCAGACGAGTCATTGCGTAAAGTTCAAGCAGTACTTAAAAAATGTCCGGTGAGCTTTCCAATACCTCAAAGGAACCCAAAAGTGAGAAATCGGGACATTCCCCTTCGGCCCCAAAGCCAACCCTGACAAAAGCTGAACGCCGGGCGAAGCAAGAGAAGGAACGAGAGGCAAAAGCAGCGGCAAAGGCAGCTGGAGGCAGTAAAGCGGGAGGGAAGGCAGCTCCATCTAAGGCAAGCACATCTGCTATTCCCCCAGCGGTACAGAGCAAGCCTGCGAAAGCCATCGATGCTGTAAACAGCTCCCAATCCCTTAAAGACATGCCGTCTGTAGCCAGCCATACACACGAATTGTTGCAGGAAACCCGAGGACTACGCATTTTTTCACACTTTGGCTTACCGAAAGCGTCTGGATCGTCGAATCTGAAGGGCCTCCTTCATCCTGCTATTTTTCGCCTGGGACTTCAGTTCTCTGCATTCAATATTGTGGGTGCGAATGCACGGTGCATTGCGACTCTCAACACATTCAAGACTGTGAGGCGATCGATTTCTCTGTCCAAGTCGCTTTTATTGACATGGCTTTAAAAACAGGTTATACACGACTATGTTACGCCACCAAACACAACTATTTCACGGCACCTCATGACTCATCTGAACCCACAAATAGGACACCTCGTGTCAGCTCGTCCTCTTGCTGTCAGTATGGGCAATGCTATCCGTCACTTGAAAGTCGAGATCAGTGTACTTGACATTGATTTACCGGAACAAAATGTTTTCACGTTTATACTTTGCTTCCATAACGCTTTACACTAACGCTGCATACAGGCTAAGGAGAAATTGTGTGAACAAATAGACCATTATATTCGAGACAATATAATTATGGCCGACAAAGTAATACAAGATGTTGCAGGCGACAAAATCAAAGAAGGGGACGTTATTTTAACATACGCTCGGTAAGTTGAATGTGGATGTGGCTCCGGCTTTTTTATTTATTTCACGTGTAAGGTCTTCTGTGGTTGAAAAGGTTCTGTTGCGTGCTCATGCTCAATCAAAGAACTTTTCCGTCATCATAGCTGATTCACGACCATTGCTGGAAGGTAAATTACAGTCTGTCACAGCTTTAACACGACTGTAATCGTAAACAGGGAGACGCCTACTGTCTACGCTCGCTGATGCGGGGATACAATGCACATATTTGCTCTTACCTGCCCTGAATTCCATCATTCAAGAAGTATCTATTGTCATGCTCGGGGCGCATTCCGTGCAATCAGATGGTGCTGTATATTCTCGTGCGGGGACGGCGCTGGTTGCCATGATGGCAAAGGCATATTCAGTGCCTACGCTGGTTTGCTGTGAAACTTACAAATTTTCTGACGCTGTTCACCTGGACAGCTTCAACAAGAACGAACTTGGTGAGATAATTCAATGCTATTGGGGATCTTTTACTTAGTGGATTTGCAGCCCCTCTGACTGGACACGTCTCGGCCTGTCCAAGTGCACATGATCGGAATTTACTGGCATTAAATGATGAGCCAAACCTACAGATTTTGAATCCGTTGTATGATTTAACACCACCCGCCAATATCACTGCAATTGTCACGGAGGTTGGTACGATACCACCCAACTCGGTCGGTTCTTTCCCTGGAGCGTTGGGATGGTAGCCATATTTTTATATTCTCCACTTCTGGGTTATAGCTCTTTCAAGGATATTAAGGATTGCAGCATTTTACAACGTACCGGGTGTGTATATTAGCTCTAATTACGTTTATAATCTTGCTACATAGAAAGGTATAAAACAAACGTTCGTGCACTAATCCTCTTCATATGCTTCTTTGAATTACATGTTCTGCTGCTAGACCTTCTCCTTTTTCCGCATTAATTAGGAACTACAACAGCCTATAGGATTTGTTCCGCAGTCGGAAAAACTGCTCTTCTAATGATACACAGTTCCTATATGGACTGGTTGGTAGGGCGGCTTTTTGGTACAACCTCACTCCGCTCAAAGACGAAACTGACATCGCATATATTCACGTCTCACAGTAATAAATCTAAGTTAGTAGTAGGCCTGTGCCTCCACTTTATTTGACTCGCGGTGATTGCCCACCTTCCGCGCCACATGATTTAAATTATTTTTTTTGCATTTGGCAGGGGGACAGATTGACACATATTGCGCCATTTGAATATGGCAGTTAACTCAATGGTGGTTCCTCACTAGAGTAAATGGAGACAGGCATGTGAGCAACTTGACGCCAAGAGCACAGCCCAGGCTGGTTCAGCAGCAGTATACAAGCAGGAAGTGACTTGGATGTCACTCTAAGAGTGAGATAATCATATCATAGCCTGATGACATGTTGAAATGCGGGGAAATCCCTGTTCCTGGATCAGGGTATGGCCACACTATAGGATCGTGCTGATATGTATTGACATTCAATTGGAACGAGACCTTTCGATCGACATTCAGTCAATAATGCACTACCCGATACAGCCTCGCCATAGGCATATAAGAACCCCAGTCTTTACCCCGTCATAGCAGATACTCTACACCACCACCATCATGTCCTACAACAGCGCATCCTACAACAACGACGACGACAACAGCAGTAACCGAGGTATGTATTACCTTTCATAGCTCCCTTTAAAACTAATAATCCCCCAGACGGTGGCTTTGGTTCCAGCAACACTGGTGGGGGGCGCAGGGGTGGTAATTATTACTCTCATCATGCAATGGAGCTCTCCGTTTACTTAGTATAGGAGATGGCGATAACTCTACTCAAGACGGAAACTCCGAGAGTTATGGTAATGGGCTTTGTTTTATTTAAAGGCCATCAAGCTAAAACTCCGAGTAGGCGCTACATATGGTTCAGGGGGAGGAAACAGTGACTCGTACGGTTCTGGTAAGATATACAAGGAATGGGTTCTCTGCTGTGGTCTTACTTTTTTTCCTTGAATAGGAAACAACAACCGTTCTGAATCGGGTAAGACTGTTTGCACGTACACTTCCAGGCGATATATAAATTCATGCTTACCAGGTGGCAACACGCTTCGTGGATCAGATGACAATGATAGGTCTGGAGGAAATACTTATGGCTCCTCCAGAGACAATGATTCTTACGGCTCGAAGAGCAAAAGCGACAACTACGATTCAAGCAATAGCGATAGTTACGGCTCACGCAACAACGACGATAGCAACAATGACAGCTACGGGTCGGGGAACAAGAACAGTGATAGCTACGGCTCCCGCAACAACGACGATAGCAACAATGACAGCTACGGGTCGGGGAACAAGAACAGTGATAGCTACGGCTCCCGCAACAACGACGACAGCAACAATGACAGCTACGGGTCGGGGAACAAGAACAGTGATACCTACGGCTCACGCAACAACGACGATAGCAACAATGACAGCTACGGGTCAAGCAACAGTGACAGCTACGGGTCAGGCAACAATAACAGTTACGGTTCTGGGAATAACGACAGATCCGGGAACAGTAGCATCGGTGACCGGATCAAAGGAGCTGCTGTAGATTTTATAAAGAATTCTGGAAACAACGACAGATCCGGCCTCGCTGACCAGGTAGAAGGAGCTGCTACGGATTTCATAGGGAACGTTGTTCGTAATGCTACTAGCGGGGACAGATCTAAAGTGAGTTCCGACTCGCTAAAGACTAAACAATACCCACTCACCAGTATTATTCTTTCAGGGATCCGACGATTATTAATTAGCATGCCGTAGCTTGAATTGTTGTGGCGTTGTACCGTGAATCATTGAAATAAACTGTGTTATATTAGCATTCTCTACACGTGCAAATGACGTATCCTGTTGATGTGGGAGCAACACTTGAAACCTGTGACTCATTTGCTCAGGACTAATGATCACAGATAGCATTAACGTGATTGAAATAGATCTGAAAGACATACAAAGTCAAAGATATTGTCCAGTGTCTCATACTCATTCAAAGTATATTGCTAGCAGAATCCAAAGAAGGCATCGACAATGGCACCTACTGATCTCGGCATGCGACGTCAGCGCCTGCCGCCACAACTTTTTCTTGGAGTCCGATATTTACTGTAAGGTCAAGTATCAGTCTTACCACTGTCATCATATTTGGCTTTTGGGACGTACCAACAACCTATCGAGGATTACGATATTTTATTTTATTTTGGCGGTATTATCTTCAACGTTTGGTATATACATTTAGCGTTAATGGAGGAGACAGATACCATGAGCACTGAAACAATTACCCAAGCAGCCCAGAGGAAGGTGGACGCCCTTGCAGAGGGTGATGTCGATTCAAAGGATACGGACGTGCGATATATGGCCTATGCGTCGCGTTTGCGGACAGCCCTCCGTGCATCCACAAGATACATTGCATATGTGCGTTCACCCGCGCGCTTCGCATGGAAATCCATATTAACTGTAGAAATGCAATTCACCTGTTGTAACCTGCTTGCGTAGACAAGTGACATAGGAGAGGCCTTTCGCCCCGTGGTGAATCCAAGGATTGTAACTGCAGCATACGGGATCTCGTGGGTTTATCTCGTCGGGTGAGCATTGGCCTCTATTCTGTAGTTCGCAGCATTAAGAACGACATATCTCACTCTCAAGGGACGTGTCTTATGAAGCATATAAGGCCCATCGGCGTGGGCCAACGCCTTTAGAAGCAACCCACTTTTCAGAACCGACACGAATTGGTCTCGTGGCCGTCGAGAGAGGAGTATTTCAAGCCATCGCATCTATGTAAGTTTCCCTGTAGTGGAAGTTCGCCGTTCTGACACCGGAGCCATCCAGGGGGCTGCCGGCTCTCACGATCCACACTGTTGTCTCGCAAACCAGCAAGATCTATGCCAAGCACGCTAAAAGTGTGAAAGTCAAGGCTTGGGGTCCCACTCTAACTGGCTTGGCGGTCGTCCCCGTTCTACCGTATCTGTTCGACAAACCAGTGGAGCACGCTACAGACTTTGCATTTGGCTGGATGAAGAGACAATGGTACGAAAACGCCCCTCCCAGTTCGGCTTCAAAAAATAAGGAGCTCTAATACATATGCTTTTGTACCGTGTTGTTACTTGTTCCTATCACGATGTGGGTGGCGTTACAAAGCTGTCAAGGAAGCGGAAGTGCGGCATGCGTAAAAAGTGAGAATGAGACAATGATCGGTGGCAACATCAATGTGTTTGACCCATCGTCTCATCGCAGTCTTCATCACTAACGACACGCAACCCTTACTGTTGTTTGAAATAGTCTCTCATACGTCCAAGTGTGGAGGTAGGCCGCGAGGCCAAGAAGGCTACGCATCTCTAGGTTGGACATTCAAATAGACTCGGATATACAAAACGAACCAGATCACATCTCAGGGGTATATATACCTCAGTCGATTCACCAACTGTGTCGACTGAGGCATGTCGCCCTACTATTCTCGTTTTACCCCTAGCTAATTCATTGTGCCGTAGTTAACTATTAACACCTGTTTTGCGCCGTACTTCAACAGTTGTTGCTGGCCCGTTTATAACATCCATTGATCACTCACCGGTGGCCATTGGACAGCTCATACCAATGTGCCATCATGCACAGCTGATTTTGGTTTTACTCTTCTGACAACTAATGAGTGGTCTGATCTGTGGTGTCACCTTTCGTATAGAGTTACCCGGTTCTATCACGCCGTCTGATCCGCACGCCTACTTTATAAGCTTGCAACCGACCCATCGGTCCTGGGCTTGTATACCTTGGATATTCCAAGCTTGTAGCACTCTGTTTTAACTAACTTGTTCAGAGTCAGGGACGTTACTTAATCTGTATTTGGTTGGATAATGAAACAATATGGTGCGTAAACGCCACTTCAAGTTTTGATTTCAAAAAGTAAGGAACTCTGAGCCTAGCATACACATGCTATTGTACACATACAATCCCAATGTAACGATAACGACACCCAATCTGCTATTACCCAGGGCATCGTAGCACTCCACGAGATATTTTTCACTCCGTATCACAGGGCTTGGCAGTGCATCAATCCATACTTAAACGCAAACTTGTGCGGTACTAAGATATATTGGATGCTGTGATGTGCTTGGTTTATTGTGCCGGCCAAGCGTAATATTCTGGAATAAAGAGATTATTTACCGCAGTGGGATCAAGGCCCAGAGAGTATGCCAGAGTCACAAATGGAGATGGAGATACATCAATATCTTTGAATCTTTGAGAACCTCCTGTGCCAAGTTCTTGTAGAGATCCGGATTCATGACAACTCTCCTCGTGTGGCCGTTTTTGATTATCCCTGGTTTCCTTGGGTGGTGGCACGTCTCTGACTACTTTAGTGCATTCCAGGAGTGTGTACATTAGGGATGCAGCAGGCCAGGTTGCCTACACAATGCTCGGGAGTAATTCATTGGCAAAGCCGTCACCACCTACCTTCATCTCTTGCAGAAATGATAAGCATGTATTTATACCTGCTTTTGCTTGGATATCTTCGGGACGCATTTGAACTACAAGAAACTGTAAGGATTGTGAGCTCAAAACTTATGGTATATACATACGGATCATGATGTGAGTGGCGCTACAAAAGCTGTCAGGAAACTGCCAACGCGCGTAAAAAGAGAGAAAGAGACTGCACCCTGAAATCAGGAGGTAGTATACAAATAAAATAGGAGCGTGCTTGGCTCCAAATGTGGACTGGTATGTATGCGCTGGAAGTAAATACAAGGTTAACCCTTGGGAAGGGAGTAATAATGTACGTCTAAGAAATGAACATTTACCTAGGGTCGTTAAGTTGATAGCAGCAGTGGCACTAAAGTCGAGTGCTCTATGGAAATCAGGTGCAACAAGCTTGAGGATCTGTCAACAGATCTCGATCATGGGATGACAGGCTCACCGCTGTGGTTGCTCGCCAATTGTATCACGAGAAAGGCTGGTGGCTATGAGCTAAGAGTAGCGAAAGAGGTATACGCAAAACATACAACGAACGATGCACAAGGAGCGTCGCGCACCAATAGAACATGTGGAGGCAGAATATTTGAGGGGATGATACGGGTGAAATAGTTGACCTTAATGCCTCAGGCAGCTCCAAATACCATTTCTGTAACCTGTGTTCAAGATCAATAGCCTCTGAATATTTTTCGGCCATAGTCCTTGCTGATGTCACTGAATACAGCTTATGCAAAACACTTGAAAACAATTCGGCTAGATGTGGTACTCCGTTACAAAGACTGCTTTTCTTCCCAAGTCTACTTACCAAGGGACGCTACATATCGAAAACAACTTGTCATTCGACCAAGGAGTAGACCACATCCTTGTGTCGATGACTGTGTTCGGTGAGGCATCCATAGTCGCACATCTTCATGCTATAAATGAAGATCAGGATCTACACGCCATTTCAACAGAAACTATGCCTAATTACAGAGTCGATATCAGGGAGAATGACATCATAATCCTCATGGCGGATACGCGGGAGACGGCCTTTCGTAGTCAAGTCGATTTTGTGCCAGCCAGCAAATGTACAACCTCTTACCTAATTGCGCGGCCACAAGTCTGTCAGGCAATATTGGTAAAGGATGATCGGGTGATAATGACAAACATACGAGTCTATAATGACGAAACCGTACCAAATACAGCTTCGTACACGAAGGGTAGACGCCGAGAAGATATATTCGCCATCCGGAGCCCATCCATCTGCTCGTCGGTGGAGACCAAGATCCAGCGACTGCTTTATGTTTTAATGTGAACGAGACAAGAGAAAAAAAAAGAGTACCATTTGGATGCCGCGGGCTGACGGTTAGATCAACAAAGAAAAAAAATATCGAAGGAATATGGGATTACCTAGAAAAGGGGATACGTCTAAAGTCCCATCTATACCACCGAAATAATTTGATCGGTGGATCCATCACAAAAAGAAACACAGAAACTTACAGATCCCTATAGCTTGATAAGCTAAAATTAATAATGCTTGACAAGTAGATATGTGACTGGAGGAAGATATGCCGTCTTCGCTATCGTCAAAAGCCATTACAATTGAGCCAAGCCCTGAGAAATACCTGCCAATATCTTCGCATCTCTCAGGTACCTCATACCTTGCAAAGCCGAGTCTTGAGGTGACCGGTGACTGTACTCTGCTTCATCATAACATGACGCTAGGGCGAATATCGACAGAAGGAGTAACTTTTTGGGTCCACTGGAGCTGAGCCTGTCCCTAGGGGGCCGTCGATGACAGACTATTAGCAGTTGCTGGAGACATCACTTACGTGGAGCTCCAATCATCCCACAGCTCAGCCCGATCCATGACGGGGAGGATGGGATGGACGTAATGGAAATATTGTCGAAGGAGCCTTTCTTGCGTGGACCGGGAGGGTAGGCGAATACTATCGCCGTTGTCTATACAGGTGGCATTATTCGTCGGCAGACGGTGCAGCATTTTGGGAAACCGCCTGAATCAATATTTACTAATGAGCATAGTCATGGCGGGACGGAAAATACCAAGTTTGTTGCGAATACAACATATCAGACCGCGGATATCGTGATAGCAACGGTAATCCACTGGATTCACCAAAGCATCTGACCTATTGGGAGCGTAAAGAAAAGGACATTTGCTCATAGACACCATAACCCAACCTGCATATCGTCGGTAAGCGACAACTGCCCAACACCGGACACATCCAGGGGCACCATCTCAGGCGGGAATTCTAGCAAGTTCGAGATATGAAGGAATGCAAGCCACATATTGAATGCTCTCACCGCTTATATTTGGGTCATAGAAAGAATGCTGACTACTGCCTTGAACACCCGTGGGCTCGTCCATTTCTATGCGACGTTTCTGACGAGGGCCACCTTCCCAATATGAATCATTATGAGAATTACGGCGGATCGATTGGTCATTGAAGGTCGCTGGCTCGGGAGAATGATTTCGCACGGCCAAACTTTGCGTAAGATGGTCTTGCCATGCGTATGACGGTGCATTAAATACCGGGACACCTTTAAAAGTGGCGGTTTTTAATACAGAGGGTCTACAAAGTCCTCACATTCTTACCATTATCGCTAGAGTAGATTACTGCACCGTTTGACATCTGCTGCTGTTCTTTGTCTGGTCTCCTGCGATTTCGTGATGTTGTGGCCACCGCTTGTTCAGAGCGCCGTCGTCCCTGCGGTCCGAAAACGCTTTTGCTGACTCTGGTGATTATCTTTTCTGCCAAACTATCATTGGATAGGGTATTGACAATAGAATCGGCCTGGGGGGAAGAGATAATTGCTCCTAGTAAAGCCTCTGCTTCATGAATACGACTTTCCAAAGCAGTCAAGTATCTGTACCAGAATAAATTCAATGACATTCACAGTTTAACTGGTCATTACGAACCCCTTAGGTGGGCCTCTTTTGTGTGAAGGTCCTGGGTACAATATTAAGACAAAGACATACGACAGAGCGCTTGGATTCGAGACAAACCAGCATAGGTACACACTGACACGATTAAGCTGGCATATAGGCTACATTATTTCAGACTCACCTGTATTCGCGAATACACAGGCTTTGCATGGGCCATTATCTGGAGAAGGGTTACAGCGACTCTAGTTGGAATACCCAATACCCAATTCAGCACACAACTCTGCAGAGATAGAAACACAATCTACCTTAGATCTTCTGCATTGATCACACGCTATAAACACCTATTCCTTTACTACAGTGTAATTAGCATTCACCTAGCAGATGGACTTGCCTCTTGAATTACGCTTTCTCAGATTCTCTCTGTTTCTATCAGGCTGTCTGGGCCAGTGATCATCAGAGTGTTCGTCTTGAAGGTCATCCTCATTGGTTGCCTCGGACACTGCATCTTGAGACTGAGACATGCACCTTCGAATCACTGATGTAGTTGAACTTAGGAAAGAAAAGCAAACCACAAGGGAGGGTTCGGAACGTGAATCCTTCCAAATTAGGAAACTCCGCATTCAAATTAGGCAATTTCGCTATGTGCCACGGTTTCGTGACAAGTGTGACGTGTGACCACACGCTTGTGTGGTTCCAATTATATATACATTTTTATTACTATCTTAACCCATACCCTTTGGCCTCCAGAGTATGGGTATGTTATCACAAGGTATCACAAGGTATGGGCTATCACAAGGTATGGGTTACCACAAGTATGAGTTATCACAAGGTTTGATTGTATTCTATAGGCACTGATGTTAAGTCACTCTTGTTGAGAGTGACAACTCAATGTCCGACTTTCGGGGGGCCTTTACTATCTTCCATGCCCCTGATCCAGAAGTCTACGTGATGACATAGTCTCGGTATGGGGGCACTGTTTGTCCGGTATTGGGTTGATAGCACAAGGAGACTCTTGGGATAAGAGTACTGTTTGCCTATCATGTTGTTGGACCATCATTTGAGAAGTAGATGACTGATTATGCCATGTAGGAATGTAAGATCATTGACATCCGGTTGGCATCGGAAGGCGTTGTATAGGAGTTGGACTTCAGTCGGAGTAAGTTGTTGTTCAAGGCTTCCATTTCCAAGGGATACCAACAATAGCAGCAGAAGGAAGCAAAGAATGATAAAGAATTGTACTGCGCGGAGTAGCGGAGTCAGAATTCAGTCTGGAGGCAAGGTGTTACAGATAAGCTACTTATAATCTTTACATGTATCCTATCTGTTTCTTATATGAATTCCAACAGGTCTGTGAACAATAAAGTTCCCAATTAAGCACCTGCCCCAGTATTAAGGCAAAACAAGGGTACCAACCAGTAAAACTCGAATTCACATCAGATCGCAGATTCTTGACGTCCAAACGCTTCTAGCTCCCTGTCCAGATCATCCTGAGTTTTCCGCGCCTTTTTCTGCTTCCTTCGAGGCACGGCACGTTCATCATCCCAAGCTCGCATCCCAAACACTTCTGCATCATAATCGGTCCGGCGCCGTCTCATTTGAGCAACTTCTGCATTGTGCAGCCATCGCCCATCTGAATCTGTCTGGTATTGTCGCCGCGGATTATCTCGATCACTCCGAATATCTGGTCTCTTCAAAGCCTTGGCTTCACGCCTTCGACGCGGTGATCTTGATCTCGATGTGCGTCGGGTGCGTTCAAGTAAGGAAGGTCGCGATAACAACTCGCCGTCTTCTTGACCAGCCTCCACATTTTCCAGAACCAAATCATCATCACCACCTGCTAGAAACGCATCCAACTCGTGATCCAAACGGCGACGCCTCTCGTCTTCATTACGTTTACGAGCATCTACGTCGCTGCTTGGCCTTTCCAGAGACAAATTAAACACTTTGTTTCCATCTTGGAAGCTGTCCAATTGTGCATCGAGTCGACTTCGGGTGACCTCATCGTTTCCGTTGCGGATACCCACTGGTTTTGACGATCCCGGTATTACATTCTTTCCCGCAGACTCACCAAATTTCTTGTAGAATTCACTTTTGTCTCGTGCACCCCGCTCTTTGACGTCGCTCGGGCGGGCCCAACGCACTTGTATGGACTGTTTAAGTATATCCGACTTTTTGGTACCTAAATGGGTCAGCCTCAGTGTGATGTCCAACTGTTGAATACTGGCATAACAAACAACCTAGGACTGAATTGATACGATCTTCAATGGGGTACAGAGCCAGCGGAACAGCATGCGCGAAGTGAAGCAATTCGTCAACACCATCAAGCTCCATACCCATCATTTCACCATGAGTGGCAACTGTCTGTTTGCACAGAGCATTGAACGCATGTAATGCTCCCTTTCGATTGCTAAAAACCAAAATACACGTTTGATCATCCACCCATTCCAGACCTTGAAGTGTGGTTGAATAAGCGAACAATGATTTATTGCAGAATCATACCAATTGGGTAGGCGTCAAAATGGGTTGCATACGCAAAAACACGGCTCGTTGGCATCTGAGTAATGGGTGGTCCTTGTAAAAGGAGAGCATTTGGTCGATAGGGTATATCTGCACGAAAGATCGGAGGCCATAATATCATTCCCAGACCCAGGAGCGGTCAGTGCATAAATCCAACCTGCATTGTCCGCAACACTTGTCTCTTCCTCAGCCTTGTCTTCATCGTCATCTACCCTTTTACGCTTAAATGAATAAATATAAGTCATAAATTAGCTACTTCGAGCATGAAAGGAATAGCAGACAGACAAACTTTCTTGGAAAGGGAGTCCTCGAAAAGGTAAATTCTGTTTCCAATACGTTCCTTCAGGCTAGTCTCTGTTGCTGAATCGTCCAATACTTGACGCTCGTATGGTGTATCATCATAAGATAGTGGATCAGCAAAGCCAGCTTCGTCGGCCATAGCTGGCAAAGGTTCTGTACTTGAATGAGGATTTCGGGCGTTGCGGAAGTGTAACTCAGTGGCGGAGCGGGATTTGAAACTGACTGTTATTCATGGCAGACGAGGAACCTCAAGTTATCAACAAAAACAAGAGGCATAGGAAAGAGAAGCGTAAGCATTACAGTCTGTATCACGGTCTTGCAAACTTATATGGGAAATAATAGCTTGGGATACGGACGATATCGACCAGTAAGTCTGCAAGGCTTGTCTTTTTGACTCCTGTCATTGATGTGTATGCAGTGTACGTGAAATGACATCCATGTGTACAACAGAAACTGTAGCCTCCCATAGTGGCATGTGGACGCATTCAAGCCGGAGGACAACGTAGCAGGGCCTTTCGCCACCGAATCTTCTTTTGCAACCCTCTTCCCGAGGTATCGAGAGAAGTACCTCCGCGAAGCATGGAGTGCTGTTACAAAGGGTTTGGATGCACATGTGAGGCTAATAGATAATAGCTAAGATATATACTATTGAAACAGAACACTCCAGGGAATCGCTTGTACTTTGGACCTGCTTAACGGCTCAATGGCGGTACGAACCACTCGTAAAACTTACGACCCTTATATCGTTTTCAAAGCACGGGATATGATCAAACTTTTGGCGAGGGGTGTAGCTGTTGGCCAAGCGGTCAAGGTATTGGACGATGGGATGGCATGCGATATTATCAAGATTGGGAATATTGTGCGAAATAAGGAACGGTTCGTAAAACGAAGGCAAAGAATAATAGGGCCAGATGGAAGCACTCTCAAGGTGTGTTAAAATCCCCTACAATAGGTTTCATTACAATTTTAACAATTATTATGTGACAGGCCATCGAATTATTGACTTCATGTTATGTTCTAGTGCAAGGAAGCACTGTGAGCGTAATGGGTCCCTACAAATCACTGAAGGAAGTTCGGCGGATTATTCTGGATTGCATGAAGAACATACACCCAATTTACCGAATAAAAGTGATATTCCGCCTATATTGCCTGTACAAATACTCAGCTAATTCCGACAGGAACTCATGATACGACGAGAATTGGCAAAGGACCCCAAACTCGCCACAGAATCTTGGGACCGTTTTCTCCCTCAATTCAGGCGGAAACACCTCACTACAGCTCAGAAGACTGCCAAAAAGAACGAAAATCTAGCTGGGAAACATGCTGCTCGTGTGTTGGCTGCGACAAGTGCAGACGCACCGCCAAGTAACGAGCATTCTGCGATTGAGAAACCCAAAAAGAAAGTCTACACACCATTCCCACCGCCTCAGCTACCCAGAAAGGTACACAGACTCGCGAGTTGCAAATTATGGTGAGCTAATTTATCATTCTAGATCGACAAGGAACTGGAATCAGGCGAGTATTTCTTGAAACCGCGGGAGAAAGATGCGCGAGAGGCTGCAGCACGAAAACAAAAGGTTCGCCACAGGCAGACTTGACATGACATCGCTAATATCGGGATTTTAGCAAGCCGAGTCTGCCAAGAAGCGACAGGCCGAACGTGCGGAAGCGTATGTAGCGCCGGTGGAAGAGGTGGAGGCGACGGTAGAGGAAAAACAAAGGTTGAAGAAGAGGAAAGACAGGGAAGGGGAAACAACAGACTCAGAAGTCAAAAAGAAGAAGAGCAAGAAGAAAACCAAACAGGGGGAGGGCAGTGAAGCGTAAATTGTGTTTACCTAATATATGAATTTCCACTTTGGGACTTACGCTTGTGTCCACTCACCATTCCATTGTCTTTCATGTCTGCTGCTGCTGCAAAGCTAGAAGATCTCAGAGGGAGGCGGGGTGTTGAGATAGGTCAATCTTTCATCAAGGCGTGGAATGAGAGGACTGGAAAGACCACAAAGCGATCGAAAGACTATCCTAATCCCGAGTTCTACTCGCTCCGCTGTGCGTTCCAATAGCCACTGTTGTTCTCAAGAATAGCTGAAGCAGGTTTCATAACGAAATCACAGATGCCTTCCAGCCCGAGTCGATAGACAACGAGGGTGCTGGCACTCTAGCTCCCAAAGGTACTGGCGAGGGACACATTTATGAACTTGAAAGACCTTGTCTCAATGTAAGCTTCGGGTCGCATGTTATTTCACCCAGTTCTGATATATTATTATGGAAGGGCGGGGAACCCCACCGCTTTACTGCGGTTGAACAACCATCCAAAGAGTGGGAGTGTATCCTACTTTGGGACCCAGACACCCAGGTATGGTTTACATGTACTAATTATTATCCTGACCATCTTCCTAACCCATCTGGAAGACACTCAAGCTTGAGAAGCTTGAATCCAACTTGAACGTCAAGTTACAGAAACCCGGTGGAGCGGCGAGCAGCTCCAGTCGAGCCAAACCAAAGCCCGCCAAAGCCAGCACATCTGTCCAGAAGGACGACAAGGAGTTTGAAGATATTGAGAGGGCATTAGCTGGCGATTCCGATGCGGAGGGCGAACCTGATGACGAACTTATTCAGACGTTGTTGGATCAGATTCCAAAAATGCGGGAGACAGAGGAGGAAGAGGAAGAAATGGAGCCTGTAGAGGTTGAGCCCCCGCCGGCTCCCGTTAAAGTCAAGGCGCCATCTAAAGCAACATCTAAAGCAACATCTAAAGCAACATCTAAGGCAGCACCAAAAGCACCCAAAGCAGCACCCAAAGCAGCACCCAAAGCAGCCCCCAAAGCGAAACCTAAGCCTCGAGCCCGGACGACCGCTACTATCACATCAAAGAGAGAAGCCGAGGACGGGGATGCAGACGAGGAAGAACTCAACTTTGGCCTACCAACCAAACGCTCACGATCGACAAACGACTCAACGCCATCCAGCCTGGCCAATTCCGGGCTCGCCTTGCCCGCGCTTCCCCCACAAACCCGCCACACACAGCCGACACCATCTGACCTCCTCCAACCGCCTTCAGCAGTGCGCGTGACCTATCCAGATTCCGCCTCCGATTCAGACGCGGACATGCACGAGGTGGAAGTGGCGCCAATTGAAGACGAGACGGAGGCATTTGGTGATGTCGTCGACGACTTCCTGAACGCCATGGACGTCAGAAGCGACTCGGGTGACGACGAGGGCATGGAGGCTGTTCCGATATCACCGGAAGGAGAAGGTGCTGCCACCCAGCCGCGACCACTCACCTTGAACCAGATTGCGGGAGAAGGCCAGTATCTGATTTGTTGCATGCTCCCTAAATAATCTAATTTGTGTTGTTTAGACCATTTAGCGAGTGACGATGACGACGATAGCTCGAGCGGAAGCGACGATAGTGACGACGACGACGATTGAGCTCCGCTGCAACCAATCTCGCTTTGCTTTTTAGATTTATGTATGACGATTAATCACTATCGCACGATGTATGTTTGTAGGGGGGATGTATAATTGCATGGCATGGCAGTTTCCTGGCTGCTTTGAAATAGATCTACTTAAAAGCTGATCTGACAATCTTGATCGAGAAATTCATTCGCCCTCATACCCTTGAATAATTTCAGTTTTGTTTTCCATCGTCTAAAAGTTCAGAAAAACCATTCGCCAGCGATCAATATACTCCGCACCCAACATTTGATAAAATCGCTGAACTGATATGAACAAAATATCAACCCAGAATTAAACAAGGGTCAGCGTGAATTACTAGTCACCAGTGACCAACGCAGACCAGCTTTTGAATGACCCTTTCAATCGTAAAATACCAACTACACATCTATTGTGTCCTTGCCAGTCCACACACTCTCACCACAACTCCCCGATTATGAACTCGAGGGGAGGTTTGACCACCCATTAATCATGATGTTGCCGTCGGCACCCATGCCAGTAGTCAGGATGGGGCCAGGGGTTGAAGAGCTAGGGGTTGAAGTGCCAGCACTCGAGGCAACAGCGCTTGCCTCAGCAGGTGAAATATCAGACGTCTGGGAACTCGGGCTTGACGACGATCCCGGGCGGACGAGCTGTCCAACGGCCTCTGGAGTCTGATCAATGAATGTCATAACTGGGCCAGCAACAACGGTCGAAGCGCTACGCTTAACGGGATTGTTGAGCAAGGGCTGTGTGTCATTAGTGATGAAGACTGCGACGGGGCCGTTGACGAGGGATGGAACAACACATTGGGCGAGTGGGAGTGAGATCGTGTTGACATTACCACCGATCATCATCTGACAGCTGAACGCCTACATCGCTGCGTTAGTCTACGAAACTGGCTAATGAGCGGATGACGCACGCTCGTGTCTGACGGCATTCCCTGCCAGTTAAATGTCAACGATGTCCCTACAGCAACCGCGCCCGTGTTAGTAACCGACAAAGCAGTGTTCGCTGGGGTGTTACAATGAATAATACTGCTGCATGCCATAACTTGAACTGGGACGTACCAGGGATGCCCAGGTCACATCCGCTAATGAAGGGGCCGGCGATCGCGAGAACCTCAGAGGGAGTGAAGGCCAGGTCGAAAGCTTGAGGAATCGCAGTGCCAGTACCAGACATCAAGTTAAGAATGGTCTGATGACGGGCTTCAACGGTAAGGATACTTCCCGCAGCGGAGAGGATTTGAGGGTCAGAGATGAGTGACGCCGCACCGAGGTACTTCATAAACAGAGACATCAGATTGCATCAAGGACTCGGCAAGAATTGAGCCTACAGCAGCCACTCCAAGATTTTCAACTACACGGGCAGTAGCAAGCATTGTTGATACATCAGTAAGAACACTGTCGAAGCTGAACTGGCAGCCACTGGGTGCTGATGCCCCGAGAGCGGCGAGTCCACCCTATAGGATGCCAGATCACTGATTAAGCACTAGCAATGTGAGTATCAAAAATTGCTCACGCTTAAGCTGAATAATGAAAGGAGTAAGAGTCAGTTAATAGAGGTTGGAAAATTCTGACTTACAAGGTTAAATGGGCGTTCTCATCTTTGAGGATATTCCTAGTGATCGATTGATTAATTCGTAGTACATCGGCTAGCAGGGAAAACCTACGTGATCTGTTGTGTCGCAGCTAAAGTGCTGGAGAAACCGGCAGATTGGAAATCAGCATCTTGGAATTTAGCCAGAGACTGGTTGTAAAACTGGCTCTCTAGCGACTCGAGGACGGAAGCGAATTCTGGGTGATTGAAAGGGGATTAGTTACAACAACCACTTGTAGATACAGCGCAGGTCACTCACGCAACACTGTCTGATCAATGGCAGCAGCAGCTCGGGTATACTTGAGAGGGCCAGCTTGGGCAAGAAGGGGCAAAGCAGCCAAAACTAGAGCAGAGAAAGAGCGCATGACTATGAGCAAAGAATAGAAGTAATAAGAGTCAGTAGATGTGAAAGAATGAAAGACGTTGAAGAGGGCGCTGCCCAAAGGAGAGAAATAAGGCGAAAGAGGGGGCGGGAAGGGTGGGAAGCGGTAGCAAGAGGGATACGGAGCTTTATAGCGCCATGATCTCGGTCATGGCGGGGATTCAAATCTGATCACTACGAGGAGTTGCCATGGTGGTTTACCGATTTTTTCCAGTTAAGACATTACTGTGACATATGATAAGATATATATATATATGTATTCCAGCTATGACATGCTATGAGAAAAGTACATGATATGCAAGGAGTTGCGGTTCAAGTTGTTGCTGGGGTACTGGTGGCCTTGATATCGCTGTGCTTGTTTGAAAATGCTTGATTAGCGTGGCAGTTCTGCTTTGACAACCGCGCATCAAAATCAACCCGTTACTTTGGTTGGCGATGTCGTTTGCAGCGTCAAGGACCCAAGTATAGTCTTGCAAGCCAAGGTCATATCTCGACGGGACAGGCCAACAGTAGTACTTTGACTGATAATTCTATTCCGCCATCAGGTTCTGACACGAGCCACCCCATCCGATGTGCAGCTGCATCAATGATCTCAGTAACTACAACGATCAAGTCGTGGGAACATTCAATGATCCTATTTATAGATCCTCCTTAATGCTTGCCACATCCTCTAACCCTCAATCGGAAGCTGGAGCGACCCTTCACGATGGTGATACCGACCCCATACCCGACGAGGGTGATACAGAATCGTCCGCTATCGATTACACCGAAGACCAGGGTGATGAAGACGGATGCGGAGAGAACGCTACAAAAGTGGTGCAGCCACTTTCTGCCGAGGCCTTAGCAGAATTTAACGCTGCACAAGAACGAGCTGGCATTATTTATATATCTCGCATCCCGCCGGGCATGCGCCCAACAAAAGTGCGCCATCTTATGAATGGGTACGGTGAAGTTGGTCGGGTGTATCTACAACAGGAAGGCAAGCAGCGGGATTCTCACTCATGGCTTGTACTGATGATGACCAGTGTAGATGCTAAACGCGCATATTTAAGACGAAAGCACACGTCGACAAAAAAGGCCCACTACACGGAGGGCTGGGTAGAGTTCAAAGACAAAAAGGTCGCTCGATCAGTAGCAGAGATGCTAAACGCACAGCCTATTGGCGGCAAAAAGGGCACGAGATGGAGAGATGACGTCTGGACAATGAAATACCTTCCACGGTTTAAATGGAACATGCTCACGGAGCAAGTCGGTGAGTAGTTGGATATGTCTGCCTGCCCGCGTCGCTCAACACCCCAACAGCCCATGAGGCCGCACTGCACACTGCCCGCCTTCGAGTAGAACTTTCGCAGTCACGCGCGGAACAGCAAGACTATCTTAAACAGGTGGAACTTGCCCGTGTTCTTGACAAACGGGCTGAGCGAAAAAGAAAGGCTGGCGAAGAGGTTGCAGCGCCACCAGCAAAAGTAAGGGCGACCGAACAAGGGGGCAGACCTCGACCTAATATAACTAAGAAGGGTCCGGAGAAGGTCCCTACGGCGGCAGCAGCAGATATATCCCATGTAATAAAAAATATTTTCTGAAATACTTATTCTAGTGTAATATGGTCCGTGCGCAGTAGAGAGTAGAATTCCAGCTCCGCAAGCGCTACCCTTAGGGAGTGTTTCCCCAGCACAGAATTGGCACAGTTGGCATTGAAAGTAACTGTGTGCGCGACCAGCCTGTGTTGCGTGTTGCTCTTGCTCTTTTTGAGGTCTGTTATTCTCTCTCATTATGCTCGCTCCTTGTCTCCTCCAGCCTCTATCTCATCCTCGGTCTCTCGCTTCACTATTTTATCGCTTGAAACTCATTCGCTCTCATCTAAAAAGGACCTTTTGATCTCTCGTTTTCTCATTTTTTCGATCTATACTCGACCACAATGGCTTCTTGGCCAGCTCAGCCATACGCCCACGACCCTGGTCGCCGTGCCTCCCGCTCTCGTAGTCCAAGGAGGCGGGACAGCGCTGCCTATCCCGATCTCGCGCCCCACGACTATCCACCTGGCAATACAAATTTCAGTGGCCATGACGCTGATCACAGGAAAGCGTGGGACGAGTACTACGAGAGGCGCGGACGGGGCAGAAGTCGTAGTCCAGGTGGTGACGAAGGTACACAATGTGCCCGCCTTTGTCTCCTGCTCACTCGTGTCATTTTTCTGTTTGCATTCCAGGTCGCAAACGTCGCAGGTCTCCTTCGCCGTATGATAGAGACAGGTTCGATCCCCGGCCCCGATACGGGGATGATTATGGTAGGATGACGCGTTGTATCCTCGATGGTGTTCGTATAATGTTTTTCTAGACACGCACTCGCGATCTTATGGATATGCATCACCCCGTGGTAGAAGCACCTCTTACAACCAGTCGTATCCCCAGCATCCCCCTCCTGGTGTGACACGCTCTGGTCGAGTGCCTGTCGATCCGTTTACTTTTCAACCTCACCCAGCTACATTGCGCCAATATGCCGAATGGTTCCGGGCTAACTACCCCAAAGAAGCAAAGGACGAGGATGATGCAGACCGGGCGTCTGAAAAAGAGGCAGGCAAAAAAACGCGTGATGGCATTCGAGCTCGGTGGGAAAAGTACAAAAAGCAGCATGGGGCCATTCAGGTATATGATATTCATTAGTTACAAAGATCCGTTTCAATCCTTTTTATAGCTTCAGACGTTATTTGACCATCACAAGAAATCTCCCTGGTTTTCCGAAAAGTATAACCCCTCTCTAGAATGGACGAACTTGCGTGCACGTGTCAGGAAGGAAGGGTGGAAAGGCAGGCCAGAACAGTTTCTTAAAGACCTCGACGAGGGCAAGCATGATCCTAAGCCTGAGCCGGAGTCTCCAGTGAAAGATGATAATCACGCTACTGGTGACGACAAACCCGCGGTTAAGCTCGAAGATGCCGAGATCGACGAAGATGGTCCTGAACATGCGGCTGATAGCAACGTTAAGAGTGAAACTAACGGCAAGACAGCGAATCAGAATGGGCGTGGTCTACGCGAGGACGACGTGTTAGTCTCTCCAGAAGGCAACCAAATCGCCATTAGGACCATCCCACCTGACATTGGTCGACAAAAAATTGAAGAGGTATGTTGAGTAAAAAATGTGGAGGAAAACACTGATCCTACCCGCTTTCTTAGGCCTGCCGCAGTGTTCCCGGCTTTGTTCACCTTGCATTAGGAGATCCTTTACAGAAGCGTCATTACTATCGTGCTGGTTGGATGAAGTTCAAGGAGGACTCTGATATAGACACCGTCGTCACTCAGATAGGAGAAAAAAAGGTATATATTTTTTCGTTTTTTTCCCATTCTGCAAACAACTAATTGAAATTGCCATTTTTCAGATTGAGGGCTTTAAACTCCACGTGAATCATGTCGCACATCCATACTTTGCGCGACAGCGCCAAACGCCGGAGGTGGCCAACACCCCTCATCGTATTGAAAAAGACCTTCAGCAGATTAGACAGCTCGCACTTGTTCTTGAGGATGAGTATATAGCGCTCAGGGAGTTGAAAGACGGTGCGCCTGAACCCAAACCCGAGGAGACTAAGTCTACTGTCAAACAAGAGGAAGAAGGCGATACAATTATGGCCGAAAACGGTGCTGCTGCAGCCAATGGGGTCGACCCTGCCATCACTGAGGAGTCTGAAGTCCCAGTTGAACCGTTCGAGAGAGGAAGTGAGGTTGTGGAGAGACGGCTTGAGAAATTGTATGCAGAGATGCAAGCTCAACAGGACATTGCCGAAAGTGACGGGGTTGATACTGTTTTCGAGGTAAAAAAGGTGCGTGATCCATTACTATCTGTTAAAAATATTGTCCAGTGTATTTAAAAATCATTATTTGGTTGCTTCAGTCACTGCTTGCCCTGGATATGTATTTGGCGTACCTTCGAGCAGCTTTCAACACTTGTTACTATTGCGTGGTTGTGTGTGATCACGTGGAGGAGCTGAACCGTAAATGTCCGCGGCACCTCAGGAAGCCCTTGGTCGAGAAACCTGTCGTTCCAACGGAAGATAATACTGATGTTAAAGAAGAAGAAGAAAAGCCGAAGGAGCAGTCAAAGGAGAAGGAATTCAGAGACAAGAACGACCGCAGATGGGAGAAAAGCGGTTTGTCATTTAACCCTTACAAGATGTATTGATCTTGATCGCTCTGTAGATGAGCGGTGGACTGAATGGATTGATTCCAAAATTGTTTTGTTGATTAACCGTTCGGGTGTAGATCCTCTTGAATATGGCGGGAAGAGTTTTGAAGAGTATGTCCAACCCATTTTTCTTTCCGTCGGCATCTCTGTTGAATGATATCAGTGAACTTCGCAAAGCTGTGGAGCCCCACATCAAGCAAGAGGATGAGGGCAAGTACAGGTGTCGCACTTGTAATAAACTTTTTAAGGCATCGTCATTTGTTGAGAAGCACGTTGCGAATAAACATCCTGAGCTCACGAAGCACCTTGAAGAGGTTAATATCTAACATCTGACACCTGTTCCTTATCTAATCAATCTGCCCAGTTGCCATTCTTCAACAACTTCGCCCTCGATCCTCATCACATTCAGCCTTACGCTCATCTTCCCCAGCCTGTGAACAACAACAATGCGCCTCCTCCGCAAGCATACGGTTTTCAGAGTAACCTTCTCAATTATAACCCAATTGACTACAACCGGCCTGGACCAGGCTTTTATAGTGGTTATCCCCCTCCAGCGCCATACCCCGTATATGGCAACGGTCCTGCGAATCCCTATGATTACCCTCATTCAGGGGCCTGGGGCGGCGCTCCCCGCAGAGATGATACCGCACCACGGCGTCTACAGGAACGTGTCGGAGGCTACGCCACGACAAGCTCACTCACATTGACAGGTGTTGAAGGTCTCCCTGCCAAACCTGCTACCTCCATGGAGCCCACCCAACCCTATCGTAGAGGGCGTGCCGCTACTGGACCTCCTCCCCCGCCTCCCCCAGATGCAAAGGAGGATCCTAGAGCGGCGACGGGCAAGAAAGTCAGCTATCACGATATGGATGATGTGGCTGAGGGCGATGTTGAACTGACGTACTAATGTGAGGTGTAGAGGATTTATTCAATCTTATTCTGGGTTTTCAATCGTTGTTGGTCTCCCTTCTGGCTTTGTGCCATCTCCCATTTTTTGTGTACCACCCTGTCGAATGAAGTAGTCAAATAAAGATAAGGCAAAACTTTATTGATGTGGTCTCAGATTTCTTAGGAATGATAATTAATCCAAACTTTTCTCACAAATGCTGGTGTATCCATACTGCTCTAGCCACTCTTAAATACTTTCGCACTCCCGTGCAGATAATTGTGAAAAGTCCTATCAGTAAATCAACCACTTGTCTAAACTCTTGAGACCCAATGGTTCGGTCGCTAAGTATTCAGGAGTGTCAAGAATGTAGCTCTAATATAATTTTTCTAGCGGTATACGTTACTTTGCACTATGGAAAGGCTGGAGATGTAAATCTCTGCAGGTCTGGCTATACCTCTTTCCTTCGCACACAAAAAACCGACGCCTGCCAATTGTCGTATTGAAAAGTGAGATGCTGAAGAAAATGACGTGCAGCACCTGCTGCTGCCATAACGCAGCTGCATAACAGGGCACGACTCGAAGAGATGGACCGTGGCACTAGCACCGTGACAGCTCATATCCGGGGTCTTGAGCTGTCCACGACGTAGTAGCCATCATTAGCACGCTTTGCATGTTTCAGCAGCTCCCGCCCGGAAGGCGGCAGGGTCCCTGACGACTCCCTCCTCCCTTGCAGATCGGCGGCGGGCGGCGGGCCATCCTGTGCTGCCGCCCCAATACTCCACGCAGAAGAATACACACGGCCACTCAGCGTGCTTGTAGCTCCGTCTTCTGCATGACAAGTCTCATTTGTACCGGACGGTGAGTCCGACGCAAGAGGAGCCATCCTCACGGCCTCGATGAGGCGAACCAAGTCCCCCATCTCCCGTTTTACTTTTGTGAAATGGGATGTCCCAGGCTCAGGAGGCACAAGTGCAGCGAGCGCATATAATCGCGTTAGACTCGCGTCAGAGAGCTCAGGGGATGGATATGAATTGATCAATTGGTGAACAGACCATGTCGGGGTTATGGGAACACAGTATTGGTCCACTTCTGGAGGGAAGTCTTTGGAAGGGGTTTCGTTGGAGGTTTTTCCAGAAGGGGTGTTGATCAAGGTACTCTTTGATAAACAACGACTGTGCGGCGGATGCACTCGAACCTCCCTGAGGGTACAAAGTATATAGCGAGAGTACATTTGGACTTCTGAAGTGACGGGCGCTACGCGCCTGCAAGTAATATCTTTGAACCTGTCTCAATTAAAACATGTTTTATAATTGAATATGTAAGGAAATTGCCATAAACAGTGTATCAAATGTCCTTCAGAAAAACCTCCAGTACAATAATATTAACACGATCAAAGCGACGGCTCCCAGCGGTGCATATTGTCGTAGCATCGCTTGCAGGTTGATATTCCGTGCAGCTTTACGATATCTCTCGGATTCGGAGCGAAGGGAGGTGGATAGGTGTGACATTTCTGTATAAGGAGGGCTGTCAACAAGGCGGATACTTGCGAAGATGCTGGATATACGCACTGTCTAGAGAATCTCCACGCCATAGAAGTTCCTCCATGTTTTTCGTCATAATTCTGGTTACATCCTGTAGATCTCCGTTCAATTTATCGAGGTTTGACCCAGATGATTCCGCTGCGGCTGTAGCGGTCCGTGTATCCTGATATAGACGAGCTGTCTTCGACATGAATGTATCTACATGCAGAATGAGCACTCATAAGCTTGTACCGGTGCAGGGAGACGGACCGAATCCGACAAACGCGTATGGCTTGCGCACGGAGTCGACCTTCGATCCGTACGACTGTGTGAATTCCTTGGAAAGCTCGTCGAGGTAGGAGAATGCAAGCTTTCGAGGATATGATTTTTCGGCAATCGTGAGATAAACGACGTTATCTAAAATAAGATAGCTGGAGAGATCAGCCTCAACGTGTGCAAATTGAGCAAGGTATTCTAAGAACGCACTGTAAGGTGTACGCGCCACTCTCTATCGAGCATCGAGGCTCGGAATTGGGAGTTATACGACGGAAGATAAGCTTTGATTGCTGTTTATGTTCTTGTAGTGTTTGTTCTGTCTACATATTGTTCACCATAAGCGAAACGGCATTCCAATGCATTCGAAGACTTACTTGCTCATCGTCAACACTAGCTGCCAGAGGTAAAGCATCAGATGCTCGTGCGATAGTAGTTGACCTGACCATGCTGAGAGGTCCTTTTAATATGCAACTTTCAGGACTCGTATGTCTTGTCGGTGGTTTCTTCACGATTTGACTCTATGAAGTGCAAGTTGAGTGACGTGTGGACGAGATCACGTGCATGGGCGCTTCTCTTGTCAAATATTCGGTTTCAATTATTTATCTCTGTGATATCGTCGTCGTGCTAGGTCGTAAGCTTTTCGATCTCCGCGCCTTTATTCACCAGCAGCCTGCCAACGTAAGGATGGCACCAGGAGTCTTTGATGTTAAAAGCCAGGTAGGTACTACTTCACATTTCTGCTACTACCTTTTTAGAGCACCCACAGCTTGTGTTCTATGGCCAATATCACGCCAACAAATATAATGTTGCAATACATATGCTCTTTGTCCCCATCATTCTATGGTGAGTGACAATTGTTTAATTGATTTAGAGTTGCATGCTCAACTCTATTTACATGCTACTATAGGACAGGTCTAATTCTGCTCTCTACGGTCCCGACATTCGGAGTTTTTACACCAGGCATAACTAGTATCTACTTGCCGTATCTCTATTTCGAATGGACGTGGGCTGCCCTTGTAGCGATATTGTACGGATCTTACTATTTCATACTTGAGCCGAGTGCTGCTGTACGTCTTATTCCTGTGGAGCTGTCATTGTTATAAAACTCATCAACCACGATATAAGGCCATGTATATGCCCATATTGACTACGATGCTATTAACTGCTGGACCCATCGCATCTGCACCATGGGGCATTAAATATGCTATTTGGATACAGGTGATCGCATGGATTGCACAATTCGCTGGCCATGGCTTTGCAGAAGGAAGATCGCCTGCATTGCTTGATAACTTGGTTGGAGGTAATATTTCAACGTTAATAAGATATCACGCATACTGTTGTTCATTCCTTTCATAGCCCTTGTATTGGCGCCATTCTTCGTCCACCTCGAAATTTTGTTCGCGTGCGGATATCGCCCTACACTCCACAAGGAGGTCAGGAATAGCGTCGGAGTTGAGATTAGAAAGTTCCGCAGTGAAAGAGCAACCATGGAAAGGGCAAAGCTTCAATGATGGTTGTTGTAATGATTTGTGTTCGCTCATGCCGTTTAACTAACTATATCATCCTTTACATTATGTATTTTATTAATGTGAAACGGTGCATAGAGTGTAGTTTATAAAGGTGTGCTTCTGGGTGCAACTGGAAGCTTTGGTGCTACCTCCTTCACTGCCAAGGTCTGCCTTCGCTTCTTGTGTTCTGCCAAACGCATCGCCCAGACGTCTCGATGCAGGACATATCGGTCATGGGTGGGTTTTATCGGCGCGCTCGACCCTGGAACAGGCACAGGAGTGGGCGGCGGCGGTGAAGACTTGGCCGATGGAGATGTTTCCTTGTCCTTGTCCTTGCCCTTGTCCGTACCATTATCCTTTGTGTTATCTTTCTCAGCGGTCTCTTTTTCTTTCTTCTTCCGCTGACGCTCCTCCCACTCTTCCCTCACACGTTTGATTTCCTCATCAGTGACTTTCTTTGCCTCCTTGGTGACATCCTCTTTGGGAGCCTCGATGCGCGTCGCAAATCCCTTGTCTGTAAGATGACCATCACAAGTATAGAGAAAATCGGTGGTATTGAGGGTTGCAAGAACGGTAGTAGTGGGGCGATAGCACATGTAGCATGATTTAGCTGTCGCAGCGGTCTACAGAACAATACGTTTTAATGCTGAATAGATCGAGACGAGACAAGCAAGAGCCTGACACGCTTATAGTATAGATTCTGGAATGTGGCCATAGTTCTTGATGCTTGGATGGCGATCAGTGAGATGTTTCCAGTAATGAAGCCTAAACCTCTGTACTCACTCTAGGTGTTTCCACGAAAAGCAAAATGCACTGTGGGTGTCCAAAAGAAGTGTGTGTGGTAAAATGGCTATCTATGGCGAACGTCATGACCTAATATGGAAGACGAACAATCAGCTTCGTGCGGTTACATAAATAATCAGAGTAATTAGCTGGGTGGGTGGCCGATTCCCAACAAGTAGTTCCCGCGATTGCAGAACCCCTCTCTTATTAATTCCAACTACGATCCTGCTACATAACTGATTGCCATGTCGTCTACTGTCGGAAAGACCATAACTTGCAGCGCTGCTGTTTGTTGGGCTGCTGGCGAGGATCTCAAGATCGAGCAGGTCGAAGTAGCACCCCCAAAGGCTCATGAAGTTCGCATTCACATTTTGCATACGGGCATATGTCACACAGATGAGTATACGAGGAGTGGCAAGGACTCTGAGGGCGTATTTCCAGTCATTCTCGGCCATGAAGGCGGTGGGATCGTGAGATTGCAGGGTTCTTCTCTTTCTTTCGTTCCCTAACCAGTTTCATCCGTTTCTGGTTCGTAGGTCGAATCGGTTGGTGAAGGTGTAACCAGTGTCAAAGTAGGCGACCATGTTATTCCATTGTACACAGCAGGTACCGACTTAATTGTCCACGCGTTGGGACTCTACCTAATTATTGTATCTATCACTAGAATGTCGGGAGTGCAAATTCTGCACGAGTGGCAAGACAAATCTATGCGGGAAAGGTTCCTCTACGATTAGATCCTATCATATTTCTTGTACCTAACATCTCTGTTCAGTCCGAGCAACGCAGGGCAAAGGTGTCATGCCTGATGGAACAGTCCGATTCAAATGCAAAGGCCAAGACGTCTTCCACTTCGTTCGTGACAGTACCCGTAATCCACCCTACACTGTAATGACGTTCTTCGTAGATGGGTACCTCGACCTTCTCGCAATACACCGTCGTAGCAGACGTCTCCCTTGTTGCAATCCAAAAAGAAGCCCCCCTCGACCGCGCCTGTCTCCTTGGTTGCGGCATTACTACCGCCTGGGGCGCAGTTGTAAAGCAACCAGGTATCGTAGGCTCAACTGTTGCAGTGTTCGGTTGTGGAGCTATTGGTCTGGGTGTCATTGAGACCTCAAGGCTGGTAAAAGCCTCTCGCATCATCGCCATCGATACCAACCCAGGCAAGGAGCCTTGGGCTAAGAAATTTGGTGCCACCGAATTCATCAACCCAAGTTCGTGATGTTCGATATTCGGGGGCAGAATGCTGTTTACATGGCTCTTTTCGTAGCTGAACTCGGCGGCAAGAGGATCCAAGACCATCTCGTTGAGATCACTGATGGTGGACTTGATTATACATTCGATTGCACCGGCAATGTAGCTGTCATGCGTGCAGCCCTTGAGGCGTGTCACAAGGGATGGGGCATCTCTACCGTCATCGGCGTTGCACCAGCTGGTCACGAAATTTCCACGCGACCATTCCAGGTTGGTTTACTCCGTTGTACCGGATTTCCCAAGATATTTCAATAACATCCCCGTCAGCTCGTCACAGGCCGTACTTGGAGAGGGGTGGCGTTTGGTGGCGTCAAGGGCCGTACTGAGCTCCCTGCTCTGGTTGACGGTAAGCACTTTGCCATGCATACAGTGAGACTCCCTCGTCGATCGCCTCTATATTAGACTATTTACAAGGCAAGATCAAAGTCGACGAGTATGTTACCCATCATCAAAAGCTCGACAGTATCAATGCAGGCTTCCATGATATGCATGTGAGCTTGGAAATAAAAATTACAACACAACCCACGTCTTACTGTCTTGTCTAGGGCGGTGACTGCATCCGCTGTGTCGTCGATATGTCCTGAATTGTAGAAGCGGTGCTTCATCTCTAAAACAGTCGTGTATTCCGTGTTAAGGGAATATTAATGTACGAGGAAAGAACAGTCATCGCGGGTCTGGAGACTCCTAGTATAAGAGACCTTGTAATCTAGACATAAAATGCTCGTGGCTTAAATCGTTTCCTGTTCGATCCTTTGAAATTAAATTAGAGTTTCAACTCAAAGTTAAACCCCTCTGTCAACCATTTGTCTCCCTGGTCGGGACCCAGCCTCCGAGCCAGTCAATGCTCTCCATAACACTCCTAGAGCCACATACACCTCCCGCCGTCTAAGTCCCGTTTTTCTCCATATCCATCCCGTAATGCCTAACACCGCTAATATAAAGCTCGCATCAAGAAGCAGCCGCCGTACAATCAGAAGCACGGGCGAAGAGATTTTGTAGCCACGTGCGCGAGCATATAGTCGATGGCGGGGGTCGCGTGGATGGGGATGGGGGTTCTGCTCTTCAATGGGGACATACGCAAGGAATAGGGTGAGCTCACGCAGCGATTCAACGATGCGTGTCATGGGGCCGGTAACTAGTGACCACAGACCCATCTGCGTCGGGTCCCACGCGCGGCCAGCGCCGAGGAAGGAATTAGAAATGTTGTTGGGGAGGAGCGACGAGTGGGATAATGTTGGATCTCGACCGCGCCCGCTGACAGACTCTAGCATCTCCACACGTTCCGTGAGCGCCGCGATATGTGCCTGAACGTTCTCCAACGCGCGTTCTACGGGTGGCCGCGGGTCCACCTGAGTATTTGGATGCATATTATTACGCTGAGATAAATGAAGTGGGCGAGATTGTGGGAGGGGAGAAGGTCCTGCTGATGAATGGGCGAGGTGCGCTGGATATGGCAATTTCTGAGAGTAAGACTCGACGGGGATATAAGTAGATACTGAGGTAGATGACGGGCCAGTCGGGGGTGAAGCCGATCCGCCGAATGCGGATGGGGTCGTAAAACCAGGTAAAGGTTGGGTAACTGGGACCATTGGTGGAGGGGAAAATGTCGAACCTGCCATGGGTGTGCGGTATCGCATGTGGGAAGAGAGGGAGGAGGGAGATCGAAAGCTAGGGTCCGCTTGGGATGGCAGGGGCCGAGGTTCGTCATGGCCATCTTCTGAAGCTTCCTCACCAGCTGCATCGTCATCTGTGACATCTTCCTCGGAGGTAGTGTTATAATCAGCGACTGCCTTCGGGTTTCGCCTCGCCGTCCTGTTCGCAGCGGCAGCAGACTCTGAGCCTGAAGAACCAGCAGGAGAGCTTCGTCCATTTTGGAGGGAAAGATGAGCATATGATTCTGGGGCACAATGCCGTTAATACGTCAATCAGTGCGGAATGACACGGTGATAAACCTCCGAGATTGCCATAGGCTTCCAGTTCATGCACTAATTCACGGGCGATGGTCTTGTCTGAATATTTGCGTAAAACCTGTATATTTATTGAAGTTGTTGTAATAAAATATCTGCAGAGTATGCACGCACTTTGAGAAGCGTCTCAACGTAAAGCCATTTCGCCTCGTGTGACTGAACGTCCTTATGTTTGGCCCATGCATCCCTAAATATTTCAAAAACTAATCAATGGGTGACCAAACCACCAAGGTAATGCACAAGCACCATTTAGCTCTTCCTAACATATCCCAAAGACCGGGGCGGGGTGACTTGACATTGCCGACCGTTGCTAAATGAGCGGTAATGTCAACTTTCTTAACCCCATAATTATAGGAAACATACCCTGCTTGTACAGGCTTTATTTGAAGGGTTTTTCATGAGTGGTAAAAATGTCTGAAGAATGATAGAGTCGTGTAACGTACCTGTACATGGCAAGTTTGTCTTCATATCCGGTTTGTATGGGACCTGTCTTGGGCAGACTCTGAACGATAGAGACCGCCTTTTCAAACTGTGCATCAATAAGCTCATTAGGATCCATGAGATGAAGGGGGGAAAACAGGGTGTTAAATGCCAGGCGACTAGTGGAATGACCTCGTTTCAATTAATCACGATCCATGTGTAAAATCCATAGCCCATAGACGCCCACTAGCAACTGCTAGAATTTACAAAAGTATTTTTTGATTTAGGCAGGCTTTTTAGGGTCTGCTACAGGATCTGCTACAGTTCCAGATATGTTTTTCACCGGAATATTCACATCTGATGCATGGTCCTTCTTTGGGTGCACCCGCACCCAACCATACTTCAGTCCTCCTTTAATGAGCTCCTCCTCTTTCACTGGCCGTCGCCCCCGCACTGTCTTTGCTTCACCATCTGAAAATTTAGGCATTAACATGGAAATCCATAATAACAACGAAACTGGACCACACCTCTCCAAAACAAGCGACCCCACGCTTTACCATGAAGACCGCCGTCTTTTAATTTCACTCTGGTCACGTACCAGTAGCAGGATGGTATTCCTTTAGCTGCCCATCGTGCCTGTGCTACATAGGAGCCGACCCCGTCTTTAGGGAGTAATGACAGGGTTTGATATAGATTGTGTCCTCCACCCAACCGCTTTGCAAACAACGGCTTGACTTTTATCGCGAGTTTGGCCACAGCGGGAGGAAGTGATGAGGCCATTTGTCTAATAATCATTGATGCAACCTGAAGGACAAGATAGTCAATCAGAGACTGGACTCACTGCAGTCTAGCTTGAATTTATCTTTAAGCGCGTTGCTGAGTCATCATGATATTTCCTGATACAGAAAAAAGTGGTTGCACCACAACGTATGGCCCAAGCGGTGCAGAACGCCCCGAGTTTCTTTCCAAGCAATGCAATAGTTCGTATTAATGGCTGACTATAGACTCATATATTGATGTTTGTTTTTAGGACCATGCAGTAGCAGGTATCGGCGCGGGGACTGTTGCAGTGTTATGCATGCACCCATTAGATCTGCTCAAGGTCAAGCTTCAAGTGTCAACTGCCAGGCCTTCAGGAGGCCTCGGAAGACAGATATACACATCTCTTCGTGACATATACCAAACTCGTGGCGTGCCGGGGCTTTACAGGGGTGTCGGACCAAATATTGCCGGAAATGCGTCGAGTTGGGGTCTCTACTTCTTGTTGTAAGTATACTGCGCCTGAATTCCATATCTACCAGTCTCATATGTTGTCAGCTATACTATGCTCAAAAAGCGCGCAACTGGAGGGGATCCTAATTTCAATCTGTCTGCAGGCACCTACCTGCTCTGTTCAGCCGAAGCGAGTCCGCAATACCCCATAGTCTTCCTTGCCTTTTATCCATAATCATATATTATTATAGGTGCTGCTACTGCTCTGATAACAAATCCTATCTGGGTCGTGAAAGTACGCATGTTCACAACAACAAGAAATTCGCCGAACTCATACCGAGGATTGTGGCGTAAGTATGAGTTGTTGGGATACAAGAATAGATTGCTAAAGCTGCTACTGGACCAGATGGTTTAAGGGAGATATCAAGGTCAGAAGGCCTGCCGGGACTATACCGTGGGACATTGCTTGCTCTATTTGGTGTAAGCAATGGTGCGATCCAGTTCATGGCCTATGAAAAGATGAAGCAATGGGCCTTTCGACGGAAACGACGGCAATATATAAAAGCTGGTAAAGAGTGGACTGTTGGGTCGGATCGACTGGTGAAAGTTTACCGTCAAAGTCGATTGCCAGAATATTCACGACATTTTTCTAGTCAAATACTTCATACACCATTATGTCAGGTGTATCAAAATTAGGAGCATTGTCTTTAACTTATCCTTATCAAGTAATACGGTCCAGACTACAGGTAAGTATTATAACACTGTCTTGGGCGAGGTTGCCTTATCTGCCTAATACAGAACAACGCCACCATGCATTTATATCCCAATATTCGAACTTGCATTCGACGCACATGGGCTGAAGAACGCTTCGTAGGTTTTTATCGAGGGCTGGGCACGAATTTGATACGTGTGCTCCCTGGCACATGCGTAACTTTCGTTGTCTATGAGAATATGGCTTGGTTCTTCAGGACATGGGCTGCGAAGCGAGAGCACCGCAGACAGGGTGAGGCTTGATGCATCGAGAACACTGGGTTATGCATTTCACACGATACTTAGACTCGTCAAAGATACACATACATGACACTAAACATGCATCACTACATTATCATATACATTGTAATAACACGATCATAACCTTTAGTCCACGATAACCTGAGAGAAAACAGTGGTTAGCACCGAATAACAAAGCACAACAAAATGCGGAATAAAGGGTTTGGGTCAGACTAACTATGACAAGAAGGGAATAGCATCGTGAAGAACGTTTTCTTCCCGCCCTATTGCAAACTCCTCTCAAGACGAGAGTCATCTGCAGAGCGAGCGAAAAACTGGAGTTACCTCCCCCCACTTCAAGCATTAAAGCGGTATGTGATCATCATTCCCAAGAAGTAGCAAGTAAGGAGGTTGCGAAGATGAACTCACCATAGTGAATCAGAGGCGCTCCTACGAATGAGGCTAAGAGAGAAAAGATGAGGGGACTACAAGCAGTGAGCGAAGCAAATTTATAGGCGACGTGAGGCGGGTGGTCACACATTGTCACAGGATTTCCCTACAGGCTAGCGTAGGTATTCCACAGATCAGAGTGAGTGATATAAAGCCTTTAACTTGGCTGTAGATATCGCTCACATGTATTTAGCCTACAGTACCCTATGAATTTTGTGCGATTCCCATGGAGGCCATTATACCCTGCGACCTATGTCTTAAGAAACCAGGTTCACTTTAATAAGAGAAGACAGTTCACACAGAGTCTACCACGAAGTGAGGAATTGCGGGATGAGGTGGTCGTAAGACCGACGCCTCCTACAAAATACAGGAAGCTACCCCGCAAATCCGGCTCCCTGGCGGATGACAAAGTCGAAAACACATCCACCAGAGTCGGGGGGATCAGTCGGCCTCCTCGGAATGAAGAGATAAAGCTGAAGGAGGTGGAGTTGGTTGATGAGCAAGGGAAGCTCCATCCTCCCATGCTTTTAACGGAGCTTCTCTCGCAAGTAGACCTCAAAGAGCATTACGTTCAACTCATAGCACGCGATAAGACACTCGTCAAGATTTTCAGTAAATCCCAAGAATTCCAGAAAGAAAAGGCGCGCAAGGCTGCTGCGGCCAAGTCTAGGAGCGGCTCGGAGAAGGAAATTCAGATGACATGGGGAGTTGCTGCCCACGACCTCGCACACAAACTCAATAAAGTCCGGATAGACCTTCGGAAAGGCCATAACGTTGACGTAGTTTTTGCACCCAAAAAAAGGACAACGCTTCCTTCACCTCAGGAACGAGATAAGAAAGTGGAGGTGATCATGGAGGCTTTGAGTGATTGCGCTAAAGAACAACGGGCTCGGACGTTTGAGAGGGGAGTGTTGACTGTACACTTGACAAAATTACCTGGAACAACTAATGAATAACATGCGACTCTCATTCCCAGTGAGGTCTGACTATGTCAACACTTTTTGTGTACATGCTGGAATTAGAGACTCCTCGTAGCACTAGCCAGCTCAATCCTATTCGCCGATCTATCCGCCGTTAGTTGATAACCGCTTTCGTGTATATCCAGAGAACCAGTGACTTTTGGTAGTATTAATGGGTTCAATCCCCTTCGCCGTTTGCTAATTTTTTGGACAGGCAAGCCTCGCGTCTTAAAGACTTCCAGCGAGTACAGACGACGACGGCGTAATGCCCACGCCCTTTCTCGTACCTCTGGGAATGCCCAGGGAGGAACTTTGTAGGCTCTTGCTACACCACTTTGAATTGTAATGGAAGGACGGCCGACGAGAACCCTCCGAAATCCCAAGGGTACTTCATAACCAAACTGCGCCATTAACCTTAGAACTTCCACCAAATTGATGTCATGAACCCAGAACAATTCCCCTTGCCTCGTGAACCGAGCTCGAGCGAAACGTACCATCCTCTGCCCTTTGGAGCAATTCTGCCGCAACCCCCTCAACCACATATTGGCATGACCAAAAATATTCAGCAGAACGTTAAAGAATCTTGCATCTGGTGTAAGAAATGGCATGGAATGTGGTCGATGGGCCCACCCCAGAGGGACTTGCTTTGACTGTTGGTAAGTGTAAATCCGCATAAACTCTTCCCAGACTGTGGTGGCAGCATCGCGCATTTCATTCACCACTCGCCACGCAGCAAGCCGAGAAATTTCACTTCGCAAGGGCTTAAAATTATGAACGCCTCCTTCCTGATTTTTGGCATGTAGGATATGGCCTGCCCAGCCAGAGACGTGGATCTTACGCCTGTCGTATGTAGACTGCGATGTTGGGTCAGTCGGCATTAGTGAGCCGTCCTGAATACGGTTAATACGAGCAAGTCCCTTTTTGTTCTCGTTTGCGTAACATTGCAACATCGATGTGTAGGCCTGAATGGGCAAGCACCAAGGCGAGTGCTTTTCCAACGAACTCTGTTCCCGCCAACTGGTTTCTTCAGCTTCCCGGGCAATCTTCCAAACTCGCTCAGCAAGGCCGGTTCTGCCAGCCTTACACAGAGCATTCAGTAGTGCAGAGAGTATATATGGCCCATATTCAATTGCGCGTTGTACCGTCTCTCGGTGTATTTGTAGCTGTCGATCTTTAAATAAATCTTGCTCCCTGTCTGTGGTATTACGAGGACTGACAGCAGGCAACAGCTGAGAAACCAAATGAACCACGGCCTCCGGTTGTCCGGTCGATACCACATGTGTTATATAACTAGATAATGTGTACCCATCAGCTTTCATTCGTTTGGAATTTCCAGTAGCGACGGGAATAGTCAATTCTTCATGAACGAAATCTAGCCGAAGTGGATACTTCGACTTAAACCTCTTCCGCCCCCCCGAATTATAAGTCGGATTCGGTGCCTGACCGAGCTGCAGACTATTAATTATGCTTCGCGAGTTTTCAGGTTGCTTGGAGAGTTCATGGAGGATTTTGTTGGCAAGATCATTTCTAGTCAGCAATGACGCCGATCGCAAAAGAATGTTGTATGTGACAATGTCCGGTTTAACGGGAGTGTTGCCACCAAGCATGTGTTCTATAACCTTGTTAGCGAGGGCTGGGGACATGCGATGACGAAGAGCATAGTGTATAAGGCTGTTATAAGCTGTGAGGTCGAGGCGAGGAAGTAGGTGAAGACTACTGCTGGTGGACTTTGCGTGAATTCTGCTCGGCCCATCTCCGGGCAGGCTGTGGCAAAGCTCAACCAAAACCTCATGTACCTTATCATAAGCATTAATCTCTCTCCAACCACCATCAAGGGCTCGTGCGGTTGTGACGTGAACCGGTGATAAAGGGCAGTTCTGGAGACACCGTATGATGGGAGTCATTTTTTTAAGAGAGATGCTTCTCTCTGCAACCACGGCAGCCAAAATTGCCATAGAGTCTATAGACTCAAGCCTCGCTTCGTCAGCGGTGTCACGAGATAAGACATGGTAATTGATGCTCTTAATAATAGGCTCTAGGAGGTAATTCTCAGGACATGGTATTCGAAAGGAGGGGTCCATAAGGCCCGATTGTTTGGCGTATCGAAATGCAGGAAAACCCAATTCTTGAAAACGCTTTCGCTCAGATGTGAACCCGCGGTCGGTTTGTTCTTCACGTCGAGAAGGAGAAAAATCTGATTTTTTGAGACGCTTTTGTTCTCGCGTTGCACCGCCGCCCATTGTGCTTTCAGCTATTGCAGCCTCTCGTATTAGAGAAGGACTCAGCACACGGCGTAGCTGCCAATCCTTCACCAAAAGTACAAATAGTAGTGTGGCAATGATAATCTCCCCCTGAAGCAGACAGGCATCGATAAGGCGACCATACATATCTTCTGTACGTCGATGCCGTCGTTGACGAGCCGTTGACAGAATATTCACTGCAAGACGTGCCTTCGGTGGAAGACGCGAGCTCCGAGATGAAATCATATGGCCTGTTGACGAGTCCTCCGGGGAAGCTTGGGTTTCATAAACGCCTCCGGTCGAAAAGTCAACCATCTCATTATCCTGTGTCTCTGAGGAACAGAGCAATGCTATTGTTGACTTTAGTGTTCTGGAGTGAAATCTAATCCCTAGGTCAATCATTTTTTGGAGCTCCGTGCCTGCCTGAATGGTATATCTTCCGCGCAACAATGCGTGTACGAGACAGTGCGACACTAAACGAGATGGAAGAGGTCGTTCAAAAATGATGCTGGGGGAGCTCGAGGGGGGGCTAAAAGGCGTGACGCTATGATCTAAAGGAGATGATAACACCGAGTTGGAGACAACGAGTGCCTCAGAAACATTTCCGGCTTGAATAGCCGTACGAATTTCCTTGGCTGCTCTCCGAGTGATCTGAGCTGCAGTGAATTCATATTTTACTGGGGACGCCGCCGTAGATAAACTACGGCGAATACAGTTTGCCCCCATTGTATGATTTTTACCACTGAGAGAGTCATATTGCTTCGCAGAAGCAGTAAACGTACGGCTGGTATGAGCTATAGGCACAGAACATCTTGCGGTGAGTATCCATTTAGATGGAAGGAGGAAGACGTGCATCCGCAACGCATAGCACTAAAGAAAAACCAAGCCAAATAAGTGAGATGTTCGAGGCAAATAAAAATACTATCACCGAAGTCTTCAGCTTTATATAAAGCCCGAACGAGAGCGAGCTGTTTTAGTCAAGATTACGTTAGCGCACTAGCGTTTCACATCTAGATGCCTCCAGAGAGAAATAACAAAAGAAGATACATCAGAGGTTAGCGCAGATTAAAAGACTATCAACATTTATTGCATTTCTGACTTATCATTGAAGAGGAATATCGGGAACCTGTGGAAACACCAGAGCAGATACTACGTAACAGTATCATACGGTTGGGTGATTTAACTGTACGTACTAAATCCATGGTGTTTCCGCCTGTCAATCAAAAAAATTCAAAAATTATTCCACAGAATTTTGATACCCAAGACCTGCAAAGGGCTGCTAGAGTCCTTGCTCAACGCAATGATGCTACCTCTATCATTGCGGAGGGATTTCGCATTGGGTAAGACTCAGAAGTCACTATTCGCACACTCACTAATTTCATAACAGAGTAACGGAGCAGCCCTATAAAATTCCCTTTTATTCAACCCTTCTCCTTCTTTTGCATCAGCCGACCCATGTGGAGGCACCAGATGAAGATTCAAATATTTCAAATGGTTCGCAACCCATAGGGAAGGCTGTTTTAGAAGATTTCTGGAAAGGTTTCCAAGGTTTTTTAGACAAGCAAGCGTGGAGAGAGTTAAGATTATGCGTATGTGCGATCACCGTCTTCCTGCGCGAACTGATAACAGTGTGCCTTTCAGATACACTTCTTCGCACATCTCACTGCATCAGAAGTGATCAGCACATCGTCGATGCTTTCTCTTCTGCAGTCATTTTCTACTGTTCTGGATGAGCCTGGTGTCTCCTACAGTCGTGCTCTGAAGGCCGGGCTTTGTGTTGGCGAGGGTCTAATGCGGGTGAAACTCGTCCATATGCACTGTTATACCGGAAGGCTAATTCTTACTTAAGGTCGGCGGAGTTCTGCATGGGCAGTCTCCGCAGGCTGTTGCTGAAATGATATCGTCAATAAGCATTTTTGCCGATTCCGTCAATTCTACGAAGGCTCTCGTTCGGCCCTTGATGCACATCCACGCAATGGACGAATCTAATGTGGGTCGATATAACGAGGTAAGCGTATTATCAATCTTTCCAATCCATTATTAACGCAGCATTTGCTTATTGTATGTGTGAAGTTGTTGAAGAGTCTTCTGGTAGCATTGCAACAAAGTCTTGCTTTGAACTTCTCAGAAGCTGCAACTGTCTTTCCACAGCCATTTGCTGACCTCGCGAACATTAACATCAGTGGCTCTTCTCCTTTCATTCTCCCCTCCATCCTGGTGCCTCCGGAGGTGATCGAAATTGACAGTTTAGATCTCGGGGGAATTGTCTACGAAGAAGTCAAAACACCAAGCAAGAAGGATGAATTACCTCAATACTATCTATCTCTTTTTGATAACGAGGTCAGCATTACGACTTTGTGCCATCAGCATGTTCTAATTGCCCTCTCAGATTACGCCGGATATCGCAACCCCTACCGGGTATTGTCTTCGATCTGCTATCTGTGACGTTGTCGATATTTTCGAAGTAAATAGAAAGGAGTGTGCCCGGCTCCTTTTGGAGATGCCCAGATGGTTTACCGCAGGGACATTTAAACCTAAACCTGGGATTATCCTCCCCGAAAGGGAACAAATAAAGTATGAAAAGGCTTGGCAATTGGAAAGTACCATAATTGAAGTAGGTCTCTTCTTTCGTGGAAGTGTTGAAACAATGCTCAGATGCAAGCGCCAAGGCTATCTTGTCTTTAATGCTAGTTGTTCCCGAATCTCAACACAAACCTGTTTATTATTTTGCTTTGATAACCGAACTCTGCAAGCTTTCGCCACAAACAGTAGGACCAGCCGTTGGCAAATCGATCCGTAAAATCTATAACTTCCTTGGGGATGGACTAGACGTTGAAATTGCGCAGAGGTTTTCGGAGTGGTTTGCAGTGCATATGAGTAACTTTAACTTCCAATGGGTTTGGAAAGAATGGTTGGTGTCATAGCTTACTCTTTGAATCTATCTGATCTTTGTGAAGGGTGCCGGACCTCTCGCTACCAACTTGTCATCCAAAACGCACCTTTATAAACAGGGCTGTTCAGTTTGAAATCCGTTTATCGTATCATGATAGGGTTATGAAGACGTTGCCTGAAGCGATGCATTCCTCCGACGCTGGTGTCATGTCTGCGCAGCCGCCTGGACCAGAATATGACTATGATGATTCCAGTACGGTATCCTTTTCTGTTCCTCCACCACCGTACACTGACTTCTGACATTATGGCAAGGTCATGCGCACCACGAGGTGGCACAGTCACTACTGAGTCTTCTGCGTGGCCGATCAAATGTTAACGAGGTTATGAACCATGTAGAAACCTTGAAGAATAACCTGACAGAAAGCGGTGAATCTGAACACCGCGCCTCCTCACTCATGCGATCAATAGTCGTCCAGTCACTACTGCATATCGGTTCCAGATCGTTCTCACATTTCCTCAATGCTATGGAGCGTTATTTATCGTTGTTGCGCTCGATATCGACGCCAGATGGCAAGGCTGACGTTTTGGAAGCAGCCGGCGATTTCTGGCGAAGAAATCCTCAGATGATCATAATTGTTTTCGACAAGTTAATGCAATATCAAATCGTTGATCCTTCAAACGTTGTCGCGTGGAGTTTTACATTGCGATCAAGCAAAGGAAATGCAGCAGGCATTACAACTGCTGAATGGCAACTCATTCAGGGAGCTTTGGATAAGTCTATCGGACGGGTTGCCATTTCGAAGCGACGACTGGCTGCATTACGAAAAGAAGACGACGATGCTCGTGCAAGAATAAAGGCTCGAACGGATGGTGGTGCTAATATGGATGTGGACAGCGAAGTGAAAGGTAGCTTCACGTTTCTCTTTTAAGGCCTACAGTACCTGAGTATTCTCTTGATCAGATGAAACGACCGTGGAACTCTCCCCCGCTTTGGCAACAGCGGTGAAAGGGTATTCCACGCTAACACAAGACCAGAAGAATACGCTGGCTCGCGTATTAACTGAATTTGTAATTGCTTTGAGGCCCTCAAGCTTTCTTATCGCTGATTCTGCATGGGACAAACGGTCACATTGGGGACAGGCTGAGTGGAGTGCTTGGGAAACATGGGGATGGTATCGCCACTTTCTGCGAGCGGTAAGAGAGATTTTGCAGTTGTTAATAAGTGTAGACTGACCTGTTTTAAAGTACTCGCCACATCTAAGAAACTACTATACCTCGTTCGAGGCGGACTGTTTTGAAGGATTGGAGACAAATGAGGCGACAACGCTCTTGAAAAAGCTTTGGGTCACTGCTGTTGGCCAGGATTAACGCCGTAAATATAAAAAGCACTTTGTACATCAGTACTAATTAACAGAGACAGACCTATGTCTACTAGTATTATAACTCGCCTCCTTCCACGGCGTGACATTCATTCCAATGACAACTTTATTTTTTGCATGAACTGACAGTTGTGAAACCCTTTTGTATTCCTCCAAAAGCTCGTTAATTGCGGTGCATTTTCCTAAAAAGGAGAAATTTAGAAAGATGTAGAATTTTCTAAATGCGTCCAGTGGATTAAGTAATCGTGAGGCGAAGCCTTCAAATAAGTACTTCACCTCGTGCGTTAGACAGCTTCGCAACCCCTCAACTCCCAAGATGGCCGATGTGAGTGAACTTGTATCCGTTAGCAAAAACCTCTCAGTCATATCTGCTGACAGGTGAACGAACTCAAAACCCAAGGAAACAAAGCATTCCAAGCGAAACAATACGATACTGCGATCGACTTGTTCAGTCAAGCCATCAAATTGGATCCCGCAAATCATGTCCTGTGGTCAAATCGTAGTGCTGCAAGAGCAGGTAAACGAGAATGGTCTGAGGCATTGGCCGATGCAGAAGAGGTTTGTTCAGTCGAGCTTTAGACATTCTGGACGATCCCCCATAATCAATTGTAAATTTGCAGACTATCAGGGTAAATCCTTCGTGGTCAAAAGGTTATGCACGTAAAGGCGCTGCTCTTCATGGTGCAGGCAAATGGGATGAGGCCATTGCTGCGTATGAAGCGGGTTTGAAGATTGAAGATTCCGACGCGCTGAAGAAAGGCTTGAAGGAGGTTAAAGAAGCTCGAGGTACATTACTTATTCATACCCATGTGTGTTCACATGCTAAATAATTTGGCAGAGCAAGATGCGGGTGCGGGCCTTGGACTCGGGAGGATATTCTCAGATCCAAACATGTTCGCAAAGCTTGCCATTAACCCTAAGACGTCCGCTTTGCTCAGTGATCCAGCTTTTGCCCAAAAAGTAAATTATTCGATGCTTTTCCATGCTGTGTGACTAATACTCTAATTCTTGGTACTAGTTGAGTGCGATCCAACAAAACCCACGTCTAGCGGATTCAGCCCTGCAGGACCCACGCATGATCACTGTGATGGGTGTTTTACTCGGTATCGATATGCAAGGATTCGCGCGCGACGAAAATTCTGACGAACCTTTACCTGGCACGTCCGCGCAACCCCCTGCTCCCACCCATGCGCCAAAACCATCAGCCCCTGCTCAATCGAAACCAGCAGAACCTGAAGATGTTACAATGGCCAATCCTGAGCCTGAAGAAGAAGATGAGGAGGCGAAAGTAAAAAAGGAAGCGGAGAAGGAGAAACAGAAAGGTAGTGAGGCGTACAAGAAGCATGACTTTGCCACCGCGGCGCAAGCTTTTGAAAAGGCTTGGGAGCTATGGCCCAAGGATATCACCTTCTTAACAAATTTAGCTGGTTCGTAATTGTCACCTTTTCTCTCCCTTCTTACAGACTTTCTGGTTTGCAGCTGTCTACTTGGAGCAAGGTGAATATGACAAGTCTATCGAAACATCTGAAAAGGCTGTTGAGGAGGGTCGTATGGTGAATACATATATTTGTGCTTCTGACCTTTTAAACGAGCTCGTGCCATCCAGATACGTGCCGATTTCAAACTCATAGCTAAGGCGTTGGGACGTGTGGGGACTGCGTACTCAAAGAAAGGGGAATATGGAGATGCCATCAAGTGGTTCGAGAAGAGTTTGACCGAGCACCGCACGCCTGACGTTTTGGCCAAATTGAAAGAAGTATGTCCTGGCGAACTCTTTACCGACTCATAATTACTGAGTTGCGCACCTTTATTAGGCTGAAAAATTAAAAGTAGAGGCGGACAAAAAGGCTTATTTCAATCCTGAATTATCGGTTACGGCACGGGAGGAAGGTAATGCCCTTTTCAAGGTTTGTCTGTGATCGCATGATGTCAGCCAGCATCCGCTCTAACTCGTTATCTCCCAGAGTGGCGACTTTGCTGGCTCTGTAAAGTCATACACTGAAGCGATTAAACGCGATCCTACTGATCCGCGTGGATATAATAACCGTGCCAACGCTTACACCAAGCTTGCTGCACTGCCAGAGGCTTTGAAGGATGCTGAGCAGGCTATCAAGGTTGATCCTAAATTTGGTGACTATTTTTGTTTTATCCTTTGGGTATTTATTTAATGTTGCCCCGTCAGTTAAAGGATACCTTAGGAAGAGCCATGTATTGTTCGCCATGAAAGAATACACTAAGGCGATGCAGGCCGTGCAGGAGGTAATTGTTCGTCAGTTTCGTGTGCCTTGCTACTAATGGCAATGTATTTCTCTGCTGCACCAGGCTCAAGACGCCGATGAGGAGAAGAAGCACAAGCGAGAGATCGACGAGCAACTTCAAAAGATTACTATGGCTTTATACAGTCAACGCGCAGACGAAAGTGAAGAAGACACAATTCAACGTGCCATGCGAGATCCAGAGATTGCTGTTTGTATATTCTCTGTCGATTTTGGAAGTGAGACTGACATTTATCCCTTCATCAGCAAATTATGGGCGATCCTGTTATGCAACAAGTAAGTTGTCGAATCAGCAGGTTTTACGACTGAGTGTTCACCCTACTCTACAGATTTTGTCGCAAGCGCAGCAAGAGCCCGGTGCCCTGCAAGATCACATGAAGAATCCAGGTATTCGCACCAAAATTCAGAAGTTGGTTGCGGCTGGTATCATCAAGACGCGATGAGATTAGTAGTTGCTATCAGATGTACGTATTCGTCATATCGGTCAACAGTTTTGCTTTGCTTTCAAATTTCATTTGCTGTAATAAGTATTATCGGAGGTCTGACTGCGTGAATAGTACTCATTTTGTATATTTACAATTCGCTTTAGGGAAGAGGGTTGGATAAACGCGTTGTGGTATCTGTGTGCGCGTTTTGAAGATTGAATGGATACCTTCAACTCTTTAATAATGTATGTACAGTATAGAACGGTACTGAAAGGCGCCAATGACATTTCATCATATATCGGTTGAATGGTCGTGGTGTAAGTCCCTCCTTACTCATCTGTACTTATAGGTCAGATGTGGCAGTATGAAAATAGTGAGATATAATTCTACTATCTTGAACAAGCCTAAGAACCCTTGCTACACTGTGGGCTCCAGCTTGTTGGGGGGCAGAGTGTGAAGAGTTGTGGAAGTTCTGACTGCTCAATATATGAAGGATAATAACCATCTAGGTATGATAGTGTGATATGTTGACTATCAAAGTATAATATATATGGTAAGATAGGGTTAGTTGACTTTAGTAACTGTAGGGTAGTTAAGATGACTAAAAGGAGAATGTAATTGACCTTATGGTACAATTCCCAAGGATGGATTAAACAAAGTAAGGAGTTAGAAGAGATATCATTATGTCACAAATTGATTATTCTTCAATAAAGTCGAATAATATTCTACTGATCGAACTTGAAAGCCTCATTTGATGAAGTATATATTCACCCTGTCAATGAAGTAAGAGGCTATTACCAGTCGTGAGAACTCACAGTGTAGAGAGTTCAATCGGAAAGAGACTAATATGGCTATAGTTTCAAGTCACATCACACCACAAATTCTTATATATGTATACTTTGGCACTCAAGACGACTTCTACACAGCCAAATCAGTTTCATCAAACAGACAACCAAAACTCCATCATGTTCAACACTGCATCGTCCTCCAAAGTAACCCTCAGTTCCTACTCAAAACCGACTCTTCACTCCCAAATAGAACTCCAGCCAATAACATCTCACTTCTCCTCATCTTCAGACATCATTTCCAAGCCCCTACCCGCCCACTCATGCTCCTCCAAGAAATACCATCGTTTCCTCCGTTGACAAGGTATTCGACTCCCATATGCTCCAGACGATCCTGTCTTCATTCGTATAGAACACTATGATGGTGTGAAGAGTCGATAGATTCTGACCGTTCAATATACGAAGTATAGCGTTTATTCAACTACTACTAGCAGGTATTGACTGTTCAGTACAATACCGTAGATTACTAGACTGGCCGTACTAGTAAGGAGACACGCAACGCGTCACAAGAGCAACTGTACAGTTGCTCTTGACGGCTAGAATGAAGAATGAAAGAGTTGACCTTCACGGTACAACTTGTAGCTAGACGTAAGATAGATAATCAACGAGAGGCCGAATATCTAAAGTAAAGGGATGATAGCGCAAGTCGACTATAATGTTGACGAGCGCAAAGACCTTAGAGTGGAACTCGACCTTCGCAGTTCGAGTCCAAAGTCTGTGAGTATGCGAGAGAACACTACCTTTATAGGTAGTTGAGACGTTACCCTTGACACCTCTCGCTATTCGACGTCTGGGTTGTTTACGAGGTGGTGTCTGTTGGGTAAAAAGTGTCTATCGTTTGGCGCCGAGAGCGCCCATACGTATACACAAAGCTTCAAACTACAAAATAAGGGTATGCTCGAAATATAGAAAGAATGTAAATGAAGAAAATAAAAAGTAAATAATAAAGTACTATAATCCAACTATTATTCCTTAGTCCAATTATGCATATATGCATACCCTTCACAGATGGCTCCTCCGAAATCCTCCACTATCAATTCAATTGAGTGTTCCAGCAGGACTGTTCCCCACCGTCATCGGGAATCTGTTACATGGCAACGTTCACTCCAATAGGAGATCACAGAGGACCCAAGTTATTCAGGACCCCAGTTCCAGAGGGAAGTCAAGTAGAGCCTCGTCGAGGTCATCGTCGTTTCATGTTCCTTGCGTGGTTGTGGAGCCTACTCACCACCTGGTTCTAAAATGGTGATTGATTGTGTCCCCTCCTTATACTGCAAAACTAGGAACACAATATGTCCAATCTCGGTTCATCGATTGATAATATTGTCAAGATTTCAAAATCAAGCATAGCATTTGAGGGTGACGCATTATCATGGGATTCTTGTGTTTCTGACTCATATCATCGATGTTTCATCAGCCATCACTTCTATTACTCCATCATCCCTATTGTCTGACTCACTTCCCCTATTGTTCTATTGTGTTTCCCCATTTATCCGTATCACATGTCTGATCTCATCTTTTGTTTGTCATTCTCTTATTGTTCAGCGCAGCCTCCCCCTATTATTGTTCACAGCTTTACTAACACTCCTATTGTGATGACTCAGGGATGACTCACACCATATCACATCGTTATTGTGTCATTGTTTGTAGATGTTTGATTTCACCTGTGCTTCCTCATGTACAGTATATAAGGGCCTCTCTTTTGTCCACTATTGAACAAGCAATTTCATTGTATCTCATTTCGAAGCTCATTCTTAAGGACAATCTCTTAAGTCTTACTCTCAGTCTCACTCCTACGACCAGTAAGGGATACTGTAGTGTCTCTTATTGTTGAAGTTCTACATTCTACGACATTGGGCTTACGTCAGCCTTTTGTATTCATCTTCGATTACGTCATCCAAGGTCCGATCTCTAGCCTCTCGCTCCAAGTGTGTTTGGTTATAGACTGGTTTCAGAACGACTATGTTAGTGACCGTCATAAAGACTTGACCGTTGCACACAGATTATTAGGTCTTTTCCTAGTAACAAACTTACAACGGAAGTCTTTGTTGAAGAAGTTACGACAAGATAGATTACTAGTATCACTAATTTACAGATATTTCAACTGACTTCCCTCGCTCCTTTCGTAGCCCTTTTATGCTTTTCTTCATATTGTTATGACTATGTTATGAACTAATAATGAAATCATACATAATGTCGAAATGAGACATGTCAAAAGAAATTCGATGGTGTCGAATAATGTTTGGGTTTGTTGAGTCAAATTCAATGAGTCGAAGGGTTGTCAAAAGTTACCTTTAAATATTTGTGATGATATGTGACTTGTGACAGTTGTGACACATTATGAGAATGATGAGATGTAAGTAGTTATCAGCAGTAGTTCAAGCTTCGACTATGTAGTACAAAGCTAGAACACTGTAGTCAAAAGATGTTAGGATACACACACAGGGCGGGTTTCCAGAGAAACCCGCGGAATATCCGGTAGGACTTGGCTTCAGCTTATAGGCTGCGCCCTCGCTAGATTGTGTTGTCCAATTTCAGACAGGCAGACGGGAATCCCGGGGAGTCCGGGTGGGGGTTCGTGGGTCGTGAGTCGTAGGTCGTGAGTCGAGAGTCGTGAATCGAGATAGTCGAGAGAGATAGATGCGCCGGAGCCCATGGGCTCCGACTAGTGCCAGCGGTCTGATAAGAGTAGGGTTTTAGAGAGGAAAATGTATTAGATTACTGGGGGGAATCTAAGCTAATTTTCTGACTGGATTGTATGTACAACATCTGCCAGTTTATATAGACCGTGGAATGCATGACATACTGAATCCAGTAATAATGAGACGAAACGAGCAAAACATAAAACGGGAATAGTAAACACCAAATTGGTGTTAGGAACGGGACGGAACGGAGCGGAGTCCGAATCATGACAAAGCATAACCCATAACGGGAAATGGAGTGGGAGCGGAGTCCTAAATCGTGACAGGTCATTTGACTAAAACGGGAATGGGGCTCGATTAGAGCGGTGATGGGATTCTGAGCGGGTTCCGGTGGCTGATGCGTGGGACGAAGATGGACATAGACAGAGACGGGGTCCAGGGGAAGTCCGGTGACTGATATGTGTCTTAATGAGGTCGAACGTAACGAGTCTTGACGTAACGGAGTCCGGGTGGGAAATCCTATAAACAGACGATTGGTGCTTGTAGCGCGTGGGGGCGTACGAGTTAGTGCCCGGAGTCCGGCGGGATTTGTCCGGTCGTAACAGTATCCTCCCTTTATGCCGAAGTCCCAAAGAGGCTCTAGACCTAAATAAGGTTCTTGTCGGCTACGTGCATGTGTCAAAAGTCATGTCGGTTACACGTATGTGTCAAAGAGTCATGTGATCTGGAAGGTAAGGTTCAAACGCGACGAGCCTATATAAAAAATTGAAAAATAGAAATTTCTTCTTCTTCATTACCCCCATCTTCATCATCATGGGACCAAAACCAATACCACGCAAGCCAATGCCGACAGCAGGGCCCTCCACGGGCAATCCGTATCGGGTGCCGTGGACGGCGGCCCAATTGTTGGCGCGGCGAGAAGAGCAGCGCCAGCTTCGTGAAGCAGCAGAGAGAGAGGCGAGGGAGGCTGAGGAGGCCCTGGACAGAGAGTACCAGGAAGCATTGGCCACGGAGGAAGAGGCCGTAAAGGAGAGGGAACGTGAGGCGGAGGAGGCTGCGCGAGTGGCCGCTGAGAATGCCCGGGTGGCTGCGGAGAAAGCCCGGTTGGCCGCGGAGAGGGCCGCCATTGTTGCGGGAAAAGTAAGTCCCAAATTCACTTGTCGACTTTTACTGACTTGTGATTTTCAGCGCAAAGCGACAGAGGTGGAGTCGGAGTCCGAGGGGGAGCCAGAGAGCCCCCAAAAGGTAGGCCTCATGTCCGTGGAATACCCGTGGAGACTGACCATCTCAACAGAAGGCAAGGAAGGCGGCGCCAGTCCGTCTTCCGACGCGGAACGAGCCGCGGTGTTCTGGTTGCAACGACCGGAACACGGAATGCAACCGAAAGGCCGGCCGGGGGCCGGGATGTTATCAATGCGCGCACCTCAAGGCGAGGTGCTCGCTGGTGCACGAGCAGGCCACGGGATCTGGGGTGTGAGACATAAGCGGGACGGACGGGTTGTCCGGGTTGGATGAGGTCCTTGGACGGATCGCCGAGGGCATCGAGGCCCAAAATGAGTTGCTCCGGAAGAGCAACAAGGTCCAAATTGTGGTGGCAAAGGAGCTGTCCGGACTCCATGAGGAGTTTTGGAAGTTCCTGGCGGAGTATGGCGGCTATGTCTATAAAGAGCCGCAAGTCGGGAGTTCCGAGGATGCCGGATCGGATGAGGACGGGGTTGCCGTGGAGGTCACGGAGCTCCCAGAGGAGATAGCTGAGGAAGCAGGGAAAAAGAACAGTCCCATAAATGTAGACTGAAAAAGTAGTATAGAATAAAAGTAATTGAATCATAAAAGTAAAGCGTGAAAGAAAACATAAAAATAAAAGTCAAAGCCAAAGTCCGCGGAGAGTCCGCTTAAAGACTTGACTTGACATGTCAGAACCTGTAAAGCAAAGAGAGACATAGGGCGACAGGGAATAGTGAAAATGAGTCCAAACGTAACACGGGGTCCGTGGAGTGCGGTCAGAGAGACGATAATGGTCCAGGTTTGAGTGGGTAAGCTGTATGAAAGTCAGTAACGATTTCCGTGGCATTACCGAGTTCCGTGGCCAAAATCCATGAGGTTTCTTCATCGGTGCCCTCGTAACCCGCCCACTTGACCAAGTAAAGCAGTTTACAAGTGCGTCGACGCTTGTCAATTTTTGAATCTAAAATCTGTGAGATTTCAAACTCGGGTTCTCCGTCAATGACGACAGGAGGAGGCGGAGATTGCACGCGATCCGGGATAGTGTTAGCAGTACAAGGTTCTAGCATAGAGACATGAAATACCGGGTGTACCGCGCGCATGCTATCCGGAAGCCGTAGAGTCCAAGAAACTGAACCTACTTGTGCGATAATTTCAAAGGGACCTAAATATTTTTCAGCAAGCTTCTTTGATGGATGGGTAGTCCGGAAGAATTGAGCTTTGACATAAACACGGTCGCCAATCTTGAAGTTTGGTGGCGGGATCCGGTGTTTGTCCGCTGAATGTTGGTATTGCTCTTGGGTGGACAGTATTGCAGTCCGGAGTTCCTCGTGGAGCTCGTGGAGGTCTGTGGTGAACTCTTGAGCACGAACAGAGGCGAGATTTCGTTCTGGATGTACTGTAATGTTTGGATTATATCCTTTATTTGCAAAGAACGGGGAAACACCAGTAGTGGCCGAGGGTGCATTGTTGTAAGCAAACTCTGCAAGTGGTAACAAGGTTTTCCAATTGTCCTGTTGATAGTTGCAATATATGCGGAGGTATTGTTCCAATGTCTGGTTGACGCGTTCGGTTTGTCCGTCACCTTCCGGGTGATGTCCGGACGTGAAATGTAATGTCATGTCCAAGGATTTTCCGAGGGATCTAAAGAAGTGAGACACGAACTCTGATCCTCGATCGGAAGTCACGTGGGATGGAACTCCGTGCTTGGAAAATATGTGGATAATGAAAAGTTCCACTAACTGCACGGACATAATTGTATCATAAGTAGGGATGAATATACCTTGTTTTGAGAATCTGTCAACAATGACTAGAATAGCGGAAAAGCCTTCGGAATCCGGTAGGTGTTCAATGAAATCCATAGATATAGAATTCCACGGGTGTTCCGGTACCGGGAGTTGTTTCAAAAGGCCGTATGGCTTGTGTCGCTGAGATTTCGAGCGGGGACAAGTAGTGCAAGATTTACAATAGTGCTTAACGAATCCACAGAGTACGGGCCAAGTATATTCTCTTCTTATTAATGATAGGGTTTTGTTGTACCCGAAATGTCCTGAGAGTGGATGATCATGTTTGTATTGAAGGATCCTGAGGCGGAGGCCGTCGGAGTCTGGTACATAGATACGATCGTCAAGTCTAATGAAACCATGTTGATCAAGAGACCACCGAGGTTGGTCGGGGTCCACGGGATTGTCCAGATGAGCTTTAGTAACTGGGTCTAGCGGAATTGCCGATAGAATATCTTGATGTAACTTCTCGATATCCATAATGATAATTCCACGGACAATGGGATTGACGAGGAAAGTTGCGCGGACCGATGCGGTAAGTTGTTGATTCGTGAAAATAGGTTTCAGGTTGTGCGGATTTACCGTTGCATAGTCGTTGCTCCCCTCTTTAGAATAGACGTCCCATCGTCTAGTTAAAGTGTTGGGTTTGCCACCGAGACGGCCAGGTCGAAAACGGATAATCATGTTGAAAGCGGAGAGATATTCAGACCAGCGGGCCTGCCGGCGGGTCAAGAGTTTTGTGGTAGAAAAGTATTCCAGGTTTTTGTGATCTGTTACAACGTCAATAGGAGCTCCTGAACCCTCCAAATAGTGTCGCCACGCTTTGAAAGCTGAAAAGATTGCCAGAAGTTCTTTATCATGAACGTCGTAGTTGAGCTCTGCTCCGGTAAAAGTCCGGGACAGAAAAGCCACGGGGTGGACTTCTCCGTCGGAGTCCTGGATAGACAAAATGGCTCCAAGCGCATAATCGGAGGCGTCCGTTTCAACGATGAGCGGGAAGTCCGGTTTCCAATGCGACAGAATAGGAGCTGTGGAAAAAGAATTTTTTAAAAGATTGAAAGCTTTTTGACACTTATCGTTAAAGTTCCACGGAGTACCCTTATGCGTAAGACAGGTAAGGGGTACTGTGATGTCGGAATATCCACGGATAAAACATCTATAAAAATTGGCAAAGCCGAGGAAGGATTGTATATCTTTAACTTTTCGGGGTTCGGGCCAATCTTTGATGACTTGCACTTTAGTTTCGTCCATGCAGAGTCCATCGGGTCCCATCATGAAACCTAGGTATTCCACGGAGTCCGTGTCAAAAGTACATTTTTTACCATTTGCGAATAAACCATGTTGTCTGAGTCTCCGGAGAACCTCACGGACTTGTTTGTCGTGTTCCGCGGGATTCTCGGAGTAGATAAGAATGTCATCCAAGTAAACAATGACGCATACATCGAGCATGTCCGAGAAAATGTCGTTGATAAAATGCTGAAAAACAGACGGGGCATTAGTGAGTCCAAAAGGGATGACCAACCACTCGAAGGCCCCATAATGGGTTCTAAAAGTGGTTTTCCATTCGTCGCCCGCGGCAATCCGGACCAAATGATAGGCGTGCTTGAGATCTATTTTGGTGTAAATCCGGGCATTCCGCGGAGCATCGAGCAGGTCAGATATAAGTGGGAGTGGATATTTGTCCTTTTTGGTGACAGCATTGAGTCCTCTAAAATCAACACATAGTCGAAGGGATCCATCCTTTTTTCTGACAAACAAAACAGGTGCTCCAAAAGGAGACTTTGAGGGTCGAATAAAACCTATGGACAAATGTTCATCCAGGAAATCACGGATTGTGGATAGTTCCGTGGACGAGAGCGGGTAAATATGTCCTAGGGGTGGCTGGGCGTCATCTTCAAGATCGATTTTTAAGTCGTATTCTCTATGAGGCGGAAGCCGGTCAGATTTTCGCTTGCTAAAAACATCTGCGAAGTCATGATATTTCTCCGGGACGCCTTCTAGGTCAGCGGCTTGCTCAGATTCAGATACCGGGGTTGAAAAACATCCAGTTGCTTCATCAATTTTTAAGTTGATAGTGAACGCCTGGGACCCATCCATTTTTGAAGCCCTAATAAAAGCTGCAGCATTAATCAGAGAAATGGACGGAGGTGCTGTGGGTTCCGGGGAAGCTATAGGTGCCGTAGGGATCACAGGAGTCCTCGAGACTGCAGGTGCCGGGAAGGCCATGGGTGCCGTGGAGGCCGAGACAGGCGCAGTTTCCTCGGTCGCTGCGGGAGTCCGGAATGTTATACTGTTAGCTATCCAGTCAATCAACGGATTGTAGCGGGTAAGCCAGTTATGTCCTAGAACCACCAAGCAACTTGAGTCTAACTGGGTCACATAGAAAGCGACCAATTGAGATGTTCCACAAGGGAAATTGATGGGTAAATCACAAGCTTGGGTAACAACCGAATTACTTGTGCCATCAAAGAGGCGGAGAGCGACGGGATTTATCGAATAAGTTGACAAAGAATTTTTTTGCGTGAATTTTGTATCTAAAAAACAATGAGTCAAGCCGGAATCTATGAGAGCTGAAAAAACGAATTTCAGGATCATATTAGACATAAGTTTAACGAAAAATGAATCAGAATGTGAAAGAGCGGATGCGTTGAGGCGAGTGAACTCTTGAATGCGCGGAGAGGCAACACAACCCCTAACCCGCGCGGAGTCCGCGGGGTTGCTTACTCTTTTTTCGAATCGGCAGCCGGTTTGTCCTTCGACGGGGCTTCCGTGGAGGCTTTGGCTGATCGACCCTTTGAAGAGTTTGCTTTTGCCAGCGGACATTCCGGGACTCGATGACCGGGTTTCCCACACAAGAGACAGAGGTTGTTGTCCATACGACGTTGTCTTTCTTGTAGAGTCAATTTGCCATCGGGTCTGAGTTTGCCTGAGAGGTCAGGTTTTCCGGCTTGCTTGCCGGACTGTTGACCCTTGTTGTTGTCCTTATTGTCCTTATTGTTGTTGTTGTTGTTCGAAGACTTTTTATCGTTCTTCTTGTCGGATTGCGTGGAGTTCTGGTTGCTGGTTGACGAATTGTTGTTATTGTTTTTGTCCTTGGACTTGTTTATTTTGTCCGCAGATGTCTCGCGGGCAACTTCCATGCGACGTTCCCAATAACGTGCGTCCGCGTTTTGAGCTTTGAGGCGCATACGGGACAGGGTTTTTGGCTTGCCATCTTCTCCTTTTGAGACTTCGTCTTTAAGGCGGGACGGCAGACCGGCGTAGAATTGGTGGCGGAGAGCAGGATCGCCCCACTGACAACGAGCTGCAAGATTATTGAATTGGACGATGTAGTCCGTGATGCGCTGCGTGTCCTTCATATGAAGATTTGTGAGACTATTCTCGGCTTCTCCTGTCGGGTCATACGGGCCGAAGTTGGTTTCAAGCTCCTCAACAAAAGCTTCCCAATTTTCAAGCCAGAGCGGCTCTTCCTCGGTAATCCCGCTAAAAGCCGGTTCAAACCATTTCAACGCAGATCCCGACAAATATGAAAGTGCGTAGTTGACTTTTCGGGAGTCCGTGGAGAATGCAGCGGCACGATCGCGGAAATTGAAGCGACATTGCATGAGGAAAGTAGAGAGTTTGTTTGGGTTGGAACCCGTGAAGGGTTCCGGAGCATTGACTTTTGACCGTGGAGGTTCTTGTTCCTTTCTTTTTCGTTCTTCTAGCAGGTGCGTCATGAATTTATCTATAGTACCTGCTAAAAACTCAGAAGTAGGATCCCTCGTGTGCGGTCGTTGAAAAGGCGGAGGATTTTCAGGAGGGATTTCGACACCTTTGCCCTTGTCGGGGGCCACGGAATCATCCTCGCGCTCGGATTCGTCCAGGTCTTCCGGGATTTCTTCGATGCGGGCTTCTTCCATGGGTTCCGACTGGTTCGCAAGCATCTGACTGGTATACAGAGTTAACGGGGAATGAAGAGTCGACGGTCCAGGTATTGATGACTGTGCGCGTGTACTTCTTCTTGGTGGCATAATGAAAACAATCTGCGAGTATTAGTCACAAAATACTGTTAGGATACACACACAGGGCGGGTTTCCGGAGAAACCCGCGGAATATCCGGTAGGACTTGGCTTCAGCATATAGGCTACGCCCTCGCTAGATTGTGTTGTCCAATTTCAGACAGGCAGACGGGAATCCCGGGGAGTCCGGGTGGGGGTTCGTGGGTCGTGAGTCGTAGGTCGTGAGTCGAGAGTCGTGAATCGAGATAGTCGAGAGAGATAGATGCGCCGGAGCCCGTGGGCTCCGACTAGTGCCAGCGGTCTGATAAGAGTAGGGTTTTAGAGAGGAAAATGTATTAGATTACTGGGGGGAATCTAAGCTAATTTTCTGACTGGATTGTATGTACAACATCTGCCAGTTTATATAGACCGTGGAATGCATGACATACTGAATCCAGTAATAATGAGACGAAACGAGCAAAACATAAAACGGGAATAGTAAACACCAAATTGGTGTTAGGAACGGGACAGAACGGAGCGGAGTCCGAATCGTGACAAAGCATAACCCATAACGGGAAACGGAGCGGGAGCGGAGTCCTAAATCGTGACAGGTCATTTGACTAAAACGGGAATGGGGCTCGATTAGAGTGGTGACAGGATTCTGAGCGGGTTCCGGTGGCTGATGTGTGGGACGAAGACGGACATAGACAGAGACGGGGTCCGGGGGAAGTCCGGTGACTGATATGTGTCTTAATGAGGTCGAACGTAACGAGTCTTGACGTAACGGAGTCCGGGCGGGAAATCCTATAAACAGACGATTGGTGCTTGTAGCGCGTGGGGGCGTACGAGTTAGTGCCCGGAGTCCGGCGGGATTTGTCCGGTCGTAACAAAAGATGATAATCTATTATATTCTATGTATGTTTGAGATGTTATCGCGTCTTTTATACTAAATAAATATTAACTAATTACTAATATTTCCGGATACGGGATATTGAGTTGCCGGCCCCACAACATAGCATTGGTGAGCTGCTGACTCGTTACACTGGAATGTGATGGAGTCGTCGGGAACCTTTACTAATATATTATATTATATTATCAATACTCCCCCTCAATGAGATATCCCTATTATTAATAAAATCCCAATTTCTTTTTTAAATCGTTATGCTGGTTTAAGTCCAGCCCTTTCGTCATAATATCCACTGGGTTTTCTTTTGACTGAACATATGTAAGTGATGCCTCGTTAGAGACCACTTTCTCGCGAATGAAATGATAAGCAACTTTGATATGCTTTGTACGTGCATGAAATGTTGCATCATGGGCAAGTGAAATCGTGCCTAGATTATCTGATTTCATAGTTGTTGGGTCATTGCTGATATTGAACCCTAAATCAGTAAGTAATTTCTGCAACCAAGTCAATTCTTTGGCTCCTTCGGTTAAGGCAATATATTTGGCCTCGGTTGTAGATAATGCAATGGTTCGCTGCTTCTTTGAGCTCCAAGCGACACATCCTCCGTTAATTAATACAATGTAACTGCCAATTGATAGCGCATCATCCTGATTTGCATAATCTGAATCGACATAGATATCTATTTCGATTTGATTGCTTGATTTATAAGTAATGCCCTCATCTTTGGTCCCCTTAAGGTACCTTAAGACGTGTTTAATGGCCGTCCAATGTTCATTTGAATAGAAGTTTGTAAATTGGCTTAAATGTTGAACGGCAAATGATATATCAGGCCAAGTTCCCAGTGCCACATACATGAGTGATCTGACTGCCTTTGCATAAGGTTCATTGATAACCGGTTTGCTTTTGGAATCTGGTACTGGCACAGTTAACTTTGTCGATTTATTAAGGGGCGTGGATACTGGATTTGCGTACTGCATTTGGAATCGAGATAGGATGACGTCGATATATGCGCCTTGCGATATTTTGAGTGTTCCAGCTTCGCGATCCCTTTGTATTTGTATTCCTAGTATTTTTTTCATGTCCCCTAAGTCGGTCATAGTAAAATTGTTATTTAGTTCTTGTTTAATTTTTGCCATGCCATCTTGTGTATTTGCAAACAGTCCTAGATCATCCACATAGGCTGCAATGATCTCAATATTTGGTCCATTGATTCTAATGAATATACATTCATCAGCAGCACTTTGGATGTAGCCTAAATCGAGTAATGTCTTCTTTAAGCAATGATGCCAAGCGTAGCCTGCCTGTTTGAGTCCATAAAGCGCCCTATATAATTTGAGTACTCTGTCGGTTCCATCATTAAACCCGTCTGGCTGTTTCATATAGATTTCCTCTTCCAGAATAGAGTTCAAATACAGTGAGGGACAAAACCCTTCCAATGATTTTTAGTTGTGCAAAGATTCTTGAATAACTCAAGAACTACTGTAGATACAGACCTGAAATTTGGAGGTTGGTTAGGTCTATATGTTATCTATATGCCTTAAAATATTATGACATAAGCATTAGTATTTCCCACACTATAAATAAAACACTAATAAAATCACATTGGAAGGGTTTTGTCCCTGGTATAAAAAAAATACAAATTAAACAATCTAGTACTTGGTATAGCCTCCCTTGGCCTTCAAAACAGCCTCAAACCTTCTAGGCATACTCTCTATCAAGTTCTGACAAGTAGAGGCAGGGATCTTCTCCCACTCTGTCTGAACCCTCTCCCACAACTCATGAATACTCTTGGGTGCCACCCAGCCTCCTTTTGAGGTAATACCAGAGGTGTTCAATTGGATTAAGGTCAGCAGACTGAGGTGGCCATACTATGACCACAAATCCATTGTCTTTAAACCAATTGGTGGCCTTTTTGCTCTTGTGTTTGGGGTCATTGTCTTGCTGAAAGACCACATTCCCTGTGTTCTTGCCATAATACTTCATGATTTCTTGAAGTTCATCTTCCATAATGCTAACATAAAGGTCAGCATCCACCCTTCCATCAATTTTGGTGGAATATCCTGGTCCTTCCCACAACATACAGCCTCACAACATCAGATTTCCTCCTCCAAACCTGATTGTACCCTCAGCCACCCTATCACTGAGCCCCTCTCCTGCCCTTTTCCACACCTACTTCCTCCAATCTAACTCCAAACAATTGATTTTTGTCTCATCTAACCAAACAGCCCTCTTCCAATCATCCACAGTCCAGTCCTTGTGTGCCAGAGCAGAGTCCATCCTTGCCTTCCTATACCTCTTAGTGAGTAAAGGCCTTTTCTCTCCACCACAGCCCTCATTCCAGCCTTCTTGAGTGCTCTATGAACAGTCTTCACTGAAATAGACTCTCCAGTCATATTTTGAAGGATTTTTGTCACCTCAGTGGCATGTTCTGCCTTCTGAGAAGTGATTTGTTAGAGGGAATAATGAATATCTGAGGGAGAAAGCTTGCATGGATGGCCACCAGGTGCTTTGGCAAGTGATGGGCAATGGGTAAAGTGAATTCTGGATATAGTAAACAGATCTCTGCCAGTGATTGCAGAGATCTGAGAAGTAGACTTGCTGTTATTGAGCAAAATGAGAATGTGGCAACCTGAGGAGGAGTAAGAGCTTTCATGGTGAGTTGTGGGGATGTTGTTGAACTAAAAAGTGAACAGCTATATATATATCTAATTTTGACAGGTCACATGATTAAACAAAACCTTATTTGCTGATAATCAATAAGGTTTTGTGTTAATCATGTGACTGGGTGTGAGAGGTATGGCGAAATACACTCAGGAGGATATCTGAAAACTATTAAGTATACCAAATTCTAATATACTCTAAAGGTCATTTAAACATCTGGGATGTGATTCAAACATCATTTGGTTTTTAAAACTTTCAAAAAGTTTTAAACTCTCTCATACATTACAAACTAATGAATCTTTCTGGACACAAGTAGACAATAAAAAAAATTAGTAGTTTGAAACACTAATACTTTTAAAAAATAGATACCTTTAAATAGTCCATTCCATGCATATGTATATCATTGGCACCTCTAAATACATATGTATTACTTCAGAATAGATCTGTCAATTTAAACAGATTTCTACTTGATTCAACATACCCAGAATATATAGGGGGTTTTACTTAATAAAGCCAGCTGTGGTGTGAAGGGTATGCATATATGCATAATTGGACTAAGGAATAATAGTTGGATTATAGTACTTTATTATTTACTTTTTATTTTCTTCATTTACATTCTTTCTATATTTCGAGCATACCCTTATTTTGTAGTTCGAAGCTTTGTGTATACGTATGGGTGCTCTCGGCGCCAAACGACAGACACTTTTCACCCAGCAGACACCACCTCGTAAACAACCCAGACATCGAATAGCGAGAGGTGTCAAGGGTAAAGTCTCAACTACCTATAAAGGTAGTGTTCTCTCGCATACTAACGTACTTTGAACTTGAACCGTGAAGGTCGAGTTTCCCTCTAAAGTCTTTGCACTCGTCGACACTATAGTCGACTCGCGCTACTATATCTTTACTTTAGATATTCAGCTTCTCGTTGATTATCTATCTTACGTCTAGCTACGAGTTGTACCGTGAAGGTCAACTCTTTCCTTCTCTCATTCTAGCCGTCAAGAGCAACTGTACAGTTGCTCTTGTGACACATAGCGTGTCTCCTTACTAGTACTGCCAGTCTAGTAATCTGCGGTATTGTACTGTACAGTCAATACCTACTAATAGTAGTTGAATAAACACTATTCTTCGTATATAGAACGGTCAGAATCTATCAACTCTTCACATGTGGTATGAAAAATTTCCAATAATATTTTACATATTTTACATGGAAATAACTTCATTACAACTTTTAAAAAACAAAATACTAATAAAAGTATTAGTAGGCATCTGTAAAAGGAAGGAAATTATATACAATGGAATTTGTTAAATAACTATGGGTTGTATAAGATGTAATATGGAGAACTATTTCTGATGGTTGTTTTTTGATGATATAATTGTTTCAGAATAGATATCACTATTTAAAGATGGAGTTTTGTAAAAATAAGACTTTTATTAGTAAATATTTGAGATTATAGTAATTATAAACACCCTCCTCAGGAAATATAGTCGGATGAGCTCTTACTATATCTCCTTTATTATTTCTATTTTCTCTCTTTTATTATATCTATAATTAGTTCGACGACCTATGTATGTGGTACATTGACTCTTGTGGGCACACACACGCCAGACTTATGTATTCTAGCGCCCATAGTTTAGAACTCAGACACTTTTTACACCACAACCACGACTTACCCAGACACCCATTAGTGTCCTGTAAGTTGTGATTGGTGTATCGTCTCGACCATCACAGACGGGCTTTAGCTATCTACTCTATCAGAGTTTCGAACTGTACCAGTCAAAACTCAATCCTTATCTCAACTCGCGTGGACCACATCCATGCTACTCTATTATTCAACTCTCTAGTACTCTACTTTACTCTTGAGCAGTCGTTCAGAACCGCACTTGACAGTTGATTCTACTTATTCGCTTTAGCTCTCTACCTTATTCTAGATAGCTACTTCCCTCTACCGTATTGAACTAAGTAGTCAATACGCGTTCATTCTGTATTAGACTTCGACAGTCGATACATCTTAGTGTCGTACCTAAACAGTCGATATCCTTCGTATATAGAACGGTTAGAACTTCCACTACTCTTCACACTGGGACAAAACCCTTCCAATGTGATTTTATTATTATTTTATTTATAGCATGGGAAATACTAATGCTTATGTCATAATATTTTAAGGGCATATAGATAACATGTAGACCTAACTAACCACCAAATGTCAGGTCTGTATCTACAGTGGTTCTTGAGTTATTCAGGAATCCTTGCACAACTAAAGATCATTGGAAGGGTTTTGTCCCTCACTGTATGTGCCTTTGACCTCCATTAATTCTATTTCCCAATTTAGTGCTGTCCCCAAAGCAATTAGTGCTCTGAGTGATGCAAATTTGAGTACCGGTGAAGTTATGTCATAGTAGTCCATTCCAGGACACTGTGTGAAACCTTGTGCGACTAAGTGACCTTTCACCTTTTCAAATTTCCCTTCTGGGCTTGTTTTGGTAGCATATACCCAATGGCATCCTATTGGCATCCTGCCGGGTGGTAAATCAATTAATTTCCAGGTACCAATTTGTCAGTGCTGTTCTATTTCTGTTTCCATAGCAGCAATCCATATTGGTGAGTCATTTCGGGAAATTGCCTCTTTGTAATCTTTGGGAGGAGTCACAATTTCTCGCATCACCATTACTTTATCTGTAAACCTTGATTTGGGCCAGGCATTTGGGTTATTAAGCATCCAGTAGTCTGGTAAGGTACTATTCTTAATCCTTGAACTGTGCCGTGCTTCTTGTGGCTGAATGTCCGGTTGTGATGTAACTTCTTCAATGTAGGCCTCTGTGGGTGCAATTGATGTATTTGGTGTGATGACCATACTACTGGGTCGCTTGGTGTTACGACTGTGTCGCAACCCTATCGGTCCCGAGGTTATCGCCACTTATCAACATTTTCAAGTTACCACTTCAGAAACCATCAGCCCCCGAAGCTGATGTATGTTTTCACGATGATCAAACTCCGTTTACGCCCACATCAAAATAACTCATATTGTCTGGTTAAACTTTTGATATGTCCCTTTTATTATGTTGATCCGTTCAATCCTATGTTTCACCTATGTCTATCTATATTTGTAGTCCTTGAACTATTTCCTTTTATCGTAATTCTGCTCTCGGTTATCATTGGCCTCCGAACTAATCATAAACTTCCCGTTCCTAGTCAAGCTTATTGTTAATACCATTCCGCCCTTCTCCCCATTAGTATTTTCTAGACGTCTGTTACTTGTATATGAACCCACTGTAGTTGTAGTTACTAGGCAATCAGAATATCGACTCAGAATACCCTCATACATTTGTAACAGTCTCATACTAAGAATCCCCCATCTGCCTTCGCGTGCGCTTGCCCACTCCCGGCCCCGACCCCTTGGCCCGACACTCAACTTGTCCTTCGGTCCCAATCGGTATCTCGCCAAAAGGAACTCTTTAGGATTAGTCTTCACCTGTCTGAAATCTAAGGACACCCCACAGATATTTGCGAGGGCGCAGCACATAAGCTGAAGCCGATCGGTCCCTGTTGGCCACCGACATTCAGTTCTTAACACTCGGCATTGAAACTCCCCCCCTCGGGCAGGACAGTAGTTATTTCTTCACCTTCGTTTTCTCCAGGTATTGGGTATAGTTTATTATCTGTGTTGTCAAATGTAATATTCCTAGAAAATTGAATACCCCTAGTTTTAGTATTGTAGTATTTCCAGGCTTTAGTATTTTCAGATATTCCTGTAAATATATGCTCTTCCGCTTTGGGATCCAATTTTGATCGCCGTTCGTCAGGTACTATTACCCAACATTTGGTCCCGAATTCTTCTAATCGTGACACATCTGGTTTCTTACCCAAAAATGCTTCATGGGGTGTTATGTCGGCTCCAAGAGCTCGGGTAGGTGATTGGTTCTTGATATAGCATGCTGTGAAGAGTCGATAGATTCTGACCGTTCAATATATGAAGAATAGTATTTATTCAACTACTATTAGCAGGTATTGACTGTACAGTACAATACCGTAGATTACTAGATGAGCAGTACTAGTAAGAAGACACGCTATGCATCACAAGAGCAACTGTACAGTTGCTCTTGACGGCTAGAATGAAAGAATGAAAGAGTTGACCTTCACGGTACAACTCGTAGCTAGATGTAAAATAGATAATCAACGCTAAGCTGAATATCTAGAGTAAAGAGATAATAGTGCGAGTTGACTATAATGTCAACTAGTGCAAAGACCTTAGAGTGGAACTCGACCTTCGCGGTTCGAGTCCAAAGTACGTTAGTATGCGAGAGAATACTACCTTTATAGGTAGTTGAGACGTTACCCTTGACACCTCTCGCTATTCGACGTCTGGGTCGTTTACGAGGTGGTGTCTGCTGGGTAAAAAGTGTCTGTCGTTTTGGCGCTGAGAGCGCCCATACGTATACACAAAGCTTCAAACTACAAAATAAAGGTATGCTCGAAATATAGAAAGAATGTAAAGAAAGAAAATAAAAGATAAATAATAAAGTACTATAATCCAACTATTATTCCTTAGTCCAATTATGCATATATGCATACCCTTTACACATGCATATGAAATGGCTTCTGGCCATAAGGTTTTCGGTAAATCCTTCGCATATATCATCGCCCTCACATGTTCGACTATTGTGTGATTTAGCCGCTTGGCTATCCCATTTTGGGCAGGGGAGTAAGGCGCCGTGTTTTCTGTGATTATTCCCTCCTCTGCACAGAAGTCTTTGAATAGTTTACTTGTATATTCACCACCATTGTCTGTCCTGATACGCTTTAACTTTTTTTTTATTTGATTTTCAACAAACGCCTTGTACATTTTGAAGTATTTCAGGGCCTGGTCCTTTGATGTGTCCGTAAATAAAACACTGTGCCTTGTTTTAATTTCCGTGAATGAGTAAAAATACTTCTCGTGATTTGGTCCTTCGGTTGCAGCTGGTTCCCATACATCGGATACGGTTAACTCGCTGTGAGGAGTATGCTTTTACCACAGTTTCATTGTGGTAAAACACTCCTTTTATTTTTTACATATTCTATTCATATTTTTCTATCTTTCATATTCTTCGAATATTGCATATTTCATTAGTTCGAAGCATTGTGTATACTTGTGGGTGCACTCAGCACCAATTAGAACGAGACACACTTTAACCCAAGAACCACCACTCGTAAGACACAAACTAGGTCTACTACGAGCGGTGATCAGGGTAACGTGTCAGCTACCACATAGGTAGCATTATCTGAACTACTGAATACTTCTGGCCTCGAACTATAACAGTCGAGGCCTCCACTCGAACCATCGCACTTGTTGACTCCTTCGTCATCTCGTGCTCTTTCTCTCACTTTCTCTTATATTGCACTGAATAGGTCAATATCCTTCCTTTCTACTCATTTCTTCGTATATAGAATGGTCAGAACTTCCGCCACTCTTCACACTCGCCTATCTCACTTACAGAATCTTCTGCCCGTTTTGGGAACAGCTCCACATGTGCCTTTCCTTGTATGCAAGCCTTGCATTGGGTGAATTCTTGTGTCTCATCCACCTGTAGCCCTGTAACTAGTTTGTTTTTCTTTAATAATTTGACCGCTCCAATACTGATATGACCAAGTATCCTATGCCATCTGTCCCAAGTGCACATTTTAGCAATCACAGCAAACTCGCTTGGTTTGGCGCTCATATTGATTTGTGTCTTCATTTGGTACATGCACCTGACTTTTTGGCCTTCTCCAAATATAGTACCATTAGGCGACTTGAATTTGACACCCAATGATGTAAATAGAGCCTCATGTCCATTATCAGTTAAATGCCCAATACTTAGTAGATTGTTTGGTGTGTCTGGGGCATGTTTAATGTCCCTTAGTTCAACAGAGTAGCATTTATTATTGTTTTTGAACTGTAACTTGACAGTTCCTCGTCCCAAGGGCTTGAGGACTGATCCTGGGGCAACCCCTTCAATAGACGAGGTTTCGGCTATGTAATTAATAAAGTCTTGCCAGTTCCTGGCAATGTGGGTCATTGTGGCAGAATCTGTGAGCCAATCTGCTGACATAATCTCTGCCAATTTGTTGGAGACAAATGCAAAATCTTTGCTGTTTTCATTGGTTTGGTTGGCCTGATCTTTGTCTTTTCTGGGCTTCCACCATTTCAGTGCTTGGCCCTCCTTTCCACCACCTTTTTCCCAGCAATCTGCTTGATAATGTCCCTTTCCTCCACAATTTCGGCACTTTTCCTTGACAGTGCCTGTATGATGCTTCTTCTTGGTAGTTCTCGCTTCTTGTGCCTTAAGCACAGTTGATTTCTCCGTAGTTAATTTCCGTGATCTGGCTTCTTCCAGGATTCTGGAAATTAATGAATCTGATGTAAGCATTTCAATTCCCGCGTTTACAGCGGTGATGAATGTTGACCAAGAGTCTGGTAGGGAAGTAAGTAGAGTATTTGTAAAATCTTTATCTGAGATATATTCTCCACGACTATGTAGTTCTTGTTGTAAAGTTCTGAGCTTTCATATGTGTAGCTCCATGTCAGCGCCTTCTTTGGCAAACATCTTGAAGAATTCTCGGCACTTGTTAATTATACCAATGGGGCCTTTCGCCTCGAATATGTTTGATAATGTTCGCCAAACATTAAGCATGGTAATTAATCCTCCTGTATATACCAAGTAATTATTGCTTATGCATAAGCAAATTGCCGCATAAGCCTGTTGATCTTTCCATTTCCAATCCATAATTGCCTGCCGTTCTTCTTCCGTTATATTCTTAGGGTCTGCCGGTATTGGCTCTCCAGTTGATCTGTCCACATATGCCCATAGACCTTGTTCTATTAAGATCCATTTGAATTTCTGTTTCCACACAAAATAATTGTCCCCATTTAAGGGGTCAATCCTATATAACGAGTTTGATTGGTTAAGCGACATTGTAGGTAATTATTATTTGATTAGAATTTCCAGTGTAAAGATATGAGCGTCGAGTTCTAGATTTGAGGTATGTATATACTTGTTCTAGTTTCGGCCGGGGCCCATAACCTGTAGTCAAAAGATGATAATCTATTATATTCTATGTTCGAGATGTTATCGCGTCTTTTATACTAAATAAATATTAACTAATTACTAATATTTCTGGATATGGGATATCGAGTTGCCGGCCCCACAATATAGCATTGGTGAGCCGCTGACTCATTACACTGGAATGTGATGGAGTCATTGGGAACCTTTACTAATATATTATATTATATTATCAATAAACACTATAGCAAATTCTGGTTGAAAGCTGTTTGAGATGGTTGAAATGATATCCCAGTCACAGTGTGAAGAGTTGTGGAAGTTCTGACCATTCTATATATGAAGAATATTGACCATTCAAGTACAACACAGTTGTGAAGAGTCGATAGATTCTGACCGTTCAATATATGAAGTATAGTGTTTATTCAACTACTATTAGCAGGTATTGACCGTTCAGTGCAATACCGTAGATTACTAGACTGACAGTACTAGCAAGGAGACACGCTACGCGTCACAAGAGCAACTGTACAGTTGCTCTTGATGGCTAGAATGAGAGAATGAAAGAGTTGACCTTTACGGTACAACTCGTAGCTAGATGTAAAATAGATAATCACGAGAGGCTGAATATCTAAAGTAAAGAGATAGTAGCGCGAGTCGACTATAGTGTCGACGAGCGCAAAGACCTTAGAGTGGAACTCAACCTTCGCGGTTCGAGTTCAAAGTCTGTTAGTATGTGAGAAAATGCTACCTTTATAGGTAGTTGAGACGTTACCCTTGACACCTCTCGCTATTCAACGTCTGGGTCGTTTACGAGGTGGTGTCTGCTGGGTAAAAAGATGTCTGTCTTTTGGCGCTGAGAGCGCCCATAGGTATACACAAGACTTCGAACTAAGAAATACGGGTATGCTCGAAGGATATAGAGAATTAAAGAAAAGGAATAGAAACTAGATAATAAAGTACTATAATATGCATATTAATCCACTGTCCAATTATGCATATAGGCATACCCTTCACAACAGTGATGTATTGACGATCTAAGTTGTCACAACTGTCACAAGTCACAACATTGTCACAAACAATCAAAGGTAATATTCGACAACTCTTCAATGCATCAAATTCGACTCGACAAACCCAAACATTATTCGACAACATCGAATCTCTTTCGACATGTCTCATTTCAACATCATGTATGATTTCATTATTAGTTCATAACATAGTCATAATGATACGAAGAAAAGCATAAAAGGGCTACGAAAGGAGCAAGGGAAGTCAGTCGAAATATCTGTAAATTAGTGATACTAGTAATCTATCTTGTCGTAACTTCTTTGACAAATACTTCTGTGAGTTCTCGTGACTGGTAATAGCCTCTTACTTCATCGACAGGGCGAATATATACTTCATTGAACGAGGCTTTCGAGTTCGATTAGTAGAAGATTATTCGACTTTATTGAAGAATAATTGATTCGTGACAGTATATTTCAACTATCAACTGTGAGGAGTATGCTTTTACCACAGTTTCATTGTGGTAAAACACTCCTTTTATTTCATTTATATTTTACACATTTTATTCATATTTTTCTATCTTTTATATTCTTCGAATATTGCATATTTCATTAGTTCGAAGCATTGTGTATACTTGTGGGTGCACTCGGCACCTAATGAAACTCAGACACACTTTTACCCAAGAACCACCACTCGTAAGACATAAACTAGGTCTACTACGAGCGGTGATCAGGGTAACGTGTCAGCTACCACTTAGGTAGCATTATCTGAACTACTGAACACTTCTGGCCTCAAACTGTAATAGTTGAGGCCTCCACTCGAATTGTCCATCTTCCCATTCTACTCATTTCTTCATATATAGAACGGTCAGAACTTATACCACTCTTCACATCAACTGTTGATGAAGCCCAGGATGCGATCTGAGACTACCAAAGCATCGAGTTCTACAGCACTCCAATCTGTGGCTCCCATTCCATCACTGAGAGTTATTCGGCCATCGCGAATTCCAGTTTCTCCTTTGACCAAAACTCAACGAGCTATGATGTCTTCAATTCGAGAACCCGAAGAAGTTCAAGAAGAACTGATCTTGCCAATTCAAGAATCTGAATCCCCTTTAACACCTTTACCCAAATCTCCACCTCCCGAACCTGTTACGTCTGAGGATGAATCAATGTTATGACATTTCAGAGATGCACTTGGAAAAGTATTGAAGGACCAGATGACTTCGAAGGAGCCCAAAATCACAGTGAATAAGCCTGAAGAGTTTACTGGAGAAGAACCTTCAATGTTGAAGAATTTTATCGCTCAATGCGAAATGGTCTTTCGATCTCAACCAAAATTGTTCGAATCCAATCAATCGAAAATTACAATGGTAACTTCGTATTTCCGGAAACTGCTCAAGAGTGGTGGCAACCTTTTCTATTAAATCCCCCAATTCCTCTGCCATCTTTCCTTGTGGATTATCTCGATTTTCTAGATGAATTATATGCTCAGTTTGGAGAAATTGATGCAGAAGGAGAAGCCGAAGAAAAACTCGATAATCTTCGAATGAAAGCTCATCATCATGTGGCGAAGTATTCAATTCAATTTACAAGTCTCGCTGCTCAAACTCGATATGATGAATTCACTTTACGATGACGATTTTATAAAGGACTTCCGAATCAAATTAAGGATGAAATAGTGAAGCTTCAAGTTCATCCCGAAAGTTTTGCTGAACTGCGAACGGCAGCCCTTCGACTCGATTCTTACTATTGGATGCGAGAGAATGAATGACAATGTGAAACAGAATCAAGTTCGACTCCGCGAAGATTTGAAAGAAGACAATCAACAACACCTATGACTTATCCTTCGACATCACGAACACCTTCGACTTCAAAACCGACAACTTTGACTTCAAGAACATTTAGGCCTTCGACTCAAACGAAACCATCTTTGACAATTTTAGGACCTGATGGATGATTACTTCCTGCTGAATGAAACAGAAGATTTAAAGAAGGGTTATGTATATTATGTGGAGAAAAAGGCCATTCAGCAAGGGATTGCCCGAAAAGAAAAACTTGTCAAATTGCAAAAGGACGAATCGTTGAAGTCCAAGATTTGACAACTCAATCCGACCAGTCGAATCAAACATTGAATGTTAAATTGGAAAATTGAAAAGGGATACTCTTCAGGCATGTGAAGAGTATCGAAGAAAACTCAATCACGCCGAAAAAGATTCCTGTATAATATTATGAGTGGTAACAATTTCTGATTCTTTAATTATTGAACTTAAATTGAAAAAAATTCTGAAAATGAAAGCATTAATTGATTCAGGATCTAGTCATCTTTTTATGGACAAAACATTTTGTAATGTATTATTACTATTTAGTGTACTTGTAAACTCTTTTTACTTGAGTTAAGTAGCATAGCTTGAGAAAGGAGATTCAAATTCAAATTAATCTGTATGTAGGAGTTTTGTCAATTAAATCAGTATCTACTTTTATTCAACTACGTGCCCGTGTCCCTTTTCTGAGGAGAAAGCTCAACTCAAGGAAACAAGATGGTCAACAGATTGGCAAGGAGAGTACTCAACTTAAGCATAATGTGTGGACCTAGTGTGAGAGGTATGGCGAAATACACTCAGGAAATATAGTTGGATGAGCTCTTACTATATTTCCTTTATTATTTCTGTTTTCTCTCTTTTATTATATCTATAATTAGTTCGACAACCTATGTATGTGGTACATCAACTCTTGTGGGCGCACACACGCCAGACTTATGTATTCTAGCGCCCGTAGTTTAGAACTCAGACACTTTTACACTGCAACCACAACTTACCCAGATACCTGTTAGTGTCCTGTAAGTTGTGATTGGTGTATCGTCTCGACCGTCACAGACAGGCTTTAGCTATCTACTCAATCTGAGTTTCAAACTGTACCAGTCAGAACTCAATCCTTATCTCAACCCGCGTGGACTACATCCACACTACTGTAATGTATTCAGGGGATTCTCTTAGATAGCTCAATATATGCTATAGTGTCACAGAGCTTCAACAATAAAACAAGCAAAGTGTTACGACCAGACAAATCCCGCCAGACTCTGGGCACTAACTCGTACGCCCCCATGTGCTACAAGCACCAATCATCTGTTTATAGGATTTCCCGCCCGGACTCCGTTACGTCAAGACTCGTTACGTTCGACCTCATTAAGACACATATCAGTCACTGGACTTCCCCCGGATCCCGTCTCTGTCTATGTCCGTCTTCGTCCCACGCATCAGTCACCGGAACCCGCTCAGAATCCCGTCACCGCTCTAATCGAGCCCCGTTCCCGTTTTAGTCAAATGACCTGTCACAATTTAGGACTCCGCTCCCGCTCCGTTTCCTGTTATGGGTTATGCTTTGTCACGATTCGGACTCCGCTCCGTTCCGTTCCGTTCCTAACACCAATTTGGTGTTTACTATTCCCGTTTCATGTTTTGTTAGTTTCGTTTCGCCATTACTGGATTTGGTATGTCATTCACTCCATGGTCTATATAAACTGGCAGATGTTGTACATACAATCCAGTCAGAAAATTAGCTTAGATTCCCCCCAGTAATCTAATAATATTTTCCGCTCTAAAACCTTACTCGATTCACATCGCTCGCACTAGTCGGAGCCCATGGGCTCCGGCGCATCTATCTCTCTCAACCAACTCGACTCACGACCCACGACCTCCGACTTACGACCCACGACCTGACTTACGACCTATGACCCACGAACCCCGCCCGGACTCCCCGGGATCCCCGTCCGTCCATTTGAAATTGGACAACACGATCTAGCGAGGGCACAGCCTATAAGCTGAAGCCAAGTCCTACCGGATATCCCGCGGGTTTCTCCGGAAACCCGGCCTGTGTGTGTATCCTAACACAAAGGTCCAGTAATTTAAATACTGATAGATTAATGAGCTGCGCTATGAAGCTTAAACAACTCAAATCAATGCTTATTTTGATTATTGAAAGGTTCAATAGAACTGTGTATGACTCTTTTAGCAAATACAAGAACTATTCCTTGAGAATAGGGGCTGGAAGCTGAATATATGTGCAGTAACTTGGCAGAGACTTGATATAAGAGCTTCAGATTCTTGTATGCTTATTTGTAACTATTAATAGTTATTTAACAAGGTGTTAAATAATTTATTAATAGAGAAAATAAATTGTATTGGATTGTCTGAGTGCTTGTACTTGATTAATTCAATAAACTTAGGGCTGGGCCTTGAGTAATCTAGTATTGGCAGGGATTTCAGTAAGGATACTTAGATACTTATTAGGTTTATTATCTAATTAATAAGCCTAAAGGGTAGCTGTGAGGCTGGGGAACTTAGATGATTAGCTAAGTCCAAGAGTTGCTGACAAAGATTCAAGATGCTGCAAGTGTAGGTGCTTGCAGTGAGTGTATCAGACTAAGGCTATTATTGTCCTTAGGATGATGAGGTAAGCTTCTGTGCTGTACTGTAAAATATGTATGAGATAGATTGGTTTTATTGGAAACTTGGCCCTCCTTATATACATTTTGATAACTCAATGATTAGCTAACTATTTAGTTTATGAGATCATTAGTGAGATCATAATGACCTCATATTCTACTCATTATTTACCCTTTGTTTATCATGTGATTCCCTTCTCTGAGACAAGGGTTCTAACCTCTTGCTTGAACAGGAAGGTTCAAGGCCGCGGTCCTGGGACGGAAGCAAACGATGAGTCGGCGGAATCTAATAATGACTCGGGTAGTCACATCCGTGACTTGTGTGACATCTTGTAATTGTCACCTGCTGACAAATCATTCCCTCAATCCCAAATTTGAAGCGCCGGGCACGAATGATGACATAATGTGTTCCTGTGCTTCCACTGGAGGCTTATCTAATAAGCCATGACTCCAAAAATGTGCAAACTAGGCTGCAGCAAGGTGCTGAAAGGTAATAACTAAGTAAATAAAATATAAATAATTAGTTAAAAATTATAATAAATTAACTAAGATATAATAGCATAATATGAGTTTATATATGCTATTATTATTATGTGAAGTTAAAAGGAATAGAGCCTATATTTCACAATAAAAAATATAATAAAAATACAATAAATTCAAGAAAATATTAATAAATTCAAAGAAAATTAAGAGAAAATTATGAGATAAAGCTGATACCTCACAACTACTCTATTATCCGACTCTCTAGTTACTCTACTTGCACTCGAGCAGTCGTTCAGAATCGCACTTAACAGTCGATTCTACTTATTCGTTCTAGCTATCTACTTACTTTAGATAGCCACTTCTCTCTACCGTATTGAACTAAGCAGTCAATACACGTTCAGTCTGTATTAGACTTAGACAGTCAATACATCGTGGTATCATACCTAAACAGTCGATATTATTCATATATAGAACGGTTAGAACTTCTACCACTCTTCACACCTAGTAGGCAAGTGTAGCTAAATGAGCAAGTGATGTGATATTGAATGATTTCTAAATACATGATTTGAGCCTGTATTTATACTAGTCCAGGATCCTGCTTACTAAGTAATGTGACTAGGAGAATGAGTCAGTATTTCCCATACTTGACTCATAAGTGTATTTCAGAGTCATCCAACCAGCTATGACTATGTATCTGAGTCATAGCTCTGGTCATAACTCATTCATTGCATAGTCATATTGATATGACTCACCAATGAGTCATCTCCCTCAATATGTAGCCAAGGAGATGGGGTAGATTGCATACTATAAGGGCTAGAGATACCTTATTAGTATGTAATCTATGACTCTGCTGGTTTTCATGGCAAATCTTATGTTATCAGAACAATGACATCTTAAACTCTTGAGCCAAAGTTAAAGGATCCAGTCCTATACTATTTGACTAATGTCCCTTAAAGGTTAAACAAAGAAACAAAGTGATAAAATATATGACAACATAAGCTGAAGCCAAGTCCTTCCGATCAGTCTTCGTCAGTCCACTGACATTAGTCAGTTTTCAGTTCTTAACAGGTATGGCGTAGGTTTTTTGGACACAATGTCAATCCCTTGGGAATTCAACTCTAATATGAACTATCCTATATACATTTCCGAACCATTGGTAGTTCTCTCCCTCAGCTTGTGTTTCGAAATCCAGCCTTGGACAACGAAGAAGGCATGGATGGAGAAGTCACTTTGCACTGCCCATAACAGGGGGATACTTGGATTCGTGTTTGAAGAGGTCACCCTTTTCGTGCTCATGACGATTTTTGGGGGAAGGTTCGCAGCTCTAAAGGATGCCTTCCACTGTAGCGAGTCATTAGGGTTGAGGAGGGTTACCTTAGTTTCACTGAAGCGTGGGGTAGATGAAGATGATATACTGCAAAGCTGCCTGGTATCATGGAATTCAGGCAGTTCTGATCGCTTCAGTTTCAAGGCTGGATCCCCTGACGATGTTTTCGCTTTCTTGCAGGATCTAGATGGAAAGGCCTTTCTTTTTCCAGATACCCACATGGGCCCCAACTTGTTGTGTTTCCTTCAAGATGAGGAGACAATGGAGCTGATTAGTCTTGTGCTGCAAGCAAATTTTCACCAACCCTCAAGGCTGATACCTAGTGACATGCCATCAATTCTCTTATACCCAAATTCTTTTACACGGTGGAGGTAGGTATAAATCCTATAATCTCCATCACACTCAACCTTTATTCCAATGTTTATAGGGGGGATGGAAATGGTGTTGATATGCACCAAAGTCTTATCCAAATCTTGCAACTGATATGTGGATGAGTTTGGAGATGATTGTTGGGCCAGAAGTATACAGGTCAATAGGTGACGTGCATTGCAGGAACCTCCACAACTGCACCTGAGCTCTGCAGCAATCTGCTTCACAGTCAACATGACAGACTCCTAGATTTCTTAGTATCATTGCCACCCATGACGATAAACAGCAAAAACATCTGAAAGGGGAATTGAAGGGTGATGTGGCCATTTTGCAGTGGGATGTTCTGAGAGATTGTATCGGTTCAATGGCCAATTTGATCAAGACTGTCCATAAGTCATTCAACAGGAATAAATTACCTGGTGAACGTTAACTTTTCAATTAAAGTGACTTTGCACTTGGTTATTTTTATTTTTATTTACTCTTATTCTTGAGTGAGGTGGGCCATCCACCTTTTCATAGAAGACTCTGTTTTTGTAGAACACTCTGTTTTTGTAGAACACTCTGTTTTTGTAGAACACTCTGTTTTTGTAGAACACTCTGTTTTTGTAGAAGACTCTGCTACAAAACTCAACAATTTCATTTTCATTTTCTCTATCTTAGTAAGTCTTAAAAATCAAATAGCCCCTGCCATTCCATCCCTTTCTACTTTAATTCCAAATAACCACTTGACTTCACCTTTTATCTTGATGACTTTAATCTTTCTTTCTATAGTTCCTCCCCACCTCAACACTAGTAGGCCATTCTTCCCATTTATACATACCTCCACCCATCCCATCTTCATACCTTGTCAAAAATTATAGTAAGCTCTCATTGATTGTATCTTGTAATATTTTATTAATCTCTGTCACAGCTATTTATAACAGTGACTTCTAATATCACTATCATCCTCAGGGGCAGGTAAATTATTTGAGAAAGAAACCACTTACCCATTGAAATATACATCAACCACTGATGTACATACTTGAATAGGAAGCATTGTAATCATCTTCCCCACATATCCAAGATAAGAATCTAGGGCCCCAAGAATCCATAACTCTTCTTCCTTGGCTATCTTCAAATCCCCTATAGCCTGGACTTTCTCCAGATCCAAGTCTTGGACAAACTGTAACCACCTGACTTTGTGCAGCTATGGCAGAATTTCTCCTAGCCACTGTTGAAGAGGGATAGGGCCCCAGAGGCTCAGGCTTCAGGCTCTTCTTCCAAAGCTCTAATATACCTCTCCCATCTGTTTGTGTGCCATCTGCAAGTAATGGCCAATAATTTTGCAGAATTCAAACACAGTCAAATTTGCTATGCTGCCATCCAATCAAATCCACTATACAGTACATCCTTGCCCTTGTCCTCAGCTCTGTAATGCCCCCTGAGTCACTTCTCCTTACTAGCAACATGTTTACACCTTCTGTACTGGTGGCAATCTGGGATAATGTCTATGCCGTAATTTGGTTCCACCAGGTTTTGTGGCCAAACATCTTTCATGTCATCTACCAATGCAATGAGATCAAGCTTCACAGCCAATTGGTCCCCAAAGTTCTTCAGTACACCCTTGATATTGTGGTACTTTTCAGCCTGATCAATAGCAATGCTAGGAGATACAGCATAATGACAGCCTGTACAGATCAGAAGCCTGCCTCTCTCATTGATTATGAATCTGGATCCCATCAATTGATCATCTGTATAAACTTCAGAGAGATGCTATGGGACTGGAATCTGGAACAAGGACTTTGATTTGTATGCAAGCATTCTTGGAAGAGAGCTCAAGCTGTCTTTGATATCTGACCACTTGCTGCAATTCAGACAGTCTCTATCTTCCCCTGACATATCTGCAAAGCCAACATATTATCAGTGTAAGATTATCCTTATTTCTATTATCAACAGCTGACAAATCCTGAGCCTCTCTAGCCATTTGATCACTTGGCAGATATTTCAAGTCATACAAGGTTCTGGATGACCAAGTCTCACCACACAATGAACATCCTTTCCTTCCTTGATCACTACTCCCATATCTGGGGAGCTTCTTTCCACCCAGACTTACCACAGAAGACTGCTTGCCATTGTTGCCATCATTGTTGTAACTTGCCCATGATTTCAGAGTGGTTGTAGCCACATCTTCATTTAAAAGATGCTCCAAATCACCTGAGGGACTATACATATGTCAGGATCTGGCTACATGGTGTGGGAGGTATGGCGAAATACACTCAGGAAATATAGTCGGATGAGCTCCTACTATATTCCCTTTATTATTTCTGTTTTCTCTCTTTTATTATATATCTATAATTAGTTCGACGACCTATGTATGCAGTACATCTGTTACGACTGTGTCGCAACCCTATCGGTCCCGAGGTTATCGCCACTTATCAATGTTTCAAGTCGCCATCTCGAAAACCATCGGCCCCGAAGCTGACGTATGTTTTCGCGAAGATCAAACTCCGTTTATGCCCACGTCAAAATAACTTGTATTGTCTGGTCAAACTTTTGATACGTCCCCTTTATTATGTTGATCTGTTCAACTTTATGTTTCACATATGTCTATCTATATTTGTAGTCCTTAAACTATTTCCTTTTATCGTAATTACGCTCTCAGTTATCATCAGCCTCCGAACTAATCATAAACTTCCCATTCCTAGTCAAGCTTATTGTTAATGCCGTTTTCCACCCTTCTCCCCATTAGTATTTTCTAGATGCCTGTTACTTGTATATGAACCCGCTGTAGTTGTAGTTACTAGGCAATCAGAATATTGACTCAGAACACCCTCATACGCCTGTAATAGTCTCATACTAAGAATCCCCCTATCCGCCTCTGCGTGCGCTCGCCCACTCCCAGCCCTGACCCCTTGGCCCGACGCTCAACTTGTCCTTCGGTTCCGATCGGTATCTCGCCGAAAAGAGCTCTTTAGGATTAGTCTTCACCCACCTGAAATCTAAGGACACCCTACGGATATTTGCGAGGGCGCAGCACATAAGCTGAAGCCAAGTCCTTCCGATCGGACCCTGTCGGCCACCAACATTAGTCAGTTTTCAGTTCTTAACAACATCGACTCTTGTGGGTGCATACACGCCAGACTTATGTATTCTAGCACCCGTAGTTTAAAACTCAGACACTTTTACACTGCAACCACAACTTACCCAGACACCTGTTAGTGTCCTGTAAGTTGTGATTGGTGTATCGTCTTGACCATCACAGACAGGCTTTAGCTATCTACTCAATCAGAGTTTCGCACTTAACAGTTGATTCTACTTATTCGTTCTAGCTCTCTACCTTACTTTAGATAGCTACCTCTCTCTACCATATTGAACTAAGCAGTGTGAAGAGTGGTGGAAGTTCTAACCGTTCTATATACGAAGAATATCGACCGTTTAGGTACGACACCAAGATGTATTGACTGTCGAAGTTTAATACAGAATGAATGCGTATTGACTACTCAGTTCAATACGGTAGAAGGAAGTAGCTATCTAGAATACGGTAGAGAGCTAAAACGAATAAGTAGAATCGACTGTCTAGTGCGATGCTGAACGACTGCTTGAGAGTAAGGTAGAGTACTAGAGAGTCGAATAATAGAATAGCGTGGATGTGGTCCACGCGAGTAGCGATGAGGATTGAGTTTCAACTGGTACAGTTCGAAACTCTGATAGAGTAGATAGCTAAAGCCCGTCTGTGACGGTCGAGACGATACACCAATCACAACTTACAGGACACTAATGGGTGTCTGGGTAAGTCGTGGTTGCGGTGTAAAAAGTGTCTGAGTTCTAAACTACGGGTGCTAGAATACATAAGTCTGCGTGTGCGCCCACAAGAGTCGATGTACCGCATACATAGGTCATCGAACTAATTATAGATATAATAAAAGAGAGAAAATAGAAATAATAAAGGAGATATAGTAAGAGCTCATCTGACTATATTTCCTGAGTGTATTTCGCCATACCTCTCACAAGCAGTCAATACAGGTTCAGTCTGTATTAGACTTAGACAGTCAATACATCCTGGTGTCGTACCTAAACGGTCGATATTCTTCATATATAGAACGGTTAGAACTTCCATCACTCTTCACACATGGCCTTCCTTTATGGCTTACTCCCCAAGGATGGAATTCAGTATATACAGTGACTTACCAAATGTATCCCATGTTTTGCAGTTTCAACTTGTATAGCTTATACCCCAGTAGATAAAATCATAAAAATCACCAACATATTTGCCAACATGCTCTATCATGTATAGTCCAAGGAACCATAAGGTCATTATGTAATATCCATATATGGTAACAATATGAATATTTAATAGAGAGGGGTCATTGGATACCTTTTGTAACTGACAGGCTTTTGCATGAAAATCATATGACAATGTTGATTGTTTGCACTTGTATATATTTTTCAACATGTCATGTGATCATGCTGTGCTAAAGTATAAGAAGAAGGGCTCTCACAGCTAAGATTCTTCTAATTTCAACTATGTATGCATCCTCTGTCCCCTGCTGTCCAGCATGAGATCCTTTCTCTATTTGATGCTGGCCATTCTGCCAAACATATTTCAGTTTCTACTGGATATAACTTTGCTACTATCTCTAGACTTCACTCTAAACATCATTCCCACCTTTCTAAGTCCTCTGGTGGTCATCCTTCCAAACTCTCTATGGCCAACATCTGTTTTGCACAACATCTTATCAGCTCTGGAAAGGCTGATACAGCTGTAGATGCAACAAGGGCACTTTGCACTATCACCAACCAGTCACTCAATCCTCAAACAGTACATCATGGACTCAAGGCAGCTGGGATGAAGCCTGTGGTAAAGAAGAAAAGGCCTCTTCTTTCTAAGAAGCATAGGAAGGAGAGGATGGACTTTGCTTTGATACATTAGAATTGGACTGCGAAGGACTGGAAGACAGTGGTGTGGTCTGATGAGACAAATCAATAGGCTAAGGTCAGATGGTAGGAAGTGGGTGTGGAAAAAGGCAGGGGAGGGCTTGAGTGACAGGCTGGTTGAGAGAACCCTGAAGTTTAGTAGTGGATCTTTGATGATATGGGGGTGCATGCTGTGGGGAGGGGTTGGTTATGTATGCAAGATTGATGGAAGGATGGATGGGGATCTCTACAAACAGATTCTAGAGTATGACCTGCAAGCCAGTCTCAGGGAATATGGTAAATCTGCAGATGATGTCATCTCCAGCAGGATAATGACCCCAAGCATACCTGCAAGAAGGCCCAGAATTGGTTCCAAGAAAATGGTTTCAGGGGTCTGGCATGGCCAGCACAGTCTCCTGACCTGAATCCCATTGAACACTTATGGAATCACCTGAAGAGGAGGTTGGCAGGGTATGAGAATGCATCCCAGGAGATGGAAGAGCTTTGCAAAGGTTGCCAGGATTTGATTGAAAGTATGCCTAGGAGGGTTGCAGATGTATTAAAGGCAAAGTGTTAGGATACGTACAGGGTGGGTCTCCAGAGAAACCCGTGGAATATCCAGTAGGACTTGGCTTCAGCTTATAGGCTGCACCCTTGCTAGATCGTGTTGTCCAATTTCAGACAGGCAGACAGAAATCCTGGGGAGTCCAGGCAGGGGTCGTGGTCGAGAGGTCATAGGTCAGAGGTCGTGGGTCGAGAGGTTGTGAGTGGTTGTGAAGAGTCGATAGATTCTGACCATTCAATATACGAAGTATAGTGTTTATTCAACTACTATTAGCAGGTATTGACCGTTCAGTACAATACCGTAGATCGCTAGACTGACAGTACTAGCAAGGAGACACGCTACGCGTCACAAGAGCAACTATACAGTTGCTCTTGACGGCTAGAATGAGAGAATGAAAGAGTTGACCTTTACGGTACCACTCGTAGCTAGATGTAAAATAGATAATCAGCGAGAGGCTGGATATCTAAAGTAAAGAGATAGTAGCGCGAGTCGACTATAGTGTCGAGAAGCGCAAAGACCTTAGAGTGGAACTCGACCTTCGCGGTTCGAGTTCAAAGTCTGTTAGTATGCGAGAAAATGCTACCTTTATAGGTAACTGAGACGTTACCCTTGACACCTCTCGCTATTTGACGTCTGGGTCGTTTACGAGGTGGTGTCTGCTGGGTAAAAAGATGTCTGTTGTTTGGCGCCGAGAGCACCCATAGGTATACACAAGACTTCGAACTAAGAAATACGGGTATGCTCGAAGGATATAGGGAATTAAAGAAAAGGAATAGAAACTAGATAATAAAGTACTATAATGTGCATATTAATCCACTGTCCAATTATGCATATATGCATACCCTTCACAGTGGTGAGAGAGATAGATGCGCCGGAGCCTGTGGGCTCCGACTAGTGTGAGCGGTGTGATTCAAGTAGGACTTTAGAGCAGAAAATGTATTAGATTACTGGGGAGAATCTAAGCTGATTTTCTGACTGAATTGTATGTACAACATCTGCCAGTTTAAATTGACCATGGAGTGAATGTCATACCAAATCCAGTAATGATGAAATGGAATGAGCAAAACATAAAACGGGAATAGTAAACACCAAATTTGGTGTTAGGAATGGGACGGAATGGAGCGGAGTCTAAATAGTGACAAATCATAAACCATAACAGGAAACAGAGCGGGAGCGGAGTTGTAAAGAGTCGTGTATTTGGACCGCTCTGTATACGAAGAATATCGACTATTGCAGTGCGATATTAGAGAGAGTGAGAGAGTGAGAGAGTGAGAGAGCTAGATGACGAGTTCAAAGCCTGAGATGTTAGTTAGCTCAGATAGTTCAGATAATGCTACTTATGTAGTAGCTGGCACGTTACCCTAATCACCACTCATAGTAGACCTAGTTTAGTGTCTTACGAGTGGTGGTTTCTGGGTAAAAAGTGTGTCTCTCTATTTGGTGCTGAGTGCACCCACAAGTATACACAGCACTTCAAACTAATGAAATGGTGCAATATTCGAAGAATGTAAAGAATAAGAAAATATGAGTGAAATATGTAAAATATAAATAAAATAAAAGGAGTATTTTACTATAATAAAACCATGGCCAGGGCATATCCCTCACAGGAGTCCGAATTGTGACAGGTCATTTGACTAAAATGGGAACGGGGCTCTGTTAGAGGGATGATGGGTTTTCTGAGTGAGGTCAGGTGACTGACACGTGGGATGAGGTCGGACATAGACAGAGATGGAGTCTGGTGGGTTTTCTGGTGACTGAAACACAATGTAATGAAGACGAACGTAGACAAGTCTGATGTACGGAGTCTGGCGGGAATTCCGGTAAACTAATAATGGGTGCGTGTAGGGCGCAGGTGCGTATAAGTTAGTCCCCAGAGTCTGGCAGGATTTCTGGTCGTAACAGTCTAAGTCTAATACAGACTGAACGTGTATTGACTACTTAGTTCAATACGGTTGAGTGAAATAGCTATCTAAAGTAGAGTAGAGAGCTAGAACGAATAAGGAGAATCAACTGTTAAGTATGATTCTGAATGACTGCTCAAGTGTAGAAGAGAGTAACGAGAGAGTCGAGTTATAGAGTAGTGTGGATGTAGTCCGCATGGATTGAGATATAGATAGAGTTTCAACTGGTACAGTTCAAAACTCTGATTGCGTAGATAGTTAAAGCCCATCTGTGATGGTTGAGATGATACCCCAATCACAACTTACAGGACACTAACTAGTGTCTGGGTAAGTTGTGGTTGTGGGGTAAAAAGTGTCTGAGTTCTAACTACGGGTGCTAGAATACATAAGTCTGGTGTGTATGCGCCCACAAGAGTCAATGTACCACATACATAGGTCATCGAACTAATTATAAGTGTATAATAGAAATAGAGAGAAAGTAGAAATAATAATGGAAATATAGTATGAGCTCATCCAGACTATATTTCCTCAGTATATTTTGCCGTACCTCTCACACAGATATTCTGCAGGTTTCTCTGGAAACCCGCCGTGTACATACCCTAACAAAGGGAAACAGAATTGACTTAACAGTACAATTCTGAGAAACAAGTCAACCAGGTAATGAGTTGAAAGAGAAGGAAGTTGATATGAGTACTGCAAAGTGTGAGTTGAAACTAGCAGTAGTGTTAGGGTATGTACACGGCAGGTCTCTGGAGAAACCTGCGGAATATCCAGTAGGACTTGGCTTCAGCTTATAGGCTGCGCCCTCACTAGATTGTGTTGTCCAATTTCAGACAGGTGGATGGGAATCCCGGGGAGTCTGGGTGGGGGTCATGGGCCGAGGGGTTGTAGGTCAGAGGTCGTGGGTCAAGATGTAAGTTGAGATAGGTGAGAGAGATAGATGTGCCGGAGTCCGTGGGCTCCAACTAGTGTGAGCGGTGTAATTCAAGTAGGAGTTTAGAGCAGAAAATGTATTAGATTACTGGGGGGAATCTAAGCCGATTTTTGGACTGGATTGTATATACAACATCTGCCAGTTTAAATAGACCGTGGAGTGAATGACATACCAAATCCAGTAATGATGAAACGAAATGAGCAAAACATAAAACAGGAATAGTAAACACCAAGTTTGGTGTTAGGAACGGGACAGAATGGAGTGGAGTCTGAATAGTGACAAATCATAAACCATAACGAGAAATGGAGCGGGAGTGGAGTCCGAATCGTGATAGGTCATTTGACTAAAATGGGAATGGGGCTCTGTTAGAGGGAAGACGGGTATTCCGAGTGGGGTCCAGTGACTGATGCATGGGATGAGGTCAGACATAGACAGGGATGGAGTCCGGTGGGTATTCCGGTGACTGAAATACAATGTAACGAAGTCGAACGTAGATAAGTCTGACGTACAGAGTCCAGTGGGAACACTGGTTTTGGCATTGGTACTATCTCCAGACTTTGCTCTAAGCACCTTCCTACCCTTCCCAAATCAACTGGTGGTCATCCCAAGAAGCTCTCTGCTACCAACATCCATCATGCAGTCCATCTAATCACATCTGGAAAGGCTGAAACTGCAGTGGACATAGCCCAGAAACTTCAGACCATCACCAACAACCCTATTTCAGCTGAGACAGTTTGGAGGAGCTTGAAGAAAGTAGGGATGAAAGCAGTTGTGAAGAAGAAGAAGCCACTTTTGTCCAAGAGACATATGAAGGAGAGGCTTCACTTTGCTTTGGCCCACCAGCACTGGACTTTAGATGACTGGAGGAGGGTTGTGTGGTCTGATGAGACTAAAATAAATCGCTTTGGCTCAGATGGGAGGAAATGGGCATGGAAAAAGGCTGGGGAAGGCCTGAATGAGAGGCTTGTTCAAGGGTCAGTGAAGTTTGGTGGAGGCTCAGTCATGGTTTGGGGGCGCTTCATGTGGGAGGGTGTGGGATATGCCACCAGGATTGAGGGTAGAATGGATGGAGAACTTTACAGGAGCATCTTGGATGAAGACCTCCAAAACAGCATCAGGTATTACCAGTTGGACCCTGCTAAAATCATCTTTCAGCAGGATAATGATCCAAAACATACCTGCAAAAAGGCAAAGGAATGGTTTGAAAATAATGGAATGACTGTCCTACCATGGCCTGCCCAATCCCCAGACCTCAATCCAATTGAGCATCTATGGGATTACTTGAAGAGAAAGCTGGAATATGCCACTGCACCAAGTGGGATTCTGGAGTTGTGGGAGAGAATAGAGAAGGAGTGTGAGAGGTACGGCGAAATATACTCAGGAAATATAGTTGGATAAGCTCATACTATATTTCCTTTATTATTTCTATTTTCTCTCTATTTTATTATACACTTATAATTAGTTCGATGACCTATGTTTGCGGTACATCAACTCTTGTGGGTGCATACATGCCAGACTTATGTATTCTAGCACCCGTAGTTAAAACTCAGACACTTTTTACCTCGTAACCACAACTTACCCAGACACACAGTAAGTGTCCTGTAAGTTGTGATTGAGGTATCATCTCGACCGTCACAGATGGGCTTCAACTATCTACGCATTCTTGGTTTCGAACTGTACCAGTCGAAACCTTATCTACATCTCAATCCGTGTGGACGACATCCACGCTACTCTATCATTCGACTCTTGTTATTCGTTTCTACACTTGAGCAGTCACTCGGGATTGTACCTATGGTCGATTCCTTTATTTCGTTGTAGCTATCTACTCTACTTAGATAGTTACTTCACTCAGATGTATCGAACTAAATAGTCAATACTTGTCGGCGTGTATTGAACTTAGATAGTCAATACAACTACGTGTCATACCTAAACAGTCGATATTCTTCGTATATAGAACAGTTAGAACTTCCACCACTCTTCACAAGGAGTGGGAAGATATACCAGCTTCTGAGTGTCAGAAGTTAATTGAAAGCATGCCAAGGAGGGTTGAGGCAGCAATAAAGGCCAAGGGAGGGTATACCAAGTATTAAAATATAGCATATATTGCATCATAATCATCAGCCACAAAACCTTTCCAATGAGCAGGCCTGACTAAACTATTTTTAGCATGCCCAAAAATACATATTATGTAATAATATTCTAGGCCACAATTCTATACATGTTTAGCTATCTAGTGTGAATTTTTGATATTTTTTACTATTTTTTCTCCCCTGGTAGCAGTTTGCCAATATGCAAACTTCAAACATTGAAAAGGTTTTGTGAGGAGTATGCTTTTACCACAGTATCATTGTGGTAAAACACTCCTTTTATTTCATTTATATTTTACATATTTTATTCATATTTTTCTATCTTTCATATTCTTCGAATATTGCATATTTCATTAGTTCGAAGCATTGTGTATACTTGTGGGTGCACTCAGCACCAATTAGAACTCAGACACACTTTAACCCAAGAACCACCACTCGTAAGACATAAACTAGGTCTACTACGAGCGGTGATCAGGGTAACGTGTCAGCTACCACTTAGGTAGCATTATCTGAACTACTGAACACTTCTGGCCTCGAACTGTAATAGTCGAGGCCTCCACTCGAACCATTGCACTCGTTGACTCATTCATCATCTCGTGCTCCTTCTCTCACTTTCTCTTATATTGCACCGAATAGGTCAATATCCTTCCTTTCTACTCATTTCTTCGTATATAGAATGGTCAGAACTTCCACCACTCTTCACAGGTTTTGTGAGTCACTGTATGTATGTGGTACATCGACTCTTATGGGCACATACACGCCAGACTTATGTATTCTAGCACCCGTAGTTAGGACTCAGACACTTTTACCCTGCAACCACGACTTACCCAAACACCAGTTAGTGTCCTGTAAGTTGTGATTGGGGTATCATCTCGACCGTCACAGATGGGCTTTGACTATCTACCCAATCAGAGTTTCAAACTATCCTAGTCGAAACTCTACCTTTATCTCAATCCACATGGACTACATCTATGCTACTCTGTTATTTGACTCTCTCATTATTCTCTTCTACACTTGAGCAGTCACTCAGAATCATACTTCACAGTCAATTCTCCTTATTCATTTTAGCTCTCTATTCTACTTTAGATAGCTATTTCACTCAACTGTATTGAACTAAACAGTCAATATGTGTTCAGTCCGTATTAGACTTAGATAGTCAATACATCTTTGTGTCATACCTAAACGGTCAATATTCTTCGTATATAGAACAGTTAGAACTTCCACCACTCTTCACAAGAGGTAAGTGCTCATAAGGTCTATGTACCCACAGGCATACATAGATCTTTGAACTACAATAAATGTGTATAATTGAAGAATTAGACAATAGAAAAAATAGTAGAAAATAGGAAAAAATATATGTAACCAGATAGTTATATTCCCATCTGTAAAGGGTACCTCTTACACTCTGTCTCCTGACACCTTAACAAACAGAATGGAACAATTGGAATTTTCTGAGATTAATTGGTAATTGACAAAATTTTATATGGATAGTCTCAGATTTTATTTAAATTTGTTTGAATTTACTTGGACTGTTTTTGAGTTTGTTTGATTTTCTGAAATCTTATTTTGATTTATTTTATTTTATTTTCAACTATTCCTAGATTTTATTGCCGTTTCCCGGAATTTTTTGTAGACCTGGGGTTTTGTAGACCTTACCCGGGCAACTTGTTGCATTTTCCGGGAACTGAATCCAATGCTCCCGCACGAGCACAATTGCTGCCGCAGTTACAGCGCTTTTCATTACGTAGGCGCGCGCGCTAGGAAATATTGCGTGAACATTGAGAACCTCATAGCTCCTTCAAATGTTGACTGATCACATTTTAAATTTGTATATATGTACTAATACTATATATATAGTGCATTATTATGTAACAACTTCAACATTCGACCTGTAGCATATTTCCCACAATTGAAGTCCTTTCGAGCTTGCGAACTCATTTGTGAGCCAGCCGCTGCCCCAAACCAAATGACCTCGTAATATGTTATTGTTTATATAATTATGTAATAATAAATGACCGTTCCCATTTGTTTCAGTCCCCATACCAGTCATAAACTCACCAAGTAAATGCATACACCATGCTTCCTACAATTCCACGGCTGGTATTTGGGTCACAATAGCTGGGAGTGGTCATTTTTTGCTATGGTGATTCATTTACAATAACATATTATGAGCCTATTGGTTTGGTGTAGCAGTTGGCTCACAAATGAGTTCGCAAGCGCAAATGCACTTCAATTGCGGGAAATATGCTACAGGTCGAATTTTGGAGTTGTGACATAATAATGCACTATATATATTATTAGTATATATATATATATATATACAAGGTGATCGGTCAACATTTGAAGGAGCTATGAGGTTCGCAATGTTCATGCAATATTTCCGGGTTTTCTAGCGCGCGCCTTACGTAATGCAAAACGCTGTTAAAATACTTCCGCGCTGCCACAAATGCTTCCGTGCCCATGAATCACGGGTTTGGGGATAACCGGAAATGGGGCGCCACCGCAACGGTGACGAGTAGGCGCCGCTATGCAACTTTCATTTATAGGTGGGCGCCGCCCCCAGCATGCAACTTTCATATAGCCCAACAGCTATTATTTTGTTCCTGTTCGGCATGGCCCCACGAAAGATCTAGGATCACGACCTTGGGTCCTTTGGGAAACTTACGCAGTCATGTGTTCAATGTTCCACAAGGTCAGCAGTACCGGATGGATGTCTAACTGTCAAATCGCATCTATCCTATCCTCAACCGACATCGCCTCCTGGTTCTCGTCTCCGCATCCGCCAGAAGAAAGCGTACAGTGCGTAATTATGGCGGTGTAGTGGGCTGAGATAATCGAAGTGTTCGCGCCATCATCGACATGTATGTATGGACCTGCCTGGACTTTCGCATTATAGTGTGGACTATTTATAACTCTTTCTGAATGTAGCGCATAGAGTCGACTGGTTGGACAGTAACCGAAAAATGATCTCATCAGCCTTCCAGATATTCAGCAGACCCTTTGCCTAGTTTTACTTTAATGGAGGGAGCATTGGCGTATCGGCAGTCTTTGCCGTCGGTGCGGACGGCGAACAGGAGGCATCGCCACTGGAAGTCGCGCGATGCCGAAGCGCTGCATAATTGATTTCCACATTTATGCACAATCTAAATGGAGGAAGGAGGAAATATAAAAGGGCTGTTGCATTTCTCCAAACCGTTCTCCAATCCGCCTTACAGGCCTCGTTAATCCTCGTAAATGTGGGCTGGAGCACTTTCAACGCTAAGCTTCACTCTCCTCCTCGCAACCCTCGCCAAGGGGAGTGTGCAAACTGCCCAAGCATGCCTGTCTATGGTCCCTGGCCTGACTGTCTTCGCTCAAGGGAGCCCTGGCTACGCAGCCGCTGTGACGCCGTTTAACCTAAGATTCTCGCCTTCGCCTGGTCTTATTGTTACGCCGTACGCACGATCTCTTCCAAGCCAAGTATGCCAGAGTTACTGAATCATAGTTTTACTATTGTAGCACCACTGTGGCACAAATCCAGTCGGCAGTAGCCTGCGGCTTCAACTCAAGTCTCCATGTCTCCGCGCGGTCTGGTGGTCATTCATACGCTGCATATGCGCTCTCTGGTGACATCGTAGTCGATATGAGCAATTTCAAGAATATTACCATGAATGCCGATCACACTGTCGTTGTGCAGACAGGTAATAGACTGGGTGACGTCGCAACAACGATTTTTGCACAGGGCAAGAGGGCACTACCACATGGCTCCTGTCCCTATGTACGTTGGCTGCACACTACTTTCAGTGAAATTATGAAATAACACACTTTGAGACAGGTCGGAACAGGTGGTCACACGCTTTATGGGGGATTTGGTTTCCTCAGTCGGTTCAGCGGAGGTCTTCTCCTCGACACGGTTCAGTCCGCCAAAGTCGTCCTCGCAAATGGGACACTTGTTACCGCTTCTGCGTCCTCCCACCCGGACCTCTTCTTTGCCCTGCGTGGAGGAGGCCCTTCGTTCGGCCTCGTCGTCGAATGGACATATCTCACCTCCGCAGCACCACCTACGACAGTTAATTACGGAATCGGCTTCCCCAGCTCATTTAATATTGCGCAGGCTACAGCCGTATACACGGCTTGGCAAGCGTTCGCAGCGTCAGCGCCAGAAGCTTTGGCGATGGCTGCGGTACTTGGGCGTTCGGACAGTGGAAAGGTGTCCCTGAGTCTTGAAGGGAACTATTATGGAACGCTAAGCAAGGCTAAGAGTGTTTTGGCGCCGCTAGTGGCGAGTGTAGGGCATGGCGGTACTTTGACGACGAAGGCGTTGGGTTGGATTGAGGGATTGGAAGCGTTCGCGGGTGGAGATGGAACACTGAATACTTCCGCTCCTGATGGTGTGAGTGGATGTTGGACTTTTGGAGTGTATCTCGTACTGATCTCCATCTTGCTAGCATGATACGTTTTTCGCCAAGGTGAATTGAAGTTTCAGGATTTACACCATTTATACGTATACTAATAACAGCATTGCATCACAGTCTTTGATAACTTCGCAGCCATCTTCGAATGCCTCGATAAAGTCATGGATAACGTACCTGGCGACTCAGGGTGATTCGACTGACACGAACTGGTTTGCGCAAATTGATCGTGAGTTCCAGGACCATGTCTACTGTGACCACTGACTTGGGACTAATTTATTTGGACAGTATACGGCGGAAAGATCTCTGCAGTGGCAAGCAACGCCACGGCTTTCGCAAACCGCAATGCATTCCTCGTATATCAGCTGTATGCCTCGTCTTCGACGGGGACACCGCCATACCCTTCTGACGGCATTGCGTTTGTGAACAATATGCTGAACGCGCTGGAGCCGAACCCACAAGGGGCGTATCCGAATTATATCGACCCGTCGTTGACGACCGAACAGTGGCAGGAATTGTACTTTGGGTCGAATGTGGGGCGGTTGGAGAGTATTAAGAAGAGTGTGGATCCGAGCAATGTATTTGGGTTTGTGGAGGGGTTTTAGGGTACATAAATAAATTACTGTTTCGGGCAATTCCTTCTCAGATGCTGAGTAATATTGGAGTGATTGCCGTTCACTAAATTACCTGGATTACGTAATTTTAGGGTCATTCAGGCAGGCAGTTAAAAAAAAAAAGGTCACTTTTGTCACAGCTGGTGGTGACGACGTCAGGTTTAGACACCAAGATAGCAATTGCCTAGATACATATTATAGTACAGTATCTATTCCTCGCACCGATTGGGGAGATTTCCCGTTTAATGAGAGAATAATTCGATTCAGTTCGGGTAAGGAAATTCGATCGGTCATATCCGTGAGACTGATCACAGGAGGAGATATAAGTACTCCTAATGAAATTCAAATCTTATATCAGTTCAATTATTCAATTGTATTTCATTTTGCATTTTTTTATTTTACTTTATTTTTAATTCTCATTATAAGAGCGTAAACCACTCCGCCGCCCCGACGTCCCTCACGCTTCCCCCGCCCCCGCCGCGCTGCTCTTGTCACCCCGCAGCCGCGATGCATCCAAGTCACAAACTAAACTCTAACGCTTCATCTACTCCACAACCCAGGTCCTACTTTTCGCAGCTCAACCCTCAATCTCAGCTTCACATCCAAACCAACGGCCTTTCCTCATCACCACCGTTACCACCACCACCACCACCACCCATGCTTCACCCTATAGACCAACACCAACACCAGCAACCACCACCCCCCCACCATCGTCCTCCAGCAAAGCGTTCCAGAAAAGCCATCAACTGTGAGCCCTGCAGGGCGTCCAAGTTGAAATGCGATAGGTCTGCAGTTCAATATCCTCCTCTCACCATTATCTGACCTACCTTCAACAGAGCTCGTCCATGCTCATCGTGTGTCTTACGAGGTGCTCCCTTCCTCTCTGTCTGACCTTCGTCGTTCTCCATTCCAGCCGCTCACCCGCCCCCCTTTAAATTTATAGGTACCGCTGCCCTTTGCTACCAAGGAGATCCCCGACCAGACATGTCCGATCCGCTCAGAAACGTCGACGATCCGTACGTATGCTTCTTCCCACCTCTCTCTTCCCTTCTTCACGCTCACATGAAATATTTCCAATTATTTCCTTCTCTACCCTCCCGCGGCCCCGCGGATACTTCCTACATTTCCCGTAACATGAACAACTCGGTCGTTATCTCCTTATTTTCCGCCCCCCAGCTCAAGCCCTGCCGCAGGTCGCATAGACCCCCATCAGGAGATCGCCCGCATCCGACACGCCCTGTCGTTGTTGGAATCCCACATCGCTCGCAATCCGCTGTATCCCGCCAGCATTGTCGATCATTCGCCGCAAAACCACCTCAATAATACTGCACTCAAGCAGGAAAATTTCGACAGTCCACATTCCCTCCATTCCCACCCACTCCCCAAGGCTGGTGATTTCACACCCGGCATGCTCGCCCAGCCCCGCACTGGTGACGGCGGCATGTACGCTGGTCCTACCTCGGCAGCCACACATCTCACCACCCTCAAAGGCGAATCGAGTGAGCCAGACGACGACGACGACGACCAGAGCATAGTCTCTGAATTTCCCCCCTCGTCGCCCTCTACCCGTGACTTTGACCTCCTCGCCATGCTCCCCGAGGTATCCATCGTCGATGGCCTGCTGCAGCAGTACTTCGAGTCCTGCCAATGGGAAAACCGCCACCTCCACCATGCCGCTTTCACGCAGGCATGGGCACGCTTCAAGTCAAACGTCACGAGTGACCGCCTCGTTCTCTCGACTGTGTTTGTTGTGCTGGCGATTGCAATACAGTATCTTCCTCCGAGACATCCTCTTATTGAGTCTCTTCCCGACTCCCAAGCAGAATTGAGCGAGAACTACTACACTATCGGCAATACCGCCCTCGACCGCTACCGTGCCGAGCGCAGGACGTACAGTCTCGAATTGATTGAACTGTTACTACTACAGACACATTATTTAACAATTACGAAGGATCAATGTGAGGATTTGTGGACAATAAGAGGCGAGTTGGTGAGTACTGCCATTGCGATGGGACTCCATAGGGATCCTGCCCGATGGAAGGTCGCCCGAGAAGTAGCCGAACGGCGGCGCTGGGCGTGGTGGAACATAATGCTCACTGAGCGGTACGACCTATGCTTTCCCTCCTGTAGATCATACATTCATATACCCGCATTTTCAGCTGGCAATCGTTCATGTTCGGCCGGCCGCTCGCCATCTGTAATCACCATTTCGACACCCAGTTCCCCTCCGGCTTTGACAAGTCATACGACCCCACTGGCCGCATCCACCTCCCTCATCTCCATCTTTTCCGCCTCGCAGAGGCTATGGGCGACATCATGGACGATGCCGTGTCCGTCCGCCCCGTGCCCTACGAGCGTGTCATTCAACAAGACAAAGTCCTTGAGCGTTGGCTACAGACCCTACCGCCAGAACTCGACCTCGATGATTATCGCCTCGCCCGCGCCCTCTCCTCTTCTGTTCTCAGCGTCCGCCGAACGGGTGCCCAGTCACTCTGTCTGCGCATATTCTACTACCACGTCCGCTTCACTCTACACAGACCATACGCGAGTCCGTTCAAGTCGAGTCCTAACAACCTTGCGTGGCAGCAGAGCTTAGAGACCGCTATCAGTGCCGCAGACAAACTTACCCAGCTTGTCACACAAGCCCGCCCCGACTTCCTCGCAAATAGCAGTCTTGCTGTCCCAGGCCATCTCCACTGGGGTCCCTTCCACGCCTTCAGCGCCGCCATGTTCTTCTCCTTCCAGCTTATTGCAAACCCCGACCAACCTGGCGCAAACCTCTTCCGGTCAAACATAAAGCGTGTCCTCGTCGTTCTCGAACACCTCCGCGGGATCGCTGTTGCCGACAAGGCCTTCTCCATCCTCACAGCCCTCGCACCGCTCTATGACGAACACCCTCCGGGCGACCTGCAGGAACGAGAGCGCAAAAAATCACGCGTGCTGGGCTTCGTGCGGCGCCTCGCCTTCCCGTGCCATGACTCCCCAGGGTTTACGCGTGTCCGCCAGGCGGACAGTGTCTCGCCGAACTCGGGCGCGGTATCTATCGCGAGGTCGCCTGGGACTGTGTCTATCCCCTCTCCGGCGCCGCAGTATGTTCCACAGCAGCAGCAGCAACAGCAGCAGCAACAGCAACAGCAACAGCAACATCAGCAGCAGCAGCAGCAGCTACAACAGCAGCAGCAGCAACAGCAGCAGCAACAGCAGCAGCAACAGCAGCAGCAGCAGCAACAACAACAACAGCAGCAGCAGCAGCAACAACAACAGCAGCAGCAGCAGCAGCAGCAGCAGCAACAGCAGAGGCCGCCTGTTTATGAGCAATCGGCTGTCGGGGCCCCGTATGTTGCGCATCCGGACGAAACGGTGTGGGGGTCGAGTATTGGTGTTGATCAAGGAGAGTGGGCGACGTTTATAAATGTTGTGCAGCCGAGAAACGGTTTGGAGACGAGGGAGTTGGCGTGAACAAAAATCCGGACGTGTAGTGGTGGTTGTGGGGGAGGTTCAAATGAAGTTTGACCGAGGACATGTTTGCGTTTGATGCTGGCAGGACAGGTACTCTTTATATTATACATTGTACGAGATGCCGATTTTGATTTTGGAGATGCTTTACTTCTTGTCTTTTTTTTTTCTTTTTTTTTCCCTTTTCCGTTTTGCTGATTGCATCCCCTGAAGTACCCTGCCACCGCGTCGCCGCCACTCATGTAGTTGTGTTTCCTCCTTTCAATTGGGTCTTCGTTCGCTTCTTCGTCACGTTACGGACCTTACTATTACTCTCCCTTTACACTACCCTACTATTCATACTATTCATTTTACTATCCCTGCGATCGTCATGTTAAACGATACTATGTTAAGTGATACTACATACAAAGGTACTTTTAACGACAGTCGCCTCAAGGAACCTTGCCAGCTATTTCTCCCCCCGATGACTCCACTTCTGCATCCTTTTGACCCGCGCCTCGATCTCCGCCTTCAGTTCTTCCAGGTGTGTTCGTGCCTCAGGGGAAAGATCTTTCTGCTGGGTACTCCCCGTGGCGATAACTGTGTCCAATAGCGCGTATGGCAGCCACGTCGACGAGGCTTGCTGCGGTGGTAAGCGAGTGAAGGGCGCATTTGCCTGCAAGTGCATGATCAATTAGACGAAACCAGACAGAATAAACAGACTTGGATCGCACCTTCCTTACTAATCCCAGCCCCTCCTCCACCGCCTCTTGTACCATGCCAAACCTCAAGAACGTCTTGATCAAATATTCCGGTTGTTCTTCCTCCAAGAAGCCCACCAGCCACGACGGCAAGGCGCCCCTCTGTGCTCCTCCCCACTCAAGCATCTTCTCCAACGCAGCCTTGCGGTAGGCGTGTTCCGTCTCCTGGGAGTCGTGCTGCTCCAGCGTCATACGCAGATAGCGCCATCCGCGGTCAATGGCGGTGCCAGGCCAGGAGGACACAAGCTCGGTGTGAAGCCACAACGTTGTCTCTTCTAGCCTGTGAGTGATTTGGAGTCGGCTGCTGGGTATTTACCTTGCAAATCGCAATACTTACATATATGATTCGCCCCGTCGTGCAAGCCGCAGACATTCGACAGTGAGTCGCTCAAATAGCTCCGTCATATCGACCCCAAGACTGCGTGCTGTAGACATGGCTTGATCATATAAACCAACTTGAGCATATTTAGACACAATCTGAGCACCAGTAAGGAAGTGTTCTGAGGTCACACGGAGATGAATGATGCAATGAGGTTATTCAAAGGAAAACCCACGTGAAGCAGCAAGTAAGTCTGGGTAGCGTTTTATGAGTTCCAAACGTGAATGCACGAGGGTATACTCGTAGCGCAAGTCGGCAAGATCAACAACCTCAGCGTCCGCGCAGCTTTCGCGGTATTTATCATTGGGAATATGCTGGGACAACTTCCGCCGTTTGCGTGTCTAGATCCGAACATATATAAGTGTGGACGAACAAAACTATAGGGTTCATCCTACTTGAGACGCAGTGACGCCTGTAACAGGTAACGATATCCATGCACTTTTAGGGTCGATCAGAGATAGTGCATTCATTGCGACGAGGTACGCCTGCTCCTGCATCTCTCCCAACACAATAAACTGTGTCGTCGTTTCCATCAAGGGCGCGAGTCGTCGTGCAAACAGGTACATCGTAGCAGCGGCTATAGGATGTCAAGAATCAACAGTGCCAATGCATCATAATCACCACTCACCGTTACGGAAATCACCCCGGAAAACGTACCATGCATACAGCACTTGAGGGTACATGGGCCGCGAAAGTGGATCGGCATTGCGGACCTTAAACGAGAGTGCATGTTCAATCTCGTTGGGCAGCCCGACGAAATTCAGTGATAAAAGCCTATCAACAGCGTTCGCCTCGCACATTGATTGTACTAGTTGATTCACTGCGTCACGTTTTCTGACCAAATAATATTCAGTTTATCATGTAGAGGAATGAAAGGAAGAAAAACTCACATCTCCTGATATGGCGTTGTGACCAATGCCATATATGCGTCCTCAAACATCTCTAGTTCTATGTATCCACCAATAATCTTCCGCCATTGTTCAGTTGTATCTACTCCTTTCGCGGCGTACTCCACAGTGAGCTTGTAGAATCGTATTGACTCGGAAAGGTAACCAGCTCGTTCGAACATTATACCTATCCAGCGGTAATAAGAGAATTCATTGTATGATCCTGGCGTTTTCGGTAGCACGTGCTCAAAAGCCGCAATCTCTTCAGATGTGAGGCGTGCACCAGGCCCTGCCACAATATTTAGCACAGATAAATACTGAGGCATGTTGATCTCCTACCGAAATTCGCGCCAACACGTTCTAATAGGGATGCTCCGTCCTCCGTACGCCCTATCTGAACCAATATTAAACCGTGCACATAGATAATTCCGGGACTCATCGGCATTCGCCCAATAATCTCCAGCGCGGCATCTCTAAAACCAAGATCAAAGAGCCACTTGCATAAAGAAACTTCTTGATTTGTTGCTGATGCTACATCACACGATGACAATAAGCCAAGCATCCGGAGTTGCTTGACGGCCGCGTCTGGGAGCTCTGCAGTCAAGGAACTTGACTCTTCCTGTAATCGGTACAGTAGGGAATATGTTGGGGGGGCCAGCGGGTCGGAAATATGTGGCTGGGACGAAACTGCCATGTTTCGGAAACCACGCAGCATTGCCGCATCCTGGCCAGTAGCTATTGTCGTAGTCCCGTCCGGATCTCCAGCTGGTTGTAACGCGAGGAAGCGTAGGATTCCAAGGTTCCTGAAAACCGCAAAGAGTCGCGAGAGGATGGAGGGCAGCAATTCTCCCCGACGGTTCTCAATCTGGAATAGAAGAAGGACGATGTTCATACACATGTCGTACCGCGCATCAATGCTAGCGGACATGTACGCCGTTACGATACCACGTTCCCATCGAGTGGCGAAAGGCGCTGGTTGTATAATAACGCCCTCCTCGGGTTCCTCTACTTTCACCTCGGGAGGAATCACGACAAGCGATTCTAGAGCAAGTGTAATGGTTGCCCCAATGTTGTCGATGCCGCGTATATCCTCGAGAGTTGACGCGACAAGGTCTTCGCGAGTGACATCAGCGATATGGACACAGTGCTCTAATGCCTCCCCATATGAGAAATTGTGTTGCTGCGAAACCATAAGCTCAAAATGTGTCTCTAATATCTGGATGGCTGCGTCAGAAAGTTTTGCTCTGACTTCCTCGGCAGCATGTAGTAGCTGTGCCAAGTCTTCATCTTCTAACTTCATTCCGTCCCTGACGCGCAACGCTGGACAAGATGCTGTCATTCGACCGACCCTCTCACGTTCCAAGATTATGACCGCATCACCTGGGCCTGAACCCAACGATAACGGCCAGCGTCCACTGCGTTCAATTTCCCGACAACGTGCGATGAACCCTTCCCAATCACGCTTTAAAGCGTTCCAATAGTTGTCGCGCTGTGGAATGCCGGTTCGAGGATCCACAGCAATATTCACAGTGCAGCCAACTACAGCTGCAATGTGCTCGCTGAGAGTTATGTATGACTGCTTCAGTGGAGGAGGTGGGGTTCCCGGTATTGAAAGAAGAGACTCCGTGTATTGCTGTAGGGCAGTTTCGATAGTGAAATACGAAAATATGCCCGGACGAAGAATCACCGACATAAATGTGTCTGTTAATGACCTACCACCGGATCTCAAAAGCAATTCATCCAGATAATCTGGTGTCAGCTCCTCCTCTGAAGGATATGAGCAGCTGTACCAAACCCAGTCATCCTCGTAGTGTTCCAGGGCCGCGTGGTCAAAAGATGTCTGTTCGACGACGGAGTGTCCTTGTTGATCCCATAGTGCATAAAGAGACGTCTGTATAACCACGAAGTCACGGAGCTCGGCACCTGCTGTTCTACTTGGAGAAGGAATGGATCGAATAAGAACCATTTCCTTTACACCAGATACAACACGGAAAAGATGAAACCAACCACCAGAATCTGGTGATGCTGGAGAAGGGATGAAGACGAGCAGGCGAGTGTCGTTGTCCACAGTGTCCTCATCTTCAAAAATATCCAAAATGCGGATCAACCTCCGTGGCTCTGGGTCTAACAACGGACCTCTATGCTCATTAACAGGGGTTTCTCCACGTTCAGCAGGGGTTAAGCGCGCCCTCATCGTGCTTCTGAAAGTGTAGGACGCGACGCATGTCCCATGGTTCCAAGCTCTCAATGTATAGTCACGGGAGAGAGAGAACACGAGACTGGATTCAGTTGGGGGAGGATGTGATGCAAAACAAACTATTTGTGATTCGTCCGAGTCTGAGATGAGATATGAAGTCCAGGAGGTTTTGATTCGGTGTACACTCTCGTGCCAGATACCTGCAACGGTATTCAGTGATAACAGAAAAGATTTTATACAGTACATACCATCACGGTCCTCCAACCTTAAAAACCTGCCCTTGTTTAAACCAATCACAATGACATCTATATCCTTAACATGAACAAGACCCTCGAACTCCTCTGCAGGTGTGACTATCGTGTATTCTCGGCACCACGTTCGTACAGCCAGCGAGCCGTCAAATATGGGAAGATCATTCTCAGATGAAACCGGGAAAATTAGCGTAAATAAGGACCCAGATGTCGTGACTACGAAGATGCGAAGTTCCGAAAGTTGGTGCAGCAGGACTGCTGGCGAAGGAATGATTTGTGCAGGAAAAGAAAAGCGAACTGATCTTCCTGTAGACAATGGAATCAACTCGAGTACTAGACCGCCTTGAATGATCCTTATAAGAATAGTGCCAGTTGAAGTAGAGGAGTAGGTAGTGGCAAAGGAAGCGTGCTCAAGAAGGACATCCTGGTCTGGCTCCGAGAGTGAGATATCACTTCTCACAGTATCTATGGGTAAGTTTGTAGCCTGTGATGAGGGAAAAATAGAGGAAGTGTGGACAGAAGCCAAAATTGTACTAGCCATGCCGGGCAGCTAAGAGCTTCAACTTCGCGTCCACAATGGTCCATAACGCGCGTAAGTAGTCTCTCAAATCTGCTCTTATTAGTTCCTTATTTACAGGTATTTGGATTCCGCTCGCTGATAGCTCTGCATCCCTACTCGCCCGCATCTTCTTCCACAACCGTGTCAACTGCAACCATGTCACTTTCTTTAATTTCCCATCCTCGTCCTCCTCTTCCTCAAGCTCGACCGGGATCGACACAAGCTTCCCTTTCCGTGCATTGTTTACGGTACCTCGTGCACTTTCAGAAGAGGATTCGTCAATTCTGTCCCACAGACAGTACAGACTGATTATTTCTTGAGAGACGGTTGCAATCAGCGCCATGGACACGTTTAGCCCGGCCAGCCATCCAATGGTATCCATTTGCCGCTCTTTAGCCTTTCCCCTTGCGGGTGTCGAATTGGCCTGTCTCGATGATCTTCGTGGAGGAGCAGCCGACGAGCTGTTGCCCGACGAAACAGAAGATGTGGAGCGAGATAGCAACTGTGCATGTATACTGTTGCGCGTTGATGGGTGAAGAACGCAAGTAAGATATATCGCGGCTATTGCAATTATGTGGGGCGGATATAACAGACAAAGCTCAAAACGATAAGTATCATTTATTATAAACCTGAAGAAGTCAGTCTGGTGAATGCCAGTCAGGGATCATCTCGTACCAGGCCATCTGAAGGGCAGGCTCTTGTAGCTCCAATTTGCCTTGTCCTGTACCCCAGTATCTCGGGTCGTCGATACCAGTGCCAACTTCTCCCGCTTCCGCTTCCACCGAACTATCCTCTCCATCCCTTTCCATGCTTCCCTCCTTACCACACAGAGTCAAGAGGGTGCGATAAGGATGAAAGACGATTAGATCACACTCAAGGTCGTCGACCAAATAGAATTCCATTTCCGCCAACTTAGTATTGTCTGGAGGAAATGTCTTGACATCGTATTCATCGGCTGAATCAGTGTGTTATTAGATATGATAGCGGTGCAACCGCACACACGCACAACTGAACAACGTCCGAGCCTCAGCAACGACATTCTTCACATGGACAGGTGTCTCTTCCGCTTTAGCTGCAACATAGCAGCATGCCGCAACGAGCAAAAACGGGTCCGTATCACAATAAGAGTTCTTCAGATAAAATCGTCGAAAGAAAACAGTTGCAGTTGCGATTACACGCTGACGCAGTTCAAGCTTTTTACCCAGCTTTGTAATGACTGGCCATCAAATATTAGGATTAAGCCTTGAGATACATGAATCGTTGCATACGATGAGCAAAATATATGCCTAGCAAACCCAGTTGCTCTTCTGTGGCATAGCCGCGATCGTCTGAATGGGCCTGCCTTAGAGTCGCACGATCCACAATCCACCTTCTACTGTTGGATGGTTGGTTAGTTAATGGGATATAAGATATTTGTAACCTACTAGTGAGAGGATGCCCAAAAGTCAGTAGCCATATAATGAGGAAGAAGTACAACTTGTACAAGCGTGCATATTGAGGGATCACGTGATGTGAATTTTTTATTTTTATTTTATTTTAATACATTTATATACCGCATCGCATAACGAAGATACATAGCGGTTCCGTAGCATCGTATAGAGCATAGCTACTATAGTATCTACGGGGGAATGAAGAGGAAGCAGGCCGGATGCGTCAGAGCGAGTGGTGGTTGGCAGGATGGTCGAATAAAGAGAGGTGATTGCGCTGAACTTGCCCAGTGAACAGCACGTGCCATTTGGGCCGAAGAGCCCGAGATCCTGCTAACAGGCGTCGACGACGGCTGCAGGCACACCGAAGTCTTGCATTGCTAGTGCATAAGTGAATGCTGGAGTCGGGGGTGGGTAGGAAGAAAAGACCGCTGCCAGGCAGCAGTCATGGTTGGGCAGGCGACACTGGTGCGCGACTGAAGGCTGACGACTTTGACTGTCAAAGTCGTCAGCCTTCAGTCGCGCACCAGTGTCGCCTGCGGACCGTCACTGGCACCTCCTAAACCATGACTGCAGCCTGGCAGCGGTCTTTTCTTCCTACCCACCCCCGACTCCAGCATTCACCTATGCACTAGCAATGCAAGACTTTGGTGTGCCTGCAGCCCTTGTCGACGCCTGCTAGCAGGATCTCGGGCTTTTCTTGGGGCTTTGGCCCAAGGCCTCAAGGCCTCAGCTCTATATACCATGTATATATATATATCTACATGCCCCCCCTTTGCTTACTAAAATCCCTCCCACGCACGTAGCTCACTCGGGACTTCGTACCACCGTAGCATAGTTTTTCTGGGGGCCTTTTCACCCCCTAGCCGCAGTTAGCCATTGTTGCTTGAAGCGGGATACAAATATATCAAAAAAAAAAAGAGGGATCACGTGATGTGAATGCGTTAGCGGGGTGTATGTTGATATGTTCAGTATTGTATCTCAATCAATACTCGAAAACATCTCCCTCCCTGATTATTTTCTTTTAGACCACCTTGGCAAGCTCACACCGCCATGACCGTTTTCTCTATGTATCTCTTTACAGGAAATTAATGAAGTCCTTTCTTGTGGAATTTTTGTGTAAAGTATTGGTAACACTCTCCAAAGATATCGTAGGATGGTCGTATTTATTTCTTGTAGTCGACAAGGGCCTCAAATGTAATTGAATGTACACAGTCTATATCGTGGCACACAGATTATTGATGCCATGTATAAATGCGTTGGGGGCAAGGAAACTGACTATAGGGGCCGACGACCGTCTATGAAACGACATGTTGGAAAATATTATATCGTCGTAGCATCGATCCCTCCAGCCAAAATGTCGGAGCCAGCCAGTTATATATTATATATACAAAGCAAAGGCCGTGAGTTAGACCCATTTCCTCACATAAACAGAAGAATATGTAGAATAACTGAAAATTAGCCTTATTATAGTGTCTGTTTATAATACGATGCCTATAGCGCTATAGATACCTCCCAGGTACCTGAATCCTCTACATGGGGTATAATTATTCAAACCTGCGTAACGCCACGGTGGGGCTCTCTTGCTTGTGAATCGTACCAGCTGCCTCGCTGTGTATTTACACAGGTTCATGTATGATATATATGATACAGTTATTTCGACTCACCCAGCTGCCTACATCGGAAGCCTCCTGACTGACCCAAATCCACGTCGATATGATCGTGAAAATACACAAGGCGAATTCCGTCCAGCCTAGTGCTTCAACAGTGAGCGATTGCCGACATCTATCTTATGATATCAGCAGCGACTTGACGTGCAGGCTATCGTAATGATTCACCGTGATAATGGGGCCAGGCCATCACAGATTCCCCCGGTCCTCGAGTTGTGAAACAATCCGGCCGTGACCCCCTGGGCATAGTCAGTAAGTGATTCGTCTTTTCGGTTGAACTGGAATGCTGAGATACCCAGAGTATAGCTGTGATGCAAAGCCACCACATAGATATCGCAATGCTAGCAAAGAAATGATACGCCTGGGTTAAAATCCAATAGGCATACATCACTCCAAAGAAAGACGTCCAAGCCGAGTCCGCTAAAACATTAATCAATTAAGCTGTCAAATCCGTGCCGTGCTATTGTATCCTCACCTAGAAAGACGATTAATCTAGATGTTCTCAGTAATCCGTGGTCTAGGGTTCGGGCTTAGTATGGAGACTCACAGGTCGTGATACCTGCGACTCGTAAAATGATGAGCCTGCGTGTCCTTTGCGAACAGAATGGCCGTGACGGCTATTTCTGCAAGAGAGACAAGCGCAATCAATGTGAAGAGGAGTTTATGGAGCGTTGCAGACATCGGAGTCTTGGGACTAGAAGAACTGTAGAATGAAAAGAGTGATAATGAGAGATAATCGCGAAACGAACTGGGTGGATGACGGTGATCAACTTTGAAAAACTTGAACAAGCTAGAGAAATTGCAAAAGCACACTCCGATCCGTTCCAGTGGCAGACTTGGAAGAAGAAGCCTGTCCGGACCTCAAACACGCAGCTAAGGCGAGGCCGTCGCCCATTAATCGATTACGTCTGGCAATCATGCTGCAACGGGGAGGTTTAAATTAAATGCATCAGGTTGCACTGACAGCTAACACGAATTTAAAGCTCTTCCCTCGTGGAGTCTGATTGGCCATCAGAACGGTGGTCTACATGCAAGCCGTCGTCGATGCACCATCTGTGCGCAATGCACAAGCACTAATCCCACATTGCAGTGATGTCCGTACTGGTAAAGTGCTTGGCTCACTAGATGTGTAACGGGAGCTCGAGGGTTTACCAACACCTGCTATACGTATTTATGCATCATATCAGAGTCAACTGAAAGTGAATTTGATGCTCTCAAGCACTCCGATACTATCGTTCTCACTGCACGCCTTTATTATACTAGAAATATTCATATCTACGTTAGACTGTATATGATTCATTAAGCCTCGTAGTTACATCCGTTATTCCTTTATATGTTTGGGTTTGCCGTCCCAGAGCGTGGATCAAGCCAAGTCTTATAAGTGACGATTTGGCCTTCCTTCCCTTTTTTCGCACTCTCCAGGCGTGTCCACCTATAGAATTGCAATTGGCCTGTTGCTCTTAAAGATCAATTCACAGCACACCGTTTGTAATATATGTGCCTCGGATATCCGGCAGCGTCCAACCCTCTTCCGAGCTTTGCTCCCAGCTTGGGGGTTTCGTCTTGATCTATCGTATTCCAGGGTTCGGAATTCGTCCTGGTGTAGATCACTGTTTGAAATGTGATTATTTGCATGGTAATAAAGGATAACTACCCTACCATCCGGGGACCTAGCAGCTTTCACCATGGCGAACCAGAGACCTCCGGAAAGAATTCCCCCAACAATCGTATAGCTAGTTAATATGTGAGTGATCGGATCAGATGAATGGGAAACAATTAATCACAGGGGGATAGCCTATGATGTGGGTAAGAGCACTGTCTGTTAGCGAAAGGTCGTGCAAGAATATGATCAGGTCGCCGCCAGCACCTCTATCGCAAACCAGTGTCTCTTGAACCTCCCAAGAGGCCCTCTCATCGATTTTATTAGAACGATAGGTCGTATCATGATGGCAAATGCTGAACACTAAACCATGACGTATATAGTCTCTTCAACTGAACAGCCTGAGCGGATTTACATCCGACATTATGGATCATCTGAGCTTAGGTTTGCGTCCACGATCGATAATCACTACACTACATATATCGTACAGTCTCCATCTCCCGATATAAATACGGCGGAAATTAAATTCTATAATCCAAATGGATATGTTTCTTCATAACCTGTGTGTTTTGGATCCCTCTTTTCCTTTACAGCCAACGGAGTCAGGGCGTTGGTCCTGTCGAACCAGACATACCCATCAAACTGTTTAGGAAGCACTGCATCCGAATAATGGCTCCAAATTTCCGTGGCAGGGCGATAAATCACGCCAATAAACCGTTCCTTGCGCGTCTTCATCAGCTGGCGCGTGGACTCGGCCGTTGGATCACGCAGGTCAATCATGCATCGAGGGACACCAGTGTTGTGGAACACCCACTCATAAGAGTCGTCGCGTGACGGCACGACCTTCATAGTTTGCATCGGCTCATCCCACTCTTCTGCTGCAGCAACCGTGCCAGTATGGGTCCCAAATCCAATGATCGAAACGGCGTCACCGTAGTGCTCTCGGCAGAGCTGTCCGAGGTTGAGTTCATCACGCAAAGTACCCATGCTGGTAAAGCGTGCATCCTAAAGATCATGGTAAGTACGCTTCCTCGATGTAAAATAGATTGCAAGGTTCCACCCCTATATGCGAATTATGGGCCCACACTACCGCCCTAGATGGCGGGCCTTTCGCGAGAAGAAGATTCTCGAGCGTCTCAAAGAAATGCGTATCGCGTAAGTTCCAAGATTCGGCCGATCCGTAGTACATTGCACGGTAATATCTTTCAGCATCTGTCACAAGCCTGGCATTTTGTTCTGCATTGAGGAACTCCTCTCCATCGGCGTGGTCGGCACGATATTGAGCCTCCTTTTTCAACAAGTCCATCTGCACTCGTACAACTTCTTCTTCGCATTGGGCGTACCCTGCGCTCAGAGACGCCATACCATAAAGGGCTGGATCTGTGGCCCATGGGCTAAGACAGCCGTATCGTTTCTTGGCGAGAATAGCTGCTGCTGGATCTACACGGGTGAGATAATCTATGACTCCGCGCATTGATGCGCTTAGATTGTACAAGTCTAGTCCATAGAAACCGGCACGTTTCTCGTGAGGCAACGATCGATTGTGTGCACGGAGCCACACGAAAAACTCTTTGGCATCCGTGTTTTGCCACATCCAACTCGGGAAGCGCTTAAAGGGGTCGACTTTGTAGGTTCCCGCTGTTACAGGGTCGTTTTTATGTCGGACCCATCGATCGACCTTTGCAGAGTCCGGCCTGGCTTTTTATGTAAAGTAATGGCAATAAATAAATAAAACCGACCCTCACCAGTCAGCTTCTACAGCTAGAATAGTAAATCCATGTTCTTCTATAAGTCGCTTTGTGATGGCCGCACGAGCTCGATAAAATTCTGATGTGCCGTGACTTGCTTCTCCGAGCAACACAATCTGGGTTTTATCTGTGATGAATGTGTCAAATACTTGTGCGAAATTCTTTTCCGTGAGGTCAGGTAGTGATACAACAGCGTTGCGAATGATGGAAGCAGGAAGTTCTGCCGTTTGAGTAGGCATGATGGAGTTGGTTCGTATAGAAAATGAGTGGTCTGAGTTTGAGCATTTCTAGTGATATGGGTTATAATATTCACGCTGCTGATTTATTTGTCCGCCACGAAGCGAATTTCTGGCCTCTGATGACGTCACCGATGCCACGGCGTCGCTGCTGATCCGAATCCGATAATTTGGTAATTCAAACTCGCATACTAGCGCTCCCAAAAAGATCATTATTTAATATTGAATCTCTCTAAAGCGTGGAGCACTATTCTGCCGTACCCTGTAGGCGAATTTGAGATTCAAAGAGGAGGACTCTGCCAGGAATACCCTTCGTATCCAGCATTTCTGAAAATCTCCTTCGCAGACTCTTCGCAAGTTCGTCTTTCTTCGTTGTCACCATTTTTGACTTGTCGCCATGCTTTGACGGCCTCGTGTACCTCCCGGACAGTGCTAAACCCTATAGCTCTGGGTACATCCTTCATCTCACCATCACCCTCCCGTAGGTGGAAACCCAACGCCAAATCAGGCAAGCCTCCGTCCCAACCTTCACAACTCTTTATGGCTTGGTCCTTGGCGGATAATAATTCCGCGGGAGCAGGATGCCATGCAGGAGGGGTTGAAGTGAGTAAACCCATCGAAAATGGCGATGCAGCGACAAGCTGACCGACTTTGGCGCGGTGTTTGAATTCGGAAACATATGCAGAAAAAATGCTGTTCTGTAGCGTATAATGCGAATATGAGAGAATAATATCCAGCGGTTTATATGGTGGATTGTGCAAGATCAACAGTGCCAGACGAAGAAGGGTAGGCAAAGGATAACCTTAGACTAGGGAGTCAGATTCAGAACATAGATGGTGGTAATTGACTAACCTGTTATGCCGACGGCTTTGATCTTGCCTTCCGACTTCAACTTCCACAACTCCCGAACAGCCTCCAAAACTAGTTGATCACCATCACCCCAGATTCTAGCTTCTTCACCTGGTGTCAGTCCCCAAACTCCCGGATTTTCCAAACTTTTCAAATGGTTCCCAGCATTTGATCCACCAGGCACTTGCGTTGCGACAAACTCAACATCATGCATGTAGACCACGTCCAGATGGTCGGTTCCTAGCCGAGATAAGCTGCGCAAAACGCTCGCCCTCACAGTCTCAGGTGAATAGTCGAATGATGATCGGTCTAAGCCGTATCGACCGGCTTTTGTCATCTATACAATTACTATAAGCAATTCCCATCATTGTAATACTGATGGCGCGGCACACACAAGCTGATATGACGTCCGAGGAAATATATCAGCTAAAGAGCGCAGTACGGCGCCAAGGATGCTCTCGGACGGTCCATAGTACGGGGATGTGTCAAATGCACATATCCCGTATCTAATTAATGTTGGCGAACGCTGATCCTTTCGATCTCAACTCACTTACCGCAAAGCCAGTCGAACCGTGCGAAGAGGTGTCTCGCTATTCAACAATGTGTCTGGGTTGTACTGGTTCGCAAATGTCCCTGAACCAAATATCAAATATGGAATACGATGCTCCCCGATGATGTGCTAACTGATAATTAGTTCGCAAGAAGTGTATAGGCGATGTCAGACGGACTGGCTGTTCACCACCGACGGGCTTATCTTCATCGACATCGGGTATGTCATCTATAGGAGGCGGGATGTATAAGTCGGTGATATCTGTAAGATTAACCATCGCAGGATAATGGTGAGAACAGCTTAGTTTGGATCGTATCGGACCGGCGGAGATGAATTCTGGCACCACATGCGTGACTTCCAATTAGACAATATTTCACAAAAACGACATGTAAACTTCTGGTTAAGGTGTACGGTACAATTAATCTCCTAAAACCAGTCGTGTTGCACCGACAACGTATCCTACAGCTTGTCGCGACTCCAGCTGAATAGTAGTTGGTATGGGCACTGACCCAGAGAGGATGGCACAAACCTCTTGTCAAATTTGTGATTGACAGCCATTAACTTGATGTTCTCATTCTGCTTGACGTTGTTCCAAGGTGTTGGATTGGATTTGGTCCAAATGACTGGAATGCCGAAGAGTCAGCGAGCTTGCTTGATGCGAGAAGCGTGCAAATAGCAGAAAACGCACTATCTGGGCGCGTAGCAAGACGAGTGGTATACCAGCCCGCACCTGCGAGTGCAAAGCCAATGACGGCATATCTGGAAACATTCGGCAATATTTTAGCAATCTGGTGTGAAGCAGTATCACAAAATAGCTCACAGGGGTATGGCCTAAGTAACTCAATAACGGATATCATTTGAAAATTCAGCCTAGCAAGCACATACCTCAACAGCATACCAATGGCGAAAGAAATTTACTTTGGGAGGCATGGTTAAAGGTTGGTGGTATGGATTCCAAGGTAGATCGTGTGTGACAGTGACAGTGTGATAGTGGATCTCCGTACAACCGCTGAAGAAAAAGTATTATATTATGTGTATTGTTATTTACAGGATTTCTGTATGTAGTGCCCGAGTTCCTTGATAATATTGGTATTGAATGTGATTTTAAAATTTTATTTTTATAATAATAATATTATTACTATCTTCATATTTCAGCTTCCTGGATCGATGGCTGGGACGTCTTTCTTGATGTGGCAGTCATGTTTGCGGACGAATATAGTGCGTATCGCACCCAATCGCATTAATTTGAGTTATGGCGCCTTTGGCATCCGGTTTCACACCTACATGGCACCCTCCAACTGGTCCCCAAACCAATATCCTATAGCACGTCGTGCTGACCATTTTGACACATGGAAATCCGAAAAGAATGGAGATGTCAAAGTGCATGATCCTTACATTTGGCTGGAGACATATTCTGACGAGACTGAGAAGTGAGTTGTAGTTTCTCAGCGCGACAGCCTGACCTTTGAAGGATAATAACCTCTTTCCAATTCTACAGATGGATCGATGCCCAAGGAGCTGTCACCTCTAAGTTTTTGAGCCAATATCCTGATTCACAGAAATTAAGAGATAGTTTAACCCGAAACATGGACTATGTCAAAGTACTTAGCACATCTTGACTTTAAAGCTGTGTCTCAGCTATTATATGATTTTTACAGTTCTCTGCCCCTGCCTTCAAAAGGGATGGCCGCTGGTATTGGTATTATAACAGCGGTCTTCAGGCTCAATCTGTTCTTTATCGTTCTAAGACGTCGGACTTACCCAACTTCACTGACGCAACAACCACGGATGCCACCGTTGGCGAAATATTTTTCGATGTAGTATTCTCTCATTATTTCCGTGATCGTTTCTAATATGCTACAATAGCCTAATTTGCTGTCTTCAGATGGGACGGCAGCCATATATACTACAGCATTCTCGCATTCTGCGGAATACTTTGCGTACGCAATTTCGTTATCGGTGTGTACTTGAGATGGAAGCGTCTTTCATCTTGGACAAGTCATGTACTTTCTCGACAGGGCTCAGATTTTTCAACAATTTATGTCCGCCCTACATCCAATCCCCTGGCCAAAGCTACCGACAATCCCTTACGCGACGACCCTGGCAGGTTACCCGAGGTTGTCCGTTTCGTGAAATTTTCGAGCATCACTTGGACGCATGACAATAAGGGGTTTTTCTATCAAGTGAGCATCTTCGGCTGGTACCAGTTTCTAGGGTTGATCGCAAATACAGCGTTACCCTTCTCGTGAAGAGCATGGCTCAGCGACTGATGACAAGGCGGGCACAGAGACCACTCAGGATTTAGACGCAAAGCTTTACTACCACCGCATCGGAACGCAACAATGTAAATCTTATTTCAGCACTCTTTCGCGAGTTTTTATAAACGTTTTTCACCTCATTTTAGCAGAAGACATTCTGGTTGTCGAGGATCCCGAGAATCGGGAGTACATGTTTGGCATCGAAGTCACTGAAGTTGACGGAAGATATTTGATATTGACCGTTTCCCGCGATACTTCACGGGTATGCACACCAGACCTCACATCATTCATTGAGAACGACACTGACCGATCTCAGAAAAATTTGCTTTGGGTGGCAGATTTAACTCAAAATGAAATCGGTCCGAACATAAAGTGGAATAAAATCATCGACAAATTTGATGCCGAGTTTGGCTAGTAAGTATTACGAGTAAATTTCAGCCCACCCCATTGCATTGATTCCTTCCCCAGTATTGCAAATGATGGCACGAAGTTTTATTTGCAGACGAACAAAGATGCTCCTCAATACCGAGTCGTTGAGATTGACTTGACAGACCCAAGCAGGAATCTCCGGGAATTTATCCCGGAAAATAAGGATGCACACTTGGGGACAATTCTTGCGGTTGCTGATGATAAATTTGTGGTAGTTTATAAACGCAACGTGAGATCGTGAAGTCTGTCATCGAAGATGTTGCACACTAATATCCACATAGGTAATAGATGAGCTTTATATTTACTCTTCTGCTGGGAAAGAGATCGAACGTCTGGCTGCCGACTTCGTTGGCACGATTGAAGTCTCAGGTCATAGAGAACGCCCGTGGTTTTTTGCGTCTTTCATGGGTTTCACGACACCGGGAACCAAGTATCAATACGATTTCAGGAAACCCAACGATGCATGGTCAGTATATAGAACGACGCAGTTCCAAGGATTGGATCTAGACGAATTCATCACAAAACAAGTATAGATTCTCATTACATCTATTTTCAAATTTTGATTAACCGTATCGTCTAGGTGTGGTATAATAGCAAAGATGGCACTCGAGTTCCCATGTTCATTGTACGTCATAAAGACACGCCATTGGATGGGACCGCTCCAGTTTTCCAATATGGTATTGTCTGTCTTAATGTAGCAGATTTCCATGATTCAAGGACCTTACAGGATATGGCGGTTTCTCGATTTCCATTGGTCCGAGCTTCAGTTCTTCGATTTTATCGATCATTAAAGGCTATGGTCTGATTTACGCTGTGGCCAATATTCGGTGTGTCCTCTGCCCCTTGATAATTGAAATACACTCATTCTCATTTGGTTTAGCGGTGGAGCAGAATTTGGTTAGTGTCCTTGCTTTTCGACTTTCCAAATACTCCACTTATTGTATCAAAGGGGAGGAATGGCATCTTGCTGGGACTAGAGAGAGAAAGGTATATTATTTTCGACAGCTCCGTAGAGATGACTAACATCATTCTTCTGATAAATTAGATCAACGTTTTTGATGACTTTATTGCTGCGACGTAGGTTTGCTTCCACGATGTATACCTGTCGCGATAACCCTGCGTGTAGGCAATACCTTGTCGCCAATAAAGTCGCGGCTCCCGACAAGGTCGTCATTAACGGTGGATCAAATGGAGGTACTATGGTCAATTGTTCACTTGTTGCCCGTCTTCTCACTTTAAAGCATTATATAGGCCTTCTAGTTGCTGCCTGCATAAACATTGCTCCTGAAGGGACTTTCGGAGCAGCAGTCGCTGAGGTCGGGGTATTGGATATGCTTAAAGTCAGTGCTCGATACTCATCCTTCGGTGGTAACGCTTTTAATCCATCTACAGTTCAGTCAATTCACCATCGGCAAAGCGTGGACGTCAGATTATGGCGATCCCCAAGCCCCTCACGACTTCGACTTTATATACCCCATTTCTCCGATGCATAATGTCCAGCCTGGTAAAAAGTTGCCTGCTACCTTGCTTATGACGGCGGATCGTGAGCTACTTCTATCTAATCTGTTTTTGGTAACTACATTGACGTCTATGAAAGATGACGACCGTGTTGTACCCTTGCACTCTTTCAAACATGCAGCAGTTCTTCAGCATGCGGCACCTCAAAACGAGCAGCCTTTGCTTATCAGGATCGACCGTAAGGCAGGACACGGTGCTGGCAAGAGTACGGAGAAGAGGTACGTTCATCTTAGATGTCACGTCATATTTCTCGCATTGACATTATATAGAATTGAGGACGCTGTTGCGAAGTACGGGTTTATTGCTCAGACACTTGGCCTAAAGTGGCGAGACTCTTGACTGTGCTCAATTCCGCAATATACAAGGCTGTAGCAAGAAGATTCTGGCACGGCGGTTAGATATATCTACATATATCCATCATATGCAAATTAGAAATGCCTGAAATCTTAGCTCATATTAAGTGCCCGCGACGCTATATTCTATCCCAGGAGGCGGTATTACAAACGAAGGATATATGATGAAGACATGGTATAACAGATAATGATTGTGGGGAATCCCATGATGTGGAACAGATAAAATAAGCGAGTGCATTTAAGACGATTGTAACGCCATAATGAATGTGAGCGAATTATATTATGAAGCAAGGTGGGTGGGATCCAATCGGGAGGTCCATTGTCGAAGCTCTTTGAGATTAGGTGCCTGAAGAGCATACGAATTGGACGCAGTAAATAAGGTAAATGTAAATTGTCGCTGCATAAAAATCTAAGTGGAAATTCGCGCTTCAGGAAAAATCGAACTAACACCGAATAGGCTCTCCATGTCTGGGTTGTATTCAACCTTCACTCCTGTTAAGCTGATAACGCCTAGCTCATCCAGCTCGTTCCGGTGAGCATATATATGCAGGTAGGGCCTATCAAGTGAATCGATCAAACTCGGCCATGGACAATACTGTGAAGCATACCTTCGCAGAACAAACCATCGCTTTTCCCAGGTATTTTCCCCCGCATTAGTCAAGATCATTAAATGGCCTTTCTTGGTAGGTGTATCACTGATAAACTAATGAGGTTGCATGCGTGAAAGAAATTATGTAGGCCTTACATTCGTTGCATGACTTTGGTCTGCGCAACAAATTTGAGTGTTTCATCCAATACTGGCCCGGAAAACTTGGATTTAAAACGATGATCTACATCGTCTTCTCGAGGTTCTTGACTCAAAACAATCTGCCAGATCTTGCATTAGCCCTTTAAATTATTTCAATGGCAAGAGACACACCTTCCCCTGGTGACCAAAACGCTTTTGCCATAAAGCCAAAGACTTCTGCAGAATCTCATCCGAATCTAACCAATCGGATGGCGGGGGTGGCGGAGCTGCTGCAAGAACTACTTTAATAGCTTGCACATCTGCTGCTCGATGTTCAGTCGATGTCAGACGCAAATAATCCTCCACAACAGAAATCCCTCGAGGTTTGAATGTGCCCAATACATCTTCTCCTCGAACATACTTCTCGGATGTATCCAAACGCCACAAGTCCTTCGCAGAGCGAGTCATTGGGGGTGTTAACCGCACGTTGAAAACTGTAGTTGTCTTAGACAAGACCTTAGACGATCCAAGGAATGACATAAATTTCGAAGGGGGCCGCGCGTCTCGGCTGGCCATGGTGACCGCCATGTCCATTCTAAAATGAATGGGATCCAGACAATTGTCCGCTGTTACGTACCAATTCACTTGCAGGAGTATCTGCTGATTAGCGGCAGTCACACGGTTGAGGAGAAGTGAATCGTGAGCACTGGAATCCCACAATGCCACTGCGGAGAGGACGCCGGTGCCATCAGGGAGAAAATCCACTGTTTGTTCTTTCAGCAAGGTAAGATCTACGAGATCCTTAGAAGTGGATTCATGGATTCCCCCTTTGGCGTCCAAAAGGCGAACATTGCCGATTTTGACCCGTATGATTTGAGTCCATGGAAGCTGTCGTCCAGAATTCGATGATAATCGGAGTACGATGCGACGCTGAAGTCCTTGGTGAAGCATGAAAGACCCGGGATCAAGGAGCCCTTGAGATACGACAGGGATAGGTATGTATTTCCCATCCGCAGCCAGCTCACAGACCTGCGTCCAAGCTACGACATCATGGTGCTCTTCGACGACAAAATCTGTCTCCGATCGTCGCATGGAGGGAGAAGGGACGCGTAATGTGGATATTGACGAAGGGCTATTCTCTTCCGGCCTAATGACAGGTACCCCACGGTGCTCTCGCAGCTCATCCCAGCGTTCCATTCGTTCAAGATAAACAGGTTTGACCTTGGCAAAAAACTCGACAGGTGCGTAGCCTGTACGGAGGTAAGCGGCGGTCTTCGAAGTCACCTGCAGGGAAAAGCTCCTTCGAAATTTCAGGTCTGACAAACTGGCAATGTCGATGTCTAACGCAGGGGATGCATAAACCTCTTCGGTAGGACGAGAAGGCCCGATAAATGACGAGAGCCTTACTTGTAAATGAACGGCGGAAAAATCGTGAGATGATAACCCTTTCACAGAGTCAACAGTCAAGAAAAAGGAAATCTTGCTACCAGTAGGTAATGTGCCTGGCATAGGAGACGACGGGCGTGTCGAGGAGGCAGAATTATTTGCACTACGATGGGGTGACGTGATATTCACCACCTTCAAATCAACCCGACACGACCCAATTGCTTCGGCAGTGTATCTGCAGAAGATGGGAACCGTTGATGTCGATGACAGTCGCCGGGATAGTGGCGCGAGAGATATCAGGGCATTGCCGATGAAAGAGTAGTCCGGTGGTGGGGAGTTATAGAACGGTTCTTCTGTTGAGAAGTGTCGTGAAAATGCTGGGCGATCGATGAATGTAGTGAGATTGCGCATCCGTTGTATCCGTTGTTGTAAGCGATCCAACGACCACAAGTATAGCGCGTTATGCCGCTTATCTATGACTTTAATAGCAACATTGGGTTGTGTTGCAGAAGCTAGCAATGGATCTGCTACATCCTCAAATTGATCTAGCCCAGCGATTGTTTCTAATGCTGACATAGTTTTTGCCAAAGTACCGCCAGTTGCTACGGTGAAATTATAAGTCACCTCCTTTTCAAGTTCTTTGCTATAGAGGTTATTAGGAACATTGGATCATGACTGTAATTAGTACTTGAACTATCTCACCTAATCACATTGGCCTCCTTAACCAAAACTGCGTTGGATAGAACAACTTCGGCCATAGAGAAGGATCGGTGAGCTCTCCAACGCTCCAATGTTTTACGGATAAGTCGCAATTGCTTGGCTGAATAAATGACGGGCTCAAAAGCAACGAAATCAACCTCTGTCGCTCCATGCGCCCGCATCTCGAGTAGTCTCTTCATTTGTTTATGAACCAACTTGAGCTGGTGCTCCATGTGCTCCTTCTCGGCCTTTATGTCTTCCGCCTCGCTTGATTCCGTAATCGCTTGTAAACGGGATTGAAAGTCAACCTTTTGAGCTTCCAATTGACCCTGAAGCTCATTGATTTCCGGGCTGCCTTGATTTTCGACGCTTGTGTCGTCCGTCAACGCATCACTGGAGAAGGGTCGTCCGAACTCGCTCCAAACATCATCAGCTTGACTTAGGCTACTTTCCGGGCGAGGTTTTGAATTGTTCTCGCGCAAACTCTTCACTTTGGTAATTCTCTCAAAAAGCTTATTCAAATCCTCGTCAGGCAAACTATCCAAGGCGGGGTCGAGGCCGAGACGTGCATAAGCAGCTTCGCGCTGAGCGTACGTCCAATCGACGTCCCCGACCGAATCAGAGGCTGGTGAATCGGGACGTGTTGAGGGAGGGCCATTTTCTAGGTCCGCAGCGGTTGTACTAATGTTGAGGTTAGATCTGGTGGCACGATCGCGTTGTTTTCGAACAGCCTCTGGATCATTGAATCGGAAGACGTGGTGCTCGCCTACAAAATTGTAAATAATCTATTCAAGCTAGAAGCGTCGAAATAAATACCAAGGATAATACGATAGCCAGAACGGAGTTTGTAGGACTGTTTCGTGTGGTCAATACAATAAATTGGAGATGTTGAGCGCTATGAATTACCTGGCCGACATCCAACTGCTTACCGTTGAGAAACTGGAAACGGGGGTTCAGCATGCTCAAATAAATAGAATTAAATATCATATACGGACAGTTGTACTGTTCGGTAGGGCGTTGAGTGTCACCTTACCATCGGCATTGTCAAAGTAGCAGTGCTCGTCGAGGATATTGTCACCAGTCAGTCGAATGGCGGAGGGTTTAACGCTGTCCAGCCGACCAACCTACAACACGGCCTAAGTAACCCGCATGTTATTAACAGAATACAAAATCGCTCACCATTGTCCGCCCGGGCCTAAGCTGGTAAACCAAACACTCGCTCATGAGAGGATCTAAATAGAATGTGAGCGAAAAAACCTATATACACCGGAAGATTATAGAGTACCTTCGTTCTAAAGGCAACTCATTCCTTCAATGACAATGAACAAACCAGTTGAAAGTCTACTCACCAAGTTCACCAAATGAGGTGTCTATTAACGATTACGTCAGTTAGGTCTATAGAGCACCGTTTCCTCATGTCAAACACACCCTCTTAGGCGTATGCACGCCAACGTTATTTTTCTCAACGGTGATACCAAGTTCCTCCAGCGCTTTCTCGCGCTCTCTCTGAACCTCCTGTGTGCGCACCATCTTCTGTTCCCACGTTTCGTTTAGATCATTCATCAGCTTCTCACTTGTCTCAAGCTGTTCTTGGAGCTCAGCCTTGGATACTTTCTTGATGGTACCGTCCTTTGCCTGATAAGTAACGATCTGCTTTTCAGGTGGCACCTTCGGGTCCCATTTATCTTCTCCTGAAGAACCGGACACTCTCGCTGTCGTGTCCATGTCAACTGCGCACAGGGAAAACGGACAACACTACAGACCTCGCAGCATTTCCAGCTCTTCTTTGAGTTCACGAACAAGTTTAGCATTGGGGTCTTCATTAACCACTGCTTTATTCTTGATCTTCTTGGCCTAAAAGCGGTTTGTCAATCGGGTGAAATCCTTCATAACCATGACAACGTACCTGGTCTGCGTAGCGCAACGTACTCAGCGTTTCTTCATAGTCTGCAGGGGAGATCGCGGCGATCATTGCAGTCTTCGAGTTCCCGCCGAGACTGTCTTTAAGTAACCATGTCAGAACCTGAATAACCTTTTAGTACCTGTGCTGCGCATTTTATGGAAACTTCTAAATACTGAGTCACGGTAAGGAATAAAATCCTCTCCTTTCTTCTTTCCTTTCCCCTTGCCTTCACTCTGACTTGCAAGAGCTAACGATGAAATAACCTTCCCAAGCGTGGTCAGTGACTTATTGATATTGGCTCCTTCTTTCAAACGCTGGCCTGTGGCCCCGGTCGAATTGGCTCGTTCGGAACCTGCAAGATCTACCAAACTAGAGCAAAAAATTTTAGTTCTAGAACGGGACAAAGCGAGATGGCGGTGTACTTAATACGGGAAACCTTTTCTGTGTCAAGATTCGTGTCAGGGTCGTGTCGCTTCATAGTTAGGAGAAGAGTAAACACGGCATGCGAACGAGAGGATCTACAACATCTCATCAATAAATTGCCACACAAGGTTTATCGATGGACCTACGTCTCATTCATGTTGGTAGCGGCAACAGTTCGTGCCTTATTTCCTTCATCCATCAGTGTCATCATACCCTCGTAGCTGCCTACAACAAGTCTTGATAGATCTTCAACATATGGTCCTAAGCTATGCATATACCTTACATCAAGTTAACAGCATACGGAACAGGTAACATACCTTGGATGCTCTCGAACTTTCAAATTTCCCTTGTTCTTCGGATTAAGAAGGTCACGGACTTTCTCGTTGTAAATCTAGATGAAACGGGTCAGAACAGACCATCTGCGAAACAGCACCAGAACGAACCTCTATATACGATACTTCTACGGTAAATTTCAAATTTGGATCTGCAGCTTCTCTGGCCTCGGTGCGTACAAAGAGCTCAGAACATGTAAGTGGAATGATTCCTTTGTCCGCACCATCTGGAAGACATGTCAATAATCACGTATTCATAAGTCCGCGATTGATACTTACAACCCATCATACTGTTTAGCAACCGAGAGTTGTTGAGCTAAGAAACGACTAATAATACAACGCGCACCTGTACGATTTACCCGAACCTTTCAAGAGTCAGCATTCACCCTTGGACGCGTAAAACTAACATACCAGTTTGTCCATCTGTTCCAACGGCAAAAACCAATGTTAAACGAAATCTGAGTATGCCAGAAGCATAATGTAACACTCACAGGCCACGATGCATGCATTGAAGCCTGCAAAGCCATGGTCCAACAACTCCTTCCCCAAATCATCGTACAACGTCTGTTGACTGCAATAATCAGGATCATCCCTATCTCCAGCACTCCAATAAGATTTATCAAAGCTGAAAGCCATTGTCTTGCGTTCCGTCGCGCGATTTGAGCCTGCTTGGGTCGACCCTGCCTCTGGAGGATCCAAGAATGTTTGATTGCCCTGCATACGGATCAGTGGCTTTGCACCTCGGCCAAGCTCTAAGATGCATTTGTGAGCCATTGTAAAGCATGCGCGTAGCCTTCAAAAGGTGTGCAAACGAGGCGTACCTCGTGAATTAAGGGGCCGGCATCGCACGACGACTTTAATGTTTCCATCGCCGCCGTCAGCCATGGTTAGATGATGGAGGCGTCCACTATCCTATAAACGGACGCGGAATAGTAGAACAGCAAAAACTAGGATGGAAATTGGGTTGGAAGAAGCGTCACAATAGTGTCACGTGTGGTGGATCGAGTCTTTTTTTCTACTTGTCGCGTTCAATAATTAAAGTAAGAATTTATTTGAATGTAATAAAACTAGATACAAGAATAAGAACTCAGTATTTGCACGCAGTATGCCAAATGGCTGAGGTGGCGCTAACTAGGATTGCTTGTATTTAAGCAATCTAGGGACAAAAGAAAAGGTGGTAACAATGAAATGATTGCATAGAATGTACTAGGATTGTTTGAAGGAATAATGAAACAAAGGGAATAAGGAGCCTTTTATTTGCGGTCATGCATGGCCGTGTGGCGCGAAAGGCTATTGCGCGCTTGCTAATGGAACAAAATGTGGAGTATATTAATTACTTTTGGTAGTATGACATGCCTCGACAGACAGGTAAATCCTGGGGTGCCATAACAGAGACGGATCACAGAATAATCCATATGGCGTCGACAAATAGGTCGGTCTGAGAGTGAGAGTCCGTTAGGCCGGCTGTCGAAGCGCTTATAAGAGATCAAAATCGTCCAACTGTTTATGGGTGAGCATGATCCAATACTTCATAGTAACCAGCGTACCTCGTCATTATACGTCATAATAGTCCTCTTCAACTTGGATGTGTCGACCCATGTCACAAAGTCTTCCATATGCCTTGAACACAAGATGAGTGGCGGAGGGCAATTGCGAATGGTAACGAACATACCGTGTAACGAGGAAGGCTGGATCTGTAATAGTATCTGGTCCTACTCGAACATGGCCCTGCTCAATAAACTTCACTGCCTTTAAGATTGATCAATATTGTTCCTTGTGGCACAAAGAGAATGAACGGACTGCGCTGACGGTTTCAGCCATTTTGGACATGCACATAACCACGGCAAGACGCCTCCGACAGAAGGCCGCTACAGTTAGCTTGTTGTCTACATCGCTGAGTTTGGAGGCAGCATTCAGAATGCCCATGTCGTAAAGCTTGGATAACAGCTGAGCCTCCATCTTTGCACGGAAAGGGTCTTGTGCGGGGAGGATTGAAAGACGATGGGCATGCTGACGAAGAGAGCCGCAAAGCTTGTTATACCTGGAGGGAGATTAAGAAGAGAGAAGATACGGGGGTCAAAAGGAAGATGTACTTATGATAGTCTTCTCTGTCCTGAATATGGTAACGCCGGATGACCTTTATTTCTCTTAGATTGGCATCTTGCTTCCACTGAAGGAGATGAGCGTCGACAAAAGAGAAGGCATGATTGATACGTACGTTGAGAAAGTCAACTTTCTTGAGCAGCTTCTTTTCATGGTATTTGAGTTGACGCATTCAATCCCACGTCCGGTCTGAGGAGTTTTTCGTTAGCTTGAACCTCCTCGGCCTTTGTTCCTCCTTAGCCGATGTGGGCTAAACAGTACTGTCCATTAACACCCACAAATGGCGATCGTATCGTGACGCCACCTACAGATCAACGCTGATATCCCAGATATTTACTATTACACAGGCTATGTATCTTCGCTGATAGTAGCTACAGAGATATATGAATGGTCGAACGGATATTCTGATGGACATTATTTACTTGTACCATAGTAACTTCGCATTATTGATATCGATTACAGCTGGCGCGGAGTCGAGCGGAGCTGGCTCGGCCGTACTGCCGAGAGCTTGAAACTCAAAAAATTCCTTCACAGATTGATTTTTCTTTGCCTTTTCACTGTGTCGATCAGAACAGTGACACCACTTGACAAAAGAGAGAAAGAAACAAAGCAGAAAAAAAAAAAGGGGACGGAAAACAATGAGATTGATGCTATGGAAGCAAAACTTCCGCCACGCGCTAACTGCAACAGCCGCGCCTGCTGAGCCCTGCTCCCTTTCGACCTCCCATAACGTTCCCGCCAACCATCTTCCACATCGCCACTTTATCGCTGAACTGTTCTCTCTTCTCATTTCGACAGCGACAGGCCCATGTCAGCGGTGCAGTCTCATATACAGACAGGCATCACCGACTCCCAGTTCTCCTTCTCCACCACTGAGCAACATAACAAACTCATTCCACGACAAGTTGATCAACAGCGTGCAATGAACCCACCAACACACTTGGGAAATCCAATGCCACCTCAGGGTAGTATGCTTAACTTGTATGGTGGCGGTCATCCTCAGCAACAACAGCAACAATTTCAACAACAACTCAACCAGCAGCAGCACCAACAGGGACCCCATCCATCCTTGGGTATGATGCCGAATAATCAGTCTTTGGTCCCAAATGCGGGTGGCCCACCTACTATGCAACAGCAGCAGCAGCCACATCAGCAGATGCATAACGTTCCGCAGCGAATGATGATCCACCAGCGACCTCTCGGTGCCACATCAGGGCCTATGGGGAACCCTACGGCGCCAATGCAGCAGAGTATGTTTCCACCGGGCAGCAACATTAACCCACAGCGCCGTTTACCGTCTCACTCGCAAGCGCAGCCTTTACCCCAAGGTGGCGCCCCCATGAATGTGGGGATGCAACCTCAGCAACAAAATTCAATTCATGGTCTTTCTAGCCATATGAGACCACCTGTAGTAAATCCGCGCATGGTTTCACACGGTCCGCCACCCCCACATGAGTTACATATGGGTAGGGCTCAACCGCCCCAATTGCAACAGCAGCCGCCATCTCAAATGGTTAATGGCGTGCATCCCGGTCAAATGCCTCGAGGCCCCCCAGGAAGTCAACTCGGTGCTCCTCCACACCCATTATCACACCAATCACACCCGCAGCCAACACAGACACACCGACCTCCCTTTCAGCCACCCCAGGGGCCGTTACCCGCACATCAGTCCCTTGCACCGTCGCCTACTCGTCCTCCCTCCATTCATTCCCAAAATGGTCCTCACGCTGGAAACGCCATAAATCCTCCTACTTCCGGCCAACAACCTGGAATGCGACCGCAACAAACTTCCCCGCCAAATAGCATGTTTTTGAATCTACAGCAGCAACCCCAGAACATGTTTCCAGGGCATGGTTCCCAGCAGCACCCACCGCAACAACCGCAACGCCCCTCAGGTGGCGCGCCCCAAACATTTCCCTTCTTAGCGGATGCTCCACCAGTTAACCAACGCCACTCAGAATCTCCGGGTCAGATGGCATCAGGACCCTCCAACCCCAGTATCCCCCCTCAAACTCGCCAGACCCAGCAGTCCACATTCCCCATTACCCCTGTTCAACCGTTACAACAGCCCATTCAACAACATGGATCCGGTCATGTAATGATTCCACATACCCCCGGGGCTCATCAGCATCGAATGCCTTCTTCACAGACCACCTCGCCTTTGTCAGCATCTGGTCCATCCAGCACCGAAAATCAGCCACAAGCTGGCCCTTCCCGCACAACCCCGCGACCGCCTTCGCGCCATCCCAATCCAGCTCCCCCCCGTGCGTCAGTTCCTCCCGGACCGTCCCATGTACAGCCTATTCTGCCCGCCTCAAGTCCCCAGAACCGGCGCACTAGTGTCGGTCTACCCACTCCGGGGGGTACACAACCTCAACAGCCGCCGATGCAGCACGAGTCTGCTCCGCCATCTCATGGTACCCCGCAATTAGCCAGGCAACAATCGCAACAACCATTGACACCGTAAGTACCTAACTTTTTTTGAAAAAAAGAAGGTTCCCCCGAACACTGAGCAATGTTTTACAGACCCAATGTTGTTGGCGCGGGACAAGGAGTATACCGGCTGATGCAGTTCAGCTCGGCGATCGCAAATGACAATGGGGAGGTATGACAATTTTCCTTTCTTATACTTATCATTTCGTTGCAGCGGCTAACATTTGAACATTGGGCTCAAGTCGTGAATGAATATTTTTCACCGCAAGCGAATTGGAAGTTAACCCTCTGGAAGGATAACGAACGTCGTGAGGCAAAGCTTTTTGGTACGTATTATGTGTATGGGATGCGTTTGCGAACTAACTCCCAGGTCAATAGAAATTGTTCCGGATGTGATAGCAATGCTACTTCTCGTATCCAGCCAGTCTGGTGTCCGTTCAATGAACTTTGTCCTTGATGGTGCTCGTGAACGATCGTATACTTTGGGGACATCCGTGATCGACTGTCCCAATGCGCAATGGGTTTGGCGGTTCTACGATGGGCATGTTATCACCCTGCGAGGCGCATTTACCTGTCAAATATCAGCATACAATATTCCCAGCGATGGCTTACCCTATACACTCAAGATCGATTCCATGACTTTCGATGCCTTATCGTATGAGCGGATGATCACGTTAGATGCCATACGTGGCACCCGTGGCGTGGAGAATATCCAGAAGACGCCAGCGACGACGACACAAGGCTCGCCAGATAACGCATCGTCTACTAGCATTAATACTGTGAAGTCTGAGGAGAGCAACGATCGGCCAATGTCGGAGACAGACTCTCGCAGCATCGTCATTGAACATGCGGTGTTGCCCCCGGACCCTATCAACGCTTTCGGTATTCCACAGGCTTCCATGCGGTGTTTAGAGGTCAGTTAACCTCAGCTATGGGAGTGCTCATTCTCACATCAGATTTTACTTCTCCTAGCTTGCAGAGAGTGTTGGGCAGATGACAGATTTATTCCGATACGGGTATGATCACAAATTGGGACCACAGGGTTTGTTCTTCGCATTTTTAACCATGAACACATTTAATTAACACATGTACATAGATGCTTTAGCATCCATGGCGCAGATGATCCGTTCGCAGATGCCAGCCTTCCCTATGACTGGTCTATCCATGGGCGAGAGCAGTTTCAGCTCTTCGACATTAAGCACTAATCCACCCATGACGGATCGCGCCCTCCACAATTTGCACGCACCGCCCTCACAGGCAGTGCATCCACCCGGTCACCCTACTCCACCATCTGGACCCCAACACTCCTCGCCTAGACAGCCCCCTAAACCCCAGCCCCCGACACCATCGAAGAATGCTCCTTCGGCAAACGTGTCTGCTCCCACAGGACCTTCAACGTCTTTGAAACGCAAAGCACCTCCTGACGGACCCGGAGGGTCCGGTGGCCAGTTAGACTCGCAACCCCCACTCAAGCGTGCCACACGCCGGAAATCGAAAGCTGGTGGCGGCGGTTAAGGCCGTCGTCGCTGCTACGTATGTCGTACTATTTTTCTACTCTCTTATATCACTTTTATATTTCTCGTTACATTGTTTTGTTTTGAATTGACTGGCAACGCTGCACGGAGTGTACAAGTATGGGTACTCCCCCCAGCTACACGACGAGCCTCGTCGCGACGTTGGGCGGTGACCGGTGTTTTATAACAAAGTTATCTATCCTGCTAATCTTTCTTTGTTTCTGTGTCTGTTCTGTTGCTCCCTTTTTTTTTTCTTTTTTAATTGTGTCGTGTAACTTGTATTTCTGGCCGGAATGGCTTACATCGGGGGGGAACAACAAAGAGCTTTTTTTGAAACTCCGACATTCTAACGAAATGATTCCGACAAATTAAGTTTGAACCCAATAAGGAAACAATGGATGTATGTGTGTAATGCAGTTATGAGATCGACGACAAATAGTTAGGATGAACATGTATGAGCATACGTAGGAAATATGGTTTGCTTGGTTAGTGAATTTGGACGAGACATGGCTTGAATATTATTAAGGTAGTTCATGGAGGAAGTCGCACTGATCACCATACCGGCATCTGCATTATAATATTAATAATTAGTTCCTGTGACATTTGCGGACTTATAAATTCTCTGGCTCGCCTTCCGTGTGCATAAAAATTGCATAGCTTTCGCTTGGTATGTCTAAAGGCACCCCTTCCACCTCTTCCGGTTCCACTACCCCCTCCTCGCCCGCGTCCACGCCACCCTTGGTCAGTGCTTGAATCCCAGCCTTTCGTGCGGTGGGCGCCGTCTTCCTCATATGTTATCTGCTGTTGTGAATACTCTTGGTACTGTCCATTCCATGCATCGTTTACATATGGCTGTTGCGGGGGTGCATAAGTATAACCATTAACAGCCGGCACACTATTCTGAGCAAGTGCTTGCGGCTGTTGGGCGGCTAATTGTGCGATAAGATTGAGATCCAAACCGAGCTGCTTAAGGTCAACCGTTGGCGCCGGGTCTGTCGCCATCGTTGTATCAATAGGATCAGCGATAGCTGATGCACCTGCACCAGTCAATTGACTAATGAGCTCCTGAACGCTGATAGGGGCACTGGAGTCGCCACTACGATCTAACTCTCGAACGTCATTCCCAGACACCATATGCTTCACATTGATATCAACTTCGTCCTCGGGTATCTGATTGGTGGGCTCCGCTGGCGAATCAGGAATTTGGCTCGAGGACATATAAAAGGCGTTAAGCGCGCTCTTTTCACGTTCCTCTTGCGCTGCTTTCTCTTGACTATTTTCGCCTCGCGGAGTAGCTAAGGCTGGAGGGAGTTCAAGGACTAAAAATAACGTTAGGCCAAAAATTGGGTAATTCGTATAAAGATGTATCATACATGATGGCTCAAGCCAGTCAATTTGCTCTTCAAATATATGTTTATGCATGGCGGCGCCTTCATCTCGGTCTAAATCTCGAATGTTATGACCTTGGAAGAAGCCCTGCGAATCATCTTATATTAGGATAGAACATTGGGACGACTGGGGTAATCACTTACATTGGTGACGTCATCATCGTAAACAGCTGGCTCGATAATCCTAACCATTTCCAGTGCCTCACCCTCCTTGAAGGAGACTCTTTTCTTCTTCTTTCCAGGTATTCCTGTCGACACCGACTGCGGCGGCGGGGCTGCAGTAGCTACAGCAGTAGCATCTATAGGCACAGGCGATGATCGGGCTTTTGTCATCGCTGCAAGTGCATCCTTGAAAGGATCCACGGCAGACGGTTGCGCAACATTCGGATCTGCGACGTTTTCCTTCTTTAGTGGAGGGGCTTTCTTAAAGCTAGGTAACTTCGGTTTGGGCTTGGGAGCTGAAAAGAATGAAGAATCCGACTTTGCATCTTTCACTGCGGTGACGGGCTTGGTTTCCTTCTTGACCGGAATAGCTTTAGGTACACTAGCTGTAGACTTTGCTACAGCGATTTTCTTAGTGGGAGGTACCGCCTTTGAAGTTGAAGGATCGTCTAGCTTGCGTTTTTTCGGCCGCACTTCTGAGCATTTAATAAATATTATTGTTTTTTTAGGGACAAGCGAGTGACATGACCCACCCTCTATACTCTTCCCTTCTTTCTTTACCCCATTTTCGACATGGGTTTTGTCCAACAATGAGCGCCATCGATTTTCGAGATTCGAAGCCATATCCTTGACAGCTACAGCGTGCAAATGAAACAAATGTGCAATGCAGTTAGATACATGATGTTGCAAAAACGGCCACGCAAAAAAAAAAAATAATGCTAAATCAACGTTCGAGACGAGACGTATGCGACGCATGACAGGAGCTCATCTACGAGCATGCACTGTCTTATTCCATAGCTCTTGTCGCTCAACATTTTGAACCAAAGATCAGTGTGCAAGACCGACCCTAGCTCATTTAACAAACAATACTTTCTACTCACCTGAACTCGACGATGTATCTTTCAGTTTAAGAATCACTTTACCGATCTTGGATGACTTTAACGAGTCTATCGTTAAAGGAAGCCGATCGATAACCTAGCATAGAGCCCACCGATAAGTAAGAGTATAGAGTCGAATGGCGCTATTGACGCACGTGAAGCAATGGCATAACTGTCTCATCCCAATCTCCTGTTTTACTGGTCACGGCACCTTTTAGCCAATCACGAATTATTTCCATCGCCTCTGAATTCGATGACCAAGCTTGATAGAAGTCGTTTCCAGCATAATCCCTAATCTTGGACAAAACTTGCAGCCGCACGGACAGGTCAACCTCAGATGGACCCATAGACACGATAGTTCGAACAATCTGCATGGGTGAGCTTGGAAGGCCTTTCGCTGATAAGAGACCATTCAGGACATTAGTAAGCGTCGCCTTAGTAGGTACTGATGGCCCAGCAACAGGCGAGTTTATCTGTTGGCTAAGAGATTGGTTAACTGGCGCATGAGAGATATTGTGCAAGAGCGAAGGGTTCAATGTCAATGCGGGCGTCGAATATGAAAAAAATGCCGCGGGAGCGTAACCAGTAGTAGGAGAGTGTGTTGCCTGGCTATACGTTGACATCATCAAAGCAGGGCTGTTACGTGCTTAGTGATATGTTCCACATAAACATAAATTCACTCACTCGATCGTTATTGTCTGAGGTTGAGAAGCTGGCACCTGTTGTTGTGGCTGCTGCTGATACAGATGTTGCTGGGGTGGTTGCTGGGGTTGTTGTTGCTGGGGTTGCTGCTGGGGTTGTTGTTGGTGTTGATGTTGCTGGTGGTGGTGAGCGGGTTGTGCCTGAACTTGGTGAGAGGGTTGTGACTGAGCTTGCTGTTGTTGGGGAGGGGGGCTGTGCTGAACAACGGGGCTCTGAACCTGCTGCACCGGGGAGCGTTGAGATTGAGTGTTAACCTGACTGCTCGTCGCGCCATTGAGAGATGAATATGTCGATAGAGGAACGGTCCACTGTTGCTGCTGTTGCTGGCCATACGGCGATATCGGATAGTTGTTATAGGGCGGAAAAAAGGGGGCCATTGTATAGAAAGAGTGCAAATTCGAGATACCTTGATTTACGTCTAATTTGTGTCATTATGGACAATTAACAAACATTCAGGTAACTTATAACAGGCGAAGACGTCGTATCTCACCAGAGACATCTTCATTAGCGCCGAGTATGTCCCCTGCAACCTCATTTCTTTGCAAAGACGACCTTTCGTCTTCATTATGCGTCTGCTCTTGCATCTGAGGCTGCAGCCATTGGTTACGACCGGTAAAGGCACTATAATCCATTTTCTGTTACGAGACTCGATACGACAGCTTTTGACAGTAGTAAGAGCGTTGCACGAGATCGATTATTTGCCAGCCTTTTACACTAGGATGATCAGATTACGGTATTCCTCTGTGTTTGCAACACTTGACACGATTAAGCGTGTCTTCTTTTTGTGCTTTACCTCGCTGAAGATGGGGGGGGATGACGGGCGAACAAAAGCAAGCCGTCTGTCCCAAACTCCGCTTTAAAACGCGGCTTGAAGTAGTCAAGCGCATGTTACCCACGCCTATCTAGTTCGATCGGAGAAATGTGACCCCCACAACAAATTTACAGGACAATAAAATTGCAAAATAATTAGCATAAAACATTGTATAAGAAACCGATAAAATATCCTAGATCAACAGTTAAAGTGAAGTTGTATTATTATCATGTCACTGTTTAAGCGAGCTTAGCGCCAAAGACTACAAATGTTTCAAACCTTGTTCAATTTGACTACAAAAGATTACAAATGAGTCAACAACAAGTTTCAACCCCAGCTACTAGTTGTTACTAACGCTGGTAACAAAAAATGATTCCTGCCAATGGCCCCCCTTCGGAAGCGGAGAGACACCAACGCGAAGTATGCCCCGCTGCTCATCTCACTCCTTACAGCTCATTCACGTCGCCTAATAGGTCTGCAATGCCTTTGCCCGTGCTGCCGTTGCAATGCGCGACGCTGCAATAACCGCAGAAAACTTCTCTAACTGGTTCGCGCGCGTGAATGACATCAGAAATGTCTCTGTTCCTACATTTTTCGCCGGCCCCTCTGCCAACTTTCCAATGTACGGCGGCCCTCAACAACAGCCATATCACAACGCGTCTCCCATTTCGGCTGACGGTACGGTCGCGAAATCGGCCAGGAAGCGAAAGGCCGACGAGGAAGATGTCGAAGAGGGGGGCAAAAAGAAACGCGTCACAAAGGAGAAGAAGGTCAGAGACAAAAATGCCCCAAAGAGACCGCCGTCAGCGTACTTGCTGTTCCAAAATGATGTTCGCAAGGATGTCAAGGCTGCAAATCCGAATATGGCGAATAACGAGCTCTTAAAAGAGATCGCCAGAATGTGGGCTGAGGTCCCTGCTGAGGATAAGAAGGTTTGTAGTAAATGTCTACATCAGTCGAAAAGTTGCTCATATGTGCATATATTCAGGGATACGAGGAAGGACGTCAAAAGATAAAAGACCAATACGACATTGCCAAAGCCCAATATGATGCCGAGCATCCCAGCGGAGTGATTGGGGAGAATGCTGAACCAAAACTGAAAAAACCTAGAGCCAAGGCAAAGTCCAAGAAAGGGGTAAGTTTTCGTGCTTTGCGTGTCGCCGGCGCGAATTGAAACATATGCGTAGGTGGCTGAGGTTACAACGCCTGTGGAACCCGTCCCTGCCAGCGAAGAAAAGCAGGAGGAGAGTGAGGATGCAATGTCAGACTCTGACTCATCTGATGATGAAGATAAGGCCGACACTAATAGCAAGGACGACGAGGACGAGGACGAGGAGTCCGAACCTGAACCTCCTCGCAAAAAGCTCAAAACCCCGACGCCGACGCCGACACCCACACCCACGCCCCCGCCTGTCAAAGCCACCGAAAAGAAGAAGAAGAGTAGGAAAAGCGCGAATGGCGAGGAAAAAGAAAGGTCCAAGAAGAAAAAGAAGGAAGTATAATGGTGCAGTCACCGACCTTACCTTTGCGCACTCTACATATTACACAAGTTTTGGACTTGTCATCAGCACTGGTTCATGCACACCGATAATGCTCCCACTGTAGACCTAACTTTCTGGACTCACCCTATATTCCCGTGTTCATCTTGTTCCTTTTTTCCCCCTTGTTTCTGCTTTCTACATAATGTCATTATCCTTCTTCTTGTGTGACTTGGAACCCCAACGCGCGTCGAACTCGAAGCTTGAAGCTTCGAAAGGCAATAAGTCCTGATCAGGCAGGTATGATGCTGCAGAACAGAGCAAGTGAAGACGGGTTTGGCGTCTTCGAGGGCTTATGATGATCGATCGATATCGTCCAGCTACGCGGTTCGCACTTATTCCGATCATCCATGGCCACCGAAACAAATGTTGATGATTGTGGCAGTAGTTAGGCTGAAGCTTCAGCTTCGATTATCCGTTATCCATCACCTCGAAGTCAGATCAACTGAACAAGTCTACCAGTTTTTGATGGCAGCCACTTGATCTCCTCATTAGCCTAACCCTACTAGTGACTTTACTTAGACAGCTCCCCACAACGAGTCCAGCCATAGGGCCACCTTAGATTTATAGGCATAATTGCTTAGAAGAAGATATCCATATACGTTGGACCTTGCGGCAGCCGTTCAAGTCCATAGACACTTGAAGCCTGTGCAAAGGCTATCCGGATTCACCTGTAAGGGGTTCAACTTCTTTCTCGAGAAACGTCAGCCATTCCGAATTCTTTGTTCATCGCTTTGGCATGACAGCGTCAAACACTCGTCGCGAAATAACGTCTCTTCTTCTGCAATCGACTGCCATAGAATGGTTTACAACATTAGGACTTGTATTCGGCGGATGCTGCAGGTGAGCATACAGATCACATGATATATCGTTGCTTGCTGCTCGGATTGGCGATATTGCTCGGTTGCATACTTACGCTTCCGCCTAGTAACGCTTGGGCACTGGAAATTTTAACATCTCAGAACCCCCACGCAGGCTCCCTGGTTACCTTTGCGCAGTTTCTCCTCGTATCCCTGTATGGGCTGCGGAAACAACTCACCACATCGGCTGAAGACGACGCTCGGGAGATATTGGACAGGAAGAAGCTGTTGGACAACTTAGCTAAGGATGTTATCACGTTTTACTCGTCCAATCCAAAAGCAGGGATGCCTATATTAGCGACTGTCGACGGGCCAAGTTCAGTATCTCGGTCATTCGCTGACGAACTGGAAGCAGAGATAAAAAGAACGTCGCCTCTCATATCCGTCAAACGCGCCGATGATCTCCGTGATAGAACAGGCAAACTTTCCTTGGAGTTAGAAAGTCTCGATAGTTTAGATTCCCCCGGCAATGTTTTTATGCTGGTTCATGGCGGTGATATACCAACACCCCCACTTGTCGCGGAGCGGACTTATTCCATCTTACTAGCGATATATGCCCGAGAAGAACCCAAGACAGAATATTATCAACTCAAGCGATCATTGACAGTAGATCACTCGGACTGCTCTGTGGTTGTCTCCCCTGCACCTCCCCCGTCCAAACGGCGATGGTCTCCGTGGGACACGCCCAGCACGATGATGCGACTTCGGTTTAAAAAACGCAAAATACCGATCTCTCACTGGGCTGTTCAAGTCGTGTTGTTTTTCATCAGCTCCATGCTGAATAATGCTGCATTCGGATACGACGTTCCCATGTCTGTTCACATCATCTTCCGCAGTGGGGGTCTGGTCGTGAACATGCTAATGGGGTGGCTGATTGGGGGACGGAAGTAAGTCGGGTGTATAACGTTGCGGAGAAGCGTCTTATATTTTTGGCTAGATACAACATCACTCAAATTCTATCTGTATTTTTGGTGACTGCGGGCGTGGCCTGTACAACGCTATCTGCATCTAACCCACCTCCGGACCAAGTGGGAATGGCCTCTTCCGCACGCTCATATCTCACCGGAATTGTGATTCTCACGCTAGCACTGGTTATATCTGGGCTTATGGGACTGTCCCAGGATAAAACATACGCCCGGTATGGACGCGGGGACTGGGAGGAGTCGATGTTCTATCTGCACTTTCTCGCATTGCCTGGGTTCTCCCTGGTTTGGCGTGACATAGTGCGTCAAGTTAGGACGGTACACTCCAGCGTGAGAGTGGAGGTTGGCCTCGAAATAATCGCGGTCCCTTTGCGGCGGTTCTTGCAGCGCGAAAGTGTGATGGGATCATGGCCCAATGCGTGGATATTGCGGCACATCTGGAAACGAGGCATCGTGATCCCATCCTTCTATATCCCGCTGGCGGTGAATGTCATGACGCAATTGCTTTGTGTCTCAGGGGTGAATAGGCTTACTTCACGGGTGAGTTCATTGACGGTGACGCTTGTGTTGGTTGTGCGGAAAGCAGTCAGCCTGGGGATCAGTGTTGTGGTGCTGCGGCGGGGGCAGGGAGAGGGTGGATTGCTCTGGACTGGTGCCGGGCTCGTGCTGGTTGGGACAATTGGGTACACAGTTGGGACGAGTGGAAGGAGAAGGGAGGGTGGAGTCAGGGGGCAGAGGTCGATCGCAAAAAAGGAACAATAGTGGGGGAGGTCATGGGGGGTTTCATGAGGACAAGCCATCGCCAAGGAGGGTCGATTGATGAGCGCTAATGATATCTGCTTGATGATAGCTGGGAATTATTATAGGCAAGGCACGGGAGACATAGTATTTTTGGTGGTGATGCCCCATATAATGAGATGGGCTCTGAGGAGGTGAAGAACATGGATCTGGAAGATCACACTGGGAATAATATTTCTTGATTCTTCGTGATAGCTGTCGACCGGCTTTGTGGTTTTCAGCTCGGCTATGTTGCATGTGGCGTATGGCTACCGCCATTTGAACTTCGGGAACGCATTGATCCCATTCCCCCTGAAGTGCATTTGTGACTATATAAAGGCCGAGTGAAGGGAAAGAAAACAAAAAAAAAGGAGTTTGCTTTTCCCAGCACCCATCAGGCCTTGTCTGACAACTATTACTTAGTCTCCAGCCAGGAACCCTGCTCATTAACCACTTCATATAACTACGTTGATCCCAATTATCAAATATCCTCTATTGGAAGATCGGCTCGACATCTTTTCAGTTCTATACGAAAGAGGCACCCATTATCGTGCATTACAACCAGTCTAGATCTACTATATCTTAATCATTTTCAGCTATTCAAGATGCGACACACCGAATAATCGTCCCCTGATCCCGCCAATCTCTCTTCTCATCCACCATCACCCCCAGGCTTCCAAGCTCAGCCCCCCCTGCTCGCCTTGCTGCACATTGCGAGCGACTACTGCTCTCACAATGGCACCCAAGTCTGGCGCCTGCCTGACAATGCGCGCGTCATTTTCAAGCTCCGACGCTCAAACACGCTACACACGACCGCGACGGCCTCGCCATCACTCAACGACGACGACTGCTACCTTCCCTCAAGCACTTGCATAAGTGGGCGTTGGGACACGTATCTCTCTTCTTCCCAGCATACCCAGCCTAAATCCCGCCTCCTCGCTCATCGTTGTCCTTCCCGTCTCAAATTTGATCAATCTCCTTGGCCAATTCTTTCTGCAGTATCTCACCAATTCGCCAACTATCTCATTTACAAATGCTAAATCTCGATCACCATCACCCAACCGACCAAAACACGAACAACAATATCCTCCAGAACGACTGGAACAAGTCCCATGCCCTCGCCCTCAATGCCGCCGACCCTACCGTCCTCTCCGTCCAACCAGCTCACAACCCTTATCCTCAGGAGTCGTCAGCTCGAGCAATCGAACCTGTGACCCCAGCAGACGCTGTGGATTCTATTCCCCCGCCTTCAAATCAGAACCTGTCCCCAGAAACACCCGGCGACGTTCTCAGCGCCCCAAACGACAATGACAGCACTTCATCTCTATCACCCATCCCATCCCCCGAAGGAAAGCGAGGTCTGAATCCCAGTGATGCCCATCTTGAGAGTACTGAGTCTGATCCCCCCACACGCCCCTCCCCTTCTTCATATGCACTCCCAGTCACCACATCACGTCAATCCACCCCTCTTACTGACCTGTCCCACCCAAATACACCTTCCCGGGTGAAAGACGACGACGTTCCTGCTGACGATGGCGGCGCGTTGCAGAATCATGATAGGTCACGAATCGTCGGCGACAACAACAACAACAGTGGCGATGTGGCTCCGGATGTATCAAATGGTACACGCGACGAGTCCCGCCAAACCCGTTCAGTGAGTGGTGCAGCAGAGAACGGTTCCGATGGACATGGTAAAGGTGCCGGACAACCTGTCGAATCTGCAGGCGAGGGTATTGCACAGCCGCCGGCAAGCGGCTCCTCAGCCTCCGCCCCAACTAAAATGCTCTCATCGTCCCCAACTGGCTCACAACAATCCAACGGAATGTTGCCTAGGTCTTCTATGGCCATGGAGCCATCTCTAGACTTGCGTTCAGGTGCTGGCCCGTCGACTTCTCAGAAAACCCCCCCGGAACCTCCAGATGAAAAGGCTTCGACAATTTTGCAGCTCAATGCGGAACTTCTCAAGTTAGTTACATATACTTTCTATATCCCTCTTTGTCTCACATGGATTCCAGAGTCTGTATGGAGTGTCAAGTGCGACAATTAATGCGGTCTCCGGAGTTTGAAGGGTACGTAGGACTTGATGTCATTTCTTCACTTATGACATAAATCAGTGACATAAAATACCTTTCCGTAGATATACCACACGGCTCGAGTCAAATCTAAAGTGGCTTGCTGCTGCAGCGGATCATCCACGGCATTCACAAATCCCTTTACCTGTGATGACACCTCCACCCTCTTTTGCGTGGTACTCTCCAGATGTGATCAACGAGTATTACCAGCGCCTTCCAAAAATGTTTGTTAAAGAACTTGCGAGGCGACAGGCAGAGAGTGCCAACCCGACACCTAGTGTGGCTGGCGTGAAGCGAGGCCCCGATACCGCCGATGATGGAAATGTAATGCGGAAACGACTAGACACTGGTGAAAGACGACTCTCAAATCCAATATCTAGTTCCATGTCTGCTGCTTCTCCGCCCCACATCCGACCTGCATCTGTCATGTCAAATGGCACGATCGCAAGTTCGTCGAATTTAAATGTGGGGTTGAACATAAACCCTGAGCCTAGTGTACCACCGACTCAGGGGATGGGCATAAGTGGCATCGGATTAGGAGGGATGAGTTTAATGGCCCAACAACAATCCCCCCATCAACCTTCGACAATGCGTGTGTCACCTGAAACAATGGCGCACTCAGGTTCGCAGATGTCTCATCCAGCAGGCATGTCGGATGCACAAATGGTACAAATGCGCGACCGTGCGCGGTTAATGCAAGGGCGACAAAACCCAGGTTCATTGCCAGCAAAAGAGTCACAGCGTATGCCGCCTCCTGCTGTGCCACATAGTATCCAAAATCCCGTTGCGCAAATGGGTGGTAATCCTGGAATGGGTAGTGGTCCCGGGATTGTGAATCCCCAAATGGCGCAGATTATCCTGAATAATTTTGGTCAAACGGGCTTGCAAAATTTCCACGCGCTGCAACAAGGACCAAGCCATCCATTCGTTGTATACATGATAAACAACGTACAAGGATTTTCGCAAATGCCATTGCAGCAGCAATTGCAAAGGATGCAAATTGTGCAGGTAAGTACTTGGAAGCTTCTCTGATCTACGTTAACTTGTATCTGATGCGTCGTATCAGAACAACGTTCAGCAAGCACGGTTGCAGCAGCAACAGCGTGTTGCTGCTGCTGGTGGAATGAATGGGATTACCCCACAGGGTCTGATTGATCCATCCTCGCCATTCAATCGTCACAGCGGTAGCCCTCCTAATGTTAATGCTGCTCATCTACAACAGCAGCATTCAGGTATCTCACCTTCTACACAAACCACAGCTCTTCCGTATACAGGTGTGAATGGAATGGGAATGGGAATGCAGACGAAAATGCAGCAGCGGCCAGGTACTGGGACACCGCAGAATATGGCAATACCCGCAGCAGCGGCAATGGGGGGTATGAATGTCAATAATATGACTCCGCAGCAGCGGCAATTACTGTTGATGCAGCAACAGATGCACCAACGTCAGAACGACGGTGCAGGGAACCCTCAACAAGCTTACATGGCAGCGCAGCAAGAAAAAATACGCCAAGAGCAAGTGTCGCGTATGTCGAATCAGAGGCATTCACCGCCTCACAGCGCAGGTTCTTCACCAAGTGCTGGCTCTCTTCCAGGCCATGTTGGGATAGGAAGCACAGGGATGGCAATGCCTGGAATGACACGGGCCGTACATTCGCCGACAGAAATGACACCTGTTACGCCACGTATGCCCCAAAAACGGCCGGCCGGAAACGATACCTATCAAATGGCCTTGTATAACCAAGCGCAAAGACAAGCCAGCATGGGAATGCGACCTGGAACAGCGATGGGGATGAATCCCCCGATGACGCCCCAGCAGCAGCAGCAAGCACAACTCCAGCAAACTCAAGTCCACGGCCCAGCATCACAGCTCCCTTTAAATGGAGGGGCGATTAATCCAGGGATGATGTACGGTGGGGGAGGGATGGGGCAGTCGCCGGGTCAGAATTGGCAGTCTCCAAATACCCCGCAGCAGCAACAGCAGTTCCATGCGATTTCTCCTGCAGCGCTTCAACATCATCCTGATTCTGGCACACCACGGCCTGGTTCATCGACATCGAGTCATGCGATGGGTGGCAACGAAGGGATGGGGGAGTCTTTTGATGCGCTGTTCGACTGGAATGACAGTTGAGGGACAGGACGACAAGAAAGGCCTACATATTTTTTTCTCCTTTTTACCATGGTTTGCCCGTGATGATGATTTTTGTTTTGCTCGGGCGTGGCATTGTGTTGTGTTGATTTAAATGATCCAGTGTAATGTAGTCAGTCCTCTTTATATACTAGCGATCACGCCTGGCGGGCGTGGCATTAACTTGACGCTCATGAGCAGTGTTTTGAAATCCTGACATCTTGACATCACAAGACTCGCACACCATACAGCACACAGGTCGTTTGCCAGACTTCCATACCCCCAGCGTCTTTGGCGTTCTTTGGCTATGGTGTTCGCAAACTTGACAGAGCAGGACAAGGATGCCTTCTTCGCGTTGCTCGATGAGTAAGTGTTGCCTGCTGCGTCTCGCGAACCGTATCGTGACTCGCTGATCCTCCATCGGGAAATCTATTTGATATCTAAATCTATACGCCCCCTAGATACTTTGCATCTCGACCGGAACTCGCTGAGGCCTTACAGTTAAGAAGCCCTGCTCAGCCTAACATAAGCTCAGGCGTTGCTGCGGCTCATCGCGTGCTCGCGAGCAACCCGCAAGCCACCAGCTCTGCCATATCCGCCGGGCTCAGGACCGCTCCCAAACTGCACCCGAGCAAGTATACCGCCGCGGTCAGCTCTTCCCGTCTCTCGTCTATATATGTCGAACTCATCACGACGCCCGTGTTCCCCACAGGCGTCCAATCCAGAGCTGGCAAGCGCGATCGGCCGCGTCGCGGCTGCCTCCCTCGCACTCAACAACGCCCCCCCGAGTCCCAGGACGGCCAGCAACGACCTGCGGCCGCCACCACCCCCCGTGCCGCGCCGCGCCGCGTCGGAGTCGCCGGCCGGCGCAGCAGCCGAGCCCCCGCCCCCGCCGCTGCCCCGCGCGGGCATCGCGAGCGGGGCGCCCCCGCACAGAGTACGTACGGCGCGCTGGCGCCGCCCGTGCAGACCCCGGTTCTGACTATGCATCCCCCAGGAGATCGGCAGGCTGGGCAGTGCCAGCCGGAAGTTGTGGGGCGCGCAGACCAGCGACGACCCGCCCGCCGCCCCCGCCGCCGCGCGTAAGCCGGCCCCGCCGCCGCGTCGTGCTGCGCTGCCGCCGCCCCGTGCGCGGACGCCGACGCCAGAGCCGGAGCCGGAGCCGGAACCGGACCCAGAGGAGGATGAAGAGCAGGGGGAGTGGGCGGAGGCCCTGTATGACTACACGAGCGCCGTACGTTGCGTTCCACCGCGTCTTGTGGACGGGTGCCTCTACTTAATAACATGCGTGCTCCTCACAGGATCCTAATGACCTGCAGCTGCGCAGTGAACAGCGTGTTTTCATTACGGAGCGCACATCAGACGACTGGTGAGTCTCGTTATGGCGCCTTCCCCGGCTTGTATTAATTATTGATGGCAGGTGGACGGGCCAGGCTGACGGAAAGACAGGTCTGGTGCCAGCGGCATATGTTAAACTATTGTAAGAGGGGGGGGACGAATCATCTGGCCACTTTACCGATATTTATTACCCTGAATTAATGATATGTATATGCTAACAGTTTGTTATGTTCAGTAGAATTGTTACTTGCATACGTAAGATGGTTAATACACGGTTCATAATGTATTCTCTATTTACCGTCTACATGTGAAAATACAGTGGGATAAATGTGTGATGTGATGATGCACAGACCGTACATGTACAATGTGCGGAAATGACCCTTGAAAAAAATGAGAGAAAAGCTGAACATGAAGAAGCGAAAGAAAATCCATCTTCACAAATGCACATGACACAAATAGGAAAAAAAAACAAATCTCGAATAGGAAAAAGCATCAACCTCGCTCGGGACCAGGTCAACAAACTACCATCGGCTCCCAGTTCTCAGCTTCAGATCGTCCCCGACAGCGTTCCTTCAAGTCATCCAATGCTACAGAACCACCTCGCTGTGAACCAGTGTTAACAAGCGTCAGCCTACTCAAATTCGACTGGATTTTGCGCCACAAGTCGTCAAGCGGTGGTCTGGTGCCTCTTGGTCCTCGTTCCCGTGCCTTTCTTGACAGATGTTGCTCCGAATGTGTCAGAGGCTCGTCAGAAACTCGCTCATTGGAAGGGGGTGTCACATTTACACCGTCCGAGGCAAAACGTTGAGAGCGAGATTCACGGCGGGCGGCAGCAGGTACAGCTCTGAGAACGAACGGCTTTGGATTGTCCTGTCCTGTCGCCCTCTCAAGCTCGCCGGGCATAGCGCGAGGCAACTCTGTCATGGTCTCTGTCTTTTCTAATCCGTTCGTATCTCCTGTTGAGCTCCGAGCTGGGTTCGCAGAAAATGCATCTTCGCCTCCCCCACTAGTTCCTGCACTGACAAAAGATAGCACAGTGGCTGGGGTTGAATGGTAATGATAGGACCGTGAGCGGCGCTTCGATGTACGGGAGAATTGTTGTGAAGATGGGGGTCGAGAATGTCGGGGAGTGCCATCGCTGCTGCTACCTTCACTCGGCGGAGGGGTCAACGGAAGGTGCGCCCCTGCCTCCTGCGCTCTAGAGCCCTCGACAACTCTGAAAATTGTGGATTGGCGAACCAAGTGTTGATTGTTGATACGGCCCATGAAGGGGGCAAAATGTATACGTGCCTCCGTTTCATCAAAACGCAGTTCGTAATTCAGAATAGTGAGGAGTTGATTCTCCATCATGTTGACCTCCACAATGTCGAAGCATCGCGCATATGCCGTCCAATGCACGTTCTTCGGTCCCGAGTCATTGAGATACTTTGCTGCTACAACAAGAGTCGCAAGAAAGACACGGTGTCGGGTGCCGAGTGTGCCTACAGGCAAAAATCAAATATAGCCAAAATAGCAAGAAACAGTGTCAACACACCTTTTACATCATTAGATACTCTTTCCCGGAGACGTTTCAAATAGATAAGAGTACACAATAGCGTAGCGACTTGCGCGCCAGAATGCTGTACAAGGCCAGCAATGAAATCCTCGAGGGGCGGCAATGGCGGGAGTGATGGCACGACAGAACACGGTCGATTCCGTTCGGGCTTGGTGGGCGTAAGCGGGGGCGATGGCAACGTGCCCTGCCATCGCTCATCGATTTCGATAGCATATATGAACTTCTGTGCGACATATTGGATCATACTAAACGAGATCTTCGTGCCCATGAGCAACAGCAAATCCGGGTTGTGCAGGCAGGTCGGAATCATACTGGCCCGATTAATGCGGGTGTCGGCCAGTGAGTGGAAAATGCTCTGACTAGCAAAGGTCGGCGCGGATATTAACATGCTCGATGGCGAGGTCGCTGTGATGTAGAAGATTGACTGTATTGAAAGAATGGGCCCTTCAAGGGAATTAGGTGACTGTAGAGTGTGATAGTATGTGGTATGTCCCAATTAAAGTAGGAGCCTGACGGTGATGGTCGGGAGAAAAAGAGGAAGGGGTGGAGAAATAATGGTCTCGGACCACAATTGCATATACTTCTAGCGTGACTAAACAAAGTCTAGCGTAATGTGACGTCCCACTGATGTTAATCGCAGATATTAAACTAAGTATAAATTCGATATTAACGACGTACCTATGTCTCCATAATGATCAAGAAGCATCGACGACATTGAGCATAGGGTAAAGCCGCTATCCAGTGGGCATGGGTAAATATTAAGTTGGTTATACGCTTTCTATGTACGATAATCTCAAAGTGGAACTTTAGATGATTTATCTGAAATAAAGATCCTACTCCGTGACAACGCGTATGTGACACATTCTAAACTCATATGACTAATCAATGACGTATGTACATAAGGTATAGACCTCTTACAAATAAATATCAGAGTCTTACATTCTTCGGCATCTTTCTCATGGCTTGTCGCACACCAAGTTCCCCCAAGACGTCTTCCGCACCTCCCAAAATTGAGTCAAAGCCAGAGGTACGGTGATACTGGTTTAAAATCATGCATATTCAGGGTAGCAAAAGTGGCGGAAAAACGTTGAAAACATACATTTTCAATGTATTTACCCATTCCGGTTACTGTGAGACCGCGTCCACCGAAAATCTGAGTCGCGTCTTCCGCTGTCTCACGTGCCGTACGAGTGATAAATTGCTTCAATAGCCCGATAGGACCAGCTAGCTTGTCCGATTGCTCTTTGTATGACTAGATTCTTGTTAATAAACTGGCCTTTGATAAAAATTATGAGCCCACCATCTGATGATTTCCCCGGGGATAAAGCGTCAGATGAGCAACTACACAAGTAAAGAAACGACTCACATTATTCATTTGATATGTGATTGTTTCTAGCCAATTTTGGCAAGCCTCAACTCGGGAAATCATTTGCGCCAATTTGGAGCGAATGACAGCCTGTGCGTTGAGGGGCTTGCCAAAGACTTCACGTTGCTGAGTCCATCTAAAGAATAGTAATCAAATTAGGCTTTCGTTGTTAAAAGTAGAATAAAAAATAAACCAACTTTAGACATTCTTCCAGTATCAAGCGTTGGGCGCGTACGCTTATGCAGCACATCATCCAGCGTTCATGATTGAAGTTGGAAAGAATAACGCTCATCCCTTTGCCTTCTTCGCCAAGAGTGTAGCTAATGGGAACGCGAACATTATCATATGTCACGAAAGCAGTTCCTATTAATTTCAGCATCAGCTCAATTACGCGAAACGCGCTGCTTAGCTTATACCTGCGGTAGCTGAATATGACGTCTTAATGGGCCGTGTCTCGACACCTTCCGTGCGGGGTATCAAAATGACGGTAAATCCAGTCTGTGGAGATCCAACACGAAAAATGTTGACAGAGCAGCGCGAAAATTGGTTTGATCACATACATCCGTACGACATCCGGTCGTAAACCAGTCAGAAAACATTCCGTTTGTGATCCACCTTTTTTCCATAATTAGGTTATCGACCGAACTTACGAGGAGTGAAAATTATTGCACATACTTTTTGGTACCGTTGATCACCCATTCATTTCCTTCTTTCCTGGCAACCGTCTGTAATCCTGCGACGTCACTGCCAGCAAAGGCCTCCGTGATTGCTAAGCAGATAAATTTCTTTCCCGAGAGAACATCAGGAACAACTTTGGCTTGCACTTCAGGGGAGCCGTAGTTGAAAACAGGGGGAAGGCCGATAGTGTCACCTGCGAGGAAACCGTCAAAGTATCCGCGGGTGCCTAGCCGACCAATTTCGGCAGTTAAAATGGACTGCACTCCACTAAGTAAAAATAGCGGGAAAATACATGAAAAATATATACTTCATGGAAATAGTCAAACTCCTCGGGTTTGACGAGTCCACCCATAAGTTTTAGACCTTTCAGGTGCTTTCCAGGACCGAAACGCATAGCGATGATATTAAGCTCACTGTATGTTTAGGGTGCATAACACGTCAGGACTGAGTAATGGAGCCACATACGCCAGTTTGTCCACAACACTCTGTGATAATCTCTTGCCGTTCTCTTCACACGCTTGGGCATCCGGGACGACAACTTCAACGAAGAACTTGCGCATAGCTACCTGGAATTTGCGGTGATTGTCGGAATAATAGGGACTGCGATAGCCCTCGGAAAGCCAGCTAGGCTCCGCATACGGCACTTGCGAGAGTTCTTCCGGTGCTGATACGACAGTCGTCTCCCCACCAGCAATAGTGCCGATTTGCAAGCGTGCGTACTGCGGTCTCTGGAGCACTTCCTGTCGATGTAGGGAGAAAAACGCCTCTGTTGCATCTTGGCCAGCCACCCCGTCGGTTGTGAGAACATAAAGTCCACCGGGGTGCAAAGCAGCAAATTTGGTGATATCATACACTTTTGCATCGATTATGACCCACTACAGCCCTGCATTCAGTAAACAGCGAATTAGCAATATAGACTCGCGAAGCTTGACCAGATCATTTGGTGTGTTGTGCTGTTCGGTGAAAGAATTTCAGCGCAAAACCACACATTTGAAAAATAGCTACCTTGGCCACATCCACTGACGAGTACTGCTTGAGAATTGGAGGCATAGTAGCCGTGGTTTGGAAGAATACTACACCCAAGTGATCACATGGGAATGATGGCACGCCTCGGCACGTGTTGAAACTCCATTTGACGCGATTTATAGACTTTTAAGAAGTCACCGTACAATTATTTATACAATGCTACACCTTGATGTTGGCCTACGGTCATGCTTTAAGAGGTCGCATCGCCCATACACCTGCTTTCTTTCGATTAGACGACACAAGAATTTCAGACCGCGTTTTATTGCCGCTCGACACTCTGGTACCACGCCCGGGCCGTCCAACGGCGACTCTTTAAAAGCAGCCAAAACATGGATTGACATCCTCCCCGCACAAACACGGCCATATGCGCTCCTCGCGCGAATCGACAAGCCCATCGGCACGATGCTGCTATTCTATCCCTGTGGTTAGCGTCCTGTCTGTCCACTTCTGCAGCGCAGACACACGCACTGACTCTGCCGCCAGCGTGGTCGATAACCATGGCCTCGTGTGCGCTTTCTGCCCCTCCCCTCGTCCCTGCCACATTTATTGGCCTGTTTGGGGCCGGCGCATTTGTCATGCGTGGTGCGGGCTGCACCATAAACGACTTGTGGGACAGGAGGCTTGACCGTGCTGTAGGTAGGAGCGTCTGGCGGTCATTCTATTGCACGCAGAAGCTGATGGGTGCAGATCGGACCAAGGACAGGCCTCTTGCCAGAGGCGATATAAACCCGCCGCAGGCGTTCGCCTTTTTGGGAGGACAGCTCTCAGCAGGCCTCATGGTCCTACTTCAACTCAACTGGTACAGGTGCGTCCTTCGACGGCATGAACACCAAGCTTGGCCTTAATGCCATAAATTAGCATATTCCTTGGAGCGGCGTCCTTGCCCATCGTGGCAATTTACCCTTTCATGAAGCGTATAACCTACTGGCCGCAGCTCGTTCTTGGTAGACACTCTCACTGTTCGTATCACATTCATATTCATCTGAACTGCTCACAGGTCTCGCTTTCAATTGGGGAGCCTTGCTGGGCTGGTCGGCCGTCGCAGGGACAGTTAACTGGCCCGTGTGTCTCTCCCTATATGCCAGTGGGGTGTGCTGGACATTGGTGTATGATAGCATATATGCACACCAGGTCCGTAGTATCATAGATCAGCTCTGACGACGACGACTCCTAACAAAATGAACACATCATCAAGGACAAAACAGATGATGTCAACATTGACATCCGCTCGACTGCTATTTTGTTTGGTGAACGAACACGACTGATTCTGTCACTCCTGTCGGCCTCCTCCCTATCTTTTTTTACCATGGCTGGATATCTGAACTCATCTGGCGTGCCCTATTATATGGGCGTTAGCGTCGCTGCTGTGCAGCTGGCGCATGTGCTATATAGGACCGACTTCCACAGCCGAGCGAGTTGCTGGCAAGGATTTACTGGGTGCGGATGGGCAGGATTCTGGGTGTGGATGGGCACACTGGGTGATTACATTTCCTTGTTCATCTAGGTCAAAGAAGGACATCTATTCTATACCCCATGTTCATAAAAGCAGCCCCCAAAGGATTAAGCCAATAACATCGTACATCAGAACATACACATCGGAGAGGAAGCCAGAGACAAATACAGAACGTAGGAATATGCAAGATTATGATCGTGTTGATAAAGAGAAGTAAATGGGATGAAACTCAGGCTACATGCTCATTAAATACAGGCTTATAAGCAGCGGGATTGGGAAGCGATGCGTTCCTGCGATGATTAATCCACCCTTTAAAGGCAACAATGGACATTATCCAGCAAAATGCTAGACAAGTGACTGCTATGGCAAAGTTAAAAAAGAACATCATGTCATCTTCAGTCAATATCATCAGCTGCGTCCAAAGAATAACTTGAAATGATCATACCCATTCCACGTCGCATGGCGGCGAACGTTATCTGTTCCGTGCTTAGAATAAATACCAAACCGCCGCACGCGAGGAAGAAGCTTGCTATAGCTTCAGAAGGGGGACGAGATGGTAAAGCAGAATGCGGAGGTCGCAACCATAGGAAGAAATAAGTTAGACAACGCAGCACAGCGAAACCAGTCAGCAAGAAACCCCAAAGAGCATGAATCTGAACCTGACGAGGTCATGTAAGCATGGGCCACACACTCTCGGATGGTCTGACATCAAACCTGGAAAAGATACGTTTGGTGGTGTGCGCTCATAGCGACACCAGTGATGCCAATAACAAGCGCAGGGAACGGATTAAAGCTGCCCGCATAACTCGGCGGAGCGGCGATCTGCTCGTCAGCGCTAACAACGGAAATAGCGCGTACAGCAAGCCACCTCCGGAATGTCTTAGATTCTAGCGCCATGCCGAGTGCGCCGGCAAACCAGAACATGGTAGCAATGGATATGTGCTGCAACTGCTTGGTGGTGAAAGGGCTGCCCGGTTCTGCGCCAAAACGCTCCATCCAAACATTGGTAATACCGTATAAGAAAATCACTCCAGATTCGATGGTCTCAGCTGAAGGTACATTCCGTGCACGACGACTCGGCAAGCGATTCCACGCCCAGCCCAAGTCAGCCCATGCACCTAGGTAACGTCCGAATGAAAGAAGACCATAGCACCAAAATATCCCGCCCTCTGAGAGCTGGGTCAGACGGGAGGAAAAGAGGTGGGGGGTTAGAACGAGGGTACATACTAATTAAATGTGCCATACACCCGTTGAGATAATTTTCACGGCATATGCCTGAGTAAACCGTTATACCTGAAAGGAGCTGGGCAAATGCTAAAAGCACAAGGCAACGTTCTGCGGTGCCAATGGCTACTTGCCTCACTTGAGACCACCGCGATGAGTGCTCGAAATCATTGGCGTTCCGATGGATTGGCAGATTTGGATTATGCAGGGTATCGTCTGAGTAGTTGGAAGAGGTAGAACGATATCGGCTATGGCGCTGGTCATGACTGTGATGGTTGATGAAAGTATCTTGAGACGAGATAGATCGGGGCCACTCATGCGTTTCAGATTCAGACGATGGCATATGAACGGACTCGATAGATGACCGATCTAGTGTGTCCTGTGGGCTACATGCATATTCGAGCTTAATCTCCTCGTTTTCGCTTTGCACTTCCTGTGCAAGGGCAGTGTATTCCGGATCTGACTGCCGTGCTTGATCGAGAATCACAATGTTCCAGAAAGCGCGGATGTTCTTATGTTGGCAATAGCGGGCAAAGATGTATGCTCGCCTAACAAATGGTATCGTGTCGAACGCAGCCAGAACGTTTGCAAAGACGAGGGTGAAGAATCCAATACTACCGTGAACAGAGCCTTCATATCTGGCCGAAAAAGTTATTAGAAGGCAGTGTGATGAAACGGAATCCTTGCATACAGATCTCCCGTCAGTTTCTTGTACAATGATGCTGCTGCGGCGCTAAATATCCCGACGATATTGAAGGCTAAAACTACAGCAGGATGCCATCGGTGCCTCACGGAACGCAATGATATGCCTTTAAATAGGTAAAACTTGGGTAACGTGCAGATCGGTGGCATGCTCACCGACGGGTAGAAGTACAAAATATGCCAGGGTCATGCCAATGACATGTAGAAGCATTAAACCTCGCCAGTTATTAGTGCCGTCTTCATGGGACAACTCAAAATCATGCAACCAGTAGGATGTTGGGTCTGGCGCATGAGACAACAATATCTCGGTCTCGTTCAGTTCGAGAAGGGGCTGGGCATGGGAATGCTTAGGCTCCTCCTCGTGACCATGTCGAAGAGTGAGAGGGGCGGAGCTGCTGGGAGGACTTGCAGAGGCGACGATGAAGGAAAGACCCGATAGCAAGAGAAAAACACGAATGCACACGCGAAACAACATTGGGGACCGGGACAACTGTAGACGAGGCGGGCTTCCTTATGAACAACAGTTTTCCCGAAAGTTGGAAACCACTCGAATCTGAGTCAACGAGAAGTACGTCAGATCCGAGGTATCTTAACCTTAGATGAAGTCATTCTCCTATTCCCGAACCTGCCTATGTGGCCTGGCCGGGTTCTGGCAGCATCCCGCATTGGTTCCCTTATCCGGTGTCTGTCCCCTGTCGAACGAGCTTCTTCCAAGACCTCTTTAGATTAGGGCTATCTTCTGGGTTATCCTCGTATGGGTTGAATGGCATGGTTTCTAGATGGTCACGTGAAGTACGCGGCGAAACTTGTTACTCAGCCACACCTAGTTACATCATTGCATCTGAGTAATACTGCAAATCTCTCAGGACCAAGATCTGGGGAAGTTTAAACGTTATTTATATATAGAGAGTTCATTGTTCAAAGACGTCGGTTGAAGAAAGAAATATGCCATGTGGGGATATTGTTACTCTTAAAAGTAGTTCACCCATGCCACCTAAGCTTGCCATTATGCGAGGGCAACTAATTGATCAACAGATATTACGACATATTAGTTGAGGCTTCTTACTGAAGATCAGTCAGCGTTGAGTTTCAAGGATGCACTATCCCGAGACATGCGAGGGAAACTGACTAGTAAAAGCCAATTAGATTCGAGAAGAATCCCGTATAAGATGGTGTGCCTCCAGTGTAGGGTGTGTGCTCACAGTTTAGCCAATCTCATAAGCACGTCTTTAATAGCTCTGCTATATACAGAGGAAATGTGACATCGTTCGAAACCCTGATGATCTGGCGGCTCCGCTTGCCTCTTTGCATCGATCAGCTTGATATTCTCCTGTTGTCATCGAGGCAGCTCTTTGCCAACATCAACCGTCTGTCAGCTTTCATCTCATCTCTCTTCGATTAATTCAGCGCAGTTTCATCTTGAAAAAAGGATGGCACAAAATTGGCTCTGCAGCGTTTGGTCATGATCAACATACTTAGCCAGAGTCCAGCGGAGTTCGAAATAGTGATCAGGGAATTGTCTTCACTAAATCCAGTGAGTGGCTGCTCTCTAAACCGTCCTTTGAACCCACCATGTCCATCTTCGAGCAGCTTATCGCTGATCTGACTCGCGACTTCAACCGCGTGCAGCCTAAAGATACGCTGCAATACTGTTCCAACTGGTTCCAACACAGACTTGAGGAGCAGCGTGCAAGGATGCGCGATACATTGGCAGGCCGTTCTTCACAGGCCGAACTTCCTATAGACCACATCACAGACGCTGTTTTGTCTCCGGTGAACGACTCATTATTTAACACGAATTATACCCCTGGTAAATCTATCGTCCCACCACTTAATCCACCATCTCAATCCCGTGCCGTTCCCTCATTCCCTGGGACACTAAATGTTCCTGGAAACGCGTTATTGACGAATCCTCCTCTCACCTTTCCCGATGATGACTCGGGTAATTTTTTGAGACCTCCCATGTCGTCATTAGGACGGAGAGTTTCTGTTAGTGCAGAGTCGGGCTTGGTCCCTGATCAAGAACTCGATGAACCGACTCCCGTTTTTCCCAAGTCTGACGAGCAGGTTCGGCGTATTAAAGCCTCCATCTCGCGCAATTTCCTATTCCGCGATCTGAATGAAGAACAAGAAAGCGGCGTTCTTGCCGCGATGCAAGAGACGAAAGTGTCTGCGGGCCATGTCGTCATCCGTCAAGGAGACGACGGAAACTTCTTTTACATCGTGGAAGAAGGACTATTATATTGTTATATCCAAAAAGAAGAAGCACTTCCTACGCTCCCGGAAGGCGATGTTGCCGAGAACTTCACACTAGACGATCAAGATCCACGCTTCGGTCAGAAGGTAGCCGTATGCAAACCAAACGACTCGTTCGGAGAATTGGCTCTCATGTACAACCATCCGCGGGCGGCGACGGTCGTTGCAGTCGAAGCCTCCACCCTCTGGCAATTAGACAGAATTACTTTCCGCAAGATCGTTACACAGATTGCTCGTCGAAGGCGGAGGATGTACGAAGAATTCCTCAAGGGAGTCCCTATCCTCTCTCCGCTAAGCCTTATTGAACGCAGCAAGATTGCTGATGTCTTGACCTCCGAGCAGTACGCCGATGGTGAAGCTGTTGTGAAACAGGGCGATCCTGGCGATACGTTCTATTTCGTGGAGGAAGGCGAAGCAATTATCACCAAGAAGCAGCAAAATGAGAAAGGCGAATGGGAAGAGGTCGAACTTGGCACATATACGAAAGGCGACTACTTTGGTGGTGAGTTCGAGAATTAATCTGCGCATCTCTTGTTCATTAAGTGATCACAGAACTGGCCCTGCTCGGGGCTACGCCGCGGGCGGCCACTGTTCGTGCTGTGCACCGTAAAGATACTTCGGCACCTCGTCTGAAGTGCGCTCGGCTAGGTGCAGCGGCCTTCACTCGATTATTAGGTCCTCTGCGGGAGATCATGGTACGAAAGGCTGGAGAGAGTTACAGCGGATATCGCTAATTATAATGGCTTCGTGTCTCGTACTGTTTCGATTTGCTTTGGAAGGCCATATATTTTGATGGCGCGCATTGTTCTGGTAGGATAACATTCGTGATCTAAATTAGTAGTAGTTACACCTCTCTATTTATGATATCCCATTTAAAATATAGTATCATATCGCACGATCCCGAAGGAAATCATGAAGTAACAAGGTGCTCAAATATAACATTTATGGTTGGGAGTTGATTTGCGTCAAGACTGATGCTAATGTAGGATGCTTCCAGCGTGGGAGACAGGGACTCACGGGAGTCAAATAAGCTTTCCTTCCATCCTTCTCCTTGCCTTTCCAAAAACAGCTCCGTGTGTACAACATCAGGAACGGGTAGTTATTTCTGTCCGTATGGTGTTGATCTAAGAGTATGTGTCGGAGCGATGCTCCACCGCGCTGCACGACGAACCATTGATACATCCCCAGGTTGCAGAACACCCTTCACCGTATCCATCACGCTCTTTATTCCATAGCTTATGTTGGGGCACCGTCGAGGCGCTATCACTAAACCGCGTCACACAGGACTAGGGAGAAGAGATGACATTGGGGGAGGTGTCGGTTCCAGTTCGTCGAAATGCCTTCCAGCGTGACTTCTGCCTGCATGGTTCACTCAAGTTATAACAGGTCTCCCCGAATTGATTAGTGGTTCTGATGCTGGTGGCACACTCATCCCGTCTGCGTCCTCGTGAGCGTCTTTGTCGCTGGTTGCTGAATGAACGTGGTTGACTCCAAAACAGACTGCCCGACCCTTTAAATCCGCCGACTCTACCTTCCATTCCTTTGACAGGCCTACCCTCATTCTCACCTATTTCCTTAGCACCCCCAGTGGTCACCAACCTCCCGATTATCTCGATAACCTCTCTGCCCAATGACAATTCGTCTTCGTCTTCGTCTTCATATTCCAGCTCTTCTACACCCTCTCGATCTTTGACAGATTCTATACCCCCGACCATAACGACTTCACACTTTGACTCCTCAATATCCCCCACATCCAGGCAGCCCTCCCTATCTGATTTCACCACAACTTTCACAAGTTTGTCAGGAACCATGGCTGTCACCGTCACCTCAACCGTCCGTCCGTCCGGGTCTCTTGCATCCACCCCAAACACAGGCTCAGATTTCTTCCGCAACAAGGCCCAAGTTGGCATAGTTTTTGCAATCGTTGCACTCCTGGCCATCTGCGGGTTCGGGTTCCTCGGCTTCCGATTCTTCAAGACAGTAAAAGCGCGCCAGCTCGAACGGGACTCCGAAGATGCAATGAGGTCTGCGCGATACAGGGTGCGCATAGACGACGGCGACGACGACGACGACGATGCTGGGACGTCGAATATGACCGAGACTCGTCCTGGACATGGATTCGATTTCTTGAGGGGCGAGGGCACAGAAGGAGGACATAGCTCGGAGACTACAAACTATACCCCATCTTTGCATTCGCACCATTTATTAACTGAGCAGAGTGGTTCGGCAGCTTCGGCCTTCCGTCCACTTTCATTCGATGCCCCCCGCTCGACATGCTCGCTCCGGAGGGTCTCGTCCGATGACTATTTGCACTCGCCTGGGGGGGCCGGAGACAGCTACTTAGTAAAGCGTCCAGGGCGCTCGACAACAGTGGGCACAAGCAGTCTTATCAGCGATGCAATTTACAGGACCCCTTCGACATCGACTTCCCAGTCCCACAAAATGCTATGTATCCCTCCCGAACCTCTACCCCCGTCCCTGCCCTTACCTGAGAAGTTCGGTGAAGACGGTGGAGGTTTGGATCTACTAGAATCGGACGACGATGAGGACGAGTATGATCGTACAAGTGCAGGGCGTGTACTCAAGGTATTTTGTGGGATTAAAAAAAGTCTCGATGGCTATGGCTGATACATCTGTAGATTGCAAATGAGTGATGTTTTTTTCAGTGCTGATAAAATAGGGTTGTTCGCCTTGCCGATTTGTTTGTACGAACATACACACACACACACACGATTGTTATTTTGTACGAGTACATCTATTTTCTTCGACAGGCTGAGCGTGCTATTCAACGTGATTCTTTGGTTCTGATACTCTCGACCTGGTCACCTGTCGTATCCCCGGTTTTGCATGACAGTGTTAGAGAGCAATTAAACGGTTGAACATGTGAACCAGATTTGCCAATCATGTGACCCTATTCAACCTTTCACTGGAAAATCAAAAGGGATGCTGCTTCCTCTGAGACACGGTGAAGTCACACCGAGTCACTCTCACCAAGAGCAGGGTCGCCTCTCAGACCTATCTAATCTCTCCATCGTCTCATTGATACTAGAACTATTGATATAGCTGTCACTACAGCTATTGTGGCACTGTTGTTCTCTCCTAGCATCACGATGTCCACCAACGCAAGCACAAGTGCGGGAAGCATACCTACAGCATTTAAACGACTAACGTCTAAACTGGTGAAAACGAAGAAGGATACTAGAAAAATAGCTCCTGAAGACACTCTGGCTTCAGCTGCAGATCCCCCAGAGACAGACCTGGACCCGACGGCCTTGGTGGCAGCCCCACCAGAATCTGCCAACATCACAGCTCGCCCGAGCTCGCGGCCGGTTCAAGAAGAGGAGGCCGTATCGCCCACGGAAAGTCGGGACTTGTCTCCGCCAGCCGATCCGCGCTGCAAATCGCTCCGTGTCGAGGAGTCCGAGCATCCTCGCACGGCGACTGCGGAGACACTGGCCCACCGAATCCACGCTCTCCTCGCTGCCGTCCCCCAGAAATGCACTCCCTCCGCGCTGTTCGGCTTTGGATCCCCCAAAGCTCCCAGGGAGCCCCCCCCTGCGGGCTCTAGCCCGGGCGGCGGGTCTGCAGAGACCACATTATTGTCGCTCCTGTCGTCAGCATCTGCTGTGAATGCGGTGTTCCTGAAGGGGCGTAGTAATGCCGCGGACATTTTTGACAGATCAAGTCCAAAAAGTCAGAGCGTGGAAGCCCACACGACCGCATGCGACGACACTGTCCAGATGAACAGCCTCGTGGTGTCGTGCCCCCTTCACCCAACGGACGACACCGAGGTGGAGATTGCCAAGTCAGATATAGTCTCATTAGACACGGGTGAGAGGGAGGACGAGGCGTTAGGGAAGGATGGATCTTTGAAGGAAAGTATTGTGGCATGGTTATTAAGGAAAGACAAAGGGAAAGGGAAAGCTGCGTCTGCTGGAGCGGCGGATCCGCACCCCGTTGCGAGCGAAGAAGTTCCTGCAGATTATCCCATGACGGTTAAAGAAGTGCGCATTTGGTATCCGAGCCGGACCAAGATCTCGTTGGAAGCGACGTGGTGGGGATACCGCATGTCGGTAATGCTTATTTATGTCTATTTATGACGATGATTGAACTCTGAATATTCAATAGCTATCTCCCGCCTCCCGTCATGCGTGCGCTTAGCGATAAATCATTGGAGGCTGCGAAACGTGCAGCTCTGATAACTACAGCGCTGTCGTGGCTAGTGAAACGAATACCCATCGCAATGTTACCTCCTCAGCTAAAGCCTGCTGTATTGGTAGTCGGGCAGATAGGTAAGCCTCCGATTTGTTAAGACGTGAAAGGTAAACTGTTTAATATTTCTACCGTCTGCAGTTCCATTATTGGGCTATGTTGGAGGGTTTATCGCATGGTCCTGGACCACTGTGCAGGGCTTCGACAGAGGCAAGTGCTTTTTTCTTTTTCAAGAGGCGTCTTGTGTTACCTCATAGATTACAAAGGCCACGGTGTAATTCTCTCTGCAACTTGGTTGTTGCCGATTGCTCTTGTTCCAGGAACATGGTTTTATACAGATAGCCCCCGTGAATGATATCCCAGGTAGTGCAGATTATTCACCACCGGTTTGTTTTTTTGTGAAAAGCGTCAATGATTTAGAAAGATATCTGTGTATTTGTAACACCTTCGTATCTCGAGGTAATATGTACTGTGGTTCTTCACTCTAATTAACAGCATTATATCATACTTGTTGGACGCTTTTTATCGATAGGTAATTACCGTTATGAAGAACCTGGAGTATTCATTCATCAATACGATCCATGGTCAAGCGACATGATCTCAGTCCAATTTAGCTGGAGAATTAACAAATCATGAATAATGTCCAATGCTTTCAATGATTAATCTGCTTGACGATATGAGAGAGTATCGGTTTAACCATTCGAGGTTATTTTTAAGAGATATAGCAAATAATAGATGAGTTAGACACAAAGAATACGGGCTTCAATCTGCGTAGGAGCAACCAACATACGCAGGGGAATGTATGTCCTTGAAAATACATATGGCGATGTGTCGCTGAGGCATACAAGTCGATATCCAACTGAAGACGGTGGGAGACGGATATTAAGGACCCCGATACAGATCGGATGAGACTGCATGTCATAAGCTAGAAACATGTCAGATCCGACTAATTTGTCGATGCCCATGGATGAATCTACAATGCCATTCACGAAATAAGAAGGTCTCACAAAAGATAATCCGAAGAGCCAGCGTTGACGTAGCTTGCGATCGGAAAGAGACGTGTGGCAGCTGATATCTACTTAAAGCCCTTTCGGCTCGTCAGTACCATACAGATCGACAAAACAGGCGAGAGAGCTGTCACTGTCGTTGCAGATGATCGGCAGAATACCTCAAATAGAGAAGGTGAGAGTCTGAAACAAGAGGCGCATGTCCAATGCCCATGTAAGGAACGTGCCGCCAGACAGCCGGGGTGACGCCGCTCGAAAGCTCACAGCACGTTGCCAAATAGGCTCCTTCACGTCGTACCACTCTTATGCACTCTCCTGTAGCCTCGACATCAGCCTTGCCTCCTGTCGAGCAACATGATACCGACAAGATCTCTGCCTATTATTCGCTCGCTTTTCCTAATTTCACTTATTATCTCCAGACCCTAACAGTCACCATTGGACGGCGACCCATACCATCAAACAACGGTGCCGTGGCTGACCCCTCCCTAGTAGACGTTGACCTCGGGCCTCTCAAGAGCGTATCACGGCTACACGCACGAATAGAATACGAAGAAGAGGATGAGCGTTTTGTACTAGTTGTTTTAGGGCGCAACGGAGCCTGGGTAGATGGGATATGGGCAGCTAGCGGCAGCAGGGTTCCACTAGGAGCTAGGTGAGTCGCCTGAGATCGTGAAGACACCCTCGTCAGATTTATCTACCTATCTAGGTCTCAGATACAAATAGCGTCACGGACATTTCACTTTGTTCTACCCCCTCCACCAGAGCCCGATGCCACCTCTCTGAGCCCTCCCCCTTCGACAGCGCGAGAACGATCCCCCTCTGTGGATATCACATCATTGTCGGGTGGATCTTCACGTCAGGTGTCGCCGGTTGCCCCGATCCCACCGCCAATAGCATCGAGTAGCGCAACACCTGCTCTCTCGAAACTTACCAAGAACTCTAAGAAGCGTAAACGACCTCATGTCGAGCAGCTTCCCCCAGAAAAAATGCCACCAAAGCCCCTGGCCACATATGGTGTAATGTGTTATCGCGCGATCACATCATTAGGTGGGAAAGCGACTTTGCAAGAAGTTATACAATGGATGATTGATAACTATGAATGGTATAAACTAAATATTGGAGGGCCATGGGAGGTGAGAAATAATATCTTAGTTAGGCTGACATGATCTGATTCCATTATATTTTAAGAATTCTGTTCGCCATAACCTCTCTTCAAACAAGGCATTCCGAAACGTAGCTAAGTCCTCCGACGAGCGTACCAAGGGATTTCTATGGGGAATTGATCCAAAAGCAGAGCCAACCTTACGGGATCAAGATGCCAAGGCGCGACAAGCAGAACTTGATCGGCAGAGTGGACGAACCATGGCTTCAACATCTGCACAGCCTACAACATCGAAACCTCCCTTGCCGCCGCCTAAACCGGCTTTCACGAAAGAACCTTTGAAGTCAAGTATTGTATACAAACCCACCCTCAACGGTGCATTGAGTGCGGTCGCCAAATTACCTAAAGCTTCTATCGCCAATGGAACTCCCTCACGTATACCCGCAGCCGCAGCCGCAGGGGGGGCTTCTGTGACCCTCCAACTCACCCCAGCTCATGCCTTTGCTGCAACACTAACCGCGGTTCCCAAACCAGCCTCCACGCCTATTCCCTCAACGTCTACACTGCCAGTATCATCTACGGGGAAATCGTCTGCATCTCTGTCCTCCGTTGTGCCACAACCAGCGACTAGTGTATCTCTTCCTATCATTATTGCACCATTACCCGAATCCTATCATTCTTCTGCAGCGGCGGCGGCTCTTGCATCGTCGTCAGCTTCTGCCATTCTTACGACACCACCAATGGTTGTACATGAGGGGACATTAATCCTTAACCCAACCGTTTTTTCACATATCACACCGGAAAGGCTGAAAGAACTCGAGCAGATGGGTGCACAGAAAGCACTGGAGACATTGCAGGTTGATGTTGTACGATTTTTGAAGACAAAGATGAGATCGGAAGGCGGTAATCGGGGTCGTGGTAGAGGTAAGGGCCGGGGAAGAGGGGGTGGTTTGGGGAATGGAAGAACGTCAGAGAAAGGACCGAAGCAGGAAGACAGTACACCAGGTGCTGAAACCAGCGATGCTACTACAGTACAAGCAAATGGACATCATAATGCAATATCCCCCGCTAATGAAGCTGCGAAGACGGTTAACGGCCAAGGTCAAGCTGCTGTGGATTCTACAAGTGAAGAACCACCTAAGAAGAAAAGAAAATTAAAGGATGAGACAGATGCGTCGAGCATGGATATAGATGTTGATATTGTCGGAACATAATGCACATGCTTAATAATTCTGTCCGTCGCTGCCCGCTACTCGCAACCAGCTTGTTGCAAGCTGTATGACTGTAATGATTAACCCATACGAACCCTTGGTAAACGTAAAATAAAGGGTGTTAACCCGAAGCTAGATGTCGAGTGGACTATAAGTGCAACGCTTAAACGAACAAAAGCTGTTTCTACAACCTTGGCGGTCCTATAATCGCCTCGCCTTTTTCGACTTTGTCCCACCAAACTTGACCGGTGTAACATCTCGAAGACGACAAACTGAATCCCGGATGCCGTCCCCCTCTGATGTGGTGAGAGCACGAAAAACAGCCTCCCGCCCCTGCCCGAATCCTTTAAAGACGACCTCTAGTTTGATCATCGGCGTGTTCGCCCTGATTTCTGCCACTTTCTCGAACATGCGCACGGCGCACTGGTAGCCAGCCTCGTAGCTAGAGCGCTGCACCTTCCTGAACCCACAGAGACCCGACGACACCCAGCACCGCGGATTCCCCGCACGGTCGCTCAGCGTCAGGATGGTGTTGTTGTGGCTCGACTTGACGTGGAGGAAGAACAGCTCGTGGGCAGGCAGCGCATGGGCGGCCGCGAGTGTCTTTTTGGGGTGCGGGGGCGGGTGCTGCTGCTGCTGCTGCTGGGCGGGGAGAAAGCCAGCGGGGGCGACGGGCGGGCCGCCGTCGAAGATGTCGGGCGGGTCGGAGGAAGTCGCGGTGCCCAGCAGCAGTCCGTCGAGCGTGCCCCGCGGACGCCCAGCTTCGCTTGACGCAGGAAAAGGCGTAGGCAGGTCGGTGACAAGGGTGCGGACGCATGGTCGACGTGCTAGTGCTGCGAATGGAAGCCGCAGGGGGGGGTGCAGTCGCAGTAGTGACATCTCGCAGCGGAAGGAGCGGAATCAAATTGTCGCCGGAAAAATACGCGTAAACACAACGCACATCCCCCTCCGCGACCATGGCGGTAAGTCTGTGCAGTGAAGTACTTCACATCTTTCTCTTCTAATTCATCCTGGCCCGACAGTTTGCGACCTCGTTTTATAATACCATTGTGAAGCGGAACAGTTAGCGTTTGGACTTTTGGTGGATTGTGCATATCTGACATTTGCCTTTGAGGTGTCTATGTGACTAGTATTCTGCTCGGTGCATACGCCTTTGGTGTGGGCTTTGACATTGGAGTCGAGTCCTTCTGGGATAAGTGGAATAGAGGAGTGAGTCGTTGAGCTGGGTCGCCCACTTATGGCTTACGCGCACGTCTTTGCAGAAACAATGGAAAGATATCCGCCAGAAATACATCACTGAAGACGCCGAGTGATAGCTACAAAACAGATTGCTTGATTGTCCATTTAATTGTATAAATCGTGTCTTCACCGCACTTTGCTGTTGTATCAGCGACATGTGAATCGGCCACGAGACGCTTGACTGCTCATACTTTATAGGATAACGACTACCGTGACAATGTCAGAATGGCTATGGAGAGAGCATGGAATGATTTTAGCAAGTGATTTCATTTTCGAAAGACCTCCACAGCTATATTCATTCAACAAAGATGAGGATGGTGATTCTAATTTCAACATTCCTGGCAACAACGATAAATATCACGTACAAGACGCAAGTGTTTCATAAAAATTAGGTTGAATTGGCCTGGTACTATTTCAGGTCTTTCAAATGGAATAATGAAAGGCCAGTGTCAAACCTGTGTTTAGGGGACTGTCCAGGGCCCTTAACCATCCATCCAGCCTGAATGGAGCCTCAGATTGGTGATCATAAGCACAGCAATTGAAGGTGGCAACAACCTGAACCGTTAATTGGTCTGTAAACGCATCTGGTGGTAGATATGTATCCTGCTTGTAAACACGGACACCCATGATAAGTAATCTGCACTGCAAAGTGGTAAGATCTTCAATTGACGTGCTTAGCACGTTACGGATAGATGGGGCGATGGAGATACTTCTTTACATTGAAATGTCGGGTGGCCATCGTAGAGCCGTATCGACGCTAGTGGCATCCAGCCTTCAAGATTAGGTACATCGGATCATTCATCTGTGGCTGCCATGCCTATCTATAAGTGTATGATTGCCAGGGTAACAGGAGTTATCGTGTAGACCTGGACCATAAGTCATCGCCTTCCATTTCTGGGACACCCTACGCCAGTTCCTCCCTCCATTCAGGCACCGGCATTCCACTAGGTGCACATTTGGACCGTGGGTTACACAAAGGATACGTAAGAAGCTCCAGCAAGAAATGGAGAGAAAATCATGTCTGTTCAAGGGGCCGATGCGCTTGGAAGCCAGAGCAATTCATCGATGAGCTGACAGTGTGTGGACATGATACGCATCCTCCGCACGAGTGTATGAGCCACGAAGCAATTCCGGTGCTGTTCTGCATGCGGTAGCGGCATTGACGTTCAAACCTCAAGGGCAACGATCTACGTCGGCACAAACGCTACAGACACGAAGAATATGACCTCAAATCAGAGAACATTCTCTGAATGGATAGCATTGGCCAGCCATAGTGCTGCGTGCATCGCTGTGTGTCTCCATCGGGTGGTGTGTAAGCCGGTATAGACACGTCAAGGCACGGCTGACTGGATGACGTATGACTGCCGCAGGGAATTTGAGACTTATAAAGCAGCAAGGAATGAAACAACTCTTTCCCTAGCCCTTCTGCCACAATTTCAGTTCTTAAATCGCTCCCGTTCCGCCCCATATCCCTTCCATTTCCCATGGGATCGATTATCGACTCCTCTTTGCCACCAGCGCGTGCGATCCCGGTTACTTTTCGAGAGAGTCTCACTAGTTGGTGAGTATCCAAATAGACACGAAGCGATCTTCACAATTCTGATATCTGTCGTAAAAATAGGTGGTATGTAGGGCAAAAAGGGAGTGCCGCAAGCGAAGAACGATTACTGCGGTGTGTAGATGCAGTGTACATCCAATGTTCGATGCTTATTTTTTGCCACTCATAGCCGTCTCCCATTTCCCTACATAAAAGACGGCACCACTACCATTCCTCCGCCACCGATAGCAGCCCGATCATCGACTGTTCAATTGTCCAATCCGGCCCACTACATCAACACGCTTTCTTTCCTCCCAGCCACCACTGCCAATAACGCCCCACCCGCTGTTCTCCTTCATGGATACGGTGCTGGACTGGGGTTTTTCTTCCAAAACTTGCCAACGCTCGGTAACTGGGCCGAACGACGCCAGACACCGGTTTATGCTCTCGACTGGCTAGGCATGGGCCGGTCGGCGAGAGTCCCGTTCAAGGTACGCGCGAAGAAAACCGACATCGAGGGACGAGTGCGGGAGGCAGAATCTTTCTTCGTTGAAAGCCTTGAGGAGTGGAGGGAGAAGATGGGCGTCGAGAAGATGACCCTTATAGGGCATTCGCTGGGTGCATATACCGACGTTTCCCTCGCCATCTTCACACATCGCTCATACGTTGTTTTTTCAGGCGCATACCTCAGTGCCGTCTATGCACTCCGGTACCCAGACAGAGTCTCGCGGCTCGTGCTCCTTTCCCCTGCAGGCGTCCCCCATGACCCGAACGGCACGACACAACCGTCCCGCGAGCTCGATGCCGCACCCACACCGCCATCATCGTCACCACCATCACCATCGTCATCATCGCTTTCCGTACGAGCAGACGCCACTGCCGTGCACAAACTAAAAGCGGAACAAAAGGTCGAGAAGCAACGTGAGAGTAATTTACGGAGATTGGCGACCCATTTGTGGGAACAGGGCTGGAGCCCCTTCCAAGTCGTGCGATCCACCCTTTTCTGGGGCCCGATGCTGGTCGGAAAGGTGCGCGCTCTGCACGGCCTGCATCGTGAGGGTGTGTGCATGGCGTTAATTGACTCTTGATTCCCCCAGTATTCCTCGCGGCGCTTCACTGGGCTGTCCGACGAAGAAACACGGAACATCCATGATTATATCTTGCACATCACGCTCGCGAAGGGGTCCGGAGAATATTGCATATGTACGTGTTCGTCTGACTCGCCTTTTCCAGTAAAAGCTAAGTGCCGCCACTTTTTCAGCGCATATTCTTGCACCGGGTGCGCACGCGCGCATGCCTCTGGTCGATCGCGTGGCTGATCTTAAGATCCCTGTTGTATTTGTCTACGGCGAGCATGACTGGATGGATCCTGTCGGTGGACTCAAAGCGGTCGAAAATCTTCGTGCGGCGGGAAATGACAATGCAGAGACAGTCATTATACCTGGTGCGGGACACCATGGTGAGTTGCGCCGAGTTGATAAGAATGTACTGCTCGAGACTGACTTGGTTATTCTCACAGTGTATCTTGATAATCCCACTGCTGTGAATGAGCTTTTAGTGAAGGAACTGGATCAGACCATTGGTGTTTAATTAGATTAATAGATTAGGATAGCCCTTCTTTGGACTTTATGGGATATACATTATGTAATGCAGTTATTATTATTCACGTCTTGTCACGCGTTGTCACAGATAAAGTGTGTGTGCGCGTGCCCAAGGGTACTAATGTAATCAACAATGGCGAAAAAAAAGGCACCGCATGAATGTACACCCTCACGACGATAACATCCCCAGATCAATCTCCCCAGGCATATCAGGCGTGCCAAACACCACATCAAAAATATCCTTCCCATCCTCCGAAAGGGGAAGCAGCTGTTCCTCCCTCGTCTTGAACCTCCGTGCCCGCTCCTGGTCCCATATCCGCGTCAACGTCTCCGCCAGACTCTTCAGCCCGAACAAAAACCCCAAATCGGGCTGTTCCGGATGATGCGGCTGGAACCGCGCGTATATCAGCCCGGACTCGGGGTCCACGTCCGCTTGATACCCCGTCATGGCGGGCGACGGGGACGAGGCTGGCGGTGCGGCAGCCCGTGGGGGGATGTAGTCGCGCCCAGTGGTCGTATGCGCAAAGTCGACGATGCGGATGTTCAGTTCGCCGCGCTTGCGCCTGCCGGGATGCGCGCGCTGCGCAACGGGGCCGAGGAGGAGGTCTTCGCTGTGTACGCGACGGAGCGTGCTCGTGCTCGAGCCGCTTCTGTGTGCGTGCGATTGGACGGCGCTGTGTGTTTGTGTGCGGTGGTGGTGGTGGTGGTGGTGGTGGTGGCGGTGGTGGCGGTCTACGGATTCGCCGCGCTTGGAGCGGGAGGAGGGGGAGTCGGATACACAGCGCGCGTACGCGTCTTGCACGTCATGGTCGCCGTCGTAGATGAAGAGGAGACTGCAGCCGTAAAAGCGGTAGCCTTTCAGGCGGTAGATGATGCGCGCTAGAGCGTAGAGTTTTTGTAGCAGCACGGGGATGTGGTGGATGAGGAGGTGCTGGCCGTCATGAAAGAACGACGCGAGGACAGATTGGAAATTTTCTGTGCGCACTTCGCGGCCTATGTATTTATTTTGCATGGCATACGATTGTGTAGCATGGTTCCAAACCTGCCCAGATAAAAAAGTTAAATAAATGAGAACATTAAAGCGAAATACGTTTCCAACACACCTGCATGCCACAAATTCTCGCTCCCAAGGTCCGACTAGTCGTACGATCACATTTCTTCCTTTGACTCTTCTTCTTGATAGGCGTGGCATCAATGCCATACTGTCGGGTGCCCATCTTCAAATCAAGAACACACGGATACTTCAAGCGTCCCGTCAGGTCCTCCATCAAAATAAAATGTTCCTGGCGCGCCAATTCCACAGGCTCGATATGAGTGGGGACAGGCGGGACAGACAGCTGGGACTGTAACTGCATATCATCGAGGGAACGACTACGTTCACGCTCACGCTCTCGCTCGTGTTCCCCATTCCTTTCCCGCACATAGTCAAACACACCTACGCTATCTGCTCTGACTTTCCTCCGCGCATGCCGATTCCTCGACGGGCTAACAATAACCTCCTCGCTCTGCACCCTTCTCAACGCGCCATCCTCCTCCTTCAGACCCGCTAACCTACCCCGCTTTCTCCCCCTGCTGATATCGAGTTCATCAACATCCTCATCTTCGGTGCCAATCCCGGGTCGATGACAAGCCCGTTTTCGAAAGCGCTTTAAGATTGTGCCAAAAACATGATCTTTGAGTTTGGTGTTTACCATTGTAGAGCCGGTTCCGCCAAAGGAGCGCCAACCACCAGGAGGCGTTGGGGATGCTGAAGCTGTGAAAGAGGCGGAAGGCGTGAAGGCGGGGGGAGCATTGATTATAGACGACGAGAAGTGAGAGGGAAATCCTTGAAGCGACGAAGACATAGGCATCGTAGGACGAGTTGTCATGTCGTTTCTCCTTTCAACCGGAGATATCGCCAACGGTGTCTCCACGCCCGTCTCGCTAGTCCTTGCAGCCGCTGAACCAGCTCTCGATAGCGAATTCGTCCCTCCATCCTTCGGGGACATCTTCCTTCCCCTTAACATCCACTCCGGAATAATATGCCAGTTCCTATCGAGTGGAACCTCTGGCAACTCCGTCTCGGTGTCAGTGTCCTCATCGTCACCCCATTCCCCTGCGCTTTCGACATCATGAGTGTCTTTTGCGGGTGTTGTCGCAGATTTGATGAGCGGGGGACGAGGATGCTCGTCAGGGGGTGGTGTGAGGAGAGTTTGACCAGTTGTATGCGGTTCGGTTTGGACATGATGGGGATGAGGGGACACGCGTACTCTGCGGTAGTTGACGAGCATAACACCGAGGTAGCGAGGTATGAACGCGAGTAGAGGCGGTGCCTCCCGCTCTACGGCTTCATAGAAGAGATTCTCGCGGGATACAAGGGGCTGTTCAGGGGGTGGTTAAAGGTATACGTTAGCGGGGAGATAACGAGATTGGAAAAGGCAATCCAAGAAACCAAAAAAAAAAAAAGGAAGTGTCTTCAGCATAACACGTCCAAACGACTGAAACAAGCAAAAGACACGTGCCTTACAAACAGCCCTTTTTGTAAATTTGTAAATGGCACTATGACCGCCTACCTGATTCCTGAAGGGCCTGAGAGGGACATGCGGTAACTGCATATCGAAAATGTCATCATCTTCGTCCTCATCGCCGGCGGCATTGTTGTAGGGAGTAGACGCTGGGGATGGGACTTCACGGAGATGATGGGAGGTGTCAAGACTTTCTGGACGAGCAGAAGTTGTGGCAGTACTAAATGTGGTAGCTGAGGCGGAGTCCCAGGCTTCGTCGTCGGTTGTCGATGGTGAATGAGGGGGGTGAGAGCTAGGGATGGAAATGGGGGAGGGGACAGGTTGTGCAGGGAGGGGCTTAAGAGGGGTGGGATGGTGTGAAGTCGGGGGGTTGTAATGAGGGGTAGGTCGTGAGGGAGGAGAGGGACGATAAGGTGGTTGAGGTTGTGGAGGGCGAGATGAAGATGTGTGTCGGCGTTCAAGGAGAGTGATAGTAGTGGAGAGGGAAGATAATGAACCGGGACACGGCGGGGTAGGAGGCGAGGGGATTTCGATAAGAGAACCGTTGTCAGTGACGAACTCCCATTGACGATCCTTGTCCTTCGGGGTGGATAGTGTATCGCGAGCGTGGTCAACTCGTTCGCGGTCTCTGTCGCGGTCTTGTTCGCGGTCGCGGTCGCGGTCTCGTTCACGGTTGCGGTCACGGTCTGCTTCGCGGTCTCGCTCACGTTCTCGGCCTCTCTCTCGCTCCTTGTCATTTCGGTATTCTCGCCTACGTAAAGGGTCATTAAGGTCAAGAGTAGGATGAGAGTCTCGATAGTCGGCTAGAGGATATGGCTCAACGGTTCTCGGATCGGTTGTCCAATCAAGAAGTTCTGAAAAATGGTTATCCCGAAGGGAGTTTGTACGCTCTGGTCTGACCTGGTGACTAGGCTCGTCGCGTGTGCATACACGCTCGAGGGTAGTGGAGCTCTTACTGTGAGTGATAGCGACACCCGCTGTGGTCGCCACTTTTTCTCTGTCTGGCCACTCTGCCCTCTTAACGAACTGGGCCTCATGTACCTCCTCCTCCTGGTCGTTGTCATCGGGATTGTCTGTTTGAACGGTGCGGTGCCCAGACTGTTTAAAGAGCTGTAGAGAAGCAGCGACTTTGCGACCTATAGCTGACGGTGGGTGGGGCTGGAGTTCATTAATTAGGGTAGGTGGTGAAGGTGAAGGAGGAGGGGATGGGCGCGAGGTACGGGATAAATAAGAGTTGGCAGCGGAGTAAGAATACGATGATGGCATGAGAGGGGGAGAGAGAGAGAGATGAGATAAAATATTTGACTAATAACAACAAGTGAGACGCCCTAAAGTAAGACTGTTTTCGGGTTTGAATGTATACCACGTGCGTCATTGAGAATGCTCGGTCTATTTCGTACGAGAGGGTGCTTCCACCAGACATATTTAATTAATCTTACGTTCCTGAGATGATTTTGTGAGTGGGAATTAGGCGGTTGTCGACGGCGGCGTCGAGTGTTGCGGCGGACGGTGTTCAAAGATTTATGCTCTTCACCGTCTTCACCGTTTCGACTCGAACGTGCGTACACGATCACATAACTTGCGCCGAGAGTTTGTTTCGGACATAATCCGACGTCGTTTGTTTCCAGAATTTATTAATTGCACTCTAATCGACCGTATCAAACCGTGTGTTCCCACAAAACACGCATGTTTAGGATAATCCTGTATCCTCCGGACTCCGGGTTCTTTCGGTATCCTATCCATCATCCAATCGTGCCTTCCTTCGCAACCGCCATACTCTAACCTTTGGAATGGCGGCGCCACTAGTCCGTTGCCCAGCATTCACCATCGAACGTGGCATCTGCCTCTGTTTTCCATAGGCTCCTCAGCCCACGCCCGTTGTCCCTCTCTGGCCACTCATCGCCTTTTGCGCACCCCGGATCATCCAACAGTCTGACATTTCTGACAGTGGGTTTTCGCCTCCAACCGTGCCCGGAAGATGATGTTATTACACTACCGGGCCACTGGGACTGCATCATGATTCCGATAACAAACGGTCTCGTCATTATCTTATTGTACCACGTGTCCACCGCGAACCTACCGGTTCCCCGTGAAGTACCATTTCACCCTATCTCATTATATTTTCAGTAATACCGGTCAACAGTTTGCGGTTACGTCTATTATCCTGCGTTATCCTCGTGCAGATGATCAGCCACTTCATTTAGTCACAGTCGTCCTCATCGCACATTTCGAGCCGCCGATCCTCCGTGTTCCTTACCGTATTGGGAATCTCCGTTCCTCTACTTGCCCAACAGTCATCAAGACACAATCTAGTGGTACAACTGTGTTCTCTCCGTGACTTCTAGTGCCTCGGCCCCGCACTCTCAAATAATATCCCATTCAAAACTTCTCGTACACTAGCACATACCCGTCTCCATTTCTTCTCCTCGTGCAGTACGGGACATCGACGGCGCCGATGTTTTATCCCTAAGATCAATCGACAAACGTTTCATGTCCGTAGTCTGCTGTTACCCCGGTTGCCTTGGCTTGGTTTGAAATTCGTACCATCATTATTTAACCCCCTATGATCTCAACGTTTGTTGTGCAATAAATACATAACCATAACTCTAATAATATGTCATACCAGTGCCTATTTGAGAGTCACACAAGCGTGACGTACCTCACAAATCGTCGAAAAAGGCAAAAATAAAAGGATTGAGATAAATTATAACAAATAGAGTATCTCAGCCGACACGAAAGAGTAAATCAACTAATATTAAATATTGTACCTACAACAAATAGAATATCTGTCCTACAGAATCAGTATGCCAATATATAGACAGTAGGAGTTTGTGAGTACATAAGTGTTAAGATCTAAGCAAAGGGGTAAAAGAAGGCTACATCAGGGTGCCAATGATAGAGATTGTACTAGTCCAGAGGTCTGACTCTATAAAACAGGTGGAGCTTGGCTTCAACTTATGTACAGTGACTTTATAACAAATATAATATCTCAGTCGACACGCTTGGTAAGAATCGACTAATATTAAATAACACCTATAACAAATATAATATCTGCTCTGGAAATATTAGTTATGTCATGTAATGAAAATAACAGGTATCATACCTCAGTCGACACGCTTGGTAAGAATTGACTGAGGTTATGTTATTGTTACGACCCGTTCCCGGATGTTTCAATATCCGACTTCCGGTCTCTCCATTCCTGACTTCCGATCCCCGACTTCCGACTTTGACCTCCGACTACGGAACATCATAGTTACCGTATCATCCGCGTTCTTCGTTTGTTCCGCATTTGGTAATTTGTCCGTTGACAAGTATTCATTCGTTTGTTGTTGTATTCCCGTCTTGGAATATTGTCTTCCTAATATGTCTTATTGTATTTCCGTTTTAAGAACACTTCCATTTCCGTCTTATTATGGTCTCAGTTTGTAGTACAATAACGAGTAGACTTATATTAGTTTCCGCGAATTTGTACTTTACTTTAGATCTGATATCGACTTAGTTTCTTATTCCTCCTCCCATCTTTCTGTACGCTCGATATTCGGAACTCTTCGGAACTCTGAATATCCATATCTTCCGTCGTTAGTTCACTTCCGAAATTAAGGACACTGAGCGTTTGCGTAGAGGCGCAGCACATAAGCTGAAGCCGACGTCCTGACCCTATCGACGAGTTTCCGACTTCCCGGTGACTTCCCGATAGTTCCGGAATAAGTTCCCGACACGGCACTTAACAGTATATCAGATCTCAACTCTGCGACTCGCTCATCATGGGTCCCAAACGCAAAGCTGCCGAAGGACCATCCCAACTTCAATCCCCGTTGCAACTTTACACCACCCAACTCGAAACCCCAATTCAGCCGACAACATCAGCTTCTGTCGAAGAAGTTACTGAGGAGGTTACCGAGGTAACGAAGGACACCAATGTTCCCCACACTACCGACAACGAAGCAGAAGATCAACCGGATACATCGACAAAACCCTCCGATGATCAAACTGGAATGTTGCTTTTTAACTCCATTTCCAAATTCGCTGATTACTTGAAATCCGCTGAGGATAGTAAAGAATCATCCCGCACCGGAGTCAAAGAACCCGAACCATTTACCGGCAAGGATCCGAAAAAATTGAAGAATTTCCTTCTTCAATGCCGTTTCAGTTTCCGTGATCGACCCAATGCTTTTAAATCCGACAGTTGAAAAGTCAATTTTGCGCTCTCATATCTCAAGGATACCGCTCAGGATTGGTTCGAACCCGGACTATCCGGACTATCCGACGAGACACCCATATGGCTCGACGACTGGGATGCTTTCGTGGAAGAACTGGAAACTAATTTCGGACCTTACGACCAATCCGGCGAAGCAGAAAACGAACTAATGACGCTCAAGATGAAGGACAATCAACGAGTTTCCGATTATCTCGTCAAGTTCAATACCCTCGCCGCACGATGTGGATGGGACGATTCCGCCCTCAGGCACCATTTCTATATGGGACTTCCGTCACGCCTTAAAGACGAAATCTGCAAAGATGGGAAGCCAAAAACTCTCCAACTCATGCGGATGAAAGCTCAAACATCCGATGCCCGTTATTGGGAACGAAAAGCCGAGGTTTCTCGAGAGAACCCGACGGAACATTCTCAGAACAACAAGGCGTCGACTAACAAGTCTTCCGGCAACAACTCAGGCAATAATACCGGCTCTGGCACTAATACTGGCAAATCAAATTCCGACCGGAAGAAAGACAAGAAATCCAACAAGGAAAAACAGTCAACTTCCGACAAACCCGACATTTCCCATTTGTTGGGTACCGACGGTAAACTCACCCCAAAGGAGAAACAACGGCGTATGGACAACGACCTCTGCCTTTTCTGCGGAAAAGGCGGACACAAGGTTTCCGACTGTACCGTTAAATCTAGCTCTTCCAAGGCTCGCGCGGCAACTTCCACTACGACTACAACGTCTAAGGATAAACCCGCCACGGAGTCGAAAAAAGAGTAAGCAACCCTCCGGAATCTACACGGACAGAGGGTTGCGTTGACTCTCTCCGTGTCTCCGAGGTTGTCCGTCTCAACGCGTCCGCTCTCTCTAATCCCGATTCATTATTTGTAAAACTCGTCTCTGACTTTCTTGGAAATTTAGTGTTCCGAGCTCTAATAGATTCTGGCTCCACACACTGTTTTGTAGATACCACCTTTGTCACGAAACATAATCTGAAACTCCATTCTGTTCCCACAATTTCCTTGCGTTTGTTTGACGGCACTAGCAATACGGCAATTACTCAAGCCTGCGACATGTCTATCCGGTTCCCTTGTGGAACATCCCAGACGGTTACATTTTTCGTAACACAGTTGGACTCTAGCTGTTCGGCAGTTCTTGGATACAACTGGCTCACCCGATATAATCCGTTGATTGACTGGGTATTGGGCAGTATCACTTTCCGGACTCCCGACACTTCCGTTCCTCCTGCAGCGTCTTTTCCGGCCAACGCCTTTTCGGCATCAACGGCATCTCCGGCTTCTATCGAAACTTCCGAGCCCCCAAAAATCTCTCTCATCAACGCTTCGGCATTTGTTAGGGCGAGTAAACTGGATGGCTCGCAATGTTTTTCGATCAGCTTAAAAGTTGATGAAGCATCTGGACGTTTTGCAACTCCAGAATTATCCGAGCTAAAAGCCGATCTGGAAGGAGTTCCCGAAAAATACCATGATTTCGCGGACATTTTCAGTAAGCAAAAAGCTGACAGGCTTGCACCACATAGGCCTTACGACTTAAAAATCGATATTGAGCCTGGTTCAAACCCTCCGTTAGGACCTATTTACCCATTATCCCAATCGGAACTTTCGTCTATTCGGGAGTTCCTGGATGAACATTTGTCGATAGGTTTTATCCGTCCCTCAAAGTCTCCGTATGGAGCACCCGTCCTTTTCGTCCGTAAAAAGGATGGCTCCCTTCGACTCTGTGTCGATTTCAGAGGATTAAATTCCATCACACGGAAAGATAAGTATCCACTCCCACTCGTTACCGACTTACTCGACGCCCCACGGAAAGCTCGAATTTACACCAAAATAGACCTCAAACACGCCTATCATTTGGTTCGAATTGCCGAGGGTGACGAATGGAAAACTGCTTTTCGGACTCGCTATGGATCCTTTGAATGGTTGGTTATGCCGTTCGGCCTTACCAACGCCCCTTCCGCTTTTCAACGTTTTGTTAATGATATATTTTCCGACATGCTTGACGTATGTGTTATAGTCTACTTTGGACGACATTTTGGTATTTTCCGAGGATCCTGCTCTTCACGATGAACAGGTCCGTGAAGTCTTCCGAAGACTCCGTAAAAACGGTCTTTTCGCCAACGGTAAAAAATGTTATTTCGACATGGATTCTATTGAATACTTAGGTTTCATCATCGGCCCTGATGGTCTCCGAATGGATGAAACCAAGGTTCAAGTTGTCCGTGACTGGCCCGAACCATGGAAGGTCAAGGACATTCAATCATTTTTAGGTTTCGCCAACTTTTACCGTCGTTTTATTCGGAACTACTCGGATATTACAGTACCGCTCACTCGTCTTACCCGTAAAACTCAACCATGGGTTTTTGACGACAAATGCCGCTCCGCCTTCCAGACTTTAAAAAATGCTTTCACTTCTGCCCCGATCCTTTCCCATTGGAAACCTGATTTTCCGATTATTGTGGAAACCGATGCTTCCGATTATGCAATTGCCGCGATTCTTTCCATTCAAGAGTCCGACGGTGAAATTCATCCGGTCGCATTTCTTTCTCGGACACTTTCAGTATCCGAACTCAATTACGATGTTCATGATAAGGAACTTTTGGCAATTTTTGAAGCTTTCAAACATTGGCGCCATTATCTCGAAGGTTCCGCAACTCCCGTTGATGTCGTTACCGATCACAAAAATCTCGAATATTTTTCTACCACTAAACTTTTAACCCGCCGGCAGGCCCGTTGGTCTGAATTTCTTTCCTGCTTTCAACATGATTATCCGTTTTCGACCCGGACGTCTTGGTGGACAACCAGATGCCATGACTCGACGATGGGACGTCTATCCTAAAGAGGGGGAAAGTAACTACGCTGTTGTTAATCCACATAACCTGAAACCGGTTTTTACAACGCAACAACTTTCCGCATCTATCCGAGCAACTTCCCTTTACTATCCAATTATGCGTAGCGTCATGATTATGGACATTGAACAATTACATCAAGATATCCTTTCCGCACTCACTTCCGACCCGGCCCTCAAGCCACATTTAGACATTCCCGATAATCCCAACCAACCCCGATGGACACAAGACTCTCAAGGTTTTATCCGTCTCGATGGACATATCTACGTTCCAGATTCCGACAATCTTCGACTCCGCGTACTTCAGTATAAACACGATCATCCAATCTCCGGACATTACGGCATCAACAATACTCTTGGTTTAATCCGTAGAGAATATACTTGGCCCAACCTCCGAGATTTCGTAACTCAGTTCTGTAAGTCATGCACCACCTGCTTACGCTCCAAAACCCAGAGGCATAAGCCGTACGGCCTTCTCAAGCAACTCCCGATACCAGAAAAACCCTGGAATTCAATTTCCATGGATTTCATCGAACAACTCCCGACTTCCGAAGGCTTTACATCCATTCTAGTCGTTGTGGACCGATTCTCGAAACAAGGCATTTTCATACCCACTCATGATACAATCACGTCCTTACAATTAGCGGAACTTTTCATTATTCACGTATTTTCCAAACACGGAGTTCCATCTCACGTAACTTCCGATCGAGGCTCCAAGTTCGTCTCCCATTTCTTCCAGGCCCTCGGAAAAGCCCTCGACATGAAACTACACTTCACCTCGGGATATCACCCAGAAGGTGATGGACAAACGGAACACGTTAATCAAACACTGGAACAATATCTCCGCATCTATTGTAATTACCAACAGGACAACTGGAAATCCCTTCTTCCGATCGCGGAATTCGCCTACAATAACTCTCCGAATGCAACCACCGGCATATCTCCCTTCTTCGCCAATAAAGGCTATAATCCGAATCTCACAGTACATTCCGAACGAGATTTGGCTTCTGTCCGTGCTCAAGAATTTATTACCGACCTCGACGAATTACATCAAGAACTTCGGAAAGCTATTTCTTCCGCACAGGAACATTATCAACGTTCTGCGGACAAAAACAGGATCCCGCCTCCTAATTTTAAAGTTGGTGATCAGGTTTTTGTAAAAGCTCAATTCTTCCGTACTACCCGACCTTCTAAAAAACTCGCTGAGAAATTCTTAGGACCTTTTGAAATTATAGCACAAGCCGGTTCACTTTCATGGACTCTCCGTCTTCCCGACAGTATGCGAGCAGTCCACCCCGTTTTCCACGTTTCCATGTTAGAACCTTGTGTTCCTAACTCTTTCCCGGAACGTATTCAACCTCCGTTCCCTCCGGTCATCATTGATGGAGAACCCGAATTCGAAGTTTCCGAAATATTGGATTCTAAAATCGACAATCGCCGACGTACTTGTAAATTGCTCTATTTAGTTAAATGGGCAGGTTATGAAGGTACCGACGAGGAAACTTCATGGATATTGGCCACAGAACTTGGACATGCTATGGAAATTGTTACTGACTTCCACACGGCTTATCCAGGCAAACCCGGACCTTTATCATCACTCTAATCCTTGTTCTTTTCTGTTCAGTTTCCGACACTTCCATTTTCCCACTCGTTTTAGGTTTTGCAAGTCAAAAAAAATATTATTAAATCTATCTTAAAGTCTCTGACACCCCAAATCCACCTTCCGTCCCAACCTCCGGCTCTTCAGCAATTTCCGCACTTTCCACCATATCCTGTACCTCTTCATCTTCACTCTCTGATTCTTCCGGCTCTTTTCCCGACCCCCATCTCCGCTCCACACACTCCGCCAATGGATCGTTCGGCTGGTTTTTCGCTTTATCGGCAAATCGTTCGGATACCGTGATTACACCGATACTAACCATCATCTTCTCCAGGAAATCGTTTTGCCTCCGGAAATTCCGGACCAACGAACGGAAACCTTTCTCCTGGATATCATTATGACGATCCATTGTATCCCGCATTTTCATGACTTCCGTCCCGATAAAAACCAACGCGTCGACGGTGTCCTTGAGAAGCTCAATGCCTGTACTATCTGTTTTCGACGTTTCAGTTTCCGTAGCTTTGGCCGCTCCTGAACTTCCCGCGTCGTTAGGTTTCGGAGTCTTCTCACCTTTCGGAACTCTTTTTGAGGCAAGGGTGCACGGAAGTTTGAGAACCGCGCAAGGATAGCAAGTTCCGCCCCATTTTACCTTCTGTTTCCAACACGTCATGTTCCGTATGGAACATCGATAACACGGAGTTTCATGGACGATTTCCATTCGTTCCGGAGCTTTGACTTTTGGTTTCTGTTTCGGAGGTTAAACAACTACCGTTTCCGTTACAGATACACTTACTTTAGGACTCGAAGGCCCAGCTTCTCCCTCTACTTCCACCTCCACGGCTTTTCGCTGTACGCAACAGTTATCGGTTGGAACCACGGAAATCTATGGAATCGGACTCACCTTTCCTTCCCTTACCTCCTTACGTTTTTCCGCCGCCTCAGCTTCTTGTTGTTTCTTCACTTCTTCTTCCTTCAACCTCCGATCCTCCATCACTTTCCGCAACCTCGCCAACTCTTTTTCTTTTTCCGCCCTCGCCCGCTCCAATTCCCGCTTTTCCGCCTCCTCCGCCTCCTTCAACTCCTGCATCAACGCTCTTTCCTCCTCTTCCTGTCGTCGCTTCAACTCCTCCATTTTCTGGCGTTTTTGTTGAAGTTCTGCGACCTTCGACATCTTTTGAAGTACGGATATTTCGGTATCTGAGTCTTCCGGGGTAGTGATGAATAACGGCCGACGAATCGACATACAAGTTGTGGTTAAAGAAACAAAAACATTAATTCGAATATTTGGAGGTTTTTATACTCAGAATAACAGCCGAAACTCTCACCTCCATATTTGCGTAAATTTCACGACACATAACAATCAGCCGTCGCTTCAAACACTCAGTACCTAATCGCCTCTATGGGATTTCGGCCTAACAGGGGGGTACTGTTACGACCCGTTCCCGGATGTTTCAATATCCGACTTCCGGTCTCTCCATTCCCGACTTCCGATCCCCGACTTCCGACTTTGACCTCCGACTACGGAACATCATAGTTACCGTATCATCCGCGTTCTTCGTTTGTTCCGCATTTGGTAATTTGTCCGTTGACAAGTATTCATTCGTTTGTTGTTGTATTCCCGTCTTGGAATATTGTCTTCCTAATATGTCTTATTGTATTTCCGTTTTAAGAACACTTCCGTTTCCGTCTTATTATGGTCTCAGTTTGTAGTACAATAACGAGTAGACTTATATTAGTTTCCGCGAATTTGTACTTTACTTTAGATCTGATATCGACTTAGTTTCTTATTCCTCCTCCCGTCTTTCTGTACGCTCGATATTCGGAACTCTTCGGAACTCTGAATATCCATATCTTCCGTCGTTAGTTCACTTCCGAAATTAAGGACACTGAGCGTTTGCGTAGAGGTGCAGCACATAAGCTGAAGCCGACGTCCTGACCCTATCGACGAGTTTCCGACTTCCCGGTGACTTCCCGATAGTTCCGGAATAAGTTCCTGACACGGCACTTAACAGTTATGTTGCGTAGCTAGTACTTATACTGTATCGGAACAAGCAGTATAAAGTCATCTGACACGAGGGTAAGGAGTAGTAAGACATAAATGTAAAATGGTTGCAAGACATGATCGTAAAATGTGACCTTATCATAATCTTATCGTAGCTTGAATCACTTCAAGCTTATTGTCGTTATGATTCATGATTAGTCATTAAGGGTCGTGATGAGTCATTATGAGTCATTATGGGTCGTTGTGAGTACATGTGAGCCTCAATTTACAACACTCCCCCTGGTGAGTGTACTCCTGGGCATAAACGAAGGGCAATACATTGTTGTTCGTGTTTAATGCGGGTGAGCTGCTTAGTGAACATATCGGCGAGATTATCATTTGATGCAATATGGAGTACTTCGATATCGCCATCTTCCACACGCTCTCGAATGTAGTGATAACGTATATCAATGTGTTTGACGCATGAGTGATGTTTAGAGTTCTTTGTTAGTGACACTGCTCCAGCATTATCATTCCACAAAGTTGCAGGCCTCGTTTGTGGGTAACCAACTTCATCCATAGCTGAGTACATCCATAAGATCTGTTTCATCGCTCGCGTGAGCGCCATGTACTCAGCCTCAGTCGTGGATAGTGCAACTGTGGGCTGATGTTGTGTTTCCCATGCAGTTGGTCCACCTGCTTGAATGAATATGTGTCCCGAACATGACCTGCAACTGTCTGTGTCCCCAGCGTAATCTGCATCCACATAACCTATCGGTTTGAGGTCTGTGTAGTCACCACCATATGTGATCTTGTAGTTTAGGGTCCCTTGAATGTATCACAGAACGTGTGTGAGAGCATTCCAATGTGTTCGCCCTGGGTTTGATGTGAATTTGCTGAGAGTAGATATTGTGTATGACAGATCTGGTCGCGTTGCAATTTGAGCATACATGAGTGAACCCAATAGTTCCCGGTAAGGCTTGTCAGCCATGAAAACTCGATCCTCCTTTGTCTGTGGTCCCATGTCTTTTGTAAGGACCAGGCCAGGTGGTAAGGGTGTTCCACGCGAATTACACCCCTTCATTCCAAATCTATCCAAAACCTGTTCGAGATATGCATGTTGTGAAATGGTAATGGTTCCAGCCATTCTGTCTCTGTCAATGCAAATTCCAGGAACGAGATTTGCATTGCCTAGATCCTTCGTCTTGTATGTCCAACCCAACTCCTCCTTTGCCCGCTCTGCCTCCTCCTTCGAAGATGAGACTCCCATTGTATCATCTGTATATGTGCTTGTTATCGTGACATTGCCATTCGCATGTCTGGATCGAACGGCCGGATCTGCCTTTGACCTATAGTACCCCAATTCCCCCATCTCCTTATTCAATGCTTCTGCCCAATTATACGCACCATCCATCATTCCATATAATGTCTTGTTCAATTGCCCCACTTTCCCCTCCTCTTTGGCTCCATCTGGAAGTTCAATGTATATGATTGCTTGTGGGTGTGAATTCAGGTATGCTGCAACGTAGTCGATTTGCCATGCTTCCATGTCCATTGCTGCAGCGATGGTGAGGTTCATTTGCAGGGATTCATATTGAACAACTGAAGCATAAGTCTCGAAAAAATCGACACCCGGGATTTGTGTAAACCCTTTTGCAACTAACCGAGCCTTGCATGTGGTGAGATTTCCATCAGCATCATATTTGTTGGCAAAAGTCCAACGCGTCTTGACTAGGTGGGCATCAGTTGGGGGGTCAACAGCAACCCATACGTTACGTTCCCTCATAACAGCAAGTTCCTTTTTGATTGGGTCCGCCCAGATGTGTGGTTGGGTCATTGCTTCCTTGTATGAGTTAGGGAGCCAGTAGTTCTGTGGTTCAGGTAAGTTACTTGTGCTGCTGGTGTGAAAAGCTTTAGCGTTGTCAACATCCATCGCCCAATCCAAACCAGCCTGCTGTGCTTCTTCAAAGATTTGTTCGGATGCCTGTGATTCAATAGCTGCTTTCATTGGAATATGAGTGCGAGTGGAATGCCGTGGCATGGGAATTAAGGGTTCTTCTATATTTGCTGTAATGGGAGCCTCAGCAGATGTCTCGACCGTGTTCAGGTTTGTGGTATTGTGGGAAAGCTCACCTGGTACACTGTCACTTGTCTCCCCCTCACTTGAGGGAGGTAGAGTCTTATGAATAGTACCTTCCTCAAAAATAACGTCGTGTGACCGGAAAATCTTCCTTGTGGTGGGCACAAATCTAGTGAGATAAATCACTGTGGATGCGACCTCACACCACATCGACAATGGTAATTTAGTTTCATGCAATAATGCCCGTACCCGTTCGATGATGGTTCTATGGACACGTTTGACCATTCCGTTGGAAGCAGAAGAGTACAAAGTCGTGGTTTCATGAACTATTCCTTGTGCTGCGAGGAAAGCATGCCAAGATGTGTTACAAAACTCAGTCCCCTCATCTGTGCGTATACATCGCACCTTCTGCCCTGTTTGACGTTCTGTCAGTGCAATGTTTTGTTTCAGTGCTGCTAAGGTTGTCTCAGCCTGTTTATCTGCCAGAAAATAACCATCAATGTATCCCGAAAAACCATCAACAATGGGCATCATGTAAGTTCTTCCCCCTGTAGACTTTACCCGTGATGGTCCCCATAGATCAATGTACATACGCTCCCTGATGGACACTTCATGATTATCGTTAGCGTGGAATGGGCGCCGGGTATGCTTTCCCATGATGCAATCTTCACAGGCTCCTGGCTTTGGAGTAAGGGAAGTTATGTCAAGTCCATTAACTATTTCATCACGATGCATGTGTTCAATTGTCTGATAACTGACATGCCCAAGACGATGATGCCATGTGTCTATATCTGTTGGTTTGGCATGTGAATTGGTGGCGCAAACAGTGACAATGTTTTTCACGGTAAGTCCACACTCAATTCCTGATGTGTCTGAGTGAAGTGTAAAGGGCTCATCTGATTGGTGTACATCGACCTCATATATTGTGCTGATACCCCTTCCTCGCATAAATGGTTTATTATTCTTGTCGATGAAGATAACAGTCCCACTGCCAAAGATGGAGAAGTAACTGGCCTTATCCAGCCGACCAATGGACATGAGGTTGTGTGACAGGTCAGGAGTGTGTAACACATTATCAAAAGTGATGTCAATTATTTTTCCATTGAAAGCGACTTGTTTCATAACTGTCCCTATGCCATGTATGTTGAAGATTCCTCCAGTAGCAGCTGTAGTGCCATTTTTTTCATTGATGGGGGTGTAAGATGAAAAATCGCCAATGTTGACAAAACAGTGGTCACTTGCCGCAGAGTTGGTATAAGTTATGGTGCGTGTCTTTGGAGGTTGTGTTAGGTTGGTCATGAACGCGTGACATTCGTTTGTAGAGCTGCTAGCCACTGCATGTGAAGAGTCGATAGATTCTGACCGCTCGATGTACGAAGGATAGTATTTATTCAACTACTATTATTAAGTATTGACCGTCCTGTACAATACTGTAGATTACTAGACTGATAGTACTAGTAAAGGGACTGTGAAGAGTGGTAGAAGTTCAGACCGTTCTATATACGAAGAAATGAGTAGAAGAGGAGGATATTGACCTATTCGGTGCAATATAAGAGAAAGTGAGAGAAAGAGCACAAGATGACGAAGGAGTCAACGAGTGCGATGGTTCGAGTGGAGGCCTCGACTATTACAGTTTGAGGCCAGAAGTATTCAGTAGTTCAGATAATGCTACCTATGTGGTAGCTGACACGTTACCCTGATCACCGCTCGTAGTAGACCTAGTTTGTGTCTTACGAGTGGTGGTTCTTGGATTAAAGTGTGTCTGAGTTCCAATTGGTGCTGAGTGCACCCACAAGTATACACAATGCTTCGAACTAATGAAATATGTGATATTTGAAGAATATGAAAGATAGTAAAATATAAATAGAATATGTAAAATATAAATGAAATAAAAGGAGTGTTTTACCACAATGAAACTGTGGTAAAAGCATACTCCTCACAGGTCCCCAACCCCTTGGCCTGACACTCAACTCATCCCTCGGTTCCGATCAGTAGTTTTCACTGAGAGGTATTCGTTGGGACTAGTCTTCACCCACCCGAAATTTAAGGACACCTGACGGACAACTGCGAGGGTGCAGCACATAAGCTGAAGCCAAGTCCTTCTGATCGGTCCCCATTGGTCCACCGACATTAGTCAGTTTCTAGTTCTTAACACTAGGCAATCAGAATATTGACTCAGAATACCCTCTTACGCCTCCAGAAGTCTCATACTAAGAATTCCATCTTCTGCCTTCGCATGCGCTCGCTCACTCTCGGTCCTGACCCCTTGGCCCGACACTCGACTTAACTTTCGGTCCCGATCGGTATTATGCCAAAAGGAACTCGTTAGGATTAGTCTTCGCCCGTCCGAAATTTAAGGACACTCAATGGATATTTGTGGGGGCACAGCACATAAGCTGAAGCCAAGTCCTTCCGATCAGTCCCTGTCGGCCAACTGACTTTAGTTAGTTTTCAGTTCTTAACACATACTATATTTCCATTATTATTTCTACTTTCTCTCTATTTTATTATACACTTATAATTAGTTTGACGACCTATGTATGCGGTACATCGACTCTTGTGGGTGCATACACGCCAGACTTATGTATTCTAGTGCCCATAGTTAGAACTCAGACACTTTTACCATGCAACCACAACTTATCCAGACACCAGTTAGTGTCCTGTAAGTTGTGATTAGGGTATCATCTCGACCATCACAGATGGGCTTTGACTATCTATGCAATCAGATTTCAAACTATACTAGTCAAAACTCCACCTTTATCTCAATCCGCATGGACTACATCCATGCTACTCTGTTATTTAACTCTCTCGTTATTCTCTTCTACACTCGAGCAGTCACTCAGAATTGTACTTCACAGTCAATTCTCCTTATTCGTTTTAGCTCTCTATTCTACTTTAGATAGCTATTTCACTCGACTGTATTGAACTAAACAGTTAATATGTGTTCGGTCTGTATTAGACTTAGATAGTCAATACATCTTTGTGTCGTACCTAAACGGTCAATATTCTTCATATGTAGAATGGTTAGAACTTCCACCACTCTTCACAGTGGTGATCTGGGCCAGACCACTCTTTTCCTATGAAGAAAATATTACTCTACGACTATTAATTTCTAAGCACGTAAATGACCACTGGCAAGAACCAAATACCAAGATCTTCAACAACCCCAAGTAGTTCAAAACCTCATCAAAGACCTGCTAGTCTGGAACCACCCCGTAATGTCACCATGAGGAAGTCTTTGTTGACTTTTCAAAGACCAGCCCCTCCTGGGAATTCCCCTGGAGCAGCAGCTGGACCGTCAATGGATACTCCCCCTGATCCACATGAGGAATGTCCATCAACCAGGCAGTTGAGCACCCCTGGAGCTAATGTCGAGCCTACCCATGCACCCGAGCCCGTTCTCTCGTTCCCACCAAGGCAGGTCATCCTCAAGCAGTTCCTTGGGGGTCATATGGTTTATGCTGAGCCTATCAATGTGAAGTGGGACATGTACTATACCGATCAAATCTCTGCTGATCAGCTTACTCCTTTTATGGAGGAGTACGATACAGATTACCCTTCTTTACCAGTGACTGTAGCAGTCTGGTTAGGTCGTTATCAGGCCATCTTATTGGTGCAGGACTTATTCATGTGACCAGGAACCCTTGAGGATCTGACCCGCTCGATTCCCGAATGGTCGAGTGATGTTACATCCATTATGGAAGGGGAAGGACAATTTTTAGGTGGGAAGTGTTCTCTTTATTCCCCGAAGCGCTTGGTGCACATGATGATGCGCTGCAAATCCTTCACGTCCTACTCGGTGGGGATCATATTGTGCCCAAGGTTGACTACCAGTATATGTACATCCAAATGTTGGAGGAATCTCTTAACAGAGTCACATGAAATGTATCATTTGCATACTTTACTCTAAGGGGCCAGTTGAAGCGAAATCAGAGGAGGCTCGATAAAATGGTTTTGGAGGTGCTTTACCCTTATAATAATCCGATTCAAGTGCCCGATTTGCCCATCTCCATGACTAATTCATTTGTTTGCAACCTAAATGGGTCTCCTGATACTCGTTTCCTCCATTCACTCAATCGTCCTGTCATTTTGCAAGACTTCCCATTGGATATGAGGATGCAAGTTGCAGATCGTCTTCAGGAAAAGGGGATTGAAGTCTGCACTCCCTTCCATCAGCCTCAGCCACGTTGGCCTTTGAATACGATCGAAATCGAGAGAGAAATCACGACAGAACCCAGCCCTGTGCCCCATCAGGGGATCCATCGCTCTCACACTGTGTTTGAAAGAATTCTGGATAATCCTAACTTCGGTGATGAACAACCTGCGATTAGGAATCGATCAGTCGCCAACAGGGGTCAACCATCCTTCTCTACCTCATTCACCGAGTGTAAAGGGTCGAGTAGTTTACCACTCAATGTATGATTGTTATCGACTAACGATAGTACGAAATACAATCGACTAGTAGTTTAAGATGTAGATTGCAATCAACCTTTAAGGTACGATCGGCAGATAATTACAAGGACGGATCGACTTTACGGTACGATTCGATTGTTTAGCTAGTTGGGCTGAAGGCCGAATAGACAAGAGAAAGTACGTAGTGCACGAAAGAGAGAGAATATCCTAAGAAAGTTAGTTACGATGGATATTCTTACCGCGCTAGTCAAGAGCTTGAAGTTGAGTCGAATAGTAATAACAGATTTCGACTGTTTCAGTACGAAATGTAATTACTATAACTCAATGAAGAGAGATAAGTAGAAGTTTGTTTTAGACAAGACCCCAAACCAGTACTTGCGTGTGCAGGTGATGGTTGTCGGGGTTGAAAAGTGTCTAAAATTTAGTCGTGTGACTACTACTGTGACATACACATACTTCTTGTGGGCGAGAGCGCCCACAAGCATACATGGGCTCTCGAACTATAAAGCGTATTTATGAATGATAAAGAGAGAATAAAAAATATAAAACAAAATGAAATAATTGTATTATAAAGCGGCTTAAGGTCTAGGCTTAGAGCCTTTAGTCGCGCTTCCTATATGACCTATCCTTCACACCGAGGGTATAGCTGGTTAGGTTGCTGGTTGAGGATCGCTGAATCCAGATAATCCCCGCCATTCCCTGCCGATCTCCTTGAATCCCTTTCTGCCACCATGAGGACCCCCTAGCAGTTCATCCAGGAGTTCTAATAGTTCAGACTATGGAGGAAATTTGGGACATGGGGCATCATGGTGGAGTATCTAACTCTCCCTTTTGAACTCAACGCAGCCTCGAGCCAGCGTGCTTATCGACAACTTACCTAAGGATAAAAAGATCACTCTTAACACCAACAACATCAAGATAAAATGGTCTGACCTTCCCGAATACGATGGAACTCAATCCAAGGCTTTGGACTACATTATGGATATCATGAGTCTCTTGGAGATATCAGACTCCATGAGCACGTTGTTAGGAGTCCCTCTGCCAAGACAACTCACCGGCAATGCCAAGATCTGGTGGAGCACCCTGGACTGTGAACATCGCACTGAATTCAGTCAATCTCACAGATTGTTCCTTTGGGGCATTGTAGAGAGATTACTTGGAACTCATTAGCACGAATCCTTAGCCTTAGAATGGGAAGCCATGTAATTTTGACAAGCCACCCACAATCATGAGACACCTGTTCACTACATTCAATGGAGAATTAAGCTTTATCGATTCTTGTATGGGTTCCACCAAAATTGAAAGGATGAAATGTGCTAACTCATCCTGATACTGCCCACAGAATGGCTTTACCTTCTACAAGGACAACCCATCGATGACATCATGAGCTTGCAGACTTATGCTAACAATCTACAAGAGGCTCTGATTAATGCTTGGGTCCAAACACATTGAGAGCATTATCAGTTTCAGAAGCCCAGAGTCATGATCGCTGAACAGGAAGAGTTGGATCCCTGGCATGAGGAAGAACACTCTAGAGGAATCGACCCCACTAATTGAGGCCATGTCCTTCTCAACGAAGCTGAAGATAAAACCGTCCCTAGGAGATCTAATGTGAAACAGGGTAAGAAACACGGCAAGTTCTTTTTTGAATGAAGTGACAAGAAAAGCATCGCTAAACCCCCGAAGGAGTGCTGGATTTGCGGGAGTTTAGAGGACTTTAAGATTGACTGCCCCCATGTGGGTAGGATGTCTGTAAAGAGTCGATAGATTCTGACCATTCAATATACAAAGTATAGTGTTTTATTGAACTACTATTATTAAGTATTGACCGTCCTGTACAATACTGTAGATTACTAGACTGATAGTACTAGTAAAGAGACGCACTACACGTCACAAGAGCAACTGCACAATTGCTCGTGACGGTAAGGACTGGAGGAAAGAAGAGTTGACCTTTACGGTACAACTTGTAACTAGAAGTAAGAAAGATAGTCAGCAAAAGACTGAATATCAGAAGTAGAGATATAGCAGCGTGAATCAACTAGTGTCGATGAGCACAAAGACTTGAGAATGGGACTCAACCTTCACGGTTTGAGTCCAAAGATTACTATTACGCAAGAAGTTGCTACCTTTATAAGTAGCTGAGACTTCACCCTTGACACCTCTCGCTATTCGACATCGTGGTCGTTACGAGGTGGTGTCTGCTGGGTAAAAAGTGTCTGTCTTTTGGCACTGAGAGCGCCCATAGGTATACACAAGACTTCGAACTAAGAAATATGGGTATGCTCGAAGGATATAGGGAATTAAAGAAAAGAAATAGAAACTAGATAATATAGTACTATGATATGCATATTAATCCACTGTCCAATTATGCATATATGCATACCCTTCACAATGTCGCACTATGTCTCTATTAACAAGTGCTCCATGCAGAACCCAACCGAGGAGGCAGAGGATCAGAGGTTTATGGATTAAGCATACAGGGACAAGTACATAACATTGTGTTAAGAGTGGCGGAAGTTCTGACCATTCTATATACGAAGAAATGAGTAGAAAGGAAGGATATTGACCTATTCGGTGCAATATAAGAGAAAGTGAGAGAAAGAGCACGAGATGACGAAGGAGTCAACGAGTGCGATGGTTCGAGTGGAGGCCTCGACTGTTATAGTTCGAGGTCAGAAGTCTTCAGTAGTTCAGATAATGCTACCTATATGGTAGCTGACACGTTACCCTGATCACCGCTCGTAGTAGACCCAGTTTATGTCTTACGAGTGGTGGTGCTTGGGTGTAATGTATTAGACTTATTTTAATATTATTTTCTGGAAAAAGGAGTCCAATGCTCTATCAAAGTGTGCAAATACTCAATTCACAACAAGGTAAAATAATTTAAGTATTTGATATTAATCAGTGGCAGTCTAAATGGACTTAGAACCCCTGAAGTCAAGAGTTTACTTGAATATATGCACCCTACTTCGCAAAGAAGGTTTTTGAGAGCTGCTTATGTAAGCTTGTTCTTTTTCTGTGAAAACAACCACTAAAATATGAATAACAATTTACTGATTCCAAAACTAGATTCAACTTCGATTCTAGCTAGTTTATATATATTTTATACTATTTATCAAACAGTAAAAATATTAATAAACAGGTCAAAAGATCAACTATAGAATAAAACAATATTTGGCAATATATGCTTTATTTAAATTAATCTACTGGATCTACTGTGATACTAACTTATCAGGATCTTAATGTAGTCTTAATGATTCTGCAAGAATATTCTCAGTATTTAATTATAAGCCAAACCAGGAGAAATTAGAATTATATTCTAATTTCAAACAATAAAACAAACAATTTATTTATTACTTGGTTGATAGCCAACAACTCTAACCGAGGTGGCAACAGATTCCAACAACTTAAATAGAAGTCAGAAAAAGTAATAAAGCCAGCTACTCAATTAAGAGGTGGCAAGGGGGAACAAATAAGTCAACAACTCAGATTGAGGTGACAAGGTGAACTACTTGGGCCAACAACTCTAACCGAGGTGGCAAAGGTTTCCAACAACTCAAATAGAGGTGGAATTAAAAGTCCAACAGCCCTGATAGGGGTGGAATAGCCTGCTTGCTGCAGTAACACACAGATGTGGGTGGATAAAAAAAGTTATATTTTCACGGCTGGAGCAGAGCTCCTTATATACAATAAAATGTGAGACATTTTTGAGACATATTACATCATTACTATCCTAATTTAGCTATTCCTGGGGAAGCTTCTGGAATGCTCCAGGAATTTCCGGTTTTTTCTACAATAGCATACATGATGATGTAATCTATTCCCGCGCCTTTCGTGTATGTCATCCGCGCGCCTTTGTGATCATCGCGCCGTGTGACTGTCACACTATGTAACCGTCGCGCTTTGTGACCGTCGCGCCTTGTGACTGTCGCGCTTTGTGACCGTCGCGCCTTGTGACCGTCGCGCCTTGTGACCGTCGCGCCTTGTGACCGTCGCGCCTTGTGACTGTCGCGCTTTGTGACCGTCGCGCCTTTTTGTGACGACTGTCACATGATTTTCTCGCGCGTTGTGTAATTAGCGCCTGGTGGCCGGTTTGATAGTATTTAGTTAAAAAAGAATAAATTCATAACTTCTTCAATATTTAAGATAAAAATGTAAAATAAATTGTAGAAATTCAACGAAATTTAAAAGATATTTATACAAATTTTATCATCGCAATATAAGTACATTTCACAAGCCATTTTGGCTATTTCGGCTTTTGGGGGACTTAAAAGGTAGAAAACTAATAAAATACATAACATTGGGTAAAAGTGTGTCTGAGTTCTAATTGGTGCGGAGTGCACCCACAAGTATACACAATGCTTCAAACTAATGAAATGATGGAATATTCGAAGAATATAAAAGATAGATAAATATGAATAGAATGTGTAAAATATAAATAAAATAAAAGGAGTGTTTTACCACAATGAAACTGTGGTAAAAGCATACTCCTCACACATTGATGAGGAATCGATTTTCATTTCTGTCTACCTTCCTCAATCAGAGGACAACATTGTTTTAGATGTGAGTTCATCTTCAAATGAGAATGAAGCATCGCAAGTCTATGTTTCTATATCAGACTGTGATTTCCTCGAGAAAGGAGACTGGCTGGACGCTCATCATCAGAACCAGAAAGGTCTGACTGAGATGGGAGCCTTATTGCGATCTAAACCTCCTACCATTGAGGAAATCATCGACGAGGAAGTATTTGCAAACTGATCTAAGGAAATAAGTCAGACCTACGTTATAGAAGACCCCTCTGAGTTAGAGGGATCAGAGGAGGAGAACTTCCCCTTTGACCCAGGACAGTTACCCGACCTAATTCCTTGTGAGGAGTCAGACTCTGAAGTGGATGACTTCATTCTGAATGCTATGCCCGAGGTACCTAATGGTAGATGGATCAGGAGGAACGTCAAACTGGCCACAAGAAAGCAAAAGACCCAGGCTCCAATACCCTTGATCCAGTCAGCTTATGAAAGAGGATTCGACCATCATTTACCGCAGAAGGGATCCCCCGGGTGGATACTCCAGTATTGGGATCTCAGCATTACACATCTATGGACACGTAGGGAACTCAGAAGCCTCTAATCCTATTAAATTCAGGCTGGATGCTGGGGCTGACCTCTCCTTAATTTCGGAGGATTTCTACAAAGAACTAGAGGACCACCCCAAGCTCAAGCAAGGACTCAAGTTGCACCTCGTACAACTTACCGGTAATGCTAAGGTCTTAGGATATGTCAATGTCCCCATTTACCTCGAAGATGACACCGGTATGCTCCTTAAATTTACCGCTGAAATGTACGTTGTCTGAGGTATGACCGTCCCGATTCTTCTTGGAGAGGACTTTCATGTGAACTATGAGATTGGGACATTACAAGACCAGCCATTGGGCTCTAGATTGATTCTGTTATGTATTTCTAAGTTTTTTCCAATTTTTAAACAATTTCCCCTAACAAATTGCGAAAACAAATATTCAAATGTAATTATATTGCGACGATTAAATTGTACAATATTTGTTTGATTTATCCTGAATTTATACAATTTATTTTGTATTTTTATCTAATAAATTGAGCAAGTAATTGAATTTCTACTTTTTATTCTTTTTTGATTAATATGTCGGCGACTCAGCGCTTATTCACAACGCGCGAGTAATCATGTGACATTCACATGATATTTCAAACTCCGACGCCGACAAAACGCGATTTGAAATACTCGCGCATTATCAAGGTGAAATATATATATTTTTATATTATTATAATAAAATATTATATTTATAACTAATTAAAAGTAAATATAATAATTATATAATAATATAAAACCGGCCTGGCGTTTATTACACGGCGCGCGGGAAAATCGTCACAACGAGTGACAACCGTCATAACAGGTGACAGTTGTCACAAGGGCGCGTGACGGTCACAAGGGCGCGTGACGGTCACAGAGGCGCGCGACGGTCACAGAGGCGCGCGACTGTCACAACGCGTGACAGTCACAAGACGCGAAGGGTGTCATGCGCGCGCACAGGCGCGAGAGCATTATGTCATCATATATGCTACTGCAACAAAAACAGGAAACTCTCTGGAACATTCCAGTGGCTTCCAATGGAACATTAGTTAATAGGTACTAATATTAGATAGAATATTGTAGAATATTCTATAAAATTCTACAATGTTCCATTATGCCAAGAATATTCTATAGTGTCTTAGAAGTAGTTAGAACCTTCCACAATGCTCTAGAAAATTCTAGAAAATTCTAAATGACATCACTCCTCCCAGAATGACATCATTAAATCTTCTAGAATCTTCTAAATGTCTCAGACTAAAATGTATATAAGGAGCTCAGCTCCAGCCTTGAATAAAAAAACCAATCAATCATATCATCACATCAACCCACCACATCTGTGTGTGTCACTGCAGCAAGCAGGCTACTCCACCCCTATCTGGGCAGTTGGACATCTAATTCCACCTCTATCTGAGCTGTTGGAAACCTTTGCCACCTCTATCAGAGTTGTTGGCCCAATCAGATCCCTTGTCACCTCAATCTGAGCTGTTGACTGATCTGCTGTTCCCCTGTCACCTCAATCTGAGTTGTTGACTTTTGTTCCCCCTTGCCACTTCTTAATTGAATAGTTGGCTATCTTTTATATATTATTTCCACCTCAGTTAGAGTTGTTGGTTATCAACTAATAATATATAAATAATCTCATACTATAGTCATCTCTTAATTGAGTACTGATTATTAGTTTTCCTTACATTGTTATTTGTAGTTTAAGACTTCAGTCACCTCTAGTTGAGTAATTTGACTGTTTATTACATTGCAAATAATCCTGTTCCTTTGTTCATTCATTGTGAATCAGTAAAGCATATTCACATAAACAAATACTGAGAATATCCTTGCAGAATCCTTAAGACTACATTAAGATCCTGATAAGTTAATATCACAGTAGACCCTGTAGGTTAGTGTAAATAAAGCATATATTAACCAAATAGTGTTTTATTCTATATCTAATCTTTGACCTGTTTATAAATATTTTTACTGTTTGACAAATAGTATAAAATATATATAAACTAGCTAGCATTGAAGTTAAATCTAGCTTTGGAATCAGTAAATTGTTATTCTTATTTTAGTAGTTGTTATCACAGAAAAAGAACAAGCTTGCACAAGCAGCTCTCAAAACCTTCTTTGCGAAGTAGGGTGCATATATTCAAGTAAACTCTTGACTTCAGGGGTTCTAAGTCTATTAAGGCTGCCACTGTTTAATATCAAATACTTAAATTATTTTACCTTGCAGTGAATTGAGTATTTGCACATTTTGATAGAGCATTGGACTCCTTTTTCAGAAAATAGTATTAAAATAAGGCTAATACATTACAGATTCTACTGGGAGGGTGGGATCTATCCCAGCCAGTTCCTCCAAGGAGCCACAGCCTTTAGCCTTCTCGATTAGCAAGATCCCCCTTGAGGAACTAGCCAATGACTCACCTGAATTGACTTCCAAATCAGACAAAGGGGTGCATACTGAAAGAGTTGCATGGGCCCTACAGGATTGTACTATAGAGCCAGAATCAGCTCAATTAGTACCAATCTTTGTTGGAGATCTTATCAGTGACCAATGGATAGTCGAGGGAGTTGTCTTGCAGAATGACAATGGAAGTATACTAGCCGCTCCCACCACTGCTATCTCTAGGGAACACATCACGATACCTCTTGCTAACCCCTCTCTGACACCAAGAATCATTAGATGAGGGGAAACCATTGGATTAATTCACAACGCGAACAAATGGGCTCAGATGCCTAGATCTTCAACTGAGAAGGCATTGATGCAGTCAACGGCAACCGAGATCACTCACCTCATAGAGAGCCTATCAAGAATAGAAGAGGAGTGTGTCCTTAATCCTCAACCTTCCAGACAGCCCCCAGAATGGGAACTCGCAGATGATTTTGACCCAGCAGGCCCTAAAATGTCAAAGGTTGCTACCACAGAAACATTTCAGGTGGAGGACCTACATAAGTTGGTTAACTTAGGACCTGACATTCCTACTGATATCTCCTCCTGCTTGGAGTCAGTATTGACTAAGAATGTCCAAGCCTTTGGAGTAGATGGGCATTTAGGACAAGTAGATGTCAAAGTCAATGTCCCATTGAAAGAAGGCATGCAACCTATTTTGATGTCAATGTTTCCAACTTCCCCAGCCAATAGGAAGGTCATTGATGAACAAATGGATACTTGGTTTTAACAGGGAGTAATCGAACCGTCCAAAAGTCCTTGGGGGGCACCAGCCTTTGTCGTCTATTGCAATGGGAAACCACAAGTGGTGATTGACTATAGGAAGTTGAACAGCCTAACAGTTCCCGATGAATTCTCATTGCCACACCAGTCTGAAATCATGCAAGCACTTTCAGGATCCAACATCCTATCTTCCTTTGACGCATTAGCTAGCTTTACCCAACTTGAAATGTTAGAAGAAGATAAACTGAAGACCACCTTCAGATCCCATCAAGGACTGTGGCAATTCAGGAGAATTGTTACTGGAAGATATAATATACCTCCAGGTTTGTATTGGTACCTTCCCTCATGCTGTTAAAAAATATTTATGCATTATTCTTCACGTTTTTAGGCTATTTTAGACCCATTTGTCTGCATTTCTTTTCCCTGGCACTCCCTACTGCTTTGGTGACTGCTTCTTATACATAGGTATAAGTGGAGTATTGAAAGTGAGTCCTTTCCCTGTAATTTTCTTTGGCTTATTTTAGCCTAATTCACTACAACTTTCTGCCCCTCCTCTCTTCTCCCTCTCTTGCAGGGTTTCTCTCTCTACTGCTGCTGCTGTGATTGCTATATTATTATGGATTGAACATCTGAGTGTAATCAGGAGGAGAGGCGAAGGCAGCATAGGGCACAATTGCAAATGACATCTCCATCTGATTGTCATCGGCATTTAGCTGTAAATTCTAATATACCACCCCCTGCTCAACCATTCCGAGATCTCCATCTTCCTGTTGGTAGAGGTCAATCTGTGTGAAGAGTGGTGGAAGTTCTAACTGTTCTATATATGAAGAATATCGACCATTTAGATATGACACAGCGATGTATTGACTATCTATGTAAGTCTAATACAAGCCAAACACGTATTGACTATTTAGTTCAATACGGTTAAGAAGATTAACTATCTTAAGTAGAATAGATAGCTAAGACAAATAAAAGATAATCAACTTTGAAGTTCAATTATGAGCAACTACTCGAGTGTTTAAGGAAATAACGAGAGAGTTGAATAAACAGAGTAGTGTGGATATAGTCTCCATGGATCGAGATAATGGTTCAAGTTTCGACTAGTGTAGTTCAAAACTATGATTGTGCTGGTAGTTAAAGCCTGTCTGTGACGGTCGAGATGATACCCCAATCACAACTTGCAGGACACTAAGTGGGTGTCTGGGCAAGTTGTGGTTATGGGGTAAAAAGTGTCTGTATTCTTTGGTGCCGAGTGCACCCACAAATATACACAGAGCTTCGAACTAATGAAATGGTGCAATATTCGAAGAATATAAAGGATAGAAAAATATGACTAAAATGTGTAAAATATAAATAAAATAAAAGGAGTGTTTTACCACAATGAAACTGTGGTAAAAGCATACCCTTCACAAGCATGGATGTAGTCCATGTGGATTATGGAGGATAACCCAAAACTTTAAAAACAATTTATCCACTAAAGTATATATATATATATTGTTTGTTGTAAAATTAATATTTAATCAAATTCAGTTGATTAGGTATCACTCTGAAGAATGCAAAAATATTAATATTTATTCTATATCTGACAAAATTTAGTCAAACAATTGTTATGACCGGAAATCCCACCAGACTCCAGACAATAACTTATACGCACCCACACCCCACATGCACCAATTATCAGTTTACTGGAATACCCACTGGACTCCGTCCCTGTCTATCCATGACCCTGTCCCACACACCAATCACCGGACCTCACTTGGAAAACCCATCAGCCCTCTAATTGAGCCCCATTCCCATTATGGTTAAATGACCTGTCACGATTCAGACTCCACTCCCGTGTTAAGAGTGTGTACATGGAGGGTTTCTGGAGAAACCTGTGGGAAAGCCAGTAAGACTTGGCTTCAGCTTATAGGCTGCACCCTTGCGAGATCGTCTTGTCCAATTTCAAATGGGCAGATGGGAATCCTGGGGAGTCTGGGCGGGGTTCGTGGTTGAGAGGTCAGGGAGTCGAGATGAATAGGTCGGAGGTCAAGTGATAGATGGGTCAGAGCCCATGGGCTCCAATGAGTAAAAGTGTTACGACTGTGTCGCAGCCGTTCAGCCCTGAGGTTATTGCCACCTATTGACGATTCAAGTTATCGCTCAAGTTACCACATTGGAAACCATCACCCCCAATGCTGACGTATGCTTTCACGGTGATCAAACTCCATTTACGCCCATGTCAAAATATACTTGTACTATCTGGTTAAACTTTTGATATGTCCCTTTTATTATGATGATCCGTTCTATCCTATGTTTCACATATGCCTATATATACTTGTAACTCTCGAACTATTTCCTTTTCCCATAATTACACTCTCGGTTATCTCTTCAGCCTCTGAACTAATCATAAACTTCCCGTTCCTAGTCAAGCTTATTGTTATGACCAGACAATCCTGCCGGACTCCAGGCACTAACCCGTATGCCCCCACGTGCTACAAGCACCAATTGTCTGTTTATAGGATTTCCTGCCCGGACTCCGTTATGTCAAGACTTGTTACGTTCGATCTCATTATGACACATATCAATCACCGGACTTCCCCCGGACTCCGTCTCTGTCTATGCCCGTCTTTGTCCCATGCATCAGTGTGAGAGGTATGGCAAAATACACTCAGGAAATATAGTCAGATTAGCTCTTACTATATTCCCTTTATTATTTCTGTTTCCTCTCTTCTATTATACATCTATAATTAGTTCGACGACCTATGTATGCGGTACATCGACTCTTGTGGGCGTGTACACGCCAGACTTATGTATTCTAGCGCCCATAGTTTAGAACTCAGACACTTTTTACACCGCAACCACGACTTACCCAGACACCCATTAGTGTCCTGTAAGTTGTGATTGGTGTATCGTCTCAACCGTCACAGATGGGCTTTAGCTATCTACTCTATCAGAGTTTCGAACTGTACCAGTTGAAACTCAATCCTTATCTCAACTCGCATGGACCACATCCACACTACTCTATTATTTGACTCTCTAGTACTCTACTTTACTCTCGAGCAGTCGTTCAGAATCGCACTTGACAGTCGATTCTACTTATTCGTTTTAGCTCTCTACCTTATTCTAGATAGCTACTTCCCTCTACCATATTGAACTAAGTAGTCAATACGCATTCATTCTGTATTAGACTTTGACAGTCAATACATCTTAGTGTTGTACCTAAACAGTCGATATCCTTCATATATAGAACAGTTAGAACTTCCACTACTCTTCACAATCAGTCACTGGACCCCACTCAAAATCCCATCACCGCTCTAATTGAGCCCCGTTCCCATTTTAGTCAAATGACCTGTCACGATTTAGGACTCCACTCCCACTCCATTTCCCATTATGGGTTATGCTTTGTCACGATTCGGACTCTGCTCCATTCCATCCCGTTCCTAACACCAATTTGGTGTTTACTATTCCCGTTTTATGTTTTGTTAGTTTTGTTTCATCATTACTGGATTTGGTATGACATTCACTCCATGGTCTATATAAACTGGCAGATGTTGTACATACAATCCAGTCAGAAAATTAGCTTAGATTCCCCCCCAGTAATCTAATAACATTTTCCGCTCTAAAACCTTACTTGATTCACACCGCTCGCACTAGTCAGAGCCCACAGGCTCTGGCGCATCTATCTCTCAACTATCTCGACTCACGACCCATGACCTCAGACTTACAACCCACGACCCCCGACTTACAACCTACGACCCCCGACTTACAACCTACGACCCCCGACTTACAACCTACGACCCCCGACTTACAACCTACGACCCCCGACTTACAACCTACGACCCCCGACTTACAACCTACGACCCCCGACTTACAACCTACGACCCCCGACTTACAACCTACGACCCCCGACTTACAACCTACGACCCCCGACTTACAACCTACGACCCCCGACTTACAACCTACGACCCCCGACTTACAACCTACGACCCATGAACCCCACCCAGACTCCCCGGGATCCCCATCCGCCTGTTTGAAATTGGACAACACGATCTAGCGAGGGCGCAGCCTATAAGCTGAAGCCAAGTCCTACTGGATATCCCACAGGTTTCTCCAGAAACCCGCCCTGTGTGTGTATCCTAACACTTATTGTCAATACCCTGTTCCACTCTTCTCCTAGTTAGTATTTTCTAGACACCTGATACTTGTATATGAACCCGCTGTAGTTGTAGTTACTAGGCAATCAGAATATCGACTCAGAATACCCTCTTACGCCTCTAGCAGTCTTGTACTAAGAATCCCCTCATCCGCCTTCACATGCGCTCGTCCACTCTCGGTCACCGACCCTTGGCCCGACACTCGACTTAACCTTCAGTCCCGATCAGTATCTCACTGAAAGGAACTCATTAGGATTAGTCTTCGCCCGCCCAAAATTTAAGGACACTCAACAAACATTTGCGAGGGTGCAGCACATAAGCTGAAGCCAAGTCCTTCCGATCGGTCCCTGTCGGCCAACCGACATCAGTCAGTTTTCAGTTCTTAACACACAGGCTCTGTGTCACAAATTGAATTTTACTCGATAAAGTTGAATAAACAATTCAAGAATATTCAACAATATCGAATAAAAATGCCTCATTCGACGAAGTATTAATTCATTTTGTTGATAAAGCATGAGGCAAAGATAGGACACAGAGGCTCATGAATAAATAAGTCAAAGAAGGACTTGGAAAATTTCAATGATTATGTAATATAGTAATAATATAATATAATACAGGTTTTCTGACTGACTTCCTTCGTTCCTATCATTGCCCTTATATACTACAGTGAGGGACAAAACCCTTCCAATGATTTTTAGTTGTGCAAAGATTCTTGAATAACTCAAGAACCACTGTAGATACAGACCTGAAATTTGGTGGTTAGTTAGGTCTACATGTTATCTATATGCCCTTGAAATATTATGACATAAGTATTAGTATTTCCCATGCTATAAATAAAATAATAATAAAATCACATTGGAAGGGTTTTGTCCCAGTCACATGATCAGCACAAAACATTATTGATTATATGCAAAGAAGTGCAAATAAAAATCATGTGACCTGTCAAAATTAGATATATATATAGCTGTTCACTTTCTAGTTCAACAACATCCCCACAACTCAACATTCTACACCATGAAAGCTCTTACTCCTCCTCAGGTTAGCCACATTTTCATTTTGCTCAATAAGGGCAAGTCTGCTTCTCAGATCTCTGCAATCACTGGCAGAGGTCAATTTACTATATCCAGAATTCACTTTACTCATTGTCCATCACTTTCCAAAGCACCTGGTGGCCATCCATGCAAGCTTTCTCCCTCAGATATTCATTATTCCCTCTAACAAATCACTTCTCAGAAGGCAGAACATGCCACTGAGGTCACCAAAATCCTTCAAAATATGACTGGAGAGTTTATTTCAGTGAAGAATTTTCATAGAGCACTCAAGAAAGCTGGAATGAGAGCTGTGGTGAAGAGAAAAAGGCCTTTACTCATTAAGAGGCATAGGAAGGCAAGGATGGGCTTTGCTCTGGGACACAAGGACTGGACTGTGGATGATTGGAAGAGGTTTGTTTGGTTAGATGAGACAAAAATCAGTTGTTTGGGGTCAGATGGGAGGAAGTAGGTATGGAAAAGGGCAGGAGAGGGGCTCAGTGATAGGGTGGTTGAGGGTACAGTTAGGTTTGGAGGAGGAAATCTGATGTTGTGAAGCTGTATGTTGTGGGAAGGACCAGAATATTCCACCAAAATTAATGGAAGGATAGATGCTGAGACAAGACGATCTTGCGAGAGTGCAGCCTATAAGCTGAAGCCAAGTCCTACTGGCTTTTCTGTGGGTTTCTCTGGAAACCCTCTGTGTATGCAAGCTTAACAACAATCATCTGTAGATTATTCTTTTGGAATAAATTGCACAATGGGGATTGGTACCCCAGATAGTTCTGGCTAACTCTCTAAACCAACTAAATTTAAATTATATGAAATATATTTGAAAGTTTGCTTGTATACAAGAGAATACATCATAATCCAAAGATTAAGTAATAACCCAAATAATCTAGGTTAACCCTAAGATTAAGTCATAACCCAAATAATTTTGTGTAACTATGTCATTTGTGTGTATTTTAAAAGGGCATTGTGAGGAGTATGCTTTTACCACAGTATCATTGTGGTAAAACACTCCTTTTATTTCATTTATATTTTACATATTTTATTCATATTTTTCTATCTTTCCTATTCTTTGAATCTTGCATATTTTATTAGTTCGAAGCATTGTGTATACTTGTGGGTGCACTCAGCACCAATTAAAAACACAGACACACTTTAACCCAAGAACCACCACTCGTAAGACACAAACACTGGAGGCACCCCAAGATTTTTGGAGTTGCAAAACCTTCAAAAAATCTTGCTATTTGGCCAAATTTGCTAAGCATTCTTTGAACTGAAAAACTGTTCGAAAATCTTGAGTTTTAGTAGGTTTTTCTGAGGACAAAAATTGTATCTGAAAACCCTAAAGATGTTGATCAGGAAATTCTAAGGAAACATTGTTGGAAATAGCCTATTTTCTGTGGATTTTCTAAATGGGGAAATTCTTAAAAAACCCTGGGTTTTGTTAGGTTTTTCCACCCAACAGAATTCTATGAAAACTGTAATAATTTGCCTAGAGAAATCAATTGAAAACAACATATTTCTGCTCAATTTTTCTGCTCAGGGAATTGGGTGAAAACTATAATTTTTTACCAGGAAAATCTTGTGCCAAGACAATGTTTTGTTAATGTTTTGTCAAGGGGAAAACCCATAATGAAATTGACAATTTAATTATATGGGAAATCATTGAATAATGATAGATTTCAATAAGATTTTCCTTGGCCACAAACACTATGGAAATTCAAAAAATGTGTTGGTGAAATCTTGAAGAAATTAACAATTTCACATGAGTTTCTTAAAGGTTTTTCAAGATGAGAAACCTTGAACTGATTTTTCCTGATTGAGCATGATTCACAAATATTTAAGAGGATTGTTTTAGATTCAGGTAGATTCTTTTAGATTCAGATAGATTCTTTTAGATTCAGATAGATTCTTTTAGATTCAGATAGATTCTTTTAGATTCAGATAGATTCTTTTAGATTCAGATAGATTCTTTTAGATTGACATAGATTCAGATAGATTCTTTTAGATTGACTAGATGCAGATAGATTATTTTAGATTCAGGTAGATTCTCTTAGATTCAGATAAATTCTTTGAGATTCAGATAGATTCAGATAGATTGTTTGAGATTCAGATAGATTCTTTTAGATTCTTTTAGATTCACCCTAAACCATAAAAGAATCTATGTGAATCTAAAAGAGTCTATGTGAATCTAAGAGAATCTATGTATCTGAATCTATGTGAATCTATGTGAATCTATGTGAATCTATGTGAATCTATCTGAATCTCAAACAATCTATCTGAATCTAAAAGAATCTATCTGAATCTAAAAGAATCTATCTGAATCTAAAAGAATCTATCTGAATCTAAAAGAATCTATCTGAATCTAAAAGAATCTATGTGAATCTATGTGAAGCTAAAAGAATCTATCTGAACCTAAAAGAATCTATCTGAATCCAAAAGAATCTATCTGAATCTAAAAGAATCTATGTGAATCTAAAAGAATCTATGTGAATCTAAAAGAATCTACCTGAATCTACAAGAATCTACCTGAATCTAAAATAATCTATCTGAATCTAAAAGAATCTCAAAGAATCTATCTGAATCTATGTGAATCTAAAAGAATCTACCTGAATCTAAAAGAATCTATCTGAATCTACAAGAATCTACCTGAATCTAAAATAATCTATCTGCATCTAGTCAATCTAAAAGAATCTATCTGAATCTATGTGAATCTAAAAGAATCTATCTGAATCTATCTGAATCTATGTCAATCTAAAAGAATCTATCTGAATCTAAGAGAATCTATCTGAATCTATCTGAATCTACCTGAATCTAAAACAATCCTCTTAAATATTTGTAAATCCCACTGTACCATTCCAAACAATTGTGAATCATGCTCAATCAGGAAAAATCAGTTCAAGGTTTCTCATCTTGAAAAACCTTTAAGACACTCATGCGAAAATGTTAATTTCTTCAAGATTTCACCAACACATTTTTTGAATTTCCATAGTGTTTGTGGCCAAGGAAATCTTATTAAAATCTATAATTATTCAATGATTTCCCATATAATTAAATTGTCAATTTCATTATGGGTTTTCCCCTTGACAAAACATTAACAAAACATTGTCTTGGCACAAGATTTTCCTGGTAAAAAATTATAGTTTTCACCCAATTCCCTGAGCAGAAAAATTGAGTAGAAATATGTGGTTTTCAATTGATTTCTCTAGGCAAATTATTACAGTTTTCATAGAATTCTGTTGGGTGGCAAAACCCTAACAAAACCCAGGATTTTTGAAGAATTTTCCTATTTAGAAAATCCACAGAAAATAGGCTATTTCCAACAATGTTTCCTTAGAATTTCCTGATCAACATTTTTAGGGTTTTCAGATACAATTTTTGTCCTCAGAAAAACCTACTAAAACTCAAGATTTTCGAACAGTTTTTCAGTTCAAAGAATGCTTAGCAAATTTGGCCAAATAGCAAGATTTTCTGAAGGTTTTGCAACTCCAAAAATCTTGGGGTGCCTCCAGTGAAACTAGGTCTACTACGAGCGGTGATCAGGGTAACGTGTCAGCTACTACATAGGTAGCATTATCTGAACTACTGAATACTTCTGGCCTCGAACTATAACAGTCGAGGCCTCCACTCGAACCATCGCACTTGTTGACTCCTTTGTCATCTTGTGCTCTTTCTCTCACTTTCTCTTATATTGCACCGAATAGGTCAATATCCTCCTCTTCTACTCATTTCTTCGTATATAGAACGGTCAGAACTTCCGCCACTCTTCACAGGCATGCATATTTTAAAGATGAAATTTCAGGTGATTAAATATAAACCCCTAAAACATGTAGTCATAGCCAGAGGAAGTAGTCTCACTTAAAAATATGAGAAGTTTTTCATAAAATTTTGTATATTCAATGAATTGTGACTATCCTCCTATGGTAACAGCTCGGGTTTTGACTAATATAGTTCAGAACAATGATTATTCTGATGGCTAAAGCCTGTCTGTGACAGTTGAGATGATACCCCAATCACAACTTGCAGGACACTGAGTGGGTGTCTGGGCAAGTCATGGTTATGGGATAAAAAGTGTCTGAGTTTTAATTACAGGCACTAAAGTATGTACATAGGTCTAGTGTGTATATGCCTGTTAAGAGTGCGTACATGGAGGGTTTCTGGAGAAACCTGTAGGAAAGCCAGTAGGACTTGGCTTCAGCTTATAGGCTGCGCCCTTGTGAGATTGTCTTGTCAAATTTCAAATGGGTGGATAAGAATCCTGGAGAGTCCAGGTGGAGGTCATGGGTCAAGAGGTCAGGGAGTTTAGATAGATAAGTCAGAGGTCGAGTGATAGATGCATTGGAGCCTGTGGGCTCCGACTAGTGAGAGCGGTGTACTTCAAAGAGGAATTTAGAGCAGAAAATGTACTAAGATTACTGGAGAATCTAAGCTGATTTTCTGACTGGATTGTATGCACAACATCTGCCAGACTATATAGACTGTGGAATGAATAACATACCAAATCCAGTAATAATGAAAACGAAACTAACAAACATAAAACAAGATAAGTAAACACCAGACTTGGTATTAGGAATAGGATGGAACAGAGTGGAGTCCAAATTGTGACAGGTCATAAAACCATAATGGGAACAGAGCGGGAGTGGAGTCCAAATTGTGACAGGTCATTTGACTATAATGGGAATGGGGCTCAGTTAGAGGGATGACGGGTTTTCTGAGCAGGGACTGATGCGTGGGACAGAGTCAGACATAGACAGGGACGGAGTCCGGCAGGTATTCCAGTGACTGATACATGAAGTAACGAAGTTGAGTGTGGACAAGTCTGACATACAGAGTCTGGCAGGAATTCCGGTAAACTGACAATTGGTGCATATAGGGTGTGGGTGCATATAAGTTAGTGCCCAGAGTCTGGCGGGAATTCCGGTCATAACAGTACCCACAAGAGTCTATGTACCATAGGAGTACATAGATCATTGAACTAATATATGCATATGATAAAATAGATAAAATAGAGAGAAATAGAAATAATAGTCAAAATATAGTGTGGGCCTGTCCAGGCTATATTTTGGAATATATTTGTGAAGGGTATGCATATATCATGATTGGACTGTGGAATAATATACATATTATAGTACTTTATTATCTAGTTTTCGTTTCTTTTCTTTAACTCTCTATATCTTTCGAGCATACCCATATTTCTTAGTTCAAAGTCTTGTGTATATCTATGGGCGCTCTTGGTGCCAAATGACAGACACCTTTTTACCCAGCAGACACCACCTCGTAACGACCAAGACATCGAATAGTGAGAGATGTCAAGGGTAACGTCTCAGCTACCTATAAAGGTAGTGACTTCTTGCATACTAATAATCTTTGGACTCAAACCGCAAAGGTCGAGTCCCACTCTCAAGTCTTTGCACTCATTGACACTATAGTCGATTCACACTACTATATCTCTACCTCTGATATTCAGTCTTTCGCTGACTATCTTTCTTACTTCTAGCTACAAGTTGTACCGTAAAGGTCAACTCTTCTTTTCTCTTGTCCTCGTCATCACAAGCAACTGTACAGTTGCTCTTGTAATGTGTAGTGCATCTCTCTACTAGTACTATCAGTCTAGTAATCCACAGTATTGTACTGGATGGTCAATACTTAATAATAGTAGTTGAATAAATACTATTCTTCGTACATCGAGTGGTCAGAATCTATCGACTCTTCACAATATTTCGCAGTAGCTCTCACACAGTGAGGCCAATGACTTAGAGCAGAGTTATAGCAGTCCAACACAATACTCCAGAGCTAAAGTTTATTACCATGTAAGCTTGAAGGACAATAAGGGAAATTCTAAAGTCAATATTCAAATTGGGGATGGGTGGTTTATGCTTTATACTAAAGAAATCAATATCAAAAGGTATATGGTATGGGAAGATAGAAATAGAATATATGTTCAAACAAATGGGGAGCCCTGACAGTATAAAAAGACTAATGTTGAAAGAATAGAAGTGCAATGTGGAATGAAACAACTGAATGACAAAAAGTTATACCAAAGTGTAAGTGTTAAGAGTGGGACAATATGGGAAAAGGGAAAATGGGGAACTAAAAGGTCATTATATACTTAACAAGCAACTCCAGTTCTAAAATCAAGTAGAACTTGGCTTCAACAATGTGTTGTGCCCTCACACAAAACTGTCAGATGCTCTGATACTTTGAAACAAGCAAGAAAGTATGTTTCAGGATAGGAGGCTAAGGTCAAAAAGGGTCATAAGTCTCAGTCTGGCCAGACACTAGCAAAAGGATTAAGCAATATAAACAACACTTAAAAGGTAAATGAAGGTATTATTGCATACACTTCTAAGTATAGAGAGGGATTCTAAATGGGTATTCTGAGTCAATATCCAAACTGAAGGATAGTAGTGTACATGATGGGGTTTTATACTAAAGTAAATGGAAGCACAGAGCTGAAAATAGAGATTTGATATTAACAGAACAAAGGAAATTGGGAAATATATGTAACAGAAGATTAAGAGAAATACAAGACAACAGAAAAAAGATAAATATTCTGAGGTGGCAAATGATATGGTGAAGTGATGCAAAGAATAATAGAATGTCATTAGAACAGAACTGAGATAGAGTGGCTGGAAAAGGAAATCATTAAGCAGGTGTGTTGTTGGGTATCTGTCAGGGCAATATATATAATATATTCCATTTAAGTTTATTATATTTTTCTACATTTTTTCTATATTTTCTCTATATTTTATAAGGTGCATATATGCACCTACACATAGATACAGGTGCGAACGCGATTACGTAATCACACCACCGTCGAAAGGCCGCGCCGCCATCGCAAAGTCGCCGCCGCTGTCGCCGTCGTCGCACGGCCGTATCCGTTGTCGTCGCAAGGCCGTCTCAGCCGTCGTCGTCGCGAGGTCGCCGTATCCGCCGTCGTCGCAAGGCCGTCGCAGCCGTCGTCGTCGCGAGGTCGCCGCAACCGCCGTCGTCATAAGGCCGCCACTGCCCATGGTCTGGTTGACACACAGTGCTTCGCACTGTGTGTCTAAAGTCGTCCCTGTGCACAGATGTGCGCCCCGCCGCTGCAGACAAATCGGCGCCGACGCAAACGCCGAGGCGCCGGTCAGACACCGAAGCGCCAGTTTGCTCAATAGCAGTGCATATATGCACTTTCTCTTAATTTCTCATAAATAATAAATAGTATAAATAGGGGCATGTACATAGCTAGTCTTTGGTTTCAATCTCTTAGGAATCCCACTAAAACAAGTGTAATCTCCCCTGTCATTGAGCTGTCCCCTCTCCACTTTTATTTCTGTGTTCTATCTTGTGTTTGGTAGCCTTGTTAGTGTTGCCCTAACAGAAGATTGAAACTCTTTAAAAACAACTTTACCATCTATCTCTCTATCCTTCTCTCTCTCTCTCAACAAATCTATTCTCCTTTTTCTCTCTCCCAATAACACCCTACATCCAATTCCTCATTCCTCCATCTATCAACCTCTCAGGCTCTGTGCACTGTCAACAAATCTTATAGTGTGTTGTGACCTTTTTACTTGGGAACACCAACTGTTGGGGCTGGTTCTCATTTTGAGACAGCTTTCAGTTCTCTAGAAAATATCCAGGTAGTCAACCCTGTGATTCTGGGATCAGGCTCAAAAAGCTGACAACTGGGTGTTCAGTAAAATAATTAAATAGTCTTTTTTAGTTTAAGTAGATAGGTGTGACCAAGGGCACTTTTGTAGCTAGCTTTCTTTCACACACACTCCTGAGAGAAGATCAGTGCACACCCTACCCTATTGGACCCCACCTCTTTTTTCCTGTTTACAGATACCATGGATACTCCCACATCCTCTACTCCTTCTATTCAAGAGCTGCAGCAAAAGATACTTCAGATGCAGCAGCTTTTGAAAGATCTCCAGCCATCTCTACCCACCTCATCAGCCAAAATCTTGAAAGTAGGCACTGCTGAACCTTGGGCCAAACTCAAAGTCAAAGAGTATTACAACAACAAGGGTGTTGACTCATGGGAAAACTTTGTAGAGGAGTTCAATCAGATCTTTGGAGACCCCAACCCTGCCAGTACAGCTAGGCATAAGCTGAACCAACTCAGACAAGGATCACAGAGTGCTGAGGAGTATATTTCTCAGTTCAAACAATTCAAAGAGGATACATTGTACAATGATGCAGCCCTCATTGAGAAATTTGAACAGGGACTCAACTCTGCATTGGTTGACAAGATATATGCTCTTCCAGAAATGCCTACTACCCTGAAAGAATGGTTTGAATGGGCCACCAAATTAGACAGACAGTGGAGACAAAGGGAGGTTAGCAGAAGAAACTTTGGCCAGTCTTCCAAATCCCATAAACCAGCCACACCCCAGAAGAATATCCTGGCTAGCCAAACAGCCCAGACTGCTAAACCATCTGAGGCTGTACCTATGGAAGTTGATTCAGGATGGAAGGCTGTCAGACCTCTCATATGTTTCAAGTGCAGGAAGCCAGGACATAAGGCCACTCAATGCAACTCAAAGATGGATATTAATAGTATGGACTTTGATGCCCTGAAGGCATACATGAAGGAAGAATTGCAGAAGGAGCAGGGTGGACAGAAAGAGGGTTTTTAAAGGCACTATTGGTGAAGGACATGTCCTAATGGAGTAATAAATTTAGTGTATTAGAGGATCCCCAAGAAATCATTTCAAGTCAACCAGAAACTCTAGACATTAATTCGGAACCCATGTCAGCCACACTCTTTCCAGAAGATCCCCCTGAAAGAATTTATATCAGGAGTCTCAACCCCAAAACCTCTACCCAGCTTCCTATTGTTCTCAGATCCTTGGTGTGAAGAGTGGTGGAAGTTCTGACCATTCTATATATGAAGAAATGAGTAGAAGGGGAGGAAGAATGATTCGAGTGGAGGCCCTGACTGATACAGTTCAAGGCCAGAAGTGTTAGATAGCTCAGGTAATGTTACCTATGTATAGCTGACACGTTACCCACATCACTGCTCACTGTAGATCTAGTTTATGTCTTACAAGTGGTGGTGCTTAGGTAAAAGTGTGTCTGTTCTTATTTGGTGCTGAGAGCGCCCACAAGTATACACAGAGCTTCAAACTAATGAAATGGTGCAATAGTCGAAGAATGTAAAGGATAGGAAAATGTGAGTAAAATATGTAAAATATAAATGAAATAAAAGGAGTGTTTTACTACAATGAAACTGTGGTAAAAGCATACTCCTCACACTTGGATATAGGAGTTAGAATGTCAGTAACTGTGTTATAACTGGAAATCCCACCCGGACTCCGGGTACTATGTAACTTATATGCACCCACGCCCTATACACACCCATTATGAGTTTACCAGAATTCCCACCGGACTCTGTACGTCAGACTCATCTACATCCATCTTTGTTACGTTTTGTTTCAGTCACTGGAAAACCCACCAGACTCTATCTCTGTCTATATCCGACCTCGTCCTGTACGTCAGTCACTGGACCCCACTCAGAAAACCCGTCACCTCTCTAACCGAGCCCCGTTCCCGTTTTAGTCAAATGACCTGTCACGATTCGGACTCCACTTCCGCTCCATTTCCCATTATGGTTTATGATTTGTCACTATTCGGACTCCGCTCCGTTCCATCCCGTTCCTAACATCAATTTGGTGTTTACTATCTGTAAGGGCAACTCTCTAGACCACACTAACTCACACTATGACTGAGTTGGGGTACTAGCAGAGGAAATCCGAAGTGAGTTTATAGCTGTCTAAATACATACATGTAGAATACAATATTACTTACCTAGCAGAGGAAATCTGAAGAGAAAAGTCTAAGGAATCCTCGGCTAGTGGGTGACTAACTAAAGGTACAGTGGAGTTTGAAAATGTGATAACAACAAGGTGCCTCCTTCAGTCTTTACTTATGAAACTATATTAAGGAGAGTCAGAAGTGAAATTGGAAAACTTAATATTGTCTCCTGACACTATCCCCGTTTTATGTTTTGCTCGTTTCATTTCATTATTACTGGATTTGGTATGACATTTACTCCACAGTCTATTTAAACTGGCAGATGTTGTACATACAATCCAGTCAGAAAATCGGCTTAGATTCCCCCCAGTAATCTAATACATTTTCTGCTCTAAACCCTTACTTGAATCACACTGCTCACACTAGTCAGAGCCCATGGGCTCCGGTGTATCTATCTCTCTCACCAATCTCGACTCACGACCCACGACCTCCGACTTACAACTCACGACCCACGACCCCCACCCGGACTCCCTGGGATTCTCATCTGCCTGTCTGAAATTGGACGACACGATCTAGTGAGGGCGCAGCCTATAAGCTGAAGCCAAGTCCTACTAGATATTCCGTGGGTTTCTCTGGAGACCTGCCCTGTATGTATCCTAACAAACTGCACTATTAGACAGTGGAGCTACTGGTTTCTTTTTGGACAAAATATTTATAGAATACCACAATCTCAATACAATTAAACTCCCTAGACCTATCCCTGTCTACAATGTTGATGGGACATTGAACCAAGGAGGCTCTATCCATGAAGAAGTAGAATTAACAATGATCTTCAAAGATCATACAGAAAAGGCACTCTTTGCTGTATGTGACCTTAAAGACAAATTTGCAATTATTGGACATACCTGGCTCTTTCACCATAACCCTGAAATCAATTGGAGAACTGGACAAGTAGATTTGACCAGGTGTCCACCTGAATGTTCTCTCCAGATTAGGAGAATTAAGAAAAGTAGACAAAGGAAGGTAGCAGAGTCTAGAAGGAAACTTCCTAGTCTCATAGAAGATGCAGATGAAGATGATGAGGAAGATGATCAGTCAGGGGTTGAAGACAGTGATAGGATCTGGGCTACAATTATCTATCCTCAGTCTAATATCAATGCTACTTCTACTGTATCACAGAAGTTGGCAGAGGAGTCTCATAAACAAGACCAGAAAAAAAACTTTTGAGAAACTAGTCCCAAAATGTTATCACCAGTTCAAGGGAATATTCTCCAAAGAGTCTTTTGACAGATTGCCAAATAAGAAACCCTGGGATCATGCCATTGAATTGAAGCCTGGATTAGAACCTTGTAGAAGCAAGCTCTATCCCTTAGCACCACATGAGCAGAAGGAATTGGATGAATTCTTAGGAGAGAACCTTAAAAGTGGAAGGATCCAACCCTCCAAGTCTCCTATGGCATCTCCAGTATTCTTTATAAAGAAGAAGGATGGCTCTTTAAGATTGGTCCAAGATTACAGAAAGCTAAATGATATCACAGTCAAAAACTCCTATCCTTTACTACTCATCTCTGATATTATCAGCAAGTTAAAGGGAGCCAAATACTTCACTAAGTTGGATGTCAGATGGCTATAACAATGTCAGAATAAAGGAAGGAGATGAATGGAAGGCAGCTTTCAGAACCAGCAGAGGACTGTTTGAACCGTTGGTCATGTTCTTTGGTCTCACCAATAGTCCTGCTACATTTCAGACCATGATGAATGACTTGTTCATAGAGTTGATTGATGGTCAAGTTGACATTGTCTACATGGATGATATTCTTATCTTCACAAACACTCTGAAATAACATAGAGAAGTGGTCAAAAAGGTCTTTGAAATATTGGAGAAAAACAAACTTTATTTGAAAGTAGAAAAATATGAATTTGAAAAGGAAAAGATTGAATATCTTGGACTTATCATTTCACATGGCTGCATCTCCATGGACCCAGTGAAGATAGAAGGTGTCTCCAAATGGCCAGAACCTACCACAGTCAAGGAGATTCAATCCTTCCTAGGCTTTGTCAACTTCTACAGAAGGTTTATCCAGCATGGAAGTGGACTATGGAAGAAAAGGCAGCCTTTCAAGGCCTGAAGGACAAGGTCGCTTCATCTCCAATTCTTGTCTTTCCTGATGACAACAAACCCTACAAGTTAGAGGCAGATAGTTCTGACTTTGCAACAGGTGCTATCTTGTCTCAGGAAGGACCAGATGGCAAGTGGCACCCTGTAGCCTTTTTATCTAAAAGTCTGAATGAAGTGGAAAGAAATTATGAAATCCATGACAAGGAAATGCTGGCTATCATTAGAGCTTTGGATGAATGGAGGCATTATCTTGAAGAGAGCAGTCATACCTTTCAAATCTGGAGAGACCACAAAATCTAGAGTATTTTATGTCTGCCAAAAAACTAAATAGGAGGCAGGCTAAATGGTCCCTGTTTTTGTCCAGATTTGACTTCACCTTACATTATAGGCCTGGTAAAATTCCCTGAAACCAGATGCTTTATCCAGAAGACCTGATCATGGGAAAGGAAAGAGGGATAATGAAGATATTACCCTTCTCAAGCCTTCTTATTTCAGGATCCAAGCTCTTAAGCAGGGTCATGCTGTGTTAATAGGTCAGGAGATAGATCTGCTGAAGAAAATCAGACAGGCCAAGGATATGGAAGAAGTTGTAGTCAAGGCAGTAGAGGAACTGAAAAAGTCAGGAAGTAAAGGGATTGAGGGCACAGAATGGGCAGAGGAACAGGGTCTCATTCTCTTCAGAGGGAAAGTCTATGTGCCAAGAGATATGGAACTTAGAAGGCAGATTGTTGAACTGCATCATGATGCTCATACCAGTGGCCACCCAGGCAGATGGAAAACTTTAGAATTGGTTTCCAGGAATTACTGGTGGCCAGGAATCTTTAGATTTGTTGCATCTTATGCCAAAGGATGTGATAGGTGCAATAGAACTAAGACTTATCCTGCCAGTCCTGTTGGAAAGCTTGTACCAACCCAGATTCCTAAGGACATTTGGGAAATTGTTACGACTGTGTCGTAACCCTATCAGTCCCCAAGGTTATCGCCACTTATTGACGATTCAAGTTACTGTTCAAGTCACCACATCGGAAACCATCGGCCTCCCGATGCTGACGTATGCTTTCACAGTGATCAAACCCCGTTTACGCCCACGTCAAAACATACTCAAACTATCTGGTTAAACTCTGATACGTCCCCTTTATTATGATGATCCGCTCTGTCCTATGTTTCACATATGTCTATCTATATTTGTAGTCCTCGAACTATTTCCTTTTACCGTAGTTCTGCTCTCAGTTATCATCGGCCTCCGAACTAATCATAAACTTCCTGTTCCTAGTCAAGCTTATTGTTAATACCATTTTCCGCCTTTCTCCCCATTAGTATTTTCTAGACACCTGTTACTTGTAGTATATGAACCCACTGTAGTTGTAGTTACTAGGCAATCAGAATATCAACTCAGAATACCCTCTTACGCCTCCAGAAGTCTCATACTAAGAATTCCGCCTTCCGCCTTCACATGTGCTTGCCCATCTTCGGTCCCCAACCCCTTGGCCTGACACTCAACTCATCCCTTGGTTCTGATCGGTAGTTCTCACCGAGAGGTATTCGTTGGGACTAGTCTTTGCCCGCCCGAAATTTAAGGACACTGTAATGTATTCAGGGGATTCTCTTAGATAGCTCAATATATGCTATAGTGTCACAGAGCTTCAACAATAAAACAAGCAAAGGTCCAGTAATTTAAATACTGATAGATTAATGAGCTGCGCTATGAAGCTTAAACAACTCAAATCAATGCTTATTTTGATTATTGAAAGGTTCAATAGAACTGTGTATGACTCTTTTAGCAAATACAAGAACTATTCCTTGAGAATAGGGGCTGGAAGCTGAATATATGCGCAGTAACTTGGCAGAGACCTGATATAAGAGCTTCGGATTTTTGTATGCTTATTTATAACTATTAATAGTTATTTAACAAGGTGTTAAATAATTTATTAATAGAGAAAATAATATGTATTGGATTATCTGAGTGCTTGTACTTGATTAATTCAATAAACTTAGGGCTGGGCCTTGAATAATCTAGTATTGGCAGGGATTTCAGTAAGGATACTTAGATACTTATTAGGTTTATTATCTAATTAATAAGCCTAAAGGGTAGCTGTGAGGCTGGGGAACTTAGATGATTAGCTAAGTTCAAGAGTTGCTGACAAAGATTCAAGATGCTGCAAGTGTAGGTGCTTGCAGTGAGTGTATCAGACTAAGGCTATTATTGTCCTTAGGATGATTAGATAAGCTAGTGCTGTGCTGCAAATGTGTGTGAGATAAGATTGGTTTTATTGGAAACTTAGCCCTCCTTATATACATTTTGCTAACTCAATGATTAGCTAACTATTTAGTTTATGAGGTCATTAGTGAGATCATAATGACCTCACATTCTACTCATTATTTACCCTTTGTTTAACATGTGATTCCCTTCTCTGAGACAAGGGTTCTAACATCTTGCTTGAACATGAAGGTTCAAGGCCGCGGTCCCGGGACGGGAGCAAACGATGAGTCGGCGGAACCTAATAATGACTCGGGTAGTCACGTTCGTGACTTGTGTGACTCGGGTAGTCACATTCGTGACTTGTGTGACTCGGGTGGTCACATTCGTGACCTTTGTGACATCCCGACACTGGAGGCTTATGTAATAAGTCACATGACTCCAAAAATGCGCAAACTAGGCTGCACAAGGTGCCGAAAGGTAATAACTAAGTAAATAAAATATAAATAATTAGTTAAAAATTATAATAAATTAACTAAGATATAATAGCATAATATGAGTTCATATATGCTATTATTATGCGAAGTTAAAAGGAATAGAGCCTATATTTCACAATAAAAATATAATAAAAATACAATAAATTCGAAAGAATATTAAATAATCCACAGAAAATTAAGAGGATATTATGATATGATGCTGATACATCACAGACACCTGACGGACAATAGCGAGGGCGCAGCACATAAGCTGAAGCCAAGTCCTTCCAATCAGTCCCCATCAGTCCACCAACATTAGTCAGTTTCCAGTTCTTAACAGAAATCATCACTATGGATCTGATTACTGGACTTCCAGAAAGTCAAGGATACCATGCCATCATGGTAGTGGTGGATAGACTTAGCAAAATGATTCATGTCATACCCACTACAGACCAGATCACTTCAGAAGGCATTGCCAGGCTCTATAGGGACAATGTATGGAAGCTCTATGGTCTCCCCTTACAGATTGTTACGACCATGTCACAACCCAACGGTCCCCTAGGTTATCGCTACCTATTGATGTTTCAAGTTAGTGTTCAAGTCACCATGTGTGAAGAGTGGTAGAAGTTCAGACCGTTCTATATACGAAGAAATGAGTAGAAGAGGAGGATATTGACCTATTCGGTGCAATATAAGAGAAAGTGAGAGAAAGAGCACAAGATGACGAAGGAGTCAACGAGTGCGATGGTTCGAGTGGAGGCCTCGACTATTACAGTTCGAGGCCAGAAGTATTCAGTAGTTCGGATAATGCTACCTATGTGGTAGCTGACACGTTACCCTGATCACCGCTCGTAGTAGACCTAGTTTGTGTCTTACGAGTGGTGGTTCTTGGGTTAAAGTGTGTCTGATATTTAGCACCGAGAGCGCCCATAGATATACACAAGACTTCGAACTAAGAAATACGGGTATGCTCGAAAGATATAGAGAGTTAGGGAAAAAGAGTAAGAACTAAATAATAAAATACTATAATATATGTATTATTCCACAGTCCAATCATGATATATGCATACCCTTCACACCATGTCGGAAACCATCAGACCCCTGATGCTGATGTATGCTTTCGTGGTGATCAAACTCCATTTACGCCCCCATCAAAATATACTCATACTATCTGGTTAAACTCTGATACGTCCCTTTTTATTATGATGATCTGTTCTACTCTATGTTTCACATATGTCTATATATACTTGTAACCCTCGGACTATTTCCTTTTCTTGTAATCCTGCTCTTGGTTATTTCACGGCCTCCAAACTAATCGTAACCTTCCTGTGAGAGGTACAGTGAAATATACTCAGGAAATATAGTCTGGATGAGCTCATACTATATTTCCTTTATTATTTCTATTCTCTCTCTATTTTATTATACACTTATAATTAGTTCAATGACCTATGTATGCGGTACATCGACTCTTGTGGCCACATACACGCCAGACTTATGTATTCTAGCACCCATAGTTAAAACTCAGACACTTTTTACCCCACAACCACACACCCAGTTAGTTTCCCGTAAGTTGTGATTGGGGTATCATCTTGACCATCACAGACAGGCTTCAACTATCTGCACAATCAGAGTTTCGAACTGTACCAAAACTCCACCTATATCTCAATCTGCACAGACCACATCCACGCTACTCTATTATTCAACTCTCATTACTCTTTCTACACTTGAGCAGTCTTTCGGAATCGCACCTAACAGTCGATTCCCTTTATTCGTTTTAGCTCTCTACTCTACTTTAGATAGCTACTTCGCTCAAATGTATTGAACTAAGTAGTCAATACTCATTCAGTGTGTATTAGACTTAGACAGTCAATACAACTACATGTCATACCTAAAAAGTCAATATTCTTCATATATAGAACAGTTAGAACTTCCACCACTCTTCACAGCATTGAAAGTTTGGAGATGGCTGAGGATAAGTGGTACTTCCAACAGGACAATGATCCAAAACATATCTCAAAAAAGACATACCAATGGTTTTCTGACAATAACATCATTCCTATGAAGTGGCCTGCCGATCTAAATCCCATTGAACACCTCTGGCAACACCTCAAGGCCAAACTCCAACAATATGACATACCACCCAAAGGAGTACATGAATTATGGGACAGGGCGGCAAAGGAGTGAACTGAAATACCACGAGGGATATTCCAGAAGCTAATAGAAAGCATGCCTAGGAGGATACAGGCAGTTTAAAAGGCAAAGTGGCGTCATACAAAGTATTAGATTGTAAAATAATAGAGAAAAAACTGCCCCAATGAGCAATTATTTTGTTTGATTTATTGAGCAATGAGTTTTGATCGGAATCACATGATTTCTTAAATTGGTAGATAGCCAACATGTTCTAGTATATCATGTGAATTTCTCAGAATTCTTGCTGATGTCATTCCTTCACACAATATCAATCTTTCTAAAATGCACAAACATTGGGGCAGTTTTTTGACCCACTGTAGAACAATACCTTAGACTCTTTGTGAATCATAGACAGGATGACTGGGCAGAATGGTTGTCTTTAGCAGAATTCTGCCATAACAACAGAGTTTAAGCATCTACTAGGCAGACACCTTTTATTCTGAATAATGGCAGGCATTCTAGATTGGGGACTGAGCCTTTCAGAAGCAGCCAAATAAAATCTGTGGAGCAATTTATTAAAGACATGCAGGAGGCAAGGAAAGAAGCAGAAGCTGCACTCCATAGGGCTGCTGATGATATGGCTAGGTACTATGACCAGTCTAGAAAAGAGGCAGATATCTATAAGCAGGAGGTAAAGTATGGTTAGAGGGCAGAGACATTAAGACAGACAGGCCATCTAAAAAATTAGAAGACAAGAGTATGGACCATTTGAAATCACCAAAGTTATTGGTCCAAATGCCTATGAGTTGAAATTGCCTTCTTCCATGAAAATCCATCCAGTCTTTAATGTAGCCAAGTTCAGGCCTTTCCAGGAGGACACAATTCAAGGGAGGATACCTCCAGTTAGGCCTCCTCCAATTATTGAGGGAAATACTCCTGAATGGGAGGTTGAATATATCAAAGATAGCAGATTGGCAAAGGGAAAATTACAATACCTGGTGAAATGGAAAGGGTACCCTCAAGAGGAATGCACATGGGAACCTGCTGATAATCTTGGAAACTCTAAAAAATTAGTGGAGAAATTCCATAGCCAACACCATTTGCACCTAGGAGGATCTTTGCTTTAACCTTCAGTAGACTCCCTTTCCAAACTTATATCAACTTCACAGAGACTATGGCTCAGGCTGGAACCCTTTGGACCTCTGGCAAGCACATTGAGGGCAATGTGCCTTAAGGAGGGGGTGATGTCAGGGCAATATATATAATATATGGTTGCCATTTAAGTTTATTATATTTTTCTACATTTTTTCTATATTTTCTCTATATTTTATAAGGTGCATATATGCACCTACACACAGATACAGGTGCGAATGTGATTACATAATCACACCACCATTGAAAGGCCGTGCCACCACTGCAGACAAAGTCAGCACCAACACAAATGCTGAGGTGCCAGTTAGACACCAAAGTGCCAGTTTGCTCAATAGCAGTGTGTTAAGGGTGTGTACACAGAGGGTTTCCAGAGAAACCTGCGGGAAAGCCGGTAGGACTTGGCTTCAGCTTATAGGCTGTGCTCTCACGAGATCATGTTGTCCAATTTCAAACAGGCGGATGGGAATCCCAGGGAGTCTGGGCAGAGTTTGTGGATCAAGAGGTCATAGGTTGAGAGGTCAGGGAGTTGAGATAGATATGTAAGTCGGAGGTTGAGTGATAGATGCATCGGACCCTGTGGGCTCCAACTAGTGAGAGCAGTATAATTCAAAGAGGAATTTAGAGCAGAAAATATACTAAGATTACTGGGGAGAATCTAAACTGATTTTCTGACTGGATTGTATGTACAATATCTGCCAGACTATATAGACTGTGGAATGAATAACATACCAAATCCTGTAATAATGAAAACAAAACTAGCAAATATAAAATGAGATAAGTAAACACCAAACTTGGTGTTAGGAATGGGACGGAACAGAGTGGAGTCCAAATTGTGACAGGTCATAAAACCATAATGGGAGTGGAGTGGGAGTGGAGTCTGAATCGTGACTTCATTTGACTATAATGGGAACAGGGCTCAGTTAGAGGGATGTCAGGTTTTCCGAGTGGGGTCCAGTGACTGATGCGTGGGACAGAGTTGGTGTGAAGAGTCGATAGATTCTGACCGCTCAATGTACGAAGAATTGTATTTATTCAACTACTATTATTAAGTATTGACCGTTCTGTACAATACTGTAGCTTACTAGACTGATAGTACTAGTAAAAGATGCACTACACATCACAAGAGCAACTATACAGTTGCTCGTGACAATAAGGACCGGAGAAAAGAAGAGTTGACCTTTACAGTACAACTTGTAGCTAGAAGTAAGAAAGATAATCAGTGAAAAACTGATTATCAAAGGTAGAGATATAACAGCACGAATCGACTAGAGTGTCGACGAGCGCAAAGACTTGAGAGTGGGACTCGACCTTCACGGTTCGAGTCCAAAGATTATTAGTACGCAAGAAGTTGCTACTTTTATAAGTAGCTGAGACGTTACCCTTGACACCTCTCGCTATTTGACGTCTGGGTCGTTATGAGGTGGTGTCTGCTGGGTAAAAGGTGTCTGTCTTTTGGCGCCGAGAGCACCCATAGGTATACACAAGACTTTGAACTAAGAAATACGGGTATGCTCGAAGGATATAGAGAATTAAAGAAAAGGAATAGAAACTAGATAATAAAGTACTATAATATGCATATTATTCCACTGTCCAATCATGCATATATACATACCCTTCACAGTTGGACATAGATAGGGACAGAGTCTGGCAGGTATTCCGGTGAGTGATACATGAAGTAATGAAGTCAAATGTGGACAAGTTTGACATACAGAGTCCAGCAGGAATTCTGGTAAACTGACAATTGGTGCATATAGGGTGCAGGTGCATATAAGTTAATGCCTGGAGTCTGGTGGGAATTCCAGTCATAACACAGTGCATATATGCACTTTCTCTTAATTTCTCATAAATAATGAATAGTATAAATACATAAGGGGCATGTACATACAGTGGGGGACAAAACCATTCCAATGATTTTTTATATGTCAAAGAATGTTGAATAACTCAATGAGTACTTGACCAATTGACCTGAAATTTTTAATTTAGGTAGTCATATATGTTGGCTATATACCCTAAGTGTGAGGAGTATGCTTTTACCACAGTTTCATTGTGGTAAAACACTCCTTTTATTTTATTTATATTTTACATATTCTATTCATATTCTTCGAATATTGCATATTTCATTAGTTCGAAGCATTGTGTATACTTGTGGGTGCACTCAGCACCAATTAGAACTCAGACACACTTTAACCTAAGAACCACCACTCGTAAGACATAAACTAGGTCTACTACGAGCAGTGATCAGGGTAACGTGTGTAATGTATTAGCCTTATTTTAATACTATTTTCCGAAAAAGGAGTCCAATGCTCTATCAAAATGTGCAAATACTCAATTCACTGCAAGGTAAAATAATTTAAGTATTTGATATTAATCAGTGGCAGCCTAAATAGACTTAGAACCCCTGAAGTCAAGAGTTTACTTGAATATATGCACCCAACTTCGCAAAGAAGGTTTTGAGAGCTGCTTGTGCAAGCTTGTTCTTTTTCTGTGATAACAACTACTAAAATAAGAATAACAATTTACTGATTCCAAAGCTAGATTTAACTTCAATGCTAGCTAGTTTATATATATTTTATACTATTTGTCAAACAGTAAAAATATCTATAAACGGGTCAAAAGATTAGATATAGAATAAAACACTATTTGGCTAATATATGCTTTATTTACACTAACCTACAAGGTCTACTGTGATATTAACTTATCAGGATCTTAATGTAGTCTTAAGGATTCTGCAAGGATATTCTCAGTATTTGTTTATGTGAATATGCTTTACTGATTCACAATAAATGAACAAAGGAACGGGATTATTTGCAATGTAATAAACAGTCAAATTACTCAACTAGAGGTGACTGAAGTCTTAAACTACAAATAACAATGTAAGGAAAACTAATAATCAGTACTCAATTAAGAGATGACTATAGTATGAGATTATTTATATATTATTAGTTGATAACCAACAACTCTAACTGAGGTGGAAATAATATATAAAGATAGCCAACTATTCAATTAAGAAGTGGCAAGGAGGAACAAAAGTCAACAACTCAGATTGAGGTGACAGGGGAACAGCAGATCAGTCAACAGCTCAGATTGAGGTGACAAGGGATCTGATTGGGCCAACAACTCTGATAGAGGTGGCAAGGGTTTCCAACAGCTCAGATAGAGGTGGAATTAGATGTCCAACTGCCCAGATAGGGGTGGAGTAGCCTGCTTGCTGCAGTGACACACACAGATGTGGTGGGTTGATGTGATGATATGATTGATTTTTTGATTCAAGGCTGGAGCTGAGCTCCTTATATACATTTTAGTCTGAGACATTTTAGAAGATTCTAGAAGATTTAATGATGTCATTCTGGGAGGAGTGATGTCATTTAGAATTTTCTAGAATTTTCTAGAGCATTGTGGAAGGTTCTAACTACTTCTAAGACACTATAGAATATTCTTGGCATAATGGAACATTGTAGAATTTTATAGAATATTCTACAATATTCTATCTAATATTAGTACCTATTAACTAATGTTCCATTGGAAGCCACTGGAATGTTCCAGAGAGTTTCCTGTTTTTGTTGCAGTAGCATATATGATGACATAATGCTCTCGCGCCTGTGCGCGCGCATGACACCCTTCGCGTCTTGTGACTGTCACGCATTGTGACCGTCGCGCGCCTCTGTGACCGTCGCGCGCCTCTGTGACCGTCGCGCGCCTCTGTGACCGTCGCGCGCCTCTGTGACCGTCGCGCGCCTCTGTGACCGTCGCGCGCCTCTGTGACCGTCGCGCGCCTCTGTGACCGTCGCGCGCCTCTGTGACCGTCGCGCGCCTCTGTGACCGTCGCGCGCCTCTGTGACCGTCGCGCGCCTCTGTGACCGTCGCGCGCCTCTGTGACCGTCGCGCGCCTCTGTGACCGTCGCGCGCCTCTGTGACCGTCGCGCGCCTCTGTGACCGTCGCGCGCCTTTGTGACCGTCGCGCGCCTTTGTGACCGTCGCGCGCCTTTGTGACCGTCGCGCGCCTCTGTGACCGTCGCGCGCCTCTGTGACCATCGCGCGCCTCTGTGACAACTGTCACCTGTTATGACAGTTGTCACTCGTTGTGACGATTTTCCCGCGCACCGTGTAATAAACGCCAGGCCAGTTTTATACTATTATATTATTATATTTACTTTTAGTTAGTTATAAATATAATATTTTATTATAATAATATAAAAAATATATATATTTCGCCTTGATAATGCGCAAGTATTTCAAATCGCGTTTTGTCAGCGTCGGAGTTTGAAATATCATGTGAATGTCACATGATTACTCGCGCGTTGTGAATAAGCGCTGAGTCACCGACATATTAATCAAAAAAGAATAAAAAGTAGAAATTCAATAATTTGCTCAATTTATTAGATAGAAATACAAAATAAATTGTATAAATTCAAGATAAATCAAACAAATATTGTACAATTTAATCGTCGCAATATAATTACATTTGAATATTTGTTTTCGCAATTTGTTAGGGGAAATTGTTTAAAAATTGGAAAAAACTTAGAAATACATAACAACGTGTCAGCTACTATATAGGTAGCAATATCTGAACTATCTAACACTTCTGGCCTCGAACTGTAACAGTCGAGGCCTCCACTCAAACCATCGCACTCGTTGACTCCTTCGTCATCTAGTGCTCCTTCTCTCACTTTCTCTTATATTGCACCGAATAGGTCAATATCCTTCCTTTCTACTCATTTCTTCATATATAGAACAGTCAGAACTTCCGCCACTCTTCACACTAAGAATTCTATGACATAAGCATTATTTGTCATCAAACTATAAATCAAATACTAATGCAATCTCATTGGAACAGTTTTGTCCCTGGTATATAATCCAATACAAATCATATAATCTAGTACTTGGTGTAACCCCCTTTGGCATCCAAAACAGCTGCAATCCTTCTAGGCATACTCTCTATCAAATTCTGACAAATAGAAGCAGGAATCCTATCCCATTCTGTCTGGATCCTTTCCCATAACTCCTGAATACTCCTAGGCTCCACTTCATACTCTAGTAGCCTCTTCTTGAGGTAATGCCAAAGGTGTTCAATTGGATTAAGATCAGCAGATTAAGGGGGCCATATAATGACATCAAAATCTTTGCATGTTTGGTCTGTATTAGACTTAGATAGTGTTGGAATACGAGTGTTACATAAGTTCGTAATACATATTCCTTTTGTTCTTTGTTCTTTGTTTCTTTACTCCCATTGTTCAATCCCTTTTTGTTGCCCCATTTGCTATTCTATTGTTTAGCAGACATATATAAGTAGCCTAGTGTTCATGTGTCTACTCATTCGTTTGCCTAATCTTACTACAAGATATACGCACAAACGGAATTTATACACTGCTCTTATAGTTCATTCGGAGCTTCTATATTTTATTTCAACAGATAGTCAATACATCATTGTGTTGTACCTAAACGGTCGATATTCTTTGTATATAGAATGGTTAGAACATCCACCACTCTTCACAAGCAGGAGTGAGAGCTCTCATGATGTAAACTGATGGGTTGTTGAGATGCTATCACTTGGAGAAGTGAACAGTTGTATATATACACAATTTGAACAGGTCACATGATTTTATTTGCATTTATTTGTGGATAATCAATAAGGTTATGTACTAATCATGTGACAGGGACAAAACTGTTCCAATGAGATTGCATTAGTATTTGATTTATAGTTTGATGGCAAATAATGCTTATGTCATAGAATTCTTAGGGTATATAGCCAACATATATGTATGACTACCTAAATTAAAAATTTCAGGTCAATTGGTCAAGTACTCATTGAGTTATTGTTACAACCGTGTCACAGCCATTCGGCCCTGAGGTTATTGCCACCTATCGATGATTCGAGTTATCGCTCAAGTTACCACATCGGAAACCATCGCCCCCTGATGCTGATGTATGCTTTTGCAGTGATCAAACTCTGTTTACGCCCACGTCAAAATATACTCATACTATCTGGTTAAACTTTTGATATGTCCCTTTTATTATGTTGATCCGTTCCATCCTATGTTTCACATATGTCTATCTATATTTGTAGTCCTCGAACTATTTCCTTTTATCATAATTCGACTCTCGGTTATCATCAGCCTCCGAACTAATCATAAACTTCCTGTTCCTAGTCAAGCTTATTGTTAATACCATTTTCCACCTTTCTCCCTGTTAGTATTTTCTAGACACCTGTTACTTGTATATGAACCTGCTGTAGTTGTAGTTACTAGGCAATCAGAATATCGACTCAGAATACCCTCATACATCTCTAGAAGTCTCATACTAAGTATTCCACCCTCCACCTTCATGTGTGTTCACCCACTTTCAATCCCTGCCCCCTTGGCCTGACACTTGACTTATCCTTCAGTCCTGATCGGTATCTCGCCAAAAGGAACTCTTTAGGATTAGTCTTCGCCCGTCCAAAATTTAAGGACACCCTACGGATATTTGCGAGGGCGCAGCACATAAGCTGAAGCCAAGTCCTTCTGATTGGTCCCTATCGGCCACCGACATTAGTCAGTTTTCAGTTCTTAACAACCTTGCTGAATACTTACTTATGGATCAATAATAACATCCTTAAACACTACATATTTGGCTTGAAATAGTATTTTCATTCTTTCTCAATTTGTTTCTCTTGAAGTGTCAGGTGTTTTGTTCCACATTGGACTACCAACTTCCCAGATGGCTGTGATTGCCCTTCCTATGTCATATTGAGGACTTCTGCAGATTCTAGATCCCCATTTATTCTCTTTCATACTTATACCCCACTTTCCTTCCATTCCACTCATCTGTCTGTCATTGAATCTTTTAGTATAAATTATTGTCTTGTATTCTACTAATATTCAGTTCAAACATTGATTTAGAACCTTTCTGTTAAGAACCACATTGTTCAGGCCCCTATGTGTATTCAACCTACATATACTGTCCTCTGGCATTGTGATACTGTTAGGGCAACACTAACAAGGCTACCAAACACAAGATAGAACACAGAAATAAAAGTGCAGAGGGGACAGCTCAATGACAGGGGAGATTACACTTGTTTTAGTGGGATTCCTAAGAGATTGGAACTAAAGACTAGCTACAGTGGGGGACAAAACCATTCCAATGATTTTTTATATGTATGTCAAAGAATGTTGAATAACTGTTAAGAACTGAAAACTGACTAATGTCGGTGGCCGACAGGGACCGATTGGAAGGACTTGGCTTCAGCTTATGTGCTGCGCCCTCGCAAATATCCGTAGGGTGTCCTTAAATTTTGGACGGGCGAAGACTAATCCTAAAGAGTTCCTTTTGGCGAGATACCGATCAGGACCGAAGGATAAGTCAAGTGTCAGGCTAAGGGGGCAGGGACTGAGAGTGGGTGAGCACACATGAAGGTGGAGGGTGGAATACTTAGTATGAGACTTCTAGAGATGTATGAGGGTATTCTGAGTCGATATTCTGATTGCCTAGTAACTACAACTACAGCGGGTTCATATACAAGTAACAGGCATCTAGAAAATACTAACGGGGAGAAAGGCGGAAAACGGTATTAACAATAAGCTTGACTAGGAACGGGAAGTTTATGATTAGTTTGGAGGCCAATGATAACTGAGAGCAGAATTACGATAAAAGGAAATAGTTCGAGGACTACAAATATAGATAGACATATGTGAAACATAGGATGGAACGGATCAACATAATAAAAGGGACGTATCAAAAGTTTAACCAGATAGTACGAGTATATTTTGATGTGGGTGTAAACAGAGTTTGATCACCGCGGAAGCATACATCAGCATTGGGGGGCGATGGTTTCTGATGTGGTAACTTGAGCGATAACTCAAATCATTGATAGGTGGCAATAACCTCGGGGCCAAACAGCTGTGACACAGTCATAACAAAGGTTCCAAAAGGAGACTGCTTATATTTTTTAGATTCAGTGAATTTACAAATGTATATAATGTATATAATTCTGAATAATGTAAACTTTAATCACTTTAAAAATAAATCTCTGAATGAGAATAAATGGGAAGCTGGAATGTACAGAAGCCCTCAATACTGTATAACATGGTCACAGAAGGTAATACAAACTGCTGATATAGTATCTAAAGAGATTATTATTGATCCACCAGGTTGTGAAGCAACCAAGTAAAGTTGTGGGATGGTAGCATGGTGAGGGCCTCCCACAGGTCACAGCCTTGTAATGATAGTCACAAATCCAGCACCATTACATAAGCATGCGGTCACTTTCTTCTCGACTTTGCGTCGTGCGAATTCGTCGCCTTTTATGCCACACTGGTTTTCTCTCAATTCGGAACGATATGTTTGGAGTATCTGTCGAGTTATGAGGGGGAGGTCCACGCCTTCATGTGAGATCCACAAACCTGCGCAAGGAGCGAATTGAGCCATTCTGTGCTTTCAATTTTTGATTCGAGGGAGGATCTTGTGCCGCTGAGGAGCGTGGCACAGGGATGGTCATTGGAAGATGGTGAGTGGCAGATGGATCTGACTCTTTGCCGCTAGGCGTACCCGAGCTGGCAGCCGACATTCGCGTGCTACATGGACTGTACAAGACCTTGTCGCTCTAGACGGCACTGTACACATTAGCGCCCGTCCCCGGTTTTCCTGATGCCATCCGCAATAGTATGCTATCGCCGCAGTAGTGTCTCCCCATCGCGTCGCCATACCCGTCTTTGGCAGCATATACAGTTCAGGATGTGCCGCCAGTATTGTTCGCGTCCCATTCGAAATAAATTGATGGAAAATTTTCCATTGTTCGTGCAGTATATAGATTTCCTAGCGCGCTGTGTGATACGTAACCAGAGTTGACGCTCTCGCAACAACGCGCGTAGTTTCATTCACTTGTATCTGATGGTGGCTACAAGCATCACACTTCACTAGCTATGGCAGCGACACGTTTCCCGTTTCATATACAATAATTAATAGTGATAGTAGTTATGGCTGGTGTTGGTATATAGGCAACGCATACATGCATGGTGTCCAGGGCATTGCATTGGACCAAGCCTGTACAGTGAGCGGAAGCGCTACTGGATTTACGCCAGGCGACCATATATAAAGCACTACAAACGTTACAACATGCAACGGCCTTGGAGGTCTAGGCATGACACTAGAATTGCAACAGCGAAAAAAAAACATCATCCCCAAAGTCCAAGTACCTGATATGGAGCAGACAAAGGCACAGGGGATAGTGAGATAAAGCAGAAATATATAATTTCCGTGTGAAACAACATGAACCGAACAGAAAATAGGTTAAAGAGCGGACGGAGCTGATCTGGAGGGGATCGTCCACGGCATAAGGCCGGATTTTCTTACATCAATCCAGCGGCGGCAAGGCCCAACACCAATAAAGTGACAGGGACGTGTACCATACCCGCAGCATTAGGGGAGACAGCTGAGGATGCGGCGGGGGCTCCTGTAGTGGAAACTGCAGGCGTGACGGGCGAGGAAGCGGAGGACGGCGGCCTGCTGGAAAGCTTGGCATTAGCGAGGGCAGCGGCATGTGGAAGGTGGGCTTACGTGGTGACAGAGGTAAAAGAGGTGGGCAGCGGCGTGCCGCTCGTTGAGGTCTTGCTGCTGGGTAGAACAGAGGTAAGTGTTGAGCCTCCAGGGGTGAGTCCGGTCGTGATGGTTGTGCTGGCGGGGTCACTGGCCCCCGTTCCCACTGTCCAACAGCCATTTGATCACCACCAACACAAGATAATGGTCTGCATATCACACATACCGTCATTTTCGTCGATGGTGAAGGTATTTGATTGGGCGATGATATCGGTGATATTGCCGGGGTTTACGAATACAATGCGATAGTCCGGGCTGACGCGACAACCGCATCAGAAAACTGCGCACGAGACATAAAAAAGAGACACGGACCCAGGTATTAAGCGTGGTAAAGTAAAGGTTGCGCTGCCCTGCCCAGTTCCGACGTTGTTGAGGAGAGCCAGGTTGTTGCGAAACGTGGGGTTTGCAAGCTCAATAGTGAAGGAGGTTGGGTCTGCATCGAGATTGCTCGAGGACCAAACGACGGTATTCGTGGCATTGCCCTTGAGACCAGTCGTCTGGATGGTGATTGTTCCAGACACAATCGAGGTTAATGCCAGGAGGGCGGAACTGCAGGATGAGCGAAGGAGGTCGTGTTGCAAAGAGGGAAAATAAGTATACAATGAACAAGGACCAATGGATGTATGGGGAATGTTATGCTACTTACGCTATTTTAGCGAGAGAGAACATTTTGTAGGTGGTGGGCAGAAACGACAGTGAGACAAGAGAGTGGTTGTGGCCTTTTGAAAGAAATGGATGGTCTTCAATGGCCGCACCAGCTTCCCGGACACATTCATGAAACAGGCCTCATAATCAATACACTGGTATTAATTAGGTATGTAGGCTAGTACTATTGCTTCAGTTAATCAATTCAAGCCAATGGTCCTAATTAATAAACAGTGATGATATGAAATATATAGGTCACGTAAGACCACACCAGTTTCCATTCAGACAATTCGCGAAGCACGAAGCATTCATACTTTATAAAGTCCTATTAAATCACGACCTTGGAAGGCATCACCCGTCTCATACCGTGTAGCAATTACCAGAAGTACATTCAAGACTCATGCTCTCAAATGGACAACCGCCCCAAGGTCCTCTCCGTCATAAATGCCAATAATGGGAATAATACTCATGGACTGCCCGACGAGCCTGATCCTGCGCCATGTCGTTCCACTACATCCTCGGGAACTCCCAGGGGTGAGGGTATATGCCTCCCGATACCACCTTCAATAAACATATCCTCCCCGAACTCTCGTTCTGTCTGACCTGCGCTATCCATGCTAACAAATGCATCCCTACCAAACGTTGTCGGCCGCGCCGCTCTGGAAGGCGGTAGCCCGACGGAATCCGAGTCTTCGTGCGATGCTTCGTAGACGATAGATAGATCGTCGTCGGCAGGCGGTAGAAGAAGCATTGGCACGGGTACGAGTGATGCGTCGCTTGAATTAGAGTTGGAAACTCCGGACGTGCGTCGTGATTCAGCGGGGTATTCGCTTTCCATGGACGATGATGTGCGACGCGATGGGAGGAACGATGGCGGACCATGTGTACTCGGTGTAAGATGCATAGATGACTTGGCAGACGCGCCGCTGCTAGTGCTCGATGACGTCGTTTTGACACTAGGGTTGTGGCTTGGATCAGGCATGCTGATTGATAAACTTGGCCTTGAACTGATGTTCGGGCTCCTATCATCCGAGTCCGTGCTTGATACGGGGCTTGTTCGGGTGACCTCGATTTGAGGAGTCGGTGATCTGACGGCCTTGGACGAGGCTGGCGGGGGAACAAGTTCAGCTCTTGCGGTACGTGTCGGAATCGGAGGTAAAAAACTCTTCTCCACTTGTTTTCCCCTTCTTTGTCCATGTCCTTGTCCATTTCCCACAACGTCTCTAAAAGCAAACCCTACGACTGCGCCTTTGACGCTGCGTGCGATATCTGAGTCGCTTTCACTAAGAAGTGAACTGCGACGTTGTTTTGATCTGCGGCGACCAGGTGACATGACTGGTTCCGGAACGGCGAGTGTAGCAGCAGCAGCTGATGCTGGCCAGTCTTCAGTTTCTGGGGAAGGATCCGAAAGAGCACTCGCTGCAAAAGGGTGTGAGACACGTGTCTGCCGTAATGAGCGTGTGGATGGCATCTTCGTGATCTCAATAGTTGATCGAGAACGATGTGATTCGGCCCGCGTTAGAGGTATTGAGGCCGTCGTGGCAAGTGTGGTCTCGGGGGAACGGTGGTTGAATGCACCTTGGGGAAATGTGAGCAACATAGGAATGCACAGTAAAGACACATACTCAAAACAAGGAGTGCGACAATACTGTACGGAAGGGTGTCAGCGAGCACATCGAAAAACATCGCTGAAGGTGCAGCTGTTGCAATGTCAAGCATCAGGAGGGTTAGTGCCCGGGCAACGCGAACATCTAGGAAAGCCTCGACTTTGTGTTGTGGAGAAAGGAAGGCAGGTACAACAAGGTAGGATATACGAATGAAGCAATAGACTTCCATAATAACGTCTACGACTGTGGACAGGACAGATACTGCGACGTGTCTGAAAGATTATTAGTTGGATTACGCCTGATTAGAAAAATCTTGCCTACCGATCTCGAAGGCAGAGTGCATTATTTGCGTTTCTAGAGCCACGTATTGGGCTGCAAAGGGTTGAGTAATAATTAAATAACCAACCGAACGTTGACAGACTATGGACGCACTGAATAGCACCAACACTAATGGCGTTGGATACAAACATAATGACTGCAGAGCAAATGTTAGATAGTGCAAATTCTGATCTCAAGCGGCTCACTCAGCGCCATAGCCAACCACGCCCAAAATGCGTATGTTTCCCAACGTTTCACTCCCATTTTCTTCAAGTCAAGACTGAGCTTCAAAAGACCAAGCAGTTTTGCAGACTGGCCAGCCATGCCGCTCCACGCAACGAGGAACGCTGAAGCATAATGGCCATTAGGTTACATTGACCTTTGTTATCTCATCTAACACGCACCACAACCTGCTAACCCATGCTGTCGGTCAAAAACAAGCAACGAGCCGAATTCGGCAACGCTAGCCATGGCAAAGCATAATGTCAAGCCGAGGACAAGATTGTTCGTTATCGGCCTGGGGGGAAAGGATGAGACTGAACTGGCACTACTACCCAGCCACGTATTGACTTTCTCATCTATGGGAGAATCAAGCGGGGACGGACGATGACCGAGAAGGAGATTACGGAGACGGCTCAGGATGGAAATTGGGACATGAATTGCAAAATGAATGCTTGAAATGAAAACAAAGCCTAGAAAGAACGTAGCAACTTGACGACTGTGGAGGGGCAGACCGATTACTATAAAAATTGGAGGGGTGTGATTTCATGATGCGTACTGAGATGAATTGAAGTCCATTAGTGGAACGTCCGTAGACATCGCTGCTGACCTTAACCTCTTCGCCTGCGAAAAGAAAGTAAGCCGCTGGAGACCAGCTCGAAGAAAGGATCAAGAGAGGAAGGGAAGATGGAAGGACGAACACCACTGTTACACAAGTCAATACCAATGGCATCAATTGTGCCAGTAACTAAGCGGGATTCACCGGCGGATTGACTCCACACAACTAACCTTGTACACGACTGCAACGACGTAAAAGGCAAGTACCTACAAAGAGACGGACGAGCACGGAGGGTGTTCTGTACCAGGTTACTCTATATATGTATAAGACATTCATTCCGTCCCGGGCTTTCTCGCCATTACTGCTTTCGAATTGGCACATTGTAGGTACACGCCTTCAGTAATGAATGATCCCTGATTCCGGTCACCCGAAGACCCCTGGCGCCGTTCGCTCTACGTCTATATAATTAAATCTCGGCGTGCATGACAGCGTCTATATGTTCCTTCAAAAAATTTTCCATGTTGTAACCAAATATGATCCTATAAGCAGGTATAGTATTTGTATGAGGTTGACGAGAGCCATTTATGACCATTAAGCCCTTGCTTGAACCCTTGATATGCTCCTTAAGGTCTAACCTTGAGATCCCTTATGGGGAAATAGAAGCAAGGTGTCGATCTTCGATCGGACTAACCGGCATGGTTTCTATATAACAGGCGAGGCAGGGATGACGGCAGCAGTAATTTACGACGCGGCACTGTTAAAACGTGGAGCGCTCGACCTAGCATTTGGATCGTCTATAAACCACATCTAGATGGTTCTATCAAGGCCCCTAGCCAGTAGCAGGTCCAATAAGGTCCTGCCCAAGTACGTAATTCCGCGTGACTCGTGTCTGCATCTGCACAAAAATATACCTAGTCTCGGCGAAATTGGCCTCGCAGAGATGGTACACACGTATTAGCGTGCATTCATTTTACCGTCGTTGATCCATGCATGTTTCCGAGAGGAATTTCACATCAAGTGGTACCAAAATCAAGAGAGATGGGGTTTGATCTTCCTCAAACATTTCCAAGGATTTTTCTCGATGTCCATGACATATGCATCCATAGATTCTGGGACAATCCACAAGAAAACACTGCCACTGGTCGTGTTTAGCCGCTTAGCAATGGCACGTGTTGGCAGAAAAGAATATATATTAAATATCTATTCAATCAAAATATTTTTTCATAAAAAGTTGTTTCCTAGCAAAATTTAACGCAAAGATTTTCTTGCTGTAGGTCACCGGTCAAGTTTGAACGATGTTCCCTTATTGTGTAAGGGCATGCGTGGTGCCTCCACATTAATGAAGTAGTGATAGGTATAACAATAGTCCTAATCTAAAGACTTGCCCGTTTTTAATAACCAGTCCATCGATGAAGCCATAGTTCAATCGCACCGATTGGGTCAAGAGAAAGGATATCCTATAGGACTACTTGCTAAATTAGTTACACGTGACCACCTGGGCTTCCCTTTTTTTGTGGCCCGCACATGAGACTCGAACCTTCTGTCTCTGCTCTTGACCACCATCATCTGCGCACAACTTTTCACGAATTATGACAGGTCGTGCTCCTCGTATTCCTCCACAGGGTGCCAGAGCCCCTGGTCCGACTATCGCAGCACATGTCAAGACCATTGGAGTACGCAGGACTGCTTGGGGAACATCAGGACGTGCCGTACAAGTGGTCACTAATCATTTTGAAGCCAAAATACCCGAGGGTATCATACATCATTATGACGGTGAGCCCATTGTATCCATCCTATCCGATCTATCCTTGATGTGGCTGATTAACTCAACTGGTGGAATTTAGTCGGTGAGTGGCGGCATGGCCCGCGATTTTTCGTTCCTCATTAGCGCTCTCTATAGTTATTCTACCCGATGATAAGAACCTCCCCGCTAAGCTGAACCTCGATATTATCAAGGCATTGCAGGAGAGCAACCCGACCACTTTTACGCCTAAAGCCGTATACGATGGTCGCAAGAATTTATTTGCTATTCGTGCTCTTCCGCTTAAGAATGGAGACAAGGAGGAAGTGTGTATATTTGCTCAGAATCTTTTACGAGGTTACTCAGCAATTCGATCAGTTCAGAGTTATGTTGAAGTCAGAAGGAGCTCCTCAGGCACCGCCATCAAAGAAGAAAGAGCCCAAAGAGTATCGAGTCCGACTAAGTAAAGTCGCACAAATTAATCCAGAGTTCGTTCTTTGAGCCATTGGTGTCGCCATCTAATCGCCATTTAGAGTGCTTCTTGGTTTCCTCCAAGGACGACAGTCACACGACAATGCCGTCTTAACCGCCATCACTGCCTTGAACGTTGTTATCAGGATGTTGCCAATTTCGTCAGTTGTAATTTCTTTTTTTTTACACCATTATTCTCAATATCTCCTTGGACTTGCAGTCAATACCCTTTCAATGTTCGATGTAAGTGTTGCGCAGCTCGTCGTTTCAATTGTTCTTTTACATTAGTATATAGCGTTCTTTACGGACAAGGAGAAGAAAGATATCGGTGGCGGTTTGATCTTGTGGCGAGGATACTTTCAGTAAGTTATTACGCTGAGGAGAGAAATAGTGATTGATTTATTTATCCATAGATCGATTCGTCCCGGCGGTAATCGTATGTGGATTAACATTGACATTAGCACGGGTACCATGTTTGTCTCTGTATTTCTACCTTAATCCAGTGTCAGCTCATAGGATCACTATCAGGTACAAGGATGGGCCCCTCATTTCGCTTTGTCTGTCTCACCTTGGGCGCTCGCAGCCACAGGAACTCACGCAAAAAGGCGGATTTACTGAACGTGACAGGATCAAACTGCAGCGATTTATTGCCGGTATTCGCATATACACCACTCATACGCAGAGCCAAGGCCAACCGGCCCGAGTCATTAAAAAGATTACCCCCCAGGGTGCGGCGCAATTGCAATTTACGACTAGAGACGGCGGAAAACCCATGCTCGTGGCTGTATGTAATTGCAGTCGGAACATACTACTCATCATCTGACCTTTACTCAGGCTTATTTCCGTGATGTATTGCGATTAAACCTTGAATTCCCCTTCCTACCATGCGTTGAGGTGAGTTTTTCTGCTAATAATACCCATAATTCGCCAGTTCACAATTTTTAGGTCGGAAACGGCGCTCTAATTCCTTTAGAACTTTGCATGGTCCCTGCTGGTCAGATCATGAGGAAACAGGTCCCTCCCGAGAAGACTCGCGATGTGTTACAATTCTCTACACAAAAGCCTCAGGATCGGTGCGCTAATACCATACTGTAACCATCACAGCCAATTTATGTTTGCATTCGTTTTTTAGATTGAACAGCATCAAGAATGGTATCGACGTCTTCGAATATAACAGATCCGAGTATCTGAAGTCGTTCGGTATGCAAGTCAAAACGCAAACTCCTGTTATGGTCCCCGCTAGAGTCTTACAACCGCCAACGCTCGTATACGGCAAAGAATCGAAGCAACGTAACATTGTGAGTTGTTTTATTTCAGAACTTGAGGTCTTGTTAATAGTATACTTCATTCGGCGCATAGAAACCAGAAAATGGGTATGTTTTTCTGACATTTTGTGTAAATCTTATCTTGACTCAGCATCTCGTAGTGCTTGGAATATGGTTAGTCCTCCTCTTGTATATCTTTGATACATGACTATAATTGTATCCAAAGAAAGATAAGAAGTTTTTCAGGCCCGGGCCGGTGAAAGGATGGGTCATGGTTGTCTTCGAACGTCCACAACGGTTTGATAAACAAACAATCGACGGTTGTACACGTGCCATGATTACGGCTGCCGCTCATGTTGGTAGGTGGCGGACGGGTTGTTATCGTCGAAACAAATATTGATTCGATATACAGGTATAAGAATGGATCCAGAGCCTGTGATACACTTCGTTGTATGTACAAAAGTTGAACGCTTACAGGATTTTTACCCAGATGGTTTCTTACGCTAACACGCAAGCACCCATTAGGCCTGTAAGTCACCCTTTATTCTAGCACGGCCGGCTCCCCTCATTCCTCTATTGCTTTTCAGCAACTGGTCTCAGCAGGTAATGCTTGGAAAGCCAAGCACAAGGACTTTCCAAATCTTATTGTGGCGGTCTTGCCTGAAAATGCCGCCGACGTTTATACCGCTATAAAGCAGTAAGTAGTTTTGAATATCTTTCAGCCCATACTTTCTGATAAGTGATAGTTTCGGTGACTGTATGGTAAGCGTTAATCTGTACTTGGCCGATTTGTTCCTTATATTTTATAGACTGGCGTCGCTACTCAATGCATGAAATCGTTGAAAGTATGTAATATTCTTCTTCTGCCTCTCCCCTGTAATCACTAAAAATATGATGATCTGCAGTGCGGTCGTGGAACCTCACAATACTTCGCCAATGTCTGCCTGAAGTAAGCATCTGGTTCATTCCTATGTTTGTTTTAATAATATCTGCAGATTGAATGTGAAGCTTGGCGGCGTCAACTGTATCCCCCTGGCCCAAGACGTTCCCGTGCTCACTGATCCCAGCAACCCCACGATCGTTTTTGGTGAGACAATATTCAATCTTGTATCCTGGCTGGTCTTAAAATGTTAACTGTAGGGGCTGATGTTATTCATCCGTCCCCCGGCTCCGATGGTCGTCCATCTTTCACTGCGCTCGTTGGGAACGTGGACTCTGAGAACTCTAAGTTTGTTGCTAAATGCTGCATGCAGGAGTCTCGAGTTGAAATGATACAAGATTTGAGAACTATGGCTAGAGATATTCTCCATATGTCAGTCTGCGCGCCAAATCATATAACATCATCAATTATAACTTGATTTCAGGTTCCAGACGTATCACACCAAGGTAGAGATGAGTAAATCGCCTCCCAAGAAAGTTATTTTCTTCCGGCAAGAGTTTTCGTTTTTAACACTGTACCACATGTACTGATGTATACCATAGTGATGGTGTCTCTGAAGGGCAATTTAAGACTGTTCTTGAAGAGGGTACGCCTGCTTCAGTATATTTAGATCCATAATTTTGACTTCATACTTTTGAAGAGGTTCCCAGGATTAAAGGTTATTAATTCTGCCTATACGTGTATTGTGTCGCTGACTAACCTTCGCAGCTGCTTTCGGCGACGTTGGTTTAAAGGACCAGCTTGTTCCGAAGCTGACGGTTATCGTTGTCGGAAAGGTTGATCTAATATTACATATGAAAAATGATCTATCTTACGCAATTGATCTAGCGTCATCATGTCCGTTTCTTCCCAACAAGCAAAGCTGATTCCGACAACAGTGGCAATTGTCGTGCTGGAACAGTTGTTGACCGGGAAATTTCTCACCCCACCGAGTTCGATTTCTACTTGCAGAGTCATGCTGGTCTTCTTGGCACTAGTCGGCCTTCCCATTATAATGTGCTTTTGGATGAAAACAATTTCACTCCGGATGCTCTGCAGCAATTATCTTTTGCTCTTTGCCATGTGTATGCCCGGTCGACTCGTTCCGTGTCTATTCCAGCTCCTGTATATTGTAAGCTACGCATCCCTTCCAAATTGGGTATACTGACAATGCCGTTTACAGATGCTGATATCGTGTGTTCGAGGGCTAAGAACCACTTTGACCCTGCAGGAAGTATCGACTTCGATGCGAACAACACCAGCGAACGTGGGACGGGAATCGAGGCGTTCAAGAAACATTTCAAGCCTCTCCACCCTACCGCTGCCTCTACTATGGTGAGTATTTTTTTGTATTCGTTACGCATAACGTTTTAATATATGCATCCGATTCGCAGTATTTCTCTTGATCTCCCATGAAACGAATCCCATTTTCCCCCTGTTTAAACTGTTGATTTCTGTCGAACTGTATATCCACCTACCCTTGCCTACATTCAGTGAAATATATATATCAATCTCCAGACCAACTGGGTGGGACATTTGGCAAAGTCTATCATGCGAATTGTTCGAGGTTAAATATTTATTATACAAAGATTAAATATACGTTAGTTTTGGAACGGAGCTTGAACGTATTGACTTTCCTCTAAGTACTCTGAGAGAAAGAACACATCTTGCAATGCTCTCAGGTAATTCTGATACTAGTGACTCTATGCATAACACTTTGGCTAGATGGTCTTATCCTGCTGCACAATCGGGAGTAGACAATGAGTCTGGGCAAACTGCCATCAATCGTTCATTTCTGCAGCCCTTGCCAGCCCTAAGCCATAGATCGACTAACGAAAATGACCAACTACATGCTCGTCGTCATTCTACTTCTGCTCGACTCTTTGAACTTAAACGTGAAAAAGACGAAAAGGCCTCTGTTCCTAGTTTGGCGCATACCGACACGCATATATCCAAGTCTCGAGCTTCCCAGCCTCTTCAAGAATGCGGCGCATTCTTAAATGTGGAAGTCGAACCCCACCAACGTCGTTCTCCGCAGTTCACTGTTAATCCTCCTCTTATGGGCACCCAAAAACTATCCACCACGACCGGCAATCACAACCAAAAGTCTCGCACAATGTTCCGTGAACGGCTGAAAGGAGGAGCATCGCACTCGCACTCACCGCGCCGTGACATCTCTGAGCCCCCTGCCCTTGTTCGCTTCCACACCCCGCCTGATGCACATCAGACTGTAGTCGCGCCATTCTGCTCCGATCGTGTTGGCGGTGCGCTCAAAACAGGCATCGAAGTAGACAGTAGTAGTTCCGTCGGGCCTTTCCGGACGGCGTTTTCGACACATGAAACGAAGGCGGAGGCTCGATTGAGAAGCAGTTCGGTGAGTAGCGCTGCGGGAGACAGCAAGGGGATGCAAGGGGTCGTCATGGAAGCCATGAAGACCATCCAGCGGTATGAGTCTGACAGTGAGGCGCAGGTAAGGGCGTGCTCACACACCTCTCGTTCCAATATTGATGATCGTTAGAAACGCGAGATTGAACAGCTGAATGCTCGGATAACTGACTTGGAAACGGAGAATAAGAATCTGAACGGCAGGGTTAAGTCGATAAAGAGTGCAGTTGTGCAAAAGTTGGCTGCCGGCTGCAAGAAGTAATTTTTTTTTCATGTTAGTCGTTTGGATTAACCTTGACTGAACCGCGCGGCTCTGTAGTCTTGAAACGCTACAGTCTGACTTGATGTGCATGAAATCAGAATCCCAGAAGTTGTTTTCGTCTGTTCTCGAAGCAAGAACCCTTGTTTCGGATGTCCACGAACTCAAAACCACAATAGTGGATGTCATACAAGGTTGGCACCTGCGAGAAGCTCTGCGCATCTTTCATTTACTGTTTCAGCTTCCGAGTCGTTTCTATGCCAGGCTCCGGGAGAAGACACGATCGACGCCCTCAAATCTACCATAAGGGCCCGAGAGGTCTTATCGGAACTCAAATCCGAAAACCTAAACAGTGTGTTGGTTATTCTACCCGATGCTATTTTTAATCTGTACTTCATAAAGAGCAGACTGTCTTGGATATGCTAAGAGACAGACTCACCGATGCACTCTCAGACCTGGCCTCCTCGCGGACTCATCTTTACCAGGTGCAAGAGGCATACATCGCCGAGTGTCATACGTCTCAGAAGGCCACTGCAGACCTAAAGGTCGCTGGTCTGTCCTCTCGTTTGTGGTTACTTCAGTATGATGAGACAGGGCACAGATTCCCGTGCCCTGGAACTATCTTCTTCTTTGAAAGCGCACCAGACGGAAGTGGTTGACGCGTTGGGCCGAATAGGTGATCTGGAGGCTCGACTTCAAAATTCCAAAGTGGAGTAAGCTAGCTGCCTTGATCGTAGTGTTGGTAACTATGGACCGACATTTCATCTCGCCTTAGGTTTTCAAAACTGGAGGAAAACTTCAAAGAATACGAACGCAGAGCAACCCTCGTGACTACCTTAGAAGCCCGGTACAGTTCTTGTTTAAGAGTCCACTCTACTCGAGATTGAAATATACGATGCCCGTCCTAGCCTCATAGAGGAACAGTCAATTGTACAAGACCTAAGTGAGAGACTACGGTTATCTGAAGACATTCTTCAGGAGTTTGTGCATTTATCTCCTTTGGCTATCGCTAGTGAACTATGCACAGGAATTTTCGATTGAAAGCAATCATCGAGCATCAGACCGACCAAATAGCTAGCCTGGAAAACTCCTGTGCCCTTATGACATCTCTGAAAGAGCAGTGAGCTGCCCTCAATTCGCCCGTCGATGCCTCAAACTGAAAAGCCCTGCTCAGTAATGCTGTTTTAGACACCCTTTTAGAGCAACGAGACGCCAAGATCAAGTACGGCGAGACCGAGATGAGTCGACTGGGTTTCGTTCAAGACGAGTTAACAACTATACATAAGACATCTTATGACAGCTGACTTCCTCGATTTCTATATATAGTAACATAAAAATGAAGACTCTTTTGGAACAGCGAGATTCGACGATTCAAGGCCTCGAATTGACCATCTCTTCACAGAGCGCAACATTAGACGAGCTTAGAACATCGTAAGCCGTCCGAACCAAAACTGATCATCGACGCGATTGAACCCCTGCAGTATAGGGAGATTACAAGGTGAAGTCGAGAGATCCGAGAAGACAGTTGATCGCTTGGAAAGGGAATTTGCATGTTCCCGCGAGAAAGAGGTGGCAGCCTTGAACGTTGTCACCATCGAGAAAGCTCAGAACGATGAACTGGCAAAAGCTAAGGCAACGATTGAACAAAGCCTGATGAAGACAGATTGTCAGCTGCAGTCTGCTCTCGCGCAATCGGAAGCAAGCCGACAGCGGTCCGTCAATCCTGCTAACACTAATGTCATGATACCCATTGAGGCATGCGCATTCTACCCCCAGGTTCGAACAAGCAGATGCACGTGCGCAGGTTAGTCTATGACATAATTTCATGTCGTTGCTTGAGGAGGGTCGCCATTGGCAAATCCATAGTCCTTACAGGAGCGCTTCGAGGAGCAGGACATAACCCTCCGATTGACAAGAGATTCCAACGCAGAACTTCAGGCATGTGAACAACTCTCAATGTGTGTTCTTCCGTTAAAAATGTTAAATTTGCCAATTATAAGGACCGTCTGATATCTGCTACTACGGACTGTGCAGTAAGATGAGATGCAGCCGGTATTGTATGTGACGTTCTAATGTTGTCTTCTGTAAAAAGAATGTCGAGGTAACCTGTGGAGTACTTCGAAGGGAGATCGAAGTGCTCCAAGAACAGAATACGTCGTTGCAGACACAACTAAAGCACCATGAGCTAACCGGAGAACAGCAGCAGGTCAAATTTCTCGAAACGCAAGCTGCCCTCAAACGCCACTTAGAAGACACTCAAAAGACCCTAGAAGCCGACCTTCAAACAAAAATAACTGTCCTTCAGGAGCAGAAGTCGTCGTTGGAGACTCAACTAGTGCAAAGCCAGCTGGAAGTGCGAACACAATGTGCCGATTTCCAAAATAGAGAAGCACACTTTCTTCAACAGATTGAAAGCACCAACAACGGTTTACAGCATGAGATCCAGGGGCGCAGTGACTTTAAGAAGCAATCAGACCAACTGTTTGAAGAAGCGCGTGCACATTCTGCATATCTACAAACTCTCGTTGCCACACTTCAGACCAAGTTGGATGCCACCCCTGCTCCATGTGTCGACCATCTAAAAGAGATCGAGAACCTGAAGGCATACAACTTACAATGCAAGTCGGAATACGAAGCGGCCAAGATGAGGATTGGCACACTAAACGCCAGATACGATAGTGGTGACCTCGTAGGGTTTTAAGTATCGTGGCCAAATCAATGACATTGATGAAAGCATCCAGGATGTCGAGGAAAGGAATCTAGTAGCAAAGGTCATGGAGACAACTCAGACACTACATGATCATGAAGAGGCACAGTTACGGAACGAACTTCACAGGAAGGAGATTTTAGTAAATAACCTGCAGGGAGCTAAAGAAGCACTGGAAAACTCATTAGCGAAGTATATTCAGGTTTGTGACACCCTAGTTTCATCTCGGTGACAATTACCTTAGAAAATGCAAGGACGAGAAGAATAAATTTAAAGGAAATGCTGCCGGAACGGTAATGGACTTTGTCAACTGGCAATCTTCACCATTGGAACTTTCCGTGTCAAAGGTAGTTCCACCAGTGCAGGACGAAGATGAACCGGTAATTACAGCATTACTAGTGCCTAGGGCTGTCGGGAATGACATTTATGTTCAGACTACCGCACCAGACGAGCCTCAGGAATATAGAACACCAGGAGAAACCCTTGAACAGTATCAAATTAGTGAACCTCCCACACGATCATTGACCTCGACGTTTATGAGAATGATACCGTCTGAGAGTCAAAACTTTGTGGAACCAGTGGCCACAAAGAAAACAGATTACTTCTCGACATTGGCGCCAAATAGTTCTGATGAAATTGTGGATTTTAACGATTCAAGTGTGATTCCGAAACGAAGAGGTCAAGCAGAGGGCGTCGTACAAAGACAGGCGGGTGTCAGGGGGGTGAAACGAGTAGTGAGTGATGATACGTCGAATCAGGCGTCAGAAGCAGAATAACCATGAGACAAAGAGATCCATAGATAAAACTACAGCAGCAGAGATAGGAAATATCAAGGTGTGTGGTTTGCTTAAACGATTTGTGGATTTTACACTAAACGCCACGTATATAGCCACCGCCGACGTATGCCCCCAAAAGCAAAAAGAAAAGGCGCTGAGAGTCTTCAGAAATACTTGTAATGCAATGAAGTGTCTATCATAAGTTAGGGAGTTTTGTTCAAGTATGGTCGGTATTTCACAGTTGGCACTCAAGGATTGGAGTGACATGAGGTGTATCCAATAGTTGTTGTCACATAGTTACCAGCCGATGTAATAGTTCCAAGCTGAGTTCGAAAAATATCACGACGATGCCTCGTCAGGTCGCCCAAGCTGTATCAGCGCAGGTGAAGCAAGAGCACGAAGACGTACAAGATATGGAGGAGGAACCTGTGGAACAAGGAGGTGAGGGGTACGGTGAGTACACCATGTGACGTATACACATGTGCAACGCGTGTTCACGCTATCGATACTGTGCACTCCCGAGTTGCTTTGCTCCTTAAACAAGAGCTTGTTCTCACAGAGAACATGGATGTCGATCCGCATATTCCAAAGACTCCGTCCATTACTCACTGGCGGGACACCGTTGAACTGATGCCCTTTCCGCCTCTAGCTTCATCTACACCAACGTCGTCCCTTACCTGGATAACATGGTTTTGCTCATTACCTGGGCACGAATACTTCTCGGAAGTCAGCGAAGACTTTATTGAAGATGACTTTAACCTCACGGGGCTGAATAGCCTGGTTCCGTTTTGGAAAGAGGCGATGGAGATGGTGTTGGATGTCGAGCCGGGTGGGTCTCAAATCACACTGGCAAGGACATAACTCATAGTTTGGCGCTCTCTGCATTGCTCATAGAAGAGGATTCGCTGAAGATCCCTGATGTGTCGATTGTTGAAACGTCTGCTGAATTACTGTACGGTCTCGTGCATCAACGGTATATTCTCACTCGAGCAGGCCTGGCAGCAATGGTGAGTGCTCCGTACAGCATGTTCTGTAACTCCTACCGAGTGAAGTACATAGGTCGAAAAGTATGAGAGTGGGCAGTTTGGCAGCTGTCCTCGAGTGTTTTGTGCTGGGCAATATGTCGTACCATGCGGACGCTCTGACCTGCCAGGACTAGAAACCGTGAAGCTATACTGCGCAAACTGTAATGATATATATACACCTCCAAGCAGTCGATTCCAAGGCGTCGATGGTAATTACATTATCTGGTTGTCAATACGCTATTTCATTGAGCCTATGTGCCAGGCGCATTTTTCGGAACGACATTCCCCCACTTGTTTTTCCAGACTTATCGCGAGCTGGCACCCGCTCCCTATTTTAACGGCCCGACCTCCTCTTCGGCATGGTCGCATGGCGGCTCACCGGTTGGTACGCCAGCTTCGAGTGCTGCCCAAATATCGTTCGTGAATCCTAACCCGTATGGGGGTCAGAAACTTCCCTACGGAACGGTTTATGTGCCCAGGATATACGGGTTCCGTGTCAGTGAGCGCGCTCGGAGTGGGCCCCGGATGCAATGGTTACGTCTTCGCCCGCAGACGGCCGGGGAACTTGACATGGTTGATTGGCGAGGTAGATGGATCGGCAGTGATGACTATGAAGAGGGCGATGAAGAAGGGAGTGACGGCAAAGCTATGGAGGATTTTGATCCAGTAAGTGATGAATGATATAATTAATGGGCGTCTAATTATAAAGAGTCATAGGACCACGCTGGAGAGGATGATGATGAGGAATCCGAGGAGGAAGAGGAGGAGGAGGAAGCAGCAGTTGTAGGCGAGAACGCATATGTGGCCGCAGCGGTATCTGTCAGAGGTACAGCAGGGCGAGCTTTACATTATGAATGGCATACTGACGGGGATGGTAGTGCGATAGACGCGCGGCGCGCGTCGACGCCCATCCCGGTTTCCACGCCCTTACGAGTGCAGTTGAGCACGAGTGAGGATACATTAGATGATCATTCGCGCCCTAATGACGGACGTGGCGGGAATGGGGAGAGCAAGGGCAAGCCGGGCCCGACTGTGGCGTCTGCAATCGTGCTTCCCTTGTTTATGCGGTGAAAATGATTAATGACGGAAGAGTTGAAGAGATTATTTTCGAATTGTTTCCCGGTCGAAAATTCGCAGTTCTTGCATACCCCTTTCTTCGCCCTTTCTTTTTATTTTCCCTGCTTCGAACCTGTCTTAGAGATTTAGATCTTATTATTTTAATCCTGTTTCTTTCCGTCCATGAATCGTAACGACTTTGATGAAAAATATCATGTATTAATGACTAAGCACCTGTGCAGTTAATGTGTTTAAACTCCGCGCCGACTTGATTTTATACACCATCTTCCTCAAGACTTGAAACATTGCGATGGCCCGCACCAGTAAGTCGCACTATCCGTTGAAACTCGTATGTATCTGACATTTTTACAATGATAGACCTTGCCATTGGCCTTAAGAAAGGTCGCACTACTACCGCCATTGCGAAGGCGACCAAACCAAGTCACCGCAAAGGCATCAGTACAACAAAGACCTCCTTTGTTCGTTCAGTCATCCGTGAGGTTGCTGGATATGCGCCCTATGAGCGTCGGGTGATGGAACTACTACGAAACAGCAAGGTGCGATATTAATGTTCAAGAAATTGTAAAATTGAATACTGATCGAGATTACAGGACAAGAAGGCAAGGAAGTTGACCAAGAAGCGGGTATGCACATGATTGATTGTGGCACGTATGTACGACTGACTGTTTTCTTTTTGTTTTTTTTTTTTCTCTCTAAAGTTGGGGACACTCTTGCGTGCTAAGCGCAAGATTGACGAGTTGAGCGGGGCGATCCAGGAGAGCAGGAGGGCAGGAGGACACTAGGGAGAGATGCTGACAAAATTGCCGAGTACGGCGGCTTGAATTCTCGTTGCACAGATGTATTCAGGACTTATGCTATGCTAAGCGTATATGTGATGACGTGAAGTAAGACAGACGACACGGAGGAATTGCTCCGAATTAGGTTATCGGGTCAAGTCCGAGAAAATGCGTTAAAAATAAAAGGTTTTTCGGGTAATGAAATGAAATCTCCTGATACTTCACAATAATTCACATGATGCTCTTGGGTTGCGCTCTTCAACTTTGTCGGCCTTAGTACACCTTGGTCTATTAGTTGGAAATACTCTCTATTGTCGCCGTTGAGCTTACATGAAGGTGTAGAATAATCATCTCGTAAGCTTTGTAACAAATCATCCCCGGAACAATCATCTCGTAAGCTTGTATTGCAAATCAGGCCGATGCCGAGCCGACTCAAGCGCACGACGTAATCTCTCTGCGGGATCTGAATTTACAAATCTCACACCCTCCCGCCTTACGCTTCTTACATAAAGCCATGTCCTCACGAGCAACGTCGGTCAGACCCCCTTACATTACTATTCGCACCTCCAGAACCCGTCCCACCCCCACTGTGCAGCTTCCCATTTCATATACATCACCCTTGTCCTCGCCCACCGGCACTGGTCTTCCCCCTGTTCACTCTGTTACAGATCCTGAGCAAACATACTCCACAATGCCGCGTAAAATCGTAACATACCTCTTTTCCTTCTTCACGACCAAACCAGAACAACATATGTACTCCCTGTCCCCTTCAGAGTCTTCGAGTTCAGACTCGTTATCTCTGCCCCTACCAGCCTCCCCACAACATTCGTCCTTTGCCGCCGACGTCTGGCAAAAAGATGGTCATTTTCGCGTAGGTGGCCGTCCAACGGCAACAGAGACCGTTCCATGGTGGTCCGGCGGTGTCTCAGTAAGTAATGCCATTCTTTGTGTCGTGTCGCGTGCCCATCTTTTTACAGGCGTTTGTCCCCGCGCTTTTCATCATCATCCTATTCCCGCTATCCACAATGCTTGTTTTCGCCGGTCTATTCACATTGCCGATCACTGCCTCATTCCCTCGTACCTTGCATGAGCTTGCACAGCTTGGCCTCGAACTCCAGGCCTATTCGGAAAGCGGTCTGCGCCCCCAGGCCCATGTACTCGGTATTTTGTCCCTAACGGCATTATGGAAGCATGCTTGGTCTATTCCAGGTAGCGCACTATTGGTAAGCTATTCGCACAACAACTTTTTCCCTAGTTTTTGACATCCCCCGCAGAATGCCTTGGCTGGTGTCCTATTGTCTCCAATATCCGCAACGTTGCTCATGACAGCACTGACTGCCATTGGATCCGTTTTATCCACACTGCTCGCGACGCCGTTGGCCCCCGTTATATCTCACGTCTTCCCAAAGGCAGTCGCACTTACCCGTAGCGCACTGGAAGGTGGCGATGCCCTCACTTCACCTCGTGAAAGGTCACCCGTCTGGGTGCGGTTGTCCGTACTGCGCCTGATTGGCGTTGTGCCGTGGTCGGGCATCAATATTGCCTGCGGCGTAGCCAGTGTTGCATTATTCGATTGCTTATTGGGCGCCTTCATTGGCACTTTGCCCTGGACGGCTGTAACATGCCAGGTTAGTGCATTGCACTCATTTCCTCACTTCTCCAATTTCAATCTATTGCATATAGGTTGGGGATATTGTACAGACCGTTGCTTCGACATCAGGATCGGGAAGTTCACAAACTATCACATCAGTCCTCCATTCTCCCAATGTTGTTCTCAAACTTGCGATCTTGACACTGGTATCTCTCGTCCCGATATTAGCCAGGGATAGGCTAAAGAGTCTGATTGGTCGAGCGCCGGAACCAACCGAGGTTGGAAGTGACATTGCTATGATCAAAGGTGTCGACGACAAAAAACGATGGTTCCAGCTGTGGCGAGCTCGAAAAGCAGGTGCTGTAGAGCTCCCGTTGGACGTTAAAGAAAAGGAGGCGGCTTCAGTCTCGATGTCATGAATATTTGCATATCCAGCGTCATCCGCCGTTCCTCACGACTCATCTGCATCGCTTATTCATCATTTCACACCGTTATACCCGACAACCGCATTTGTCTCTTTGGATATCCACCGCCCTGCATGCTATATTGAATTTATCTCCCATTCACGACACACGACGTACTCGTTCACGCACATACATTTTAACGCAAAAATGCTGGAAGGGGTGGAGTATACTTTAATACCGATCTTTATTCTAATGACTGGGGTTGGTTGTATTTGTCTTGTTCCTGGTTGTGTATAATTTTTTACGTTTCAACTCTATATTGGGTCTTACGAGACAGGGGCCTGGGTAATCATTTGAGTATAAGTTCGGCCTTACATTGTTGGGTTGATGATTAGTTACGAAAAATCATTATTAATCGTAATACATAGCTTGATGTAAAGCTGAAGCACATTGTAAATGGATGCTTATACGTGAACTTGAAACTCATTTTTCCAATTTTCTGGTTTGAGGTGTAGTGTTTCTGGGATAATCCCCGCCCTCTAGTCGGTTTGGCGTGGATGTTTGGGTCTGGGCCAATTATAAGTAACGCGGTTACTTTTGTGTTGACTCGTCATCTCCAATAACCACCGAGTTATAAGGTGAGGTATCCAGAGCCATACAGCGTCAATTGAACTTCTCGTGCGTCTTTTCAACCTTTTTTGGTGTCAATCGCCAGCCCAGGGACCCAGTCATTGACTCAACAGGAATGGCAACAAGTATCGGGGCCGCTTCGACAATCTCTTTCTCAACGCGTCAAGGCGCTGGCTACCGAGGGCTACAAGTATCATCCACAGACATATGGGACAATCGGCCTTGCCGTAACGTGCTTGCGGAAGCGCGCACCCCTTGCCGCAGCCTGAGATTGTGGCTGTGAACTTTGTCCGGGGCTTTTTCTCTCGTGCCTCTGATGTGACTATGTCGTTTTTGTATCTGGGCATTGCCTCGGAGGATGCTCGTTTCCTGTGCATGCCCGGACGCTGCCTGGGCCTGGCTCACCACGGTCCGGGACATGCGTTGTGGCCTGCTGGCCTGGACGTGTTTGACCTTCCGCAAGACAAGTGGGTTCCCCGTCCTCAGCTTGGCCGGCCATTCATTTTGAAATGAAACCGAGCCATTCGGTCTTTGCGCTCGTCGTCGATGGTGGTAAATCCACAGTTTCTGGATCCGAAATTGCGCCGTGATAAAGGGCAAAGCCTGGTACCCCTATTTCTCTTTCTCTTTCCTCTCAGGCTTAACCATTGCTGCTCAAATGATACGTGTCTTTATCCCTCGAAAATATTACCCTGACGCCAGCGGTTTTTTTGAGCTCCCTTGCAGCGAGAGCACAACTTCACCTTAAATAAACTGTATAGGATGGCGCCATGCCTGAAGGATAGAGTACTCCAAGAAGGACAGGCGAATCCTTGTGTCCCGTTTAGCTACGGAGGGTCATCGCACTCTGGCAATAATATCTATCTATCTCTGTACATCCACCACCGCAATTGTTTTGGACAAATTACTTAGTTTATCATGCTCCGTCACTTACGCCACTCATCGTATCCCTCTCTCCCCTTTGATTATCCCCCACTGTCCTATTTCCTTATGCATGCCACATTCCATGTTCTGTACCTCGTATCTTGTCTCTCAATTTCGCATTCGATAATTTTCAGTTCCAATACTCCCTCTGAAAAAAATCGATATCTAATCTTTTTGATCAAGGACTCTTATTTTTGCACCTTCCAGTTGTTGTATTTTTTACACTTCAATATTTCGCTTCCGCCGATCTAATTCTGGTCGCGCAAAGGAGCGGTGGCGACGCAACAGAACTCTCTTGCTTGCTTAAACAACAGACTAGTATATACCCCTTCCAAGCCTTGTTCTATAAACAGAACCCAAAATCATAAATGACTAATCAGACCCGTTTTGTTACACGTGAACGCGAGGTCAATTGTCACGTGACGGTTTGAATGAAGTGACCTAAATACAAAGTTTGCTCAGGCTTCACGCTCAAACTGTAGCATTTGTTTACTATGGACACGACCTCCCATACAATTGTAGTCGCAGAAACTGAGTCAGTACCTTTTCCTTGTCATTTCTCACAAATTATGATACAATTGATCATGCCACTTGCAGTGAGGATCGTTGCTCATTTCTAAAGGCACTCCCTAGGCTAAAATTACACGAGCTTCCTGCAGGTAAATATCGATATTTGTTATAATATATCAGCAGTATCCCAAGATATCTCACGATCCATGACAGGGGATTCTTGCCCCATATGTTTGTCTTCATTTGAAAGCATCTTAGACAGTGAGCAGCCAGACGAGCTGGCGGGGGTCACGAAGCTTCGCTGTGGTCATATTTTCTGTGTCGCCGAGTAAGTCAGCGTCTCAATTGCAGGGCATAAATTGATTGCGTTAGCATCCACGAATGGGTAAACACGTCTCGCGGCAGTTGCCCCACGTGCAGAGACGTTTTTTTGATCATGCCAGAGCCATCTGACGACGAATCCTCGGATGGCGGGGAATATATCCCTGGTAGCGACAGCATTAGGGACGATTTAATGGACGGCGACACTTGGACAGATGAGGAGGTGGATGCATGGACAGATATGGAAGATATTTCCCTTGAGGGAGACCTCGAGGAGGGGGATACTAGCTCTTCCTGGGGACGATCGTCTGATGAAAATGCCCCAGATGACGTTGATGCTCCTGCCGCCGAACACCTACTGTTGCCAATGGACAGTGCCATGATTACGGGGACCTCTGCCGAAGCGTCACAAAATGAGCCTATCGGTACGATGGTTATTGCATCGTCTAGTATGCTAATTCGCAGGGCTCCTTAGATGATGCTCACTGTGAACAAATAAAAAATGAGCTTATTCAATGGAGAACGCGGATATCCCGGATAGAGCCACAAGATTGGTTATGCAAGAAAGTGTGTGGTGATGTCCGGGTAATCATCTAGGGAACATGGCTGATTTCAAATCTTAGGACGACACTCGAGCTACTATTCACCAAGGTTTTTATGCCCTAAGTGCCTTAAAACCCAGGATTGAAGCCTTGGAGCGTGATACGCCAACAAAGGCATCCTTTGTCTATTCAGCTCTAGCCGCTATGCAAGATCTTCGTGAAGAAATGCAAACAAAGCTGGATTTGATACACGACGTTGACTTGCCCATTCAGGAAGAATAGGCGTCCGTTTTTCAGGAACCTTCGCAGAGCAAAGAGTGGGCGGAATCTTGATGTGGGGTTATGGGGAATTTTTTGTCATTTCTGCTGTAAAGTCTATGTATTACTGATAATTAAAAAGAGCCTTGATCCCTTCATCACCCCCTGCACCTCTCCAGTCATCAGTTTTTCCGCTCCATTTCCCGCTCTTGCCACCACCTTTTATGCCTTTAGCTTTGAGCTTGTCACCAAACTCTTTCACTTCGTTTTCATCTGTCCCAAATACTAGAAGTACGACATTATTTGATGAGGTCTGTGCGGCAGATGCTGCAATAACAATCAAATGTGGGCTAGATGCTGTTGGAGAAAGGGACCAAGCTTTGTGTATCAAATTAAGAAGATTGAGCGGATTTGAGGAGGAGTCGTATCGATGCCGAAAAGCGCAAAATCGGGGAGTGAATACGCTAGCCTCAGATTTAATAACCTGTCGTTTTTCCTCTTGGAGATCTTGGACGACGAAATCTGCGACTTCCCTTTCGAGTTCTTCTGTGCGTTTATTTGCCTTTCGCCTCCCATCGGTCTCGAATAACAGCCTTTCTGCGACTTGAGCTGGTGCACACCCATAAGACACAGCAGCAGTGGTTAGCAGACCATGCGTTTGGGCTAAATATGCTCTGATTCTAGGCCCGGCGCAAAAGAAAATACGGGCTCGGCCCCGAGAGAGAGATTCTGTCTGTGGGAGAATAAAAATTGATTGGCCTTGTAAAGTCGGCAGATGTGTGCCGCAACATCTGTAGAATCAATGTTACTGATATTTCTGCTTTTAAGATGAAGTTACGAACGGATTTCTGTCTACGTTCTCGATAACCACCGTACGGTTGACACCGCCTGTATAGTCGGCAGGTAGCCCTTTAGACGCATTTCTATCCCCACTTTCGGAACATTTGTCACTGAGTTCTTCTACTTCGATATGGAGGCGTGTACCGCTCATGCAATACTTATTAGCAGCATCTTCTATGGTTTGTAGTTCTGCCTCTGTAGGAGCGCGAGGAACTTCAATGTAGGATGGATTAGGCGACGGAGTGAGGTACCAAGATGGAGTGGGCAAACTCAAAAGCCTTTCTAAGAGCGCAGAGATTAAATGCTGGCTAGTATGCATGCACATCTAAGAGGAAAAGGGGTCAGTTGGAGTGAAAGCAGGCAACTTGTTATATTCCTGACATGATCATAGCGTCGTTTGAATCCGGCATCGCCGAGCATCACCGTAATTGGTGTCCCTGCTGGTAGGATATCGCCACCCTTAACATAGTGTATAGCATGCCCACCATGGCGTTTAACCTCGAGCACTTCCCAAAGCGACCCTTCTGGACCTTTGACATAGCCTATATCTGATGGTTGGCCGCCGCCTTCAGGAAATAGTATAGTGTCATGCAATAGAACCTCGAGAACGGATTCCTGGAGTGGTGCCCCTGTGGCTTTCTTCTTTTTATCCTTTGAAACCTCCAGTCCCTGGGAGACTTTGCACTGGATAACGTTGGTATCTAGTTCCTTCAGGAAAGGGTCTCCTAATGAACGGATTAGCAATGTGCTCCTCCCAATCGAAACATGACATACTTTGGCATGCCAATAGACCAACTGGAACAGGTTGAGATATATCCGTGGGTATCTGTAACGTAGGAGAAAGTATACGATGGTAAGGTTGGAATTCTGTAGGAGGGAGAACAGTTGCAGCAGCAGCCATTTTCCACAGGTGGTGAGAACGTAGTAGAGGGAATGATAAGCATTTTCCAAATTGTTATAAATATTTTTACTATAATTATCGTCATCGCCCACTACAGTTTACTTAACTTACTTTCAATCAAAACCATATTTATCTTGATCAATGATTCACAACTGCGCTCTTCTAATTCATTTATAAAAGACAAAAAAAAGCAGGTATTATACATATTGCACGCTCATACTCCAACCCTTTTTCAATACAAAGCCGTCTAAGGCCTCTTTAGCCACAGAAGCCAGGTCTGGGGAATCGAAGGCAACCTGGGCAAGTTTTGTATGGCCATTCGGACCAGAATGCGGTGATTGGGTAACGCGTGTCGATTGGAACCCCCGGTATCTGTGACCGGATTCGCCATCAGCCACGTATCAACTATATAGACGAAAATACCTACTGCTGGAAAAGAACCGATAGAACATCATCCGTGACTTCCTGAGGAAGATTTGTGCACAGGAGGGCAGCAGTTGGATGTTTGACAACTATATATTGGGGGTAAACCCTGCAACCATAAAGTCGGGAAACACTAACCGGCATGTCCGTTTGCGCCGTCATGGGGCCGAACTTCCTCATCCTCAATTTCCATCTCATCAACCTCCCCTTCATCTTCTATTTTTTCTCGCTTGCGATACCGGTCTCCTTCTAGGTCGTCATCTTCACGTAGCCGTTTATCAGCTCCGTTGAGTGCTGCAGGCCTCTGGGATAAGCCTGGATGCACGAAATTGGGGTCCTCTTTTTGAAGGGTCGCGTATGACTTCGTTTTGGCATATTCTATATGCTGCTAGCACAAGGCCACAGTGAAGGTATTGTAAGTGCAAGATCGTGAAACTACAAACAGTAACATTATAGTGAGAAGAACGAACCATGGGTTTATCATAAAACATCATGCCTTCACAAGCTCTCATGGCTGTAGTTGCACCAGCCAAATCAGCAAAAACGAGGAAGGCTTGGCCGCGCATCTTCGCACTTTTCGACGCAATAACATCAATGATTTTCCCATATGTGTTGAACAAGGAATATAGCTGTGCTCGTAACTCGTCCTTTTGAACGTGGTCGTTGAGGTTCTTGATATACAAGGTCGCGTTGGGTGTAGACATGTTTGCCTTCAGTCTGGCGCCTAGTGTACGTAAGCCAGCAGCCGGGAGGAATTTTCGTTGCTTGCCTTACTACTTTACACTTTTTGGGGACAAGGACACGCTCGTTTATTGACGCGTCTCTAATCAAAGCACTCTCTACGAACCTCTCATGATACGTAGCTTCTCTCGGCCTTGAAATGAACATTCAACAAGCTCCTGCCTGGCTTCCTCGAGTTATCGTACCATTTCTGACATTATCTTACCCTACCGAACGTCCCAGTCAGCCAGACTCCTATCTAGAGTCGAACTATTATGGCACAGGTCGCCTTGACGGATGCTTCGTATTAACGTGGATTTTAGTTCTTGGGGTTCTTAGAGAATGCCTGAGACTGGGTTTTTTAGAGCCCTTTGCAAGGCAATATTTATATCGAAAAGATTTGACAAAAATAAAGCTCCAAGACGAAGCTGCTCAAAAAGCGAATGGCGTCGCAAACGGCAAGACGAAGGGACATACGTCGCTCGCCAATGGACATTCATCCAAACCATCAAAAAACATTGTCAAACAGAGGCCCAAAGGCATGAGCAAAGCGGAATGGATTCGAGAAAGGTCCACCCTTCGCATTGCAGAGCAAGGCTGGCAATTTGCTTATTATATCGTGTACTGGCCTTTAGGACTGGTAAGTCATTATATTCGTGAGGTTCCCAAGATGATGTTGAATCCGAGTGAAATTTTATAGTATGTGCATTGGAATTTGCCCAGTGCACCATTTCAGTTGGATAAACTATGGATAAACTATCCGCATATCCCATTGCCGGGTGCTGTTAAATTTTATTATCTGACACAGTTGGCGTTTTGGTGCCATCAAGTCTTGCTATTAAACGCGGAAGCTTGGAGGAAGGATCACTTTCAAATGATGTCGCACCATGTGATTACAATATGCTTGGTCACCGCAAGTTATTGGTATAATTTTACACGTGTCGGTGTGCTCATCATGGTCCTAATGGATTGGTGTGATATATTCCTCGCTGTGAAATTTTTCATCTAAATTCCATCTCCCATGTCGATTAATCATGTTTCTGCTAGGTTGTCAAGATATGCCGATATCTAGAAGCACCTGAGTTGGTACTAAACACTTTCTTCTCTATATTTGCCATCTCTTGGATCATAACACGCCATATCCTATTCGGAATTGTGATATATTCATGTTATCATGACGCCCCTCAATTAATTCCATTCGACTGGGCACCGGAACGTGGCCATTACCTTACACGTGATGCATATATCGCGTTTGTATGTCTAATGGTGGCGCTACAGGTGCGGTCGGTGGTTATTAATGAAGCATACTCGTTTTAACAATACACAACAGCTTATTTTGTGTCTATGGCTAGTGATGCTATGTCGCATTGTGTGGGGTGTCATTGGCGGACATCCGCCAGACGATACTAGAAGTGATGATGAGTACGTCTTTTGATCTTCAATGATGATGCTTAGTCTGACCCTATTTATAGGGGAGATGACCAGTTTTCTGAGGAAGACAAGAAGGACCAGTAAATCCAGTAATCATTGCCATATCTTCTCTAAGCGATGTAGCATCGGATGTGCATCGTTAATTTACCTTTAGTCAAACCGTGAAAGGAACCGAAGATAGCGATAGCCTTATACTTCTTTTTGTGTGTTACGCTCTACGGCGCTCGCCTTACGCGTGCATTCTCTCTTAAAAAATATCATCCATTCCGATCATTCCGATGGATCGAGTGCAATGTGCCCCTTCCTAATGGGCGAGTATACATGTGGTTCAGGATAAGTTCAGGCGCAGGCTGGACATTGACTACGCAACTGGTTCCTGCTTACGTAATACTCCCGTCACAGGAGTTACAACTGTGCAGAGCAAAGTCATCTTATTTGCCTCTTACCATTAATATCCCGCTTTGTCTTGGGGAACGATATGTCGTGGTTCAGTTTAATTACAGGGCGTCGAGACACGAAGACTGCAACTCGCGATGCCATAGTTACCCTAAGACAGCAGCTAAGCATGCTAGAGAAGAAGGAGGAATATCTGAAGAAGAAGATTGATGAGGAAACAGCGAAGGCGAGACATAATTCTGTAAACAATAAAGCTGGTGAGTTATGAAGAAAGATTCGCCTCGTGCGTTTTGGTAGCTGGAATGCTGATCGTGTCCCAGTGGCGATGGCTGCATTGCGACGGAAGAAAGCACATGAGGAGCAGATGGATAAGATATCGGGGCAGCGATTTCAACTGGAAACGCAAATGAATACCATCGAGTCAGCTAACCTGAATGCGGAAACCATGCAAGCCATGAAGAAGGGTTCAGATGCTCTGAAGGCTATCCATGGCAACTTGTAAGTTTCTCAGGTTATGGCGTATATGGTAGAATTATATTATTGACGTTTTCTTTTTATCATATCAGAACCATTGATAAGGTCGACACTACCATGGAGGCAATTAATGAGCAACGTCAGATTGCGAATGAGATCTCTGATGCTATATCGAATCCCATGGCTAACGGCATGGAGATAGACGAGGTAAGTATCAGTCGTCAATAGATGTCAGTTTCTATGCTAATCGAAGTACACAGGATGATTTGAAACAGGAACTAGCGGGCCTCGAGGCAGAAGTCCTCACATCTACTTTAGCAGCGGCCGGCCATGTCCCAGTGCACAGTCCGGCAGGCAAAGCTCCACCAGAGGGTGAGTCACATTTTAAATTGAATCCTATTATTTTTGCTGATGAATTGTAGCTATACCGGAAGAGGAAGACCAGGAGGAAGCGCAGCTCAAAGAATTGCAAGCTGCGTTGGCGATGTGATATATCTGACGATTTCTCTCCTTTCATCAAGTCTATCATCTGTGCCACGTACTATCCTGCATCACAATCATTGCTGCTTATCTTTTGTCACGTTAGTAATGGAACCCCTCATCATAGAAATATGATTGTACGCTTTATATTTATTCCTACTCTTAAGAGTGCAGAAACATAATACATCAAGAAATAGCATTATAATAAAGTGGATATTGCTACAGAATTCGATAGGAGCAAGCTTCAAATTGACATATTTGTTGATAACCCAATAAGTTTATGTCCCCATAGTGAAAGTGTCATACTGAAATCAAAATCCACGCATCCCTAGGACTCTCCGAACATCACTGGTGAATCGTAATGAATCGAGAACAGGAAGAAGATCTAGAAGTGCTTCATCCGACATATCATGGGTCCATCCTTCAATGGGAATTCCGTTTGCTATTGGTTAGATTAGCTTGTTGAAAGGGCAAACAGTGGAACAGTTCCGACCTTGATTGACGTTATAGCTAATGGGGGAATTGTCAACTAAACAAACACGTGACAAATCCGCCTCTACAAGGGACAGGTCCTTGGTATAAGATCCAGTGGGTAGCTGGGTGCAGGACTGAATGCGTTCAATAACAGGTCTTATGAAATATAAGATACATACCTCCCGAAAGAACCTGCGTCCCAAAATACCACGTCCTGCATCTAACCAATCTATCACGGGGTCCGCGTATTCTTGCATTGATGCAGTAAATATCACCAATGTATACCAACTCGACACCTGCAATTCAAGTGAGCAGGAAGAGGCAATCCAGACATTGAAGATGTCTCACCTTCCTCAAAAAGTAGTCAACAAAAGGCCGTTTGTATACATGATAAAGAGTACTCCGGCCGCCTAAAACGACCTCTACCATGTGACCAGCACCTTTATTGCGACGACCACCCAAACCTAATAAACCTGTACCGCCTGTACCATGACCAATTAGGGGCCTCGATGTGGAGTGTATCAATGTTTCATCCAAGTCTAAAACAAGTGTTTTTGGGAAATGGAACGGCGTTTTACGAGGAGATATTGAGGGGGTGGATGTCGGAGAGGAGGGACGGCTTGGACTTGGCTGCGAAGGTGATTGTGTAAGTAAGGAAGTGGAAAACGGATTTGGGAGAAGGTTTGACGACTTCGAGTGAACGGCAGGTAAAGGCTCTTGCGATTTAGGGTATGCAGGGGAAGGTATGAGAAATAACTGAGACGAATGCAATGCGGAAGACGATGTTCCTGATGTGAATGTATATGAATCTTCTAACATGTGGTCAGATTGAGCATGATCTCTAGAATCGGCTAGTGGCTTTCTCAACGTTCTGGTAACAATGGGATCGATCTCATCGGATTCCTCGCTGTCCTTCTCCTCGGCAGAAATCGCGTCCTCAGCATCGCTATCCACCCCCAACTTCCGCTTTTCGTCCCTGGTTGAACGAATACGACCATTAACTACGTTAATCCACGCTTCACAAACGGCGTTCCATATGAGGACTAACGTTCGAACGAAATAAAAGCGTCGTAGGCGTTGATACCTTCGACTGCTTTTGCCCTCCTTTGAAACAGAAGATGAAATTGGTCCAGACGAGTTAAGGTCATTTAAGAGGGGTGCAGTAAACGCAGGAAGAGAAAAAGATCGTTTAGTGGATAGTGTTCCCTCGGATAAGTTGGATGATTCTGTGAATAGTTTATTCCAAGTCTGGGTGCGCTTTAAATTATGCTCAATGGTACTTCTGGAATCGCTCTTGGTGGGGGAGAAAACATTAGTCTTCTCACTAGTCGGTGTGGAAGGTGGAGTGCGAGCGGAGGCAAGGACATCGAACTGACGAGATAGATAGGCAAGCGAGTTCATCGCAGCGGCTAGTGTGCACACTGGATCTCTAAACAGTGAGAGACGTCCGGAAACAAAACCTCTGGGGTTTGAAAGGATAACGAAGAATCCGAACCCCAGTCGCGAATAAGGATGAGAGACAGGTGTGGATGCGCAAGCGCCCATTCACGTGACATCTAAATACTATTAATACCTGGCTTTCATCTATATGTCCCAGAATACCAGTTATTTGTGATGTCAAGTTCTTAATTGTCCAGTGGCATGGAATCAAAGCTAACGAAAAGGTTTAGAAGCACAGCAGGCGCCATTTACAGTGTATATAAGTATTTATTTTGCTAGTCATGCGGCCCAGTTTCATGCCTTTAGAGACTGGAGAATAGCCTGTCCGACAGAGCTTGCCGAGGCAGGATTTTGACCAGTAATCAATTTTCCATCAACGACTACTTTGGCCTACAACAAAACATATCAGTCTTTGTATTCCATGTGTTTATCAATCAAAGGGCATACTCCCCAAGGCTCAGCGGCCTTTTCATAGGAACCACCAAGCGTCTTAATCATGTCCTCCAACAGGAAGGGAATGTCCTTGACTTTGTCGATTATTTCCTCCTCCGTGTTGGAGAAACCAGTAACTTTGCGACCCGAAAATATTGATTTTCCAGAGGTATCCGTCCCTCCTACCAGTGCACTAAATATTAAGTGCGTGAGCTTCAAGGTAAATTGGATGCCCAATGTAAAAGAGCCTCACGCTGGCCCATGGCATACGGCAGAAGTGATTTTTCCGGCAGCCCAGAACTGTAAAGTATAAAGTTGGCCGGAAGGGCGTGTCAATAATGGCTTTACTCACTTGATTTACCAACTCAATGTTGGTAGGATCGCCAGCAAGATCAAGAACAGGTCCATGACCGCCTACATAAAAAATGGCATCGTAGTCATCGGCTTTTACATCTGCCAATTTCTTTGCATTCTTGAACATGGATATCACAGTTGCATCTTGTAGGAATTTAACACACTCCTGGTCGTCTTTGAACGTCTGTAGATACGGGTAAATGTCGTCTTCTTGCCAACAAAATATATTGTCATACCTGGACTGAGTATTCATCGACCGGCGGATTAGGGCCAGCAGGAGAGGCTATAATGAATGTAAGAATGAAATTCAATATGGACTACAATTATGAACTGATCCTACCAAAGTCAATATCAGCATGTGGAGCAAGCACGTAATATGGGTGGGCAGCTAAGGTTGTAAAAGAGTCAGTCGAATTAGATGGAAGGAGTGCAGAATCGAGCACCTTCGGGGAGGTACCAACCCTAAGTATAGGATATTAGCTTGAATAGCGGATGGGGATGCTAGCTATACACACCGTGGGCGAACCGGTCAAGGTCTTTGAAGTAGAAGTGTATACGAAGAGTACGCGTGGCATAATAATGTTCAGATAATCTACAAGAAGTCGAGGTGCAGGCTTTATTATAAACTTGGGAAATACATTGTTAGACTTGACATCACCATGTTAGCCGAAATGATCTGGATGATTAATCCAATAGTCGCGTGATCGTGGGAATTGGGGGATGACATAGCGTGGGACATAACGAGTACGGCAGACGCGAATGAGCTGCGTAAACAAGATAATTAGCTGAAAGCTGGTTGGTATCGATGATCCTCAAAGCGTTGATTCAACAAAAGGATCAATGGGAATATGGGTGAATAATGAGTGATGGCTCAAGGTTAAGTGAGCTAGCTATAAAGTGTACGGGAAAAGCTGTGACAGAGCCGAAACGGTGGCGTTGCGTTGCCGAAACAGGTCACATGTTGGACCTTGTCTACAACCAGCAATAATAATGTCCACTTTTTTTGGGCTGTGAGTAGCTGATATCTGTTTCGCCAACAAAGGTTAATGATACATTGGATAGTGGAAAGACGCGAACTTTTAAACCGAGGAAGGATATTCCTGAAGGCACTAAACAATACCAATTAAGAAAGTACGCTGAGGCTACGTTGGTATGTACGGAGATTTTCACGCGTCGAGTAGCACTGTTTTGAAGTTTTCTCATTGACTATCAGGGATCTGGCAATCTTCGACTGGCAGTGCAGCTACCTGATGGTGAAGACTTGAATGAATGGCTTGCGGTACACAGTGAGGACCAAATGTCACTCTTTCCGTTGGAATCTCTCCTTCACGTAATAGATAGCGGTGGATTTCTTTAATCATTTGAACATGTTATATGGCACCATAACCGAATTTTGTACTCGTGAGGAGGTGAGAGCTATCCTGATTTACAGAATGTTTCGGTCAATCTTTGAATCTAGTGCCCAATAATGTCTGCCGGGCCTCGGTTGGTTGTCCTTAATATCACAATTTTTATTCAGTTCATTTTGCACCCTATAGTTTTGAGTATCTTTGGGAAGATGGTGTCAAATACAAACGTCTCACTAAACTTGCGGCACCGGATTATGTTGATGCACTCATGAACTGGGCACAGTCAATTTTGGATGATGAGGCTGATTTTCCAAATAAGATAGGTGTGTAAGATTCACCATCGTGATCTGCTCAGAACTGATTTTTCCCAGGCGTTCCATTTCCCCGAAACTTCCGCGACACCGTCCGCACAATTGTACGGCGACTTTTCCGCGTTTACGCCCATTTATACAGCAATCACTTTGACCACATTTGTGCTCTTGGGATTGAAGGTATTGATTAAATCCTATCGCGAAAAGATTTAATTCATGTTATCTATCACCAGCACACTTAAATACAAGTTACCGGCATTTTTTTCTTTTCATCAACGAAGTTAGTCATCGATGCATTGGATAGGATCAAGCGCATCTGCTAATGTGATTATTTATTAGTTTGATCTTGTTGACAAAAAAGAACTTGCGCCACTGGACGAACTGAACGAAGCCATCCTCGCCGAAGATAAAGCCAAATGACCCATCGTCACAGGAAGCATACCAGTCTGCCTTTTTTATCGTATATACAGACAATGTTACCCTCCATGATGACTTGAATGATCTCTGCCTTAGCCGAATTGTTCAGAGGTCTTCTTATGCTTATTATTGAATAATTCAAGATAATCTCAGATATAAACCTGGATATGGAGAGTATTCGGATCTGGGATAAGGTGATTTATAGTACAAATAATCCAAACGTGAAGACTGGTATATGATATCCGGAGTTCTGGTATCCGCAGTCGTTAATATTACTTTTGACCAAAAACATTCAAAGTTGATCGTTTAACAACTCGTCTGAGTCTACTCGTCCAGGAGTCCCTTGACCAACCGTCGACAAGTCAAGATGGAGATTGGCGACCACGCTGAGTATCCCTTTAACCAAAATCTAGTCCTACAAGAAACAGTCAAGAATGTAGGGCCCAGCTCCAATTAGAAACAAGTTTCGGCGCCGGCCTGTAGGCCGATATGTGGGCATCTTCGGACCCGATGACCCCAACCGGGTCGACGGTGGTCGAGGAGGCCGGACACTCGGATCTCACTAAACATGTGTCACACAAGATCGGTAAGATCATAGATCATAGATCATCACAGTAATCTTATCGCAATTTGTCGCCACACAAACACGGTACATCTGGATCTCCATACACGTGAGAAGTTTTATGGTCATCTCAGTAAGCTTCTACAAAAACAGTCCAATACTTAAGATGCCGTAGGTAATATGCCCAAGGCCGAGTTGCTTGCCAAAATCTTTGTTACATCATTGGCCGTTTCTACTAGTTTGGTAATCTAAAAGTTCGTGTTAGAAAGAAAGAGGACATATAGCTTCATGAGACAAACCTTCCCGATAGCAACAGTCTTCCCTTCATCCCGAAGAGTGAACCGGCCCAATTGGGGATAATCGGCAAAACGCTCTACACAAACGGGTGCGGTTGCTTCAATGAGAGCTACAATCTTTTGCCCCTTTTTGGCAAATTGAGGCGGTTTCTTTGAACGTCGTCCAGTTTTCTTGTCGAAATAACTAATCAGGGCCTATGAAAGGAATAATCATTAGTTTAAGATAATAGTGTGAAGACGGTGGCCATACAGCAAGCGTAACCTCTTCCGATAATGTGTGGACATGCATCACAGCGCCATAACCTGCACATATGATGTTCTTGTGATCGAGAATGGCCAGCTGAGCCTCAAACTGTCTTACAGCCCTCACTGGGTTGTTTGGGCTTGTTAAAACAAACCCAGGGCTGATATCTTCGTCATCAATACCACGGATACGGATACGGACATTGTCACCACATTGCGCCGCTGGTAACTCTGCTTCAAGTTCGTTGTATATGGCACTGACTTCCACATGGGTATGATTCGGCATCAGAACAAGAGTGTCACCCTTATGCAGACGACCACATTCTATTTTGCCCACGACGATAGTTCCCATGTCCTTGTATTTCTCGGAAATTGGTATCATAAGTGGGCCATTGACTTGTCGGTCAACCATTGGCAAAGTGTCTAGCAAGTCAAGCAGTGAGGGACCACTATTGGGAATGTATCACTATACATGCAGGGATACAATGAAAAACACTTACTTCCACCAAGGACACTGTTCCTTAGTGGCACGATCCTTCAAATTAATACCAGTGAACGCTGAGACTGGGATGAAATCAACGTCGGTCTTGAGATTAAACCCAGCAGCTCGGATAAAAGGAATTAATCTTTCTTTGATTTCATCAAAACGTGCTTTGTTCCAATTGACCGTAGACTCATCCATTTTGTTGATGACAACAACGATCTTGGAAACACCGGCTGTCTTCACCAGCATGATGTGTTCACGTGTTTGACCACCTTTTTCAAACCCGGTCTCGAACTCGCCTTTGCGAGCAGAAATAACCAGGAGAGCAACGTCGGCTTGAGCGGCACCGCTAATCATAGAGGGCACGAAGGTTTTATGGCCTGGGGCATCTAGAATTGTGTACTTCCGTGCAGGTGTTTCGAAGTATGCGCGACCAACTTCGACAGTCTTTCCCTGAAAAACATATCAGCTGCGTAAAAGAAGAAAAAACGGGTGATAAACCTTGCTTCGTTCCTGAGGGGTAGAATCAAGAGCCCAGCTTAGATACCAGCTTTCACGGCCCGCCTCTTTTGCCTCTTTTTCATATTTTTCCATGGTACGCTTGTCAACCATACCAGTGACATAAAGGAGATTCCCGCCCATTGTAGATTTTCCCGCATCAACATGACCAACGAACACGATGTTAAGATGTTGCTTGCCGAACAGATCACCAATGGTCTCCGAGTCGACAGTCTTGTGCACTTCCTGCACAATCGCATCCGTATCTGTCTTGGCTTTTTCGCTGGTAAAGTTGTATGACTTTACAACAGGTGCGGTAGCTGATGTGGTAGTTGAAGGAGCAGGCGAAGCTTTCGAAGGCGGAGTAGGGGGTTTGGGGAGGGTTGAGGCGGGGGGAGCCTCTTTGGGTTCGGGTTTCGTTGTCATTGGTTCTGGCGGGATTTCTGCCGCAGATTGAGAGGGTTTTGAACCACCTATGTTAATTGAAATAGTGGGTGCAGGTTTGGGGGGCTCAGTTCTTTCTGGACGCTCAATGGGCTGCAAAGGCTGCGATACAGTGTCCGATGGCGGTGATGATTGCTGCTGAGATGGAGGTACAAATCCTCGACCTGGTACAAACGCGAAGGCATTGACATTTAGTTTGCTCATCCTGGTTAGCGTTCGTGAAAAATCAGATTTTGCACCAGAGATTGCGGTGCCGCACAAGGCACCAACAGGCGTCCACACCTTGCTGGACATGACCGGCGAACAGGAAGAGTACATTGCCGTTCTCAAGGCACTTTATGACTATGAACCGACATCTGAAGACGAATTACAGATTAAAGAAGATCAGATTCTATTTCTTGTAGAAAAAACAGATGACGAGTGAGTCGTTGCTCGTTTGATTCGTGACTATCTGCCAATTGTATCTCTAGGTGGTGGAAAGTCAAGCACAAACCCGACTCACAGGAGGATGAAACTGCACCCTCGGGACTAGTGCCTGCAAGCTATCTCGAAGAGGTATGCTTCAGTATTTTGGTTGTTCCATCCCCATCTCATACGGTACGAAGGCCGTGGCCAGCTCACTAGTCAAGGCAATATATGACTATGAAGCTGCAGCTCCCGGAGAATTGTCCGTTATAGAGAATGAGGTACTCTCTGTTTATGACCAGGATGAGGATTGGCTCCTAGTTAAGTCTGAACGAGACGGCGGTAAAGTTGGATATGTACCTGGTAATTATGTCGAAGAGGTGTGTCAAAGACATATCCCTCAATCATTTCAATTTACAACATTTTTATCTTTAGGACACAGGCGAGGGGCCATCTGTGGAAAATGATGCAGCTCATATTGTCATTCCAGACTCTGTATGTGTTGCATATCCCATGTAGTCACTGGAATTGAGTATTTTGCAGCCACCATCTCGCCCAGTGAGCGAGTATGTCGATCCAGCTGATCGTGTTGCTGCAACAGCTGGAAAGGCCAAAGCCGACAACATCGAAACCTGGTCAGTCTCTGAGGTCGATAAGAAAGGCAAAAAGAAAAAAGGTACACTTGGAGTTGGGAACGGTGCCATATTCTTCGCCTCAGAATCCGACAAGGTCATTAGTTATCACATTCATATACTCGTCATATTTTGTAACCTATTTACAGACACCGGTGCAGAAATGGCAAACCTCCGACGTCATCGATATGAAAATCGAGAAATCGAAACACCTCCATCTAGAAATAGCGGGAAATATGCCGGTCAGCCTACATTTCAGCGTAGGGTCTAAAGATGTCGCAGAAGCTATCGTGCGTAAGTTAGAGTCGTCACGGTCCCTATCAAATGGAACAGATCACGATCAACCCTCCATCCGACAAACAAGTCCACCGCCTACATCTCCTTCCTTGTCCCCGCTATCTATATCAGTACCAGTATCTACACCCAAGGGGAAGAAGAACGGGGCGAGTGTGCATTTTGCTGCAGTTCCTGCTGTCATACCTGCCCCCGAGACACCAGTAGATGCAGAGCCGGGGGAAGAAGAAGTCGAAATGGATGGCGAAGCTGCCGTGGCACTATATGACTTCATAGCTGACAATGAAGATGAACTCAGTGTAAGCGAGGGCGAGAAGCTTGTCATCCTCGATAAAGTGAGTAGTGAGGAGTGGTGGAAGTGTCGCAACGTTCATGGGGCGGAAGGTGTTGTGCCCGCTTCTTATGTTGAGGTTCGTTCCACTGGTTTTGGTTTTGATAGTGCAGTTATTCACCACTTGCAGTCATTGGGCGGGCCGATCGAACCGGATGCGGTCAACGGAACAACAGTCGAGGAGCAGGAGCAGGAGCAGGAGCAGGAACGTGCAGCCCAGGAAGAGATGGCCAGGAATGCTGAACGTGCTGCTGCAGAGATTGCTGCTCAAGTTCAAGCTCGGGAGAGGGCGGAGAAAGAGAAGGAGCGTAAGAGGGAGGAAGCTGAGAGACAGGCTAAAGCCATAGCCAAAGCGGAGAAGGAACGGCAAGATGCAGACCGTGAGCGTGAGCGTGCGGTCGCAGAGGCTGCCAAGTAAGTTCACATCTGAGCAAACCGCCTTTGCCTTTATTTACTTTGCCCAGACGTAGTATCCCGGACAAACAAGAAGGAACCAACAGTCGTCGAACTGAGGTGCCCAAATTTCCTAACGAAGGTAAGACACGTATCTGGCGGGACCACTCTGGCCAGTGGCATACCGAAGCGGAATTTCTGGGAATTAACAAGGGCAAAATCCGTTTGCACAAAATCAATGGTGTTGTGATCGAAGTGCCACCCGAGAAGATGTCGCCAGACGACGTGCGTTATCTTGAAAGCATCACTGGCAAGAAGTTGTCGTCGCAAGCGCCGCCTACATCTAGGCTTCGGGCCAAAGATGACGACGACGTTCCTCTCGCGTTGACTCAGCGACGGTCGCCCCGCCCAACCCCTCCGCTCAAGAAAACATCCACTATTGATTGGTTTGAATTCTTTCTTAATGCTGGGTGTGAAGTCGACGATTGCACGCGCTATGCATCGGCCTTTGAACGCGACAAAATCGATGAGGCCATTCTACCAGATATCAAGGATTCCACTTTACGATCTCTAGGCTTACGAGAGGGCGATATCATTCGTGTCATTAAAGCTATAGACCAGCGCAAAGGCAAGTCGTCAGGCCGGGCCGATGACGAGGGTAAAAAGGCGCAAATGGCTCGCGATGAGGAACTGGCACGAGCTTTACAGGCAGAAGAGGATGGGTCCTCTTCACATCGTGCAAATCTGGCTAGTCCACCTAACCTTTTCACAGGTCCAGGTGGAACCCTCAAAGCGCAACCACGACGTGGCCGCCCGCAGCCACGTGGAAGTGCTCCACCAGTTAATGTTGACGTTAGTGCGCTTGCTTCTGCATCTGAACAGATTTCGAGGACCGGATCACCACTCGTTGCCAGTCCAGGCGCTACTGCGGCGAGAACTGCTTCTCCAGCTGTTAATCCACCCAAACCGTCTAATACTCTTCAACCTTCAGGATTTGACGATGACGCGTGGGTCATCCGGCCGACGTCGGCACCACCTGCGGCGTCCCCAATAGCACCTCCTCCCCCACCTCCTCCCCCACCCCCACCAGTTACAGAGTCTGTCCCAAGAGCTGTCTCTACCCCTGCAGCACCCACGGCGCCTGTAGCTTCACAGAAACCAAGTGAGCAACCTGTCCAACCCCCGCAAGATACGGCGCAGTTCGACATTCTGGCTAAGATAGGGCAGATGAGGCCACCGTCTGTTCCAGCACCATCACTTGTCGCCAGACCTTCACAGTTTGCATCAAGCACACCGCAGGTAATCAGTACACCTCCGCAGGGTTTCAATGCAGGGCTTGGGGTGGGTTCTTCACCCATTCCGCTTGGTCAACATCTACAAAACCAACAAACGGGTTTGTACCAGACTAACGGTCCTCGAGGGCCCTTGGCTCCTGTTCCGAGCAATCAGGGACTTCTCAATCCTCTTATTCCCACTACCACTGGGTTCAATCAATTTGTGCCCACGCGGCCAGCCAGTAACCCTCCAATGCAGCCATCACAATTTCAGTCTGTCACTGGACAGTCCTCATCTCAGCCTTCAGGTCAAGGAGCATTTCAGTCACCATCTCTTCCATTCTTATCGACAGCCCCGACTGGTTTTGGGTCAATGAATCCACTCATGTCTCAGCCCACCGGATTTACAGGAATGGCAACGACGTCCAATTCTTTCTCTGGTATAAATTCACAACCTACCGGATTCGGTAGCGGATTCGGCTCATTAAATCCTAATTTCATGCCACCAAGTGGATATGGAAGTGTACAATCACGTATGTTTGCTTTGGACTTCTTTTATATCGTAATGACGGTAGTCTTGTCTTGCAGAGCCTCCTAATTTCAATCCAGCCTTTTCACAACCGGGATTTAATCAGTCCGTTCAAGCACCTTTGATGTCGCCTCCGAAAGATCACTCGCCTGCCAATGTTTTCGCTCAAATGAAATCTGGAACATTCGCAGATGAATCTCTCCCTCAGTCGGCAGGTATGGTCATTCTTTAGCATGTCATGAGGAAATCTCACTTTAAGAAAATTGCAGATAAATATGATGCATTGAGGCCACAACCTACGGGGTGGGGTTACCAGCCATATAGCGGTTATTAAGGCGAGCTGAACTCGCGATCATTCTGCAATGCTCGGGCATTATATATATATCATATCCATCCATTTTGCGGACATTGGAAATACTTGTAATGCAATATATATAAATACCGATTACAAATCATTAGTGCTCTATGATACCACGAGAATGACCGACACGCAAGAAGATAGATCGAACTGCTTCACGCAATTCCGGGCCCATCTCACGTAATAAAACATCAGTTGTCAATGGATAAAATGCAGGAAGATAGCGAGAAAACTGTTTGTATATGAGAAGCGGAATGCCGGAAAAAATTGAAAAGACATACTGTCTGGTCATCTAGACTATTAAACCCTTGTAGCACTTCAGCCACAACTGGGGTCCAAGTAGCAATTGTCTTGGCCTGGGTATCTGGTCGAAGGCCATTGAAGTCCTCTAACACACCAAGTCCGAGTCTGAAGGTTATTAAAAAAGACAATCAGCATAGCCAACGGGGACGAAAGTAGGCCTTGCACTTACGGGATAAGCTTATACGCAACCTGTTCTCTCGATTGTTGCACTGTTGGCCGAGTATCTTTGTACATACGTGTTAAAACGTCCACAAGTGTTGCAGCACTACTCGATTCTTGCTTAAGGAGATTCGGAAGATGTTTCATAAAGCCTAATTCCTGGGATCAATGTTTGAAATCGCGCCGGGTTGGACCAACTTACCAACTTTCCACAAGCCCGTCCTCAACTCCTTGTTTTCGTTGAAGCTACGTGCGAACTGGTAGCTTTGATCCAAAGTTCCCATCAGGCGTAATAGATGCTCGGGTGGAATTGTCATGTATACTTCCGTGTTCTGGAGGAGTTCGTGTGTAGTCTCGATCAATAACAATTGTAGGACACATTTGACGATGATCTGTTTGAATATACGACGCCGGTCGCTGACCAAAGCATTCTGGCTGTTCTGCTGACCAGGCTTGCTATTTTCATCCGAGGGAGCCAGCGGGGCGGGGAGAAGAGCTTGGGAATCTGTTGTAAAGACCTTGAGTAAGAAAAGAAGGGCGAAAGCAATACTGGACACTCACTCGCACTGTCCACTGGTTCTACATTTGCTACGTCAATTTCAACGCGTAGACTCTCATCAAAAAGAAGATGTGGCGTGGTCGTTTTGAACAGTCGTACAAATGTTGATACGACTTGCTCCCATCGTTCCGGACCCAATTTTTGTACATTACTTTCTAAAAGCTGTTGAAAGCACGATGTGCCTATTCTTGCAAGGGTATCGTTCTCTGTGTGGTAACTTTAATTGTGAACTTCCTTCGATTTATATTCTGACAGACCTTGGCATATGCATACACAGAGAAGGTCCAAAAGACCATCCAAAAATCGTTCCAAAGTCTCAAAGTAGAAGGTATAAAGATCGATAAGATCCCGAAGTGCTTGGATCATAGTCGTCGATAGCCACACACTCATGTCCTCTTGCGTGCTAAATCGTGAGACATCTTGACTTGATTTCAGAACTGCGAAAATGGGAAACAGCAACTCCTGGCAGACGGTATCCCAGAAGCCTACTGGATAAGTGGAACCATATGTTTTAAGGGTGGCGAAAAGCGAATCTAGCGCTCTGATCCAGTTAGTAGTCACGCCCCCCAAGGTACATTCAACTACAATACTTACAATCGCCGCACTTCCAGATCTTCCCCATTCATAATAATGTCATAGAAGCTAAACAAAATGGGAAACCAGAATTTGATCATTGGATCGTCCGTGGTGTTCACGGCTTTGGGGTCCTCTGGCACATCAAGCGTACATTCAGCGGTACGTAGCATGGTCGGAATAACTTCACGCAGCATTGCAATAGCTAAAAGGCTGATCTTCTGAAATTTGCTGCACTTTGAGAAGTCTGTTATGCAAACAGTGAAGTCCGCGAAGGCGCCATATCGCACAATATCCACAAAATTATTACGATTCAAACGTGTCACGATTTCGAATGCGGAATTTACGACATCCTCTTTACGAATACTTTGAGTAATATAGGCTGCAGAAAAGCAACTCGACGCACCAGTCAATACTTTGGAGGCTGCAGAGAAAACTCCAAACATGGTCCGCCATCCAGAACGCATATTGTGCACACGTGCCTGAACCATCTGCTGGAAGCAGGTGAGAACCTGGAATAATGTTAGCAAAATACTTTTTCAAACTTAAGAGACCTACCATATCTCGAACTGCAGGATTCGGGTTGTGGATCATAGTGTACTCAAATGGCTTCAGGAAATCTTTTTGAAACTTGAAGTGAGGTAGCTCTTCAATTTCTAGAAAGCGCATAGCCAGCTGGCGAAGGGCATCTAAAGCGAAGAATCCGACATGTGGATTGTTATGACAACAGACCTATAATTTTGTTAGTGATCTAACTACCAAAAGAGAGATGGTCGAAATACCTGGTTAAAATGTTGACCTAAAATAGCCCAAAGATTCGACCATTCTAAACGAATACGGTTCATATTGTAATAAGATATTTCTACTAGCTTTTGCAGGCTGAAAAGTCGGGGGTGTTCTGAAAGGCCAGAAGACTGTATCTCCTCCCATGAGACATCGCTAAGGGCTTGAACGAAGTCAACAATAGCAACCTACAAAAGTTGTTATCAAGACGGGAAGATTACGAGAAAAATATCATACCCCAGACAGATGATGACTCAACGAAAATACCATATCAGCAGCCACGGTGATGTGGGTCGAACGACTCTCATTGGCCAAATCCTCGTTCAGCGCTTTCCTTGGTCGACTTAAAAAGATGAGGGTAAATTAGCCAACCTCGTCTTCTAGGATGGAGGGAAGCTTACCCCTTCTTACCCCCCTCCGGAACATCGATACCATTACTAATAAGTTGCATGCGTTCCAATTGACTGACACATGTTAAAACCTCATGCCACGATCCCTTCAGATAGTTACCCTCGTTGACAGCTACGTCCAAAAGGGCCTTGATCGCCTCCATGTTTTTTGTTTTCATCTCGCCGAGGTTATTTAAAAAAGTGAATTTGGCGAGTGTTGTCACAAAGGCATTGCGCTGCAACTCTAGGTCGAAGAAGCAAACGATGCGAATGGCGCATTTGAAACCGTCCAGACAAAGTTCCACAATCTCAAGGTCATCAGTATCTTGTAACGGGGCGGAAATCCCAGCTAAGAATGGCATCCAAGCTACCTCGAACATAGGTCGGACATGGACAAAATGTGATGCGCTGAAAAATTGATCGTTGCCTCTGACAGCTCCTTTGCGTTGTGCCTTCATCAACGTTTTAAAAAGAGCCTTGCTGTAGTGTGAGCACGCTGACAACGAAATAACAGACGCAACAAACCTCCGACTTATTGGCCATAACCTGCGACTGCATGACGTATGCTTCTCGCTGCAAGTCACGACCTACATTGGCTAAAGCACCGGAAATGCCTGCACTCGGAGCTCCAGACACTAAAGATGCTTCAACTTCGTCCTTCATACGAATTTCGTTTGATTTGATGTCATCGAAGATGGCGCTGAGGTATTCTTCAGGTAAATCACGGCCATCATCAATCTTTGAATTATTTTTGATAAATTCGGCCTTCGTCATGCGGCGTTTTACCTGAGGGCTAAACGCGTCTGTATTGAGCATTATAGTAGAGTAGGCCAAGACGTAAGCGGTATCTTTTTACGCAATTAACGGGGCATAAAATGAGCAAGATGAATACACGACACATACCAGCATTGGCGAAAGAAGTCGGATTATTCCCTGTAAATCTTTCGGCAAATTTCAACATAAATCGATCGATCTTCTGTGCTTCCCCTGGTAAACGGAAAGATTGCAGAAACATGCGAAGTGCTTCAGTAAAAGGTAACTCTGTGAAATCCATGAGATCCACGAAGGCATGCATGATAGCTACATTCTCGTTATCACTAGCAAAGTTCAGTTGTGAAAAATAATACAAGGAACACAATTTACCCGTCACCGAGATATTCGCCAATCATTGCCTTATTGAGGCCATCGGTCTCTAATAGAAACTGGGCAATAGCCTGCGGTAATCTAGAAGGTATAAAACCGGTTTCTAGCAGGAATTCAACTCCCTGCTCAGATCAGAACGCTTCATTCGATAGAAATGGTGTATTCTCAGATACGTACACGTTTCGGTTTGAAATTGAACTTCCTGATACCCTCTAGTAAGGTTGTCTTCTTTTGCTTTGCGCTCTCGAACCTCTCTGGATCGTCATCGATATCGGGGGTGACAGTGCGAGAGACTTCAGCTGCTAAAGACACGCTCGACCTGTTGAGAGTCACCTCTGACGGGCTATCCATCTTGTGGTCGTCGCCGTTCAATAATGGAGAATTAGCTTTGACAGCCGGTTCTGCCACGGTCTTGCCAGCTTGTGTTCCCCACAATACAAGTGACCGTAAGACTGCTACAAAGCATTCCAAGCTCTGACGTTTCATGTTACCTTCAGTCAAACCGACCGCACCGGTCTCCAAACTAGCTGAAGCAGAAAGAGCGTTTGTGCTCAGTGACGGCGGTAAAACAGACCGTCCAGAAAGGCGGGAGGGTTGTAAAGAGGGGCTAGAAGGATCGGAAGCTTTCTCTTTGGCAAAGTGGGATGTGCCCAATTTTGAAATTATGTTCATTAACCTGAAAAAAGTTGAAAATTTAGTAACACTAATTTATATAGAGATTAATAGTACCGTTCATAGATATTCTCCTTCGCATTTTCATCGCAATCGTAATTGAGATATATTTCAACAAGAGCTTGAGGGTCTTGACACAAGCGCGATAACATGTCGAGGATCACCGCTTTTTGTTTCATGGTGGAATTGGGCATCTCAAGAATGGGGAGAAAAATTTCATTAAATAACACCCCAATTTCCGGCTGCGTGAGCTGCGGTGAGCGGTGAACGGAAAAGAGAATACAATATGTACGTACTTTGAGCTTCGTTCGAAGACGTGACAGCACCCTCCAAAAGATTTCAACGCTGAGTTCAAATACTTGTGGTACTAAGCTGATTGCATTTCGGTTGATAGTATTCCAGAGGTGCTCCTTTGCTGCTTGTATAAAAGACGTACTCTCGTTGGAAGAAGAGGAGTAGATAATGGCATTGGGATCCACAAAAAAGTTCATGTGAGAATTCAAAATCGTCAGCACAAGGTGTAGTGAAAGTAATTTTGATCTCATGGCGTGCGACTTCATCTCCCTTTCACTAAAATACAAAGATACGATGAGGAAATTACAGTTTTAACAAAAAAAATATGGAGCAAACCTGTCTGTATTGAGATCTCTATGTGTTAATTTACACATAGACCTGAAAACAAGATAGGCATCTTTGATGAAAATATCCCAGATGGACAAATGCCGTCCGGCATCCCCATTCTGCCCTGGAACCTCAGACACATCTCTAAATGATGTTGTAGTTAGTGAGTTACACGCTTTGGTGGTAAAATGCTTACAACGCTATCGTCTTCTGGGGAGGCGCCGCCTTTCCCGCGGCCGCCACCAAATTGAGATTATCTTCGTGGGATTCATCTCCTTGGGCTGGAGTTGGCGAGGTGGTATCATCCCCATTCATACCATGCGCAGCGCCTGTGTTGACATCCGTTTCCGGAGCTGCCAAAGTCGTGATGGGAGGTGGCTCGACCTCGCCCTCAGCATTACCTTCAGGTTTAAACGTGATATCATCCGCAGGAGAAGGTAAAGGTATCGTCTCAGGGGTCGACGGTCCCAAAGATGATTGTTGATCTAATATGGTATGGGAATTTCTTCGGCTTGGACCAGCACTGACTGGGTCAGCATGCCCATTTGTCTTTTTCGCTGACAACTCTCCGAGTTTACAACGGGAAAATATGTGATTAACCATCTGCGTGAGCCCGCCTTGAGCCACCATTTGATTGACAGGATCTTGACTTAATAAGAATACGTTATAGACGGTTCGCACCGCCCTGAGAAGGGGAGATTGGTGTATCAAGATGGTAGGTGATAAAACTAATGCCAATAGTGCTTTCACAATCTGAAGGGACACTGGATCTGGGGTGGTTTCTGTGTAAGCCGAAGTAATCGTGTCAGCGACAAGGTCCGGTAATGGGATGGACTCTGATGAAGGGAATGTAGCACCAGAAGGAGAGTTGAGAGGAGATTGGTGAGGTGGACGGGTAGTCCCTGCATCCTCAACAAAGAACGAGTGTGATATCAGTTTAGAGATGCAGTCAAGACTCGCTATCATCAGTTTCTCGTTCCGTGTCTCACAAGCCAACCTTAAAGGCTCGAATATTTCTCTGGGCCTATCGCCACCTTTCCCTTCTCGAAGCATCTCCAAAGCTCGCTGTGTACTATCCCTAAGAGGGGTTGATCGCTTTGCCTCTCGGGAGGAAGCAATGGTGTCAAGAGCAGATGAAATTAGAACGACGGAGAGGGTACTTCCTTGAGACATTGTCAGAGAGCGGTGATGTATCGATGCGTTGCTGGACAGAGATGCTGAGCGAGGAGGGAGTGTTCGGTCCGATTTCGCTGAGTTGGGAGTTTCAGCAAAAGAAATAGAGGTTGCAGACACTTCTTGATCATTCACATCATGTGCTTTCATTACTGGGCTTTTGGGAATGGGAGACGGTGGAGGTGATTCCAGGGGGATATCTTGGAGAGAAGTCATGCTTTCTGAAGGTAAAGCTAAGTCGGGATTAATAAGTGAGGCGGGGGCCAACTCTCCACCATCGGCCTGTAAAGTAAGAGATGCAGATATGGGCTCAGTGTTGGACGCTATTTGAACGGCCACTTCTGGAGTAGAGTGAGATGCATCAGCAACAGGTAGCTGTTGAGAACTATGGGAGTCGTCTTCAAGGCTCACTTCGTCCATAGTCGGGAGTTCCAGTGAAGGCTCGTTTTGACCATTATTGTCGACATCAGTGAGGGTTGCTGGCGTCTCAGAGGCCATGATAGGGCCAAATCGTTTTGAAAGTTCAGCCACGACAACGTCGTTTAAGAAAGGCTTGGCGCTAAAGTTTGCTTAGACAACAATGTCGCAGCTACCAGACGATACTTTACGAAAGGTAAGAATTGACTGCGGCCAGATAATTAGACTATCCTGACCATCATGTTTTATGACAGATACTACTACAAATACAACAGACTGCTGTGCAATCGCAACGTGCTCTCTCAATCACCCGTGCTCAAGTCACGTCCAAAGAACGAGAACGGAAAATTCTCCAACTAACGATCGATGAAATTCATTCCATGGAGGGAGATGTGAATATGTACAAGGGGGTTGGGAAAATGTAAGTCTGTGTATAGGTTACTTTGCAAGCTAATCGTCTGGCGACTTAGGTTTATTGCTGTCCCTCGGTCAACAATGGAAAAGGACCTCAGAACTGAAGAAAAGGGACTATCAGATGATCTAAGTGGATTAAACAAGAAGGTATATGCGTTCAGTTCAGACGAGTAGCTTGTGCATTTATATTCAAAATAGACGAAATATCTGGAAAAACAATTCACTGATGCCCAATCGCAGCTACGAGACATTGTGAGTTGTTATTCATTAATGAGGCTGTGGTAACCTGTAACTCAACGACTGTCGTATCCTTTAACAGTTTCACAACTCCAGAGAGAAATGAGAGCTGAGCTTAATCCATACCCACAGCTAGGTATGACAAACTGGAAGATCCCTCATGCCGCGGGTACTTCTCATTTAGCATCTATATGATTCACGTATAGCTGCATGGGTGCTACTGGGATAATTGTCTCATCGCAATTTACCATCCCGCGATGCTATCCGTCGCATAATTATAATATTCATAATACATGCATACTTGTTTAAATACTTGCGTGTGACTGTGACAAAATTTCAAGGAAAACTGCCTCCGACGTCATATCCACTCGTCGTTCATCCAGGTTTTTCCTGAGTACGATCGGCTAATTCAGAAAGAATTTGAACACAACGATGTCATCCGCTTTTGTACCAGAAGCGGCTGCTGCTGCTGTTCTTCAACAATCTGAGCCTATTCCATCGGATGCTGTCTCCGTCGAAGGTCCAAACTTTGACAATTCTCTCAATCTGCAGGATTTGTTAAAAAGCTATGAGCGCATTGGATTTCAAGCCAACAGTTTTGGAAAAGCGATAAATATTGTCAACAAAATGGTATGTGGTTCGGATTGTCGTCAAACAGTTCATCGGATGACACATGGTTGCAGAGGAACTGGCGTTTATCGGATGAGCCATTGACACCAGACGAAACAGATGAATACACATCTCCTAGCGTCCGATCTGAAACAAAGTGTACCGTTTTCCTCGGATATACTTCCAATTTAATATCGTCTGGACTCCGCGAAGTCATTCTCTATCTAGTCAAGCACAAGCACGTCTCTGCTATTGTGACAACAGCAGGCGGCATCGAGGAAGACTTTATCAAATGCTTAGGGAAAACCTATCTGGCCGATTTCGACCTGGACGGTGCTGATTTACGTCGGAGAGGAATGAACCGAATAGGCAATCTTGTTGTGCCGAATGATAATTATTGTAAATTTGAAGATTGGGTGACTCCCATACTAGATGCCATGTTGTCTGAGCAGAAAGATTCCGGCATTACTTGGACTCCAAGTGAAGTCATTCGTCGGCTAGGGAAAGAAATCAATAATGAAGAGTCTGTTTACTATTGGGCATATAAAGTGTGTAATCGAAATTTCTATAGAATTCCGGCGAAATGATGCATGCCTTTCTGTACAGAATGATATCCCGGTCTTTTGCCCCGCTCTCACTGATGGATCATTAGGTGACATGATATACTTTCATTCATTTCGTTCGCCGGGCCTCGTGATTGACATTGTAGGGGACATACGAGCTTTGAACAATATGTCTCTAAAAGCCAAAAAGGCCGGAATGATTATTCTGGGTGGTGGCGTATGCAAGCATCAAATCGCGAATGCAATGCTAATTGTGCGTTTGCTTATCGTTCTTTGATCAATTTTAAATTGAGGGGCTGTACAAAGCGGAATGGTGCAGACTTCTCTGTTTACATAGTAAGGCTTTACGGAGACATAGAATTTGGCTGAACGACCATTCAGAACACTGGACAAGAATTTGATGGCTCCGATTCTGGAGCTCGACCAGAAGAGGCAATTTCATGGGGAAAAATTCGGGTTGGTGCTGAGTCGGTCAAAGTAAGCGTCTTTGGCTCGGCTGATGATGTCTACCTTCAACTATACGTCCCAGGTATTTGCAGACGCAACCTTGGTATTTCCATTACTGGTTGCCGCGACATTTGCACGTGATAATGATAATTCAACATCTACAAAATAACTGAAAAGAAAACATGTACGGAACTGTACTGTCGGCCCCGTATCTGTCTCAGACGCAGTGATCTGGAGGCAACTGAGTCATTAGAGGGCCTGTTATTCTTGGTCTGCTTGCTCGAATGAGCACGCACGAACTCGATTGGAGATGACCCTGTGGTCTCCGAGACGTGCGTTGGACGGACCGTACATAAGTAGAAGACCGCAGAGTAGCACTGTGACTTAGGTCTCGATACATTTGGGCATTTTTATACTCGTGGGTTATTGACTGCTCGTCCAACTTCGTCAACACGTTGCTTGAACATTTCGAAGCGGTTTGTCCCGTCTCCAGATAAGAGAGTCGCCGCATCAGCGTCTGCAGCGGAATGCATCTTCAAAAAAGGATTCGATACAGAGCGGCGATATGCTGAATGGAGAGCTTTAAAAACCTGAGGCAAAAGTTAGAATGAAGCAAAATGCAAAGTTTGGAACAGACCAGAACGACGTCTGCATCTCGCACGACAGCATCAGACGATGCCAAGGCGATAACAATCTTCAACCTCGTAGGAGTGACATACCCATACACAGCAAGGTCTTCCATCGAATATAACAACCCCAAATAGCATTCATTATGTTTTGCATTAGGAGTTACTGCTAGCTAAGGTCAACTCTGCATTTAAAACAGCATGGTGGAGACACATACGCCGTTCTTCAATCACATCGAGGCTTGTATGAGCTACATAGTTGTATTTAAGGTCATCTTGCTTGCTTGATGTGAAATTGCGAACTAAAATGGGATGGTTTTGGGGTGATATAAACGCAGCAGCGTTCAAATACATAGGTGCTGGCATGTTATCTGGAAGTGGTATACGGGTAGTTCAGAAATGGTCATGGACACATTTACCGCCTTCTCGGAGTCTTAAATATAATTCCCAGACTACGTAAAATTGCTGTTCTTTATAACATGTATAACTAGGAAAATATTCCAAATACAACTTTTAACGGTGTATTACAAAATTTGGAAAATCAGGAAAGAGGGGAACGGCTCTGGACACAATCTTAGAAAGGACTATTCACTATACTTGATCGACTCTTTGTAGGTGTCACCCCTAAGGATTTGCGAGTTGCGGCTTTCAGTGACGTTTTATTAGTGGATAACACGTTGTCCTCAGTAGCGACAATCTAATCGAGTGTTAGCTCATAATGGTTTGTTCGATGATTCATAACACGTACGATATCCTTGTCGTCTCCAAACTTGAAATTATCTTGTACCACTCGTGTAGGATAACTAACAAGTGATCAGTCTTGTAACTACGCAAGAGTTTGAATCAGAACTAACTATTTGATCTTGTATTCGTCTAGGCGCCCTCGTTTCACCTTAGTGAAATCCCAAGCAACAACAAAGTTGCCATTGCTAGTGACAATTAGATTTTCATCTTGGCTTTCTTCGGTTGAATTGAATCTAGCATCGTGTAAGATAATAATATGTTATATACGAGTTTATCATACCTAGCTGGCGTGAACGACACAAGACCATCCATGTACATTACATGTTCTGGTTTGAGCTGTAATCTCTTAGGCATCGGTTTTGCGTTCGCAGGGAATGATCGATCAAAGCCCAACTGTCCTTTGTACCTTCCTTCGCCAATCAGGGTATCGATTAAGAGGAGGTAGGTTTTCGTCGTAGCCACAATGTATCGTCCATTGGCAGTTACATCAACACCAAGGATCGGATCCCCAAGTGGGGGCAGGGCAGTCTTCGCATTCTTGCCGATAACGTCAAAGAGTCGAATGTCGCCTTTCTCACTTGCCACAGCTAGTTTACCGTTGGCCGTTGTTGCGAGGCTTGAAAAGGCATTCTTCGAAACATACTGCTTGAATTGAGAGTCGACCATTTTGTTGCCTGAAAGGCGGGGATCCACGCGAAATAATGCATTGTGGGACGCTCCGACGACAGTTCGCTCCGGTTGTGCTTGAGAAAACTTCGTGCTTGGAGCGATATGATCGACAGTTACATCATCGTGGACCTTCCATTCCTCAACAACTTTTCCAATCTCAATGTCAAGATGGAACAATGAATTTGGGGCATCAGGGTTTTGAAGTATCATTGCAGTATCTTGATTATGCAACATCATCTAACGAAATGTTAAGAAACAAGAACGGGATACTGGTGGAAGCGAACCTTCTTTGGAATAAAGGCTTTGCCTTTGCCTTTGGGACCAACCAGTTTATTAATAGTCGCGATGTATTGGAGTTCGCCCATGTCTTGCGAATTCTTGAAGACCCCGATCCTACCCTCATTTTCAACGTAAGAGCGATCTTTTGACACGACCAACTGTTTATTGACCCCGCCATGCTTGAAAGCTTGCGCTTGAGGATTGTCTTCGTCTTGTTCATAAGGTGGCTCTTCTTCTTCTTCTTCTGATAAATAGATATTACCCCTCCCACTGGTAGTTCAAACGGAAAAACAGACCTTTCTCTATATCTAACTCAGATTCCACTTCATCTTCTTCATCTTCTTCTCCTGTTCCGTCTGCCATTTCGACATCTTCGTCGTACGACCGCAGTGCATATAGTTGCTCATCAGGCTACACAGGAGGATCAGTGAATACGAGACGGGAGAGTTCACCAGACAACATGCCTTCACTCGTGCCCACGCTACATCGTGCAGCATTTCATACTGGCACTGTATGTATGTTTCTTTGAAATGCTCAAAAGCTTCCATATCTTCAAACCGAATGCAGTACGACTGTTCACGCCCTCGAGGAGAGTATTGATTCCAAGTGATTGATTGCACATGCTGAAACAGATACGACTAAATCGGACACAAAATGGTCAAATTGAATATTTATACCGTAGCAAACCTCGGATTTAGTTCTGGAACAATTTGATGAGAGGCAAAAGCCTCGGGACCCTGCGCACGTAACCAATCTAGATAACACATATAAAATCAAATAGAAAAAAAGATGAGATGTCACCCACAATCGCGAGGCCCATTCTCTATGATGCTGGCCTGTACCACACCTTCAGGTTTGAATTTTTCAATTGTCTCGTCCCATAAATAAAGGAATGCTGGCTCGGATATCACCGCAGGTCTGTTAGAAGGTGGCTGCAAGGGTGACCCCCCAACGGGAGTCGCGGAGACCGTCAAATTGCCAATAGCTGAAGCTATCCCAGCAACGTCATCAGATTTGGCTTTCGATTTACCTTGCGACGGCGGAGCACTATTATCAATTTTGTCAGCAAAAATCAAGTACATGGACTTCACATATTACTTGAGCGCGAATTGTTTCAACCTCGCATCCGGAATATCCATAGCACTTTTGGAATACTTCCGCTCGTACATGGCTCTGTAGATAGCCATTTCGAATGCAGCCACAGCGACGCTGTCCGCACCAGTGGCTACAAACTCGTACAAATCTTCATCGTCTTCCTCGAGGTCACGCCACAGATAGGTAGAATGGCTATCGAAGGTGCCCAAACGAAAATGAAGGGCTTCATCGATCAGGAAAGAACGTTCTTGGTCAGCTATTCACAGTAAAATAACTTATGTGACATATTCGGGCAGATATGACATTGCGTACTTTCGTCGTCCTCGTCAAGTAAAAGCTCCTCGCCCTCTTCAAAAACGCGTGTTACCACTAACTGATAGTGATACTCTGTAGAAACAACTCGTCTGATAGTAGCCATTGCATCCTGAAAGCTTCAATAATGACTAAATGGTTAGTTTCTTAGAAATCAGAGCCAACGATCGTGCCACTCACATGCATTCGCGCGATCCTTTAACGTCATCTGACCGTACGAGGTAAAGCTGCCCAGATGAAATCTGCGCGAGTTCAGTGGCGTTTGGATCATCTTCACCATGGGTAGTTTAGCACATATACGCTACGCCACTGTGCCGCCTTCACATAAAAGACTTACTGCCAGATACCTTGCCAAATACTGGAAATAAAATTAGGTGAATTTGGTAAGACAGAGGGCATCTATGAGACTAACGGCTCTTCAGAACGTTCATGGTGTGAAACGCGTAGAAATGTGGATATGTTTATGTAATTGACGCAAGACACCAAGAGATACACAATTACGTCATCACACTTTGCCCCCGATCCATGAGCTTCACAAATACGGAAACACCACCAAGTTAGTATGCATACGCGCACATCTGTATTTACACATATTTCTCATACTTTTCCAATTATTTATCCAAGGGGAGGACCAAACGAGTAAAGTCAGGAATCGCAAATCCATGTTTTCAAATGAAGGTGTCAAAACGGTAAGCCATAGTCTCTTATGACATTTTTTCAAAATTGTGGAACAATACTCTCAACTACCCATCCAGGGTGGTTTAGGTAGACCACAATCCCCAGACTCGTCATCAACGATTTTCAGCTCTCCCGTGCTTGGACCGAGCCATCATACCGATTCAAATATCCCCTCAAGAATGACGAATGTCTTTGGCCGAAAGATCATCAAAGCAGATCCTGCAATGGCAAGCACGTTCGATCCTTCAGATTCTGAATTATACGCATTATGGGCACCTGCACGGTAACTGGGTGTAATAAGAGAACTTGCTATTGGTGTGGGGTCAAGAAATAAGTCCTTTGATGCTGCCCGCGTTTTCATCCTCGAGAAGGAAGAATCAATTCATGCGTTTTATTGGGGATGATAAGACATACCTATAGCGTAGAATAGATAATTTGTAAAGCACCACTCTGATTCACGTTGTATGTACGCGTTGTGGGCGCTCCAGCTTCAAGTCTAATTTGTCATCCTAATCAACTTAGATCTTACACTCCATACCTTTACAGCCTAATGAGGGGTCTTTTGATCTGTTTTCTTTTAGCTTTACTAGCGTTGACCGCGTATGGGTGAGTACTCAAACAAGTTCTATGGATCTTCAGTGTGCTTGACGGGCTGAATAACAAATACAGTTGGGACAAAGTAGGTGGACTATCTCATCTCATAAAGAGTTCACAGGTTCATATTGCCCTAGTATGATCATGAGATTTTTGACCTCGTGAGCGAATTAGAAGCAAACGAAGGTTGTGGATCGCTGGTTATATCGAATTAAAATTTCTTTGATTGCTAATATTTACTTTCCAGGGCAGGGGACAACATTTTATTCATTCCTTGGTGTAGACAGTACTGCCTCGGTAGCAGACATCTCTAAGGCGTACAGAAAGAAAAGTAAGCTGCCTGTATTACATCCCGCCCGCACGATTTTTACTCTAGCCCCACCTGTCTCTTAGGCGTTCTGTTACAGTATGTTCATGTCACAGACTTTAGAGTTGTTATCGTAGCATTAATCCTTCCTCAATAGTCCTGATAAAAACCCGGGAATAAAAGGAATCCATGAACGCTTTTCCCGACTTGGTGTTATATCAAGTATTCTGCGGAATGAAGAAAGCCGCAAACGTTATGACTTTTTCTACAAGAACGGTGTGCCCAAATGGAGAGGTATTAGCTTGGATGCTTCATCTTGAACGTGTGTTAATCTGTCTGTAGGGACTGGATATTACTATTCGCGTTTTCGACCTGGTTTAGGAGTAAGGAAATCAGTCTATGGACAATAATATTCTAACATATTCTATTTGTAGACAGTAATCATATTCTTAATAATACTAACATCGAGTCTACAATACCTTGTCCAAAGGATGAATTACAAACGAGACCTGGCACGTATTCAACATTTCGTCACCAAAGCTAGATTGGCGGCTTGGGGACCTAAACTTATCCGTATTGAGACAAGGCGCAAGGTGATCCTCCTGTGCCGCGTTTGACAGCCGAATAGCAATTAACCAGGTCTAGGTCAAAGTGAACGTGGGTTCATACAGTGAAGACGATAGTGATGAACAGCCGTCACGCAGCAAATGGCTGGATATGGTGGTGGAAGGGGATAAAGTGTATATTGTGCGTAAATATCCCCAAAGGCACATTCATCTAATGAGAATAAGCGCCTTAGCTGGAGTCAGGTGGTCAACTTCTACTTCTTGACGACACCGCGGCGACTGCCCCATCGTTTAAACGCACATGGTTTTTAGGTCTTGTCATATTATTACACAACAAATTGAGGGAGTACCGGTCACCAGCGTCAAGTGAGGCTGTGGATGCCAAGAACATAGATTACGACGACACAGAGTCGAGCTCGGACATCCAAAGTGGTAACGAAAGCAGGAAAGCAAGCTATGGTGGCGAGTTGAGAGCACAAAAGATTGGAGGGAGCAGGAGAAAAGCTGCCAAGAGGCGGTGAAGTAAGCCAGGGGTTAAACCACGTTATCAAGGTACCTGGCGGACCACGGAACAAGAAGATCACTGTCACTTACAAAATAGGAAGCCTCCTAAAACCTGTACACCCGATAGATTGGAATAATCTTGAGGATTGACAAGTATCATACAGTAGTTACAACCTAAGTATAATGCACCACGCAGGACGGGCAGGAATGGGCTAGATTGTGCCTTGATAATAAGACAAAACAAATCGGACCAATTTTAGAAAAAACTTCTTTTTCGCACGCATTGGTCCGGACAATTTTTGCCACGCTCATTGGTCAGATAAACAGGTAAGGTGTTATCCGACCAATCAAGCTCCACAGTCAGTTTCAAACTCCGTCGAACACTCTCTCTGGTATAAAACCGTTTCGGGGGCGCAATTTCGCCTTTTATAAATTTTTGCCCCAACCACCATTTACTTCACTTCTCTGATTCACTCCCCATGTCAACCACCTGGCGTGCAGATCTCCTTGCTCCCTTCCTTGCTCTTGATCAGGGCAGCAGTATCCAGGCAGAGTGTATGTACTGTCCTTCTGACTCAAATCTGCATTCTAATTGCCGCAATAGATGTTTGGATCGACGGCGACGGTGGTTTACGTTGTAAGACCACGGTTAGTATTTATAAAGACTATTTTTATAGCAACTCTGTTATCTATTATCGTACTATCTGTGCAACGTGTAACCGTCTATTACGCTTTTATACTGTCTTCTCGTCCCGTCTGTTTGGCTCACGTCCTAATTGCTTTTTTTTTCTTCTCACTTTATAGACTGTCACAAAGCCGGTGAAAGATATCGGAGACTTGCGCATTTGGGATTTCGATGGGTCGTCGACCAACCAAGCTCCAGGTAGTGACTCAGATGTTTACCTTCGCCCAGCGGCTATCTTCAAAGACCCCTTCCGTGGCGGCAATAATATCCTTGTGATGGCAGAAACATACAACAGCGATGGCACCCCTAACAAGACTAACTTCCGTCATCACGCGAAGAAGACTATGGATTTGGCTAAGGCGGCCATCCCCTGGTTCGGTATTGAGCAGGAATATACTCTTTTCGATACAGATGGTACTCCGTATGGATGGCCTAAGGGTGGTTTCCCCGGTGCCCAAGGTCCCTATTATTGTGGCGCAGGTTTGTTGTTAATATTTCTGACTTGCTCCTTTTTTTTTACCGAGTGTATGTGCAGGAACTGGCAAGGTTTTCGCTCGCGACCTCATTGAAGCTCACTATCGTGCTTGCCTCTACGCCGGTATCAGCATCAGTGGTATCAATGCGGAGGTCATGCCGTCCCAGTGGGAATTCCAAGTTGGTCCCTGCGAGGGTATATCTATGGGTGACCACTTGTGGATGGCGCGTTATCTCCTCATCCGTGTAGCTGAACAGTGGGGCGTCAAGGTCTCGTTCCACCCCAAGCCTCTCCAAGGCGACTGGAACGGCGCCGGTTGTCACACCAACTATTCGACCCTGGAAATGCGTGAGCCTGGAGGATTGAAGAAGATTGAGGAGGCGATCGAGAAGCTTAGCAGGAGACATGCGGAACATATCACCGTCTATGGTGAAGATAACGACTTGAGGTTGACTGGTAGACACGAGACCGGTCATATTTCAAGTTTCAGCTCTGGTGTTGCCAACCGTGGTGCAAGCATCCGTATCCCAAGGCACGTCGCTGGACAGGGCTGTGGATACTTGGAGGATAGGCGTCCTGCATCGAACATTGGTAAAAGTTTTCATGTTCTGAAGGTTTAATAGCCACAGCTAACCTTGACCTTCTTTAGACCCGTACCGTGTTACCGACATTATTGTGGAGACCACTATCCTTAATCAGTGATCGCATTGTTTTTTGACTCCAGCTTTAAACTCAATTATAGTAACTCACTTTGATGTGATGCAGCTGTTTTGCGAATTAAATATGACCACTATTTCATGGATAATATTAGTGTGATATATATATATACATTGTAGTCCAATTTAGCCTAATTTGGCTCATGGCACGTGTCAACTAAGCAATCATAAGCTCCACCCTGTTGGTTTTGACCAATGCCACCACGACAATCGTTCCTGACACATTCGTCCAGAGATGAAAAGATTCCTTTACCCGTGTTCTTAAAGGTATTAAGTTCGACGGGTTTAGCTATGGATAAGGCCATGGCTATCACGTCAAAAATGTATGCCGACGTTTACCCTCATTCAACATAGTGACGTTTGAAAATTCTGATTTGGTCATTCGAAAGGTAGATACAAAAACTTCAACACTCCTGCCACACTAGGGCAAGTTACAGACGGCACGTTAGTCGCATTGCATGTCGATGACAAGGAACAGCGAAAATTTGTGTTGTCTGCACTCAAGAAAGCCGGTTACAGGAGCGACACACATGATCCAGTCAGCGTAGCTGCTGCATCCGCCCCAACTCTAGCGAAAGCTTCAAGCTCAGAACCGGTGCATTTCATATACAGACAGCCAAGCCGCAGAGAGCTGATGCGTGAATAGGCAAAGAAATCATCCCCGAAAAAACGTAAAAGAGGGGGAGGCTACGACGAACTCCTTCCGGATGGGCCTCGGGATGAAGCTGCAGATTATGGCAGTTTCGTGTTTGAGGAGCTGCTCGACGAGGAAGTATGTCACCCAATCCAAGCTTTGACGTTGAATAGCGCTTAATGTGCTGTAGGCTCTAAAGACAAAGTCTACTGTTGTCAATCGTGCACCGGTAATGACGGCGTGGGCAATGGTCGTAGCTGAACGTATGGGTTTCAAGCGGGAAGAGGCACTTAGCATTGGTACGTCCCTGTAAGCGTATTTGAGTGGAATAGCATGCATATAAGACGTCGCGTTAGCTTCTGTATACACGGAGCTGAATGCCACTAGTAAAGGCGTAAAGTTGGGGATTTTCGAAGAGGGAAAGGGAAAGGGCATGGAGGCTGCTCAAGAAGGTAGCCAGCCTTACGTAGATTTTATGGGTCGAAGGTAGGCGGATTTTGACATCTCGCAAGAATAGCCACGACTAACTATTCGTGTAGGATGTAAGTATGCCTCATGTTTCTAACGCATAGATTGTGGCTGATCATTTATTGATGTAGACCGGTTTTATATACACAGACTTCTCAATGGCGTGCTTTGCTCAAAGGAGAGCTTGTTACACCATCTTCGGCTTATAGGTATATCACCAGTGCATTCCGTCAAACAACCGGGCATATCGTCGGTGCCATGCGTCTTCTGGCTGCGACGTACTCACACCAAGAGCTCAATCGATTGGCATTTAGCCTTTATGCCGAGTTTCGTCCGCAAACAGACGGGTGGGGAAAGAAAGCAGAGCTCAGATGCGAGAATATCCTCAATCTCAAAAGAGTCGAACCCGTGGTTGCCGAGCAACCAGTGGTGAAAATAGTAAAACCGGATGAGGAACAGATACAAGAGTCGGAGAGTAAGCGGTTGAAGGCAGGGATGTCACTGGAAGAATATGAGGCTGCACTAGACGAAGACGATTATGAGGGCTTTTTTACAAAACCTACAATCTGAACACTTGTATATGCGGTGCTATGTAAATTCCATCCTATATAATGGACCGCTCTATGATCTATTTTCCACACTGGTATACAAGTCAAATCACAAATTCTTGATGATTTCGGCGGTGAAATCAGAAGTACTCGCACTTCCTATCAAACAGTTAGCCATACCAACAGGAAGACTTCAGAGTACATGCCCTACCTCCCATGTCAGCCGTACGGATTTCACCGCGATTAATAACACCAAGGGTCGCTGATGCGATGGAGTCAGCGATGGAATCAAGTCTATTTACAGTTAAAATGTCAGCACTCAGAAGAATACAGTGTGAAACTCACCCAAGATGTCTAAGCATCATGGTGGAGCTAAGAATCATAGCAGCAGGATTGGCGCGATTAGTACCCATGATGTCCTTGGCAACATGTCGGCATCCAGGTTCAAAGAGGGCATATTCCTAAGGGTAAACGTCCTATTCAGCAATTACAGACCACAGACACGGAAGAAGATTAATACCCTGCCAACATTGCACCCTGGAACGATCCCTGGGCCTCCAACGAGCGCAGCACCGATGTTGGAGACAATTGCACCATAAAGGTTTGGCATGACCATAACATCAAATTGTTGAGGGCGCGCAACAAGTTGCATGGATCTAGAAGGAATTGTAAGGGTGATAAGAACCATTTAGTCAAATAAAGGCACTACGTGTTGTCAACGATCATGTCGTTAAATATGAGCCCAGAATCTTTGTACTCTTCGGCGACTTGACGGAATGTATTGAGGAATAAACCGTCACCAAGCTTCATGATATTAGCCTTGTGAACACACGTCACTTTCTATAAAGAGGTCAGATTTTGGCTTCTGCATGGAAACGAAAGCCTAAATACCTTCCGATTGTTTTTAAGAGCAAAGTCGAAAGCCAATCGGACAATGCGGTCTGCCTTGGCGCGAGTAGAGACCTTAAGACTCTCCACTACTCCGGGATAACTTTGATGTTCCAGACCAGAATATTCACCTTCAGTATTCTCGCGAATTATGGCGAAATCTACATCTTTATGACGAGTGGGAAAGCCAGGGAGAGACTTGCAAAGAACCACTGAAGCATAAATGTCGAGTTGCTGGCGCATGGCGACGTTCCACGAGATATGGCCAGTTTGGGAGATAGGCGTGAATAGGATGCCTAAATCGCTGTGAGTGCACAAGAATGTCGGCTTTGGAGGCTCAAACCTTTCAGGCCGACTCTGTTGCGCTTAAGAGACTCCATAGCCTCTCTAAACAAGCTCTCGCCTTGAGATGACACGCCGGAGACGTTGTATTGTTCCCACTCAATGGGTGCATTAACATGTTCAAAGATTTCCTTGACTGAATCCGTTATCTCTTCACCAATTCCGTCACCAGGAATAAGAGTGACAGTGTATACACCACCGTATTTGGTGGGTAACTGCCTAATGCTTAATAAAGCAAAGAAAAGAGGGCTAAATAAAGACAATTACCTTTTTGGACACTCTGGGAAAACCAGCTGCAAGAGTTGTGGCAGTCCTCACGCGGGAGTAAGCCGCACTTGCCAGGGTTCGACGTAGCATGTCGGAAGAAAGAGACGCTTGGGATTTAGTGTTTTAGTATCCGTGATCCGTGACAAAGATTTCTCAATGCGGTTCTGGTTTAGCCCTCGGGCCATATAAATTACCTTGTAACCTGACCATATTGTAAAGGAGTCAGTTCCCTTGAGATCTATGCCTCCAGCAACAACGAGGCCATCTTATCCTTCGATTTCTTATTACATTGTCCTATGTTTTCTTATAGGTCCGGTTTATGCCGCCATCCCATTCTCTTGGGCTTTCGTTCTATATAGCATGTTGACTGGTTCGCTTTGGTCTTATTGTCCAACGAAGAAGCTTGCCTTTCTTTGGGCATCAGTCGAGGTGGTATTTAGTATTTATTATTATGCACTGTCACGTCGAGTTATGGCATCTCCACCTCCGCCTCCTGCAGGCGTTGAGGTCTTGCAGGCTGCCTTCGCCCGTGTATTGAAAACCGAAATGGTGGGTGTACCAGAGGTCGACAGTAGTCTGCATCAGAGCAGTATCATTTCAAATGATGGAGCACAGGGTGAAATCGAGAGGGGCCCAATTCCTGGCTTAGGCTCCCTTCCCAGCTCAGGCTCCCTTCCCAGCTCAGGCTCACTTCCCAGCTCAGGCTCACTTCCCAGCTCAGGTTCAATTCCCAGCCCATTAGAATCCGTGGAACAACTAGACTTCGATGATCCCCGAGCAAAAGATTTTCGTAATTACATGTGCACTTGGTTTCATAAAAAGCCTTGGTCCGAGATTCATAGCCGCGAATTACACCAATGGCTATATTGGTCCTCGTTCAATGCGCATCTTCCGCCCGATTCTGAACTTTCTGCCGCACACAAAATCATCCTAGACCAATGCACAAAGGCCATAGAGAAGCGTGCTGGTGCTACCATAAAGCACGGTTCCAACCCGACGTGTAAACCGATGTTGCCGACTTTGGATCCTGTCGTCGTCCAGCCTCGTCCACTCATTTTCTATGCTCTCATTTGGATGGCGAATTATTACCTTCGGCTGTCTTTAAATTTTGAATGGGGAGTCATACATGACAAGTGCGGTAATTTTGAGTATGCTGTGATTTTAAGCTTCGTAATGCATATGATTTACTCTTCCCCTGTAGATATCTAGTGCGTGTACCAGTGGGAACGAAGGAAGAAATAGGACGACCATTTGTTTTCCTTCATGGACTTGGTCTCGGCGTTCTCCAATATCATCAACTGATCAGAATGTTCTTTACTGTTCTCCCATCACGGCCTATCCTTATCCCACTACAGCCCCACATTTCTCAAGATATTTTCCACCCTCGTTTCCTTGAACCTCTCAGTGGCAGGGAAAGCGTAGAAGGTTTAACAGCTGCTATACATAAACTTGGCTGGGAAGATAGTGGCGTAGACATCCTCAGCCACTCAAAGTTTGTATATTCATGTATAAATTATCGGTTCCTAACTTATTTGTTTATCCTGACAGCGGCACCTTCTTCCATTCTTGGATGCTGAAAGCTAAACCCGAATTTGTCAAACGATCATGTTTCGTCGATCCGGGTGTGTTCTCAACTTACTTCTCTCAGATCGTATTCTTAACTCTTTCGTAGTAACTTTCTGCTCCTGGGAAGGCGGTATGTATAGGATTATTTTCAGCAAGCTCCTTCCTCATAATACATATCAGATGTGTGTTATAATTTTATTTACCAGCGTTGCGTGACAGTATGCCATTTTTACTTCAAATAGAGCAAAGTACCCCCTAACTTGTCTATACTTAGGGCGTGGAGCTTCTTATGCGATATTATGTCGGTGCAGAGCTAGGGGTAGTCAATGTTCTTCAACGTCATTTTGATGTGGGTTGTCTACTCCGCTTAATGGTTTGTGCTGACGTTACGAATAGTGGTCGAAGAATTTATTATGGTTTGAAGAGATTCCAAATGCGACAGATCCCCGTAAAGCGGCCTTCTTCATGGGTGGACAAGACGCCATAGTAGATTCCGAGGTATATTGTTTCGCGTCTAGTTATAATCCCGCATTTATTCGTGTTGTAGCGTGTAAGGCGGTACCTTCGTTCACACGGTGTACGTAAAGGACTTTGGTTTGACCCCAAAGGTCGCCATGGCCAGGCATTGATAAAGGGTGGCGAGGGGATGCGCCAGGTTGTAAACTGGTTACTTGATGACAATTAGTTATACCCTAGTACATCACGGTGGATAATGGTTGTTATACTATGTTCACATGTATCGTTCAGGTATATTAATATTCTTCAAGATCAATGCCGAGCTCGCATCGAAGAGACCTGTCGCCACCGTATGGGACTTGGCGGCAAACACTGGTTTTGTGCTGACAAGACTTTCTCACTCGAACTCACGACATCCATTTCAGTCGCTTGGAGCTCCTCGACGTTCAAAAAGGCGATGGCCATTCATGACTCCTTCAATGCCATCGTTGAAGAAATCAGACTACTGTCAAGACGTAAGGGGTACATAGTAAAAGACATGCGTCAAATTTTCTGTGGTGGCGCTAAAGCTGACGCCTGGTCGAGAGCAACCAAGAATTTTGTGTCAGACATGACATGGGCACCAGAACCCGATCATAGCAACCTGACATGCATTTCCCCTACCAGTCTGAAGCAGTCTCATTCGGATTTGCAACATACATCTCGTCCGAGAATTCTGTCCATCCCGAAGCGCCAATAATGACAATCTTCTGGAATCTACTGGAGAAAAAGACGGAGAGAATGGCCTATGCATTGGTGCCATGTGTAAGAATTTGGGATCGAAGCAAGCGACGCGTGCTTAGATGCGGGTTGAATTAACTGATCGGTAATGCTGGCAGCTACCTGTAAACATTTGACAGCTGGTGGACACCTCCTTTGTCATATTATTTCTCAGGATACATGTCCTAAAAACTAACAGGGAGATCCGTTTAATAACATATATTTTCATAATATTATCTAAAGAGATTCGCCAAAGTCATGCCTGATACTTTCGAAGCTCTTCCGCATTCCAGGTCACGAATTGACCAGTCAGATCGTGAGAGGCGTTGACTGCAAGTGCCGCAATGACATGGCCTGGTTCCTCGGGTTTCACGAGTTGTCCTTTGGAAAAAGCTTGCACAAATTCTGTGTGCACAGCTTCAGACATGTCACCTGCCCCTTCGGCGCGTAGATTGTGCTGCATCTATGATATTATTCACAATACGTCATTGAGAATCCATATAAACGCTCAAAGGAACGTACAGCTGTGTCGACTCTACCAGGTCGAAGTGCAACACAAGTTACGTCTGGCTCTTCGTTGGCTAAGGTGCTGTGACAAAATGTTAAACCTTCCGGCTTTGATTGTGGTAAGCCAGACTCGCCGACAGAAGCTGTTCATAGCAGCCTTAGTTGCATTATATGCACCCCAGCCCGCTATACCGCCTGTCGCCGCACCAGAACTCACAAAAACGATCTTTCCTTTGCTCTCGCGAAGGCGGGGAAGCGCGGAGCGTACGGTGTGCAACAGCGAAAAAAAGTTGACATCGAACAGTTGCTTCCAGGCCATGACCGTTGAATTGTCTGAATCGATACGCGCTATGGCCATCGCGCCAGCATTGAGAACGAGACCATCAATGCGTCTACAGGATGCCAGAGCAGATGAAGTTGCTGCTTCGTCAGTACTGGAACTTGGTTATTAAATCTTCGTCGTTACAATGGAAGAGTATGAAACAGACACATCACAGAGCTCTATTCTCAAGTTTGCAGGATAGCTCTGACTCAGTTTCTCCAATTCTGGCGTTTGAGAACGAGATAAAGACAAGACATCAACTCCAAACTTGACTAATAGGTATTCAGTGACAGCCAGGCCGATACCTCTATTTCGTTTACTATCATATGCTTCGTAAAGCTGTAACTACTCACTTTGAGGCGCCAGTGACCACAATCAGAGGTCGAATAGACATGATACGATACGTAGTAAGCGACCATTCCTTTCTGGGAAAACCGCAAATGTTACCATTTGACGATTGACGCCCGTAAAATCCAGCATTCTTTCCCTCTTCCACCTCGAATGGCTTGTCGCACTGCATTGGCCTGTTTAGCCCCAGTCACGAAGTCGGGTCTCAATCGTTCCCTCTTATCGTCTTCTTGCACTACTCTTCCAAATGCTTCGTTGGCGGGACGGTTGCAACGGCGATGGGCCAGCTCAGAACAACACACAGTCAGTCCTTTTTACCGAGGAAGTTTTACTTGTCTGCTGACTGTATTTTTTTAGATGACCGTTCGTGATGCTTTGAACGTTGCTATGGAAGAGGAGATGATTAAAGATAAAACTGTGTTTATAATGGGCGAGGAAGTCGCAAAATACAACGGCGCATACAAGGTGCGTCTCGAAGTGCAAACTTTCGTTGTTGTGTCATAACTTGAAGTAGGTGACGAAAGGTCTACTGGACAAGTTTGGAGAGGATCGAGTAGTAGACACACCTATTACTGAAATGGGGTTCGCTGGATTAGCTGTTGGTGCAGCGTTAGCCGGCCTTCGCCCCATGTATGTGGGCTGGGAAAAGCGCTCACACTTTAACTAATGAATGATCCTGGTAGCTGTGAATTTATGACTTTCAACTTTGCAATGCAAGTACGTCTGGGCGTCTTCTCGTCCCCTCACTGCTCTCATCCGTTTATGCAGGCTATCGATCAAATTGTGAATTCAGGTGGGAAGACATACTATATGTCCGGTGGAAATGTCCCATGTCCAGTCGTTTTCCGTGGTCCCAACGGAGCTGCTGCTGGCGTGGCTGCGCAACATTCTCAGGATTATGCTGCATGGTATGGGCAAATACCAGGCCTGAAGGTTGTAAGCCCCTGGAGTGCCGAAGATTGTAAAGGTCTTCTCAAGGTCTGTATGGTGTTCGAATCAAGAGAAATCATATCCGATTGCGAATAACCTCTGTACCAGTCAGCTATCCGTGATCCAACACCAGTAGTCTTTCTCGAGAACGAGATGATGTATGGTGTATCATTTCCCATGTCTACGGAGGCCATGTCAGATGAATTCCTCCTACCCATCGGAAAGGCCAAAGTGGAACGGGAAGGGTCGGACGTCACGATTGTAGGGCACAGTAAGATGGTAACACATAGCTTGGAGGCTGCAGACGAATTGGCAAAGGAAGGCGTCAAAGCCGAAGTCATCAACCTTCGTAGTATTCGACCACTGGATATCCAGACTATAATCAAATCAGTGAAGAAGACTAACAGGCATGAGACCAAATTATATCATATATTTAGGCTCGCTGATACCCCCCTGCAGGCTTATTATTGTTGAAGGCGGTTTCCCCGCTTTCGGTGTTGGTAGCGAGATCTGTGCCCAGATTGTAGAAAGCGAGGCTTTTGACTACTTAGACGCACCCGTTGAACGAGTGACTGGAGCTGGTGCGTTGATTTTGTTTGTTAGAAGTTACTGTTCCCTGACGCGCCAAACTTGCATTGACAGACGTCCCTACCCCTGTATGTATTCTTGATTTTTTATTAACAATGGCTCATTTGTCCTTTCAGTATGCCACCAACCTTGAAGCTCTGGCATTCCCTAACACCGCGATTATCGTTAAAGTTGCCAAGCGAGCTTTATATAGGGCAAACTGATCTCATTAGATAAAAAGACTTCAAGAAAGTACATGGAGGTCTATGTTCTCTAATTTGGGCACGATTCTGTGAGGGTCTCTAGATCTCGTAGAGAAGACCATTTGTATAAAGCCTCCTACAACATGCTATTTTAAGCTTATTTCGAGTTCAAGCGTACACGGACGGCATTAGCATGAGCCTCGAGGCCTTCGCATTCCGCCAGTGTGATTACAATAGGTCCAAGTTTGTCTAACCCGGATTTGGTTACTTCCTGAGACGTGATGTGCTTTTGGAACGAAAGGGTGTTGACTCCACTAAACTGTCGAGCATAACCATTTGTGGGTAATGTGTGATTCGTGCCTGAGGCGTAGTCACCACAGCTAGTATATAGTGAGTAAAACAGTGAGAGCAATGGAGGGAGAAAGAGTACCTTTCAGGTGAGTATGGCCCAACAAAGACACTGCCTGCATTTTCTACTAATTGAACCTTATCCTTTGCGTTTTTCAGATGAAGGATCAGATGCTCCGGGGCATAGTCATTTGAGAACTTGAACGCAGCCTCGACAGTGCGCACTTGAATAATAATGCTCTTGCGAACAGATTCCTGTACGATATCGACGCGAGGTAGTGCGTGTGCTTGCAAATCTACTTCTTCTTCTATCTGTGCAAGGAGTGACGGGGAAAGATCAACTGCAACCAGGACGACCTGTGAATCAACGCCATGCTCTGCTTGCGACAAGAGGTCGGCAGCAACGAAAGCAGGCTTGGCTGTGGAATCGGCTATAACCTAGGGAATAAAGTATTGGAAATGCCTTTCTCCGAAAGATTGACCTAGATACGTACCAATACCTCAGAAGGACCGGCGGGCATATCTATTGACACAAGAGCATCCGTGTCGTTTTGTACAAGCATCTTCGCAGCTGTCACCCATTGGTTACCAGGTCCGAATATTTTATCGACTTTTGGTACCGTTTTCGTGCCGTAAGCTAAAGCGGCGATCGCCTGCGCCCCTCCTGCTTTTAGGATCGCTGAAGCTCCAACTAGATGAGCGACGTACGCCACCTCAGGAGATATACTACCGTCTGGGCGGGGAGGGGTCGCTAGGACAATTTCGTGACAACCAGCAACCTGTGCTGGCACTCCAAGCATCAACGCCGTCGAAGGCAAGATAGCTGTACCGCCAGGCACATATAGACCGACTCTTGCTATTGGGCGTGCAAACCGGGAACAAACGACACCCGGCATGGTTTCCACAACCAAAGTTTCATCACTAATTTGCGCTTTATGGAACCGTCGGACATTAGCATAGGCTTGGTCAATGGCCAGCCGAACTTCCTGACTGATATCCATGGTGCTTAAATCGAATGGTGCACGGATTACGGTTTCCGTGAGCTGCGCCTTGTCAAACTTGGCAGTAAGTTCGATCAAAGCCAGATCACCTCGCCTACGAACATCTTCAACAATAGGTCGCACTTTCTGCATCATATCATCAAATTTAAGTACGGGACGCTGTAGAAGTGCGGCGCGCTCCGTCTCAGAGGTAACATCTAGGTTTACTGTGCGCATCCTAATTTCCGCAGACGTCGGTAGTTGGTTAGGCTGTTGGGGGGTTGCCCACTGCGGTTTCGCATTTCCTGGTCTACGCGTGACTTTGCGAGCCTTTCGATCTAGAGACTGTTCAATGTCGGTGATCCCGACACCTCGGGAAATGCACTTCGCGAGCGCAAAATACAATAAATCCGCAGCCTCAAACGCCACATCTGCTTTAGTTTGGGCTTGACAGAGTTCATCTGCTTCTTCCATGATCTTGGACCGTAAAAGCGTCGGATCGTTAAAGAGACGTTTCGTGTAGGATCCCTCCGGAGCTGATTCAAATCTTGATTTAAGCGTTTGTTCAAGGGCTCCTAAGCCTGATAACTGGCCAAAACACGAAGTTGTCCCAAGATGGCAAAATCCTGACCCATGTTGAATGACGCTGAACTGCAAACTATCGTGGTCGCAGTCCACGCTAATCCTGACAAGTTCTTGTGTAGAACCCGATGTCTCGCCCTTTCTCCACAGTCCGTGTTTTCGACTTTGATACACGCCCTTTCCAGTTAATATGGACTCCGTGATTGACTCTTTCGAAGAGTACACCAGCCCCAGTGCCCGATCGCCTTGGGTTGCTGAAGACACCACTGTTGGAAAGAGGCCATCCGGGCGATCAGAGTCCAAAGGCGCTATAAATGCCTCTGCCAAATTAAGTTGAGACGAAGAGGTCTCGGAGAGTGTGAGCTGAAAGGAGGGGACTACAAGAGTGACATTTCTACGCCTCAGTTCACGGATCAGTGATGTTGTAGGCGGCTGTGATGTTGTAGGCAAAACGAACGTCTCTCCTCCCGCAAAGAAACGGCCGATTGAAGAGATCAGTTCCAAGTCTACCGCCGCCGTTTTCAAAAACACCCCAGACACTCCCGATCCAATTTTATCAGAAACCGCGCTCACGCTGCTTGCGTCGAGGAGCACAATGAGTCGATCTGAAGGCAAAACGCCTATGACTTCTTTTGCCAAGGGTAAAGGAACAATAATCTTTTGTGCACCAGCATCCAGCCAGTCTATTAAAGTGGGCAGCTGCGGATAGGGTGCTACAGAATCGACCAATAGATAATACTGTACGTTTGCTGCATGCGATAGAGTCGGAGGCTCTCGAAAAAGGATAGGACCTGTGCGAGCAGCTGCTGAGATGACAGGGTCGTTCACTCCCTCCAGCAATGGCAAAAGTATAGTAGACATTGTCCAAATAGACGCCAACTCCCGATCAAACAATATGAAGGCTGCATTTGCTACTTACATGAAGCAATAGTGCGGTTCACGGGTAGTCACCCTACTTTGGTGCAGCAATATACGCCACCAAAACTTCGCACCGTAAACCTAAACCCTAAGCACACCCGCAATGAGAAATGGGCCACGTGTAGTAAAAGCTTTGTCATTTTTTGAAAAAAACACAAAGGTCTCACCCGGAATCGAACCGGGGTCACGAGAACACTGGAAGTCAGAATCTCGGGGGATAACCGCTACCCCATGAAACCAGTTGCGAGTACCTTTGTTGCTCACCTATAGCTGTGACAAACCCAATTACGCCGGATTTTATCTATTCATTGCTGCTTATCCCTTTGCTAACCATTTACTTCCATGCCACCTCGCAAGAAAACTCTCTTTACTCAAGAGAACATAGATAGTCAACTCCAGCAAATCCACTTTTTAGACCCTTCATCCTCCACGGAAAACTTGGAACAATTGGGTCCAATTATCAAGCAAATACACACATCTCGTCAACAGGAAGCATTTTTAAAGACACTTCAGACCCTCGTTGAATCCAAGGAGGCCGAAATAGAGAAAATATGTGCAGATAACTATCAGGATTTCGTCTCATCTGTCGGCACACTTCTGACCGTTCGATCTTATACTCTCAATCTCCGTGATAAGATTCTTGACCTTGACGCAAGTGTATCGTCTGTTGGCCATGGATTAGCAGCCAAAAAGAAGGCTTTGTTAAAGTCAAAACAGACTGCTGCTAACCTCGACGACGCAATTGACACCCTGCAAAGTTGCTTGAGGGTGCTCGATCTCGTTCATCGCATCGGCGTGCTTGTAAAGGACGGGAAATATTGGAGTGCATTGCGGGTCAGTTCAGTCCGTGAGATGTATTCATTAACTAACCGTAACTGTTCTATTCCAGTCATTGGAAGACATACAAACCCTTCCCCCATCGTCCTTGTCACAAACGCCTTTCTTCACTCATTTACTCACGTCTCTGCCATCTCTACGAAGTCAAATTAAAGATGCGGTGACAGCATCTACTAACTCATGGTTGCTTGAGATCAGAAATATCAGCGGCGAAGTAGGCCATCTTGCGTTAGAAGCTATGGAGGCCCGCACACGTAGATGGCGATCTCGTCGAGAAAAGGAACCTATTCTAAAACTTAGCCGTGTCGGAAGCTCTGTAGAAATGGTAACAAACGAGAAGATAGAGTGTACGGTTACCTCTGATCACTTGTATTTCATGACCTTTTTATGGATGATTGCCTTACAGACGATGTGCTTGACAATGAGAAGTTTAGAGTTGACTTCACGCCTTTGTACCAGTGTATCCATATTTACACTGCACTGGATTCTCTGGAAGAATTACAACGTTCATATCAAGCTGATAGAAAGGCCTGTCATCCACTACTACATCTCCATTGTTCTAACACTGATGTCTGCAGGCGCAATCAACATTAATTCTGCCTACTCCTTTATCAATATTATCTTTGCCAAGTCTTATACAGGAGATTGTGGGATTTTTTATTGTCGAATCACATGTGCTTAGAACAACTACCGGCTTCCGTAGTGAGCGTGAAGTCGAAGAACTATGGGATAATGTTCTACATCGCGTTGGCGAAGGGATGGACCAAGCCCTAGCAGCAGAAACTAACCCAGAAGTATTCCTTGATGTTAAGGAAAGCTTAATTGCATTTAGTGCGACGCTCGAAGTGTGCCTTCTCCTTTAAATCGTGTATGACAAAACTCAGTTGTTTATAGGGATATTCATATTCAACACAACCACTACATTCGTTATTGATGGTCTTGTTTGAAAAATATGAAGCATTATTGGAGAACCAGTACGGAAGACGGTTTGATAATGTGATTGCGTTCGTTGGGGTGTTGTGACGCGTTCTGATACAATGCTTCCTATGAAGATAATTTTGCAGGATGACTATCTCCCTATGTTTGTGGAGACCCAATCAGCTCGAGACGGTGTCCTTGCCACAGTGTGGCTCCCGGATGCCAAGGCTGCGGAAATCAAGTCGTGAGTAATCCAGAAAAAAAAATTTACAGCTTTTTCACGGTCGTCCTACACAGTTTCTCCTTACCAATCAATCTTCCTTGGTCGCAAACTTTCTATCTCTGCTGTCAAGATGTGAGATATTCCATGGTTATCAAGTCTAGACTTACCCATCAGTCAGATCCGAATGTTTGTGGACAAATATTATCATTTTATAGAGGGAGTCGCTCAATATCAACGAGATATTGATGATATACTGGGAAAGGTTAGCGGTATTCTCAATTGGGGCTGTTCTCCACCGTTTTGATCATATTTCGGAAGGTCATTGACCGATTGCTCACCAATCATATCAGCAATCGCATTGCGGAGAGGTTACCCGGCATTTCAGGACTGTCTCAAATTGCCCAAGTTGTTTCGAACCTCGAATACTTTGAGACGGCTTGTGTTGAACTTGGACCCAAACTTACAAGTATAAGGCAGGTTTGTCCATATCCCCCTCTTTCTCGCTAATGCGTCATCGATAGATCTTCACATCGCGGCGGGACGCTGCATCTTTCATCCAAAGCCAGTTTCTCCAAAACCTTATTGCGAGCAATCCATCGTATCAATGCCATCATATCGTCCAAGCTAAACGATTTTTTCGAGTTGGCTGAATACGAATGGATACCTGCGACCAGGGAAGATACACCGAGCATGTACTTATACGAGCTCGTAAATTGGCTGACAACAGTTGTTGACGGCCTGGTTGTTAAAGATGCATATAAAGATGAGGCGTATAGTGGGGCCGTATCGCACGTGTCCGAATGTTTGATGGTAAGTCAGACATGGTGCCAAACGCTGTTCCGAAGATCCTGAGCTAGCATAGGACTTCCTGACTGGCCGCAATGTCCCCGCTATCAATGACAACGCAATCTCTAATCTACTGGTGGATATTGACTTCATTGAAGGAGAGCTTAAAAATATGGGCAGAGGTCACCTAAATCCTGTGTTTGCTGAACTACGCACAGTAAGTCTGGTCATATTCTAATGCTTTAACCCATATGACCTCATTGCCGTCCCAAAGCTATGCAACATTCCACTATCGGATTTGGTTCAGAACTACTTGGTGCCTAGTACACGACAAGCTTCGTACTCAAAAGTGAAGCCAAAGAAATTGGCAACTTTGCTGGAAAAGATGGCAAGAGCAGGGTTGAACAGTCGAGATGCTACTCAAAGGCAGCAGGGAGTCAAACGACAGAGAGAAGCAGAAGCTGTAGGAAGATTATTTCCTGGCGAAAACAGGTAAAGCTTAACAGTCGGGTGAGACCTAAAACGTGTACTTTCTCTAAATTATATATCTGGCATAACCGGCATATGCTGTATATTACCGTACATGACGTGCGGGTGTAATAGAGTCCAATGAATAGTATGAACAGGTCATATGGTCATAGGTTTAACCACGATTTTTGAGGTTGGTACTTAGCCACTCAAGGCCTTCATAAAGTCCATCTCCGCTCGTCGCACACGCCGCCTATCATACATGTTACAGAATTCAATGTATGGACGGGATGAACTTACTTGAATGTACCATGTCCGTTGTCTAAGTCCGTGCAAGCCCAATTTGTCCGTAAGCTCAGCAGCATTCATGGCATTAGGTAAATCCTGCTTGTTTGCGAAAACGAGTAGATGGGCATTTTGTAGTTCATCCTCATTGAGCATGCGCTGTAACTCTTCACGAGCCTCAGACACACGCTCACGATCATTGGAATCGACAACGAATATGATGCCCTGGGTATTTTGGAAATCTGCTCGAAGAATTAGGATGGGCCCTCAATACCAAACGGAGAGCTAACAATGTTTCCATAGAGGTCTAATTTTATCTTGCCCGCCTACGTCCCATACAGTAAATGAAATGTTCTTGTACTCCACAGTCTCAACGTTGAATCCTGAATTGCAGACTATTCGGTTATACTGCGAGTGATATATTTGACTTGCTCTTACCGATAGTTGGGATCGTAGTCACGATCTCACCGAGCTTCAACTTATACAGGATGGTAGTCTTACCAGCTGCATCGAGTCCCACCATGAGAATTCCTAGAGGAAAATGTTCACCGTATTACAATGAAGGGAGCATCCAAATATGCCACGCACGCATCTCCTTCTTTCCGAACAGTCCTGCCCGTCTGAATTAGTATAATATAGTGTTGTTGGTATTATAAGCAATACCTGAAAGTGCACTACTGAAAATTGAACCCATGACTGCACAAAAGAGAGAGAAACAATGTAATCTCGTAGAAGGAGGTGACAGGTGTACTTTAGCGCCAACATTTTCATTACGTGCACTTCGAAGCCAATAGGAATTCAATATTACGATATGAGACCGCACGCTTACTAATGGTGCTGTATTATCATTATGCCACATCAATGCCCACCCCCTAACTTTTTTGGCCCAGTACGAATCGATATAAACATTGTTATTGGTGATGACGACTTCCCTACTAATGTGCTAGTTAGCGAAGCGCGCACTATCACAGCAACCTGGCACAACACCCCGCTCCGGAAATATAAAAATCATGTGGTTTATGTCGGCGTTTTTTTAGATGCCTTGCTTGATTTTGCAAGCAAAGATCCAATCCCAGATAGTGGAGGGATTACAGGTGAAAGGTACACTGCAGGTGTCATCTACGCTGCACATAAAGACGGAAAGGTTTCTGGAGTGGCTCAAGCATGGTTTGAAGGCATGGTGCAACCCAGTATGTTCTTTTCCTATGGTGTTACTGCCTCAGCTGCACTAACTTTTGTTCAAAGTGAAAACAGCAGGGTATGTTCGGAGTGTAGAACTATCTGCTGCACAGACTCCCAACCCGTTGGAAGCTATGATGGAAGCTATGGTAGAGCCAGCTATCCGAAGTGGACAAAGTCGACTGAGATTGGAGGTTGGCATACAAAATGACATTTGCATGTTCACTGCTAATCAATGTCTCCAGATTTGCCAACGACAAAACTATCGCTGTATACTGCATCCTTCAGAAGTTGATGAATGCAATGTTCCGTTTCCAGATCCAATAGACCAAATGCCTTTGCCCCTCCAAGTTGGGCATATTGTACCCTTTTCCTTGAATGACTTTGGTGGGCTTGTACGTATAGTAGCCTTCAGATTATAGCAATATTGATGCTGACCATCATGTAACAGCACTCTTCTGCTATGACCTGGGTTATGATAAAGAATTGGACGTCTGTATCCATTCAAGGTTTAATGGGAGTCGGAATAAACAATCCCAGTAACGGCATTCTCTTCTGTCCAAATGGACATCAACTTTTTGGTAACTTCAGGTTCTGGTTTGAGCCTACAGTAAGTGCACTCTTATCCATAAATGGTAATTGATAGTTTCAAATTTTTAGGAGGGTCAACATTGCTATGTCGTTACGTCCAGATTTACAGCACTAAATGGCATCCTCGTTGACTTCCGAAGTATGTCTGGAGTTAGTCCACCAGACCCTCAATATATAGCTATCCATGCCGCATTTGCCAAAGTAATGGGGGCTTCTGGGGCTGCTGAGTATCTCGAATGTATTTTGAGGGATCAAGAGGACATTGTATCAGCCTTTGATGGGACTGCAGATATTTCTTCCTTGCTACTCAACAAATTTGCTGCTATGGCAGTCAGGTAACTTGCATCTCGAATAGCTGTTTATGATATTAATATAGCATCCTGTTGAGCTTGTCACCACTTTGCCATAGCTGAATATTATTAGTTATTAGCACTAATTTTACATAATACATCAGAGAGTCTAGCTAGCACATATAGCGACGTGACTTTGAATAATGTTGTTGAGGTAGGATATTGTATGTTGGTCCTGGGTAGCACCCGTGTGCACTTGTATCTTCTTAGATAGCTCAGCTTAAACATTTACTAATTATTTCAATAATAATAGTAGAGTATTCTTAACAATCACATGGAAGTGAAGTCTCAAATTATTTAAGATTATTTGCGGGGAAAATTAAAACTTGGTATTATCTGTAACAGTAGCGGACTAGGGCACTGGAGCCTTAGTTTGTGTGATGTATTAGCCTTATTTTAATACTATTTTCCGAAAAAGGAGTCCAATGCTCTATCAAAATGTGCAAATACTCAATTCACTGCAAGGTAAAATAATTTAAGTATTTGATATTAATCAGTGGCAGCCTATATATGCACCCTATGTTAGGATACACACTCAGGCCGGGTTTCCGGAGAAACCCGCGGGATATCCGGTAGGACTTGGCTTCAGCTTATAGGCTGCGCCCTCGCTAGATCGTGTTGTCCAATTTCAGACAGGCGGACGGGAATCCCGGGGAGTCCGGGCGGGGGTTCGTGGGTCGTGAGTCGTAGGTCGTGAGTCGAGAGTCGTGAATCGAGATAGTCGAGAGAGATAGATGCGCCGGAGCCCGTGGGCTCCGACTAGTGCGAGCGGTCTGATAAGAGTAGGGTTTTAGAGAGGAAAATGTATTAGATTACTGGGGGGAATCTAAGCTAATTTTCTGACTGGATTGTATGTACAACATCTGCCAGTTTATATAGACCGTGGAATGCATGACATACCGAATCCAGTAATAATGAGACGAAACGAGCAAAACATAGAACGGGAATAGTAAACACCAAATTGGTGTTAGGAACGGGACGGAACGGAGCGGAGTCCGAATTGTGACAAAGCATAACCCATAACGGGAAATGGAGCGGGAGCAGAGTCCTAAATCGTGACAGGTCATTTGACTAAAACGGGAACGGGGCTCGATTAGAGCGGTGACGGGATTCTAAGCGGGGACCGGTGACTGATGCGTGGGACGAAGACGGACATAGACAGAGACGGGGTCCGGGGGAAGTCCGGTGACTGATATGTGTCTTAATGAGGTCGAACGTAACGAGTCTTGACGTAACGGAGTCCGGGCGGGAAATCCTATAAACAGACGATTGGTGCTTGTAGCGCGTGGGGGTGTACGAGTTAGTGCCCGGAGTCCGGCGGGATTTGCCCGGTCGTAACACCCTACTTCGCAAAGAAGGTTTTGAGAGCTGCTTTTGCAAGCTTGTTCTTTTTCTGTGACAACAACTACTAAAATAAGAATAACAATTTACTGATTCCTGTCACAACCGTCATATGTCACGTATTGTCACAAACATTCAAAGGTAACTTTCGACAACTCTTCAACCTATCGAATTCAACTCGACAAACCAAACATTATCCGACACCATTGAATCTCTTTCGACATGTCTCATTTCGACGTCATATATGATTTCATAATTAGTTCATAACATAGTCATAACGATACGACGAAAAGCATAAAAGGGCTACAAAAGGAGCGAGGGAAGTCAGTCAAAATATCTGTATATTAGTGATATTAGTAATCTACTTTGTCGTAACTTCTTCGACAAATACTTCCGTGAGTTCTCACGACTGGTAATAGCCTCTTACTTCATTGATAGGGTGAATATATACTTCGTCAAACGAGGCTTTCGAGTTCGATTAGTAGAATATTATTCGACTTTATTGAAGAATAATTGATTCGTGACAATTCCAAAGCTAGATTTAGCTTCAATACTAGCTAGTTTATATATATTTTGTACTATTTATCAAACAGTAAAAATATTTATAAACAGGTCAAAAGATTAGATATAGAATAAAACACTATTTGGCTAATATATGCTTTATTTACACTAACCTACAAGGTCTACTGTGATATTAACTTATCAGGATCTTAATGTAGTCTTAGGATCTTGCAAGGATATTCTCAGTATTTGTTTATGTGAATATGCTTTACTGATTCACAATGAATGAACAATAGAACAAGGATTATTTGTAATGCAATAAACAGTCAAATTACTCAACTAGAGGTGACTGAAGTCTTAAACTACAAATAACAATGTAAGGAAAACTAATAATCAGTACTCAATTAAGAGATGACTATAGTATGAGATTATTTATATATTATTAGTTGATAACCAACAACTCTAACTGAAGTGGAAATAATATATAAAAGATAGCCAACTATTCAATTAAGAAGTGGCAAGGGAGAACAAAAGTCAACAACTCAGATTGAGGTGACAAGGGGAACAGCAGATCAGTCAACAGCTCAGATTGAGGTGACAAGGGATCTGATTGGGCCAACAACTCTGATAGAGGTGGCAAGGGTTTCCAACAGCTCAGATAGAGGTGGAATAAAATGTCCAACTGCCCAGATTGAGGTGGAGTAGCCTGCTTGCTGCAGTGACACACACAGATGTGGTGGGTTGATGTGATGATATGATTGATTTATTATATTCAAGGCTTATATACATTTTGGTCTGAGACATTTAGAAGATTCTAGAAGATTGAATGATGTTATTTAGAATTTTCTAGAAATTTCTAGAGCATTGTGGAAGGTTCTAACTTGTTAGGATACACACTCAGGCCGGGTTTCCGGAGAAACCCGCGGGATATCCGGTAGGACTTGGCTTCAGCTTATAGGCTGCGCCCTCGCTAGATCGTATTGTCCAATTTCAGACAGGCGGACGGGAATCCCGGGGAGTCCAGGCGGGGGTTCGTGGGTCGTGAGTCGTAGGTCGTGAGTCGTAGGTCGTGAGTCGTAGGTCGTGAGTCGTAGGTCGTGAGTCGTGAGTCGTGAATCGAGATAATCGAGAGAGATAGATGTGCCGGAGCCCGTGGGCTCCGACTAGTGCGAGCGGTCTGATAAGAGTAGGGTTTTAGAGAGGAAAATGTATTAGATTACTGGGGGGAATCTAAGCTAATTTTCTGACTGGATTGTATGTACAACATCTGCCAGTTTATATAGACCGTGGAATGCATGACATACCGAATCCAGTAATAATGAGACGAAACGAGCAAAACATAAAACGGGAATAGTAAACACCAAATTGGTGTTAGGAACGGGACGGAACGGAGCGGAGTCCGAATTGTGACAAAGCATAACCCATAACGGGAAACGGAGCGGGAGCAGAGTCCTAAATCGTGACAGGTCATTTGACTAAAACGGGAACGGGGCTCGATTAGAGCGGTGACGGGATTCTAAGCGGGTTCCGGTGACTGATGCATGGGATGAAGACGGACATAGACAGAGACGGGGTCTGGGGGAAGTCCGGTGACTGATATGTGTCTTAATGAGGTCGAACGTAACGAGTCTTGACGTAATGGAGTCCGGGCGGGAAATCCTATAAACAGACGATTGGTGCTTGTAGCGCGTGGGGGCGTATGAGTTAGTGCCCGGAGTCCAGCGGGATTTGTCCGGTCGTAACATAACTACTTCTAAGACACTATAGAATATTCTTGGCATAATAGAACTGTGAAGAGTATGCATATATGCATAATTGGACAGTGGATTAATATGCATATTATAGTACTTTATTATCTAGTTTCTATTCCTTTTCTTTAATTCTCTATATCCTTTGAGCATACCCGTATTTCTTAGTTCGAAGTCTTGTGTATACCTATGGGCGCTCTCGGTGCCAAAAGATAGACATCTTTTTACCCAGCAGACACCACCTCGTAAACGACCCAGACGTTGAATAGCGAGAGGTGTCAAGGGTAACGTCTCAACTACCTATAAAGGTAGCGTTTTATCGCATACTAACAGACTTTGGACTCGAACCGCGAAGGTCGAGTTCCACTCTAAGGTCTTTGCGCTCGTCGACACTATAGTTGACTCGCGCTATTATCTCTTTACTTTAGATATTCAGCCTCTCGTGATTATCTATTTTATGTCTAGCTACGAGTTGTACCGTAAAGGTCAACTCTTTCATTCTCTCATTCTAGCCGTCAAGAGCAACTGTACAGTTGCTCTTGTGACATGTAGCGTGTCTCCTTGCTAGTACTGTCAGTCTAGTAATCTATGGTATTGTACTAAACGGTCAATACCTGCTAATAGTAGTTGAATAAACACTACACTTCGTATATTGAACGGTCAGAATCTATTGACTCTTCACAAGAACTTACTGGAATCTTATAGAATATTCTACAGTATTCTATCTATTATTAGTATCTACTATCTACTATTCTTTTGGAAGCCACTGGAATATTCCAGGGAATTTCCGGTTTTTGCTGTAGTAGCATATATGATTATATAATGCTCTCGCGCCTGTGCGCGCGCATGACACCCTTCGCGTCTTGTGACTGTCACACGTTGTGACAGTCGCGCGCCTGTGTGACCGTCGCGCGCCTTTGTAACAGTCGCGCGCCTCTGTGACCGTCGCGCGCCTCTGTGACCGTCGCGCGCCTCTGTGACCATCCCGCGCCTCTGTGACCATCCCGCGCCCTTGTGACAACTGTCACTTGTTGTGACGGCTGTCACTCGTTGTGAGGAGTTTCCCGCGCGCCGTATAATAAACACAGGTGGCCGGCTTTATATTATTATAATTATTTTTAGTTAGTTATAAATATAATATTTTATTATAATAATATAAATATATATATTTTATTATAATAATATAAATATATATATTTTATTATAATAATATAAATATATATATTTTATTATAATAATATAAATATATATATTACCTTGATTATGCGCGACTATTTCGCATCGCGTTTTGTCGGCGTCGGAGTTTGAAATGTCATGTGAATATCACATGATTACTCGCGCGTTGTGAATAAGCGCTGAGTCACCGACATATTAATCAAAAAAGAATAAAAAGTAGAAATTCAATAACTTGCTCAATTTATTAGATAAAAATACAAAATAAATTGTATAAATTCAAGATAAATCAAAAGAATATTGTACAATTTTATTGTCGCAATATAAATACATTTGAATATTTGTTTTTGCAATTTGTTAGGGGAAATTGTTTAAAAATCGGAAAAAAAGCTAAAAATACATAACAGTTTGTTTCACTTCTTTTTACTTGTTGTTAGGGACTCTACTGTGATTATCGTGAATAGGGAGATCCCTAGTATTGTTACCTTAGTCTTTTTTGAATTGTAGCCTTGTCCTACTCTGTGCATTCCTCTTTGTAAGAGCTCAAGCCGAAGGATTACGCTCTTACATTATCACCCTCCCCGCACTTGGTCGGTCGAGCTTGAGTGATTATTCTGCAATGAGAATCAGCCCGATATATAGCAAGTGATTAGTGATAAAATAAAACTCATTATTCAACTTGGAATATTGCCAATGAGGTTTTAGACCAGCGACAGAAAAGAATCCTGCTCTAAACCCACTCGGAACAGCCTTCTCAGTCTTTTGCTTCCATCAGGCCGCCCGCCACTCTATGTCCATCTAGAATCCCGCAATGACAGCCCGGTCATATAGATCCAATCCCTAATTTTGGAAATTGGCTCAACAGTTTCGACGCAACATCGAATCGTCACAGCCTGTCAGAACTGAGAATTTTGAATTTGAATGCTATGGGGAGTCATCCGACAATTTCTTGGGACTCATTATGCTGCCACAACTCCCAACCCATAGGCATGCTGCAGACTCATTTGGTTCAGTGCTGAGCTTTGAAGACACTGTCGACACTGTTATTGGTGATGGTGGTGTCATTACTGATGTGTTAGTTAGGGAAGCACGCACTATTACAGCAGCCTGGCACAACATCTCGCTCAGGACATATAGAAATCATCAGGTTTATGTCGGTATTTTTTTAGATGCCTTGCTCGATTTTGCAGGAAAGGGTCCGATCCCAGATAGAGGGAGTATAACAGGCGAAAGATACACTGCAGGCATCATCTACACTGCATATATAGACAAGAAAGTTTTTGAGGTAGCTAAAGCATGGTTTGAAAGCATGGTGCAACCCTGTATGTTCCTTTTCCATGATGTGATTATCTTAGCCACACTAACTTTTGTCTTAAGTGAAAGCAGTACGGTATGTTCGGACTGTGGAACCATCTGAGCACAAACCCCCAGCCTAAACATGATGGAAGTCATGGTAGAGTCAGCTACCTGAAATAATCAAAATCAACTGAGATCAGATGTTGGCTCACAACACAGTATTCGCATGTTCACTGCTAATCAATGTCTCCAGGTTTGCCGACGACAAAGCCATCGCTGTATACTGCATCCTTTAGAAGTTGACGAACCCAATGTTCTGTTTCCACTTCATTTTGGATCTGGAAACGGAACATTGCATTCATCAACTTCTGAAGGATGCAGTATACAGCGATGGTTTTGTCGTTGGCAAATCTGGAGACGTTGATTAGCAGTGAACATGCAAATATCATTTTGTACACCAACCTCCAATCTCAGTCGACTTTGTCCACTTCGGATAGCTGGCTCTACCATGGCTTCCATCATAGCTTCCAACATGTTTGGGTTGGGGGTCTGTGCAGCAGATGGTTCTACGGTCTGAACATACCCTGCTGTTTTCACTTTGAACAAAAGTTAGTGCAGCTGAGGCAGTCACACCATAGGAAAAGAACATACTGGGTTGCACCATGCCTTCAAACCATGCTTGAGCCACTCCGGAAACCTTTCCGTCTTTATGGGCAGCGTAGATGACACCTGCAGTGTACCTTTCACCTGTAATCCCTCCACTATCTGGGATCGGATCTTTGCTCGCAAAATCAAGCAAGGCATCTAAAAAAATGCCAACATAAACCACATGATTTTTATATTTCCGGAGCGGGGTGTTGTGCCAGGTTGCTGTGATAGTGCGCGCTTCGCTAACTAGCACATTAGTAGGGAAGTCGTTGAGATCCACAAACCTGCGCAAGGAGCGAATATTGAGCAGCTCAGATAAATTGTTCCGTACTTTCGTGTAATATTGCAGGTGATAATTATCATTCGATTGCTATCATAAATTACAACACTATCGACCTCTGAGGATCACAACTGCACTGCAAGATATTATAAAAGGCCTCCAGCTAACACATCTCGTTGTGGATATGTATGTAATCACTATTTAGCACGGTGCATATATTAACCCGAAGCCGTAAAAAACCCTTTTTGTTTGAGGTACTCCTCATGTTCGGATTGGTGCTTACGCACTGTACTATCCAATGACTGTCGGAAAATAGGGATTCCAATCTACATTAATAATCGGTCAAGTTGAATATTATGTGATAAGAGATGAGGTACCCAAGCAACTAAATCCATTATAAGGGCAACAAGGACATTATTGGAAGGGGATGAACCTCTTGTGGAGCCTAAGAATATTTTCGTAATTAAATCTCCAGCGGAACTATGATATCCCTTTCGTGCAGCTAATTGCAGGATTAGCATGGGTATTAAACCAATATGTACATAGGCGTACCATTAAAAATGCCTTCAGCGACCTGTTCTGGAGTCAAGCCACTATCTGCTTCCTCTATTTTGAGAGTAATCTTGGGCTTAGTCTTATTTTCTTCCTCCAATCCAGGCGAATAAATAGTGCAAGGGAAGAAACAGTGGACGTCAATGCCATACAGAATGAACTCCGATCGCAATCCTTCAGCCAAACCTGTTCTTCGCTTTAACAGGGAGTGGAGAATAAAAGAAGCGAAGCAGACCTCTTATGGCATGTTTACCGGGGGCATAAGAGGAATAGCCCACAATAGACATAAGTCCAAGTGTCGAAGCGACGAATACAATCTTGCCCTGTACACCGTCGCGTACCATCTTCTTCGTAGCTGCCTGACGAAACACTCAGCCACAAGGCCCATATGTAGCATTCTCGCCTACCAAAGCAGTCCACGCCTGCACCCAATATGCATTATCCATCCCATCCAGCAGCATTTTCTCAGTTTGTTCAATGAAAAAACCAGGTCTAGAGGCTCCTGCACATGTAAATATGGCGTCTGGTGCTTTATTCCCGTGCACTTGACATGCAGCTTCCAAAGCTGCGCTGGAGCTGTCTGCGCTACGCAAAGAGAAGGAGTATGATTTGAGAATCTGATTTGGAGTTTGGCGAACGGACTTGGACAAACAAATCTATGAGAAATGTCCGACACTACTGTATGATGCGACATTACCTCCATCGCCTCTAATGCCTTCCCAAGTTTGCTCTCATCTCGGGCAACGATGGAGACATGGGCCCCCTTTTTTGTCAGTAAGATTGCGAGAGCAAGACCAGTGCCAGAGCTCCCTCCTGTGACGTAGCAATGCTATAAAACAAATTGCAAGACGATAATGATGTACCATCCTTCACATGGGCCTGTGTAGGACGTACTTTGTTTTTTGGGTCCCAGTTACTTCGTCCAAACATGATTGAGCTTGTAACCACAATAATAAAGACCGTTGCAGCGATAGAAATTAAGAAGACGGCAGATATCATGAAGAGTTGTTATGTAAGTAGAAAGTGTACAGTATTTAAGACGAATGGACATATATGACCGATTGCATAACCTAATACGAAACGGATCACCTTCCGATCACAGAACATCTTCCGGTCGCATCACTGAATTGTTGTGGACCGTCATGGACCACACGGCTGTTCTCAAGCAAGCAGTCTTCAATGGAGAAGCAGGAAGGTTCTACGTCTACTCTTAACCCCCAACATGCAGCTGTAGACACTCCTGCGCAACCTCACTCTACAGATTCTCCCAATAATGATATTCGCAGCATTGAGGAGCTCAATGAGAGTCCCAATGCAGGTTATAGGTTGGGACCAGAGGAAGATAAGTTATGGATATCATCAAATAACATGCCTGTACTGGAGACAATCCCCACGTTGCGGATTGAAGCCCAACCCGACGCTCCTCAAAGGAATTCCGAGTTAGAGGCTGAACGTTCAGAGCAACAATCAGCTACCATTCCAATTTTTTATCATGTCTTTTCAATTCACATACTGTCCCTCCTCATGTCCTTTTCTGTATTCGGCACTCTTGCCCGATTAGGAATCCGCGCACTTGTGAATTACCCAGGTCAGAGCATCTTCCCTCTTGCATGGGTTCAAACTGTAGGGTGTTTTGTTATGGGTTTTACTCTCGCTTTAAGGGAGCCCATCATCACTTTGTACGTATATCACTTCCCCTGGCACCTACTTTAAGCTCAAGGCACTCTAGTTATCCTCCTCTATATACAGCGATCACGACTGGTATGCCATGGATTGTTCTTAACCTACTGCATTATTCATTTTATGCAGGGTTTTGTGGATCTTTAACTACGTTCTCTGGATGGCAATTGGATGTCTTTCAGGCTTGGGCCAACATGTTTGGACCACGTAAATTATGGATATATAATGTAAGCTGGGTTAAACGGGTTTCTTTATTCCGCTTATTTAGCATTACATGTCTGATTAGGTCATGGACGGCTTAACACGACTGTTATTTACACTGGCATTATCTCTTGCGTCACTTAACTTAGGTGTCCACTTAGGCAAACAACTTATATCCCGATTTCCAGTCCTTTCTCCACCAGCACCATCTGTTCGCTGGGCAATGACTTCGATTTCAATCGCTCTCTATGCCTTGACTATTCCCTTTTTTGTCCGTCTGAATCACTCGTGGCGCCCTCTAGCTACAGCAGCCATTATGTTTTCCTTCACAGGGACACTATCTCGTTATATTCTTTCAACGCAACTGAATTCTCGATCGAAAACCTTTCCACTGGGTACTCTTTTGGCAAATGAAATGGCGACTATGATACTAGCAATGTGCCATATTATTCAACGTGATCCGTCTCCGCCCTCTCCTGTTACCTGCAGTATCCTTCAAGGCTTTATTGACGGATATTGTGGATGCATGAGCACTGTGAGCACATTTGCATCTGAGGTGCGAGCTATTCGAGGTACAAAGGCTTGGCAATATGTCGCCGTGTCCCTGAGCCTAGGTCAGGCCATCCTTCTTGTGATGTTGGGTCCAGCCTGGTGGACTGGTCGCATAAACGACCACAATGTTTGTAGTCCCAATTAAGCCTTCTGGTAACATGATTATTCGACGGCTCTAAGAACATATCGTTGCCCTCTATAGAAATGTACTTTCTTGTCTCCTCCAGTGGGCGACCTCTATTCAACCGCCAAATACTTACCTCTGCTCAAGGATATAGCAGATGTTAACCAGGCCCAGTATGGCGGGAGGAAATAGGTGGTTTAAAAATTTACTAAGAATACTCGCTCTTGTTGGGAATATGAGTCATGCCTTGCCGTTTGCCGCTTTCTCAATACAACCTGCTTTATTCGTTGAATACTGCTATTCCTCGTAAACAAATTCGGGATGCACTGTCATATACGATGCGACAACCGCCAGGGCTGCACCGTCGACGGTGGCAAGACCGATGTATGCATTGGTTAGTAGGATTCCCTGGAGCCATCACAATTGTCACGTTGTTAAGAGCGAGTTAGACCCAGTGGAGTTTCAGTCCGTGAAACACCGCCGATCTGTGATTCAAATTGTTATATATAGATGGTTCGTGACATGGGCTGCAATATACCAGACTCCAGGTGAACGTGTCAGTGTCGTGAGCTTTAGCAGCAAGGGGCGAAGTCTAGCCCATGGATGCATAGAGTCCTATCCAAACAGTTGAAAACATTTGCCTAGATGGATGGCCTGGTGGAGTATTTATGGTCTGGGTTGTTTACTTGGTTGTATTCCTACGACACAGAAGGTTGCTTCGTACTTTGAACAACATATTTGACTTGCCCGCCTTGCGGGTTTGCAAACCTGGCAAGGACCCAATGGGTATGGGAATGCCAACAGCGAGGAGTGGTTTGCGTGTGTCTAACAAGGTTGTTGGGAGTGAGAGTCCCATTTGAGCCAGATATGAACTGAAGTATTCCGGAAATGCATGAGAATAATTAAGTGGTCGATGACGTAGGGCGTGACAATAATAAAACATTGAAATCAGTGTCTTCATCTCGCCCTATGGAGTACACACCACGGTACAGTCAGCCCTTCTCGGTGGAGCAGGCTGTTCTACTAGAGATGCCAGTCATTACAGCAGGTACACGATATATTATTCCGCAGCAACAGATGCGTTGATGCTATTTGAATCTAGAAATAGCTCGATTGCAGCACTCTCTCCTTCATTTACGGAACACACAAAGCGAATTGAAAGCGAGCATCGACTCGGAGGAACAAGCTGATCCTGTAATTGTAGAAGCCTTCGAGGAGAACAAGACGGTCATGTGCGTCGGCGATTATGCATACGTATTTGCGTCATTCAAACCAACCTTTGCTAGCTCATCCCAAGAGGAAAGAATATCCATGCTCCGGTTGGCTTTGAAAAAAAAGGGCGTCCTTACTGGGAACAATCCCCACTATGATCTTGAACCGTCTGCAGAATCTGCTTTTCCAGACAAAGATCACGACGCCGACAGGGATGGGATATTCTTGTAACTACATTGTTCTACGGATATAATCATAAGTGCAATCTATCCAAAGTACTGTGTATATGCGGTATGGCGGCACGGAAATACGGGGGTATTAGAGAGCAACGAAAGCAGAGCAGAAAAATTGACACTTTACACGCCAAGTCTTCTCTTGGTGTACTCATACACGACATAACTGATTGAAACACTAGGGACGACCTGATAGGCGAGTTTAAGCCGTTAAATTCAAGCATAGTAGGGGTCTTCACACCTTTGCCAACGTTGGAAACAAGCCCCGATAGAATCCTCTCCATCCATCAGCAGCCAGGGTTTTTGACGCCACATCCCACACTCCTGTATATTTTTGGGGATGGCCAGAACTTCCAGAGGCTTGTAATCGTGTGCGAACGAGATTCAAAGGATATACGCTAGTCGCCCCTATACTTCCTGATATACTGCCAAACGCAAGGATGGCCAATACACCCGGTTCAGCCTTACCCGTGGATCGTAAATACGCGAGTTTCAGAGCTTCAAATGTCGACATGTCGATGGCAGAATAAGGAAAAACGCCTGATATAACTTCCATGAAAATATCAATAAAACGTCAGAACAATTCTCCAACCTACGACTCCGATCTAAAAAGGGACCGTCAGGCCTTGTTTGGTTGTCACAATCACCGATTATACGGACCGTAAGACCTCTATAGTAAGCGGGAAATCCACCCATAGACCATAGTCGCCTCATCGATGAGGCCACAGTCCGTCTTTGATCTCCAGTCGAACTCATCATCTATTAAGGAGTGGGTTGTCAAGTGACCACCCATGAATGATGCTAAAAATCATCAAACCTGGGTTTTGAGTGTCTCAATAGGATATATGACTGAGAAGTAATGCAGTTGAGACAAAACGTTGTAAATGATAGTCACTAACATAGCTGGCTGACAATCCCTCCCATACCACCTGACATGAACCGAGAACCTCCACTGATGTTACGTGGGTCTTCTACATGATCCCAATGCTTGGCAAAAAGCATTTTCTTTATTAGGTTTAAAAGGTCAGAAGGAACACAAAAGAAGTAGTATCGAGCTTACTGTTTGCTCGTACGTCATAAATTTAACGGCAGATTCCTACCCAAGATACATGAAAATGAACATGGCAGTTTACTTTCCCAAAGCACCAGTAATACGAACGGGGAATATTTTGACAAGATTTAACCCATTCCCTGATTATAGCTAAGCCCAAGTTGACTAACCCAATTTAAGAGATCACTAACCGACCCAGAATGCTCTAATGCCACCTTCAGTGTATAATTGCACAACAGCGGCACCAAGTGCCCTAATTCCTTGTGTTGGCGCTATTGCTGGTGTCCCAGCAAGCCCACCTAGATCGGGAGGGCGAGTAATCAAAAATATTTTCAAGCGATCGAATGGTGCAGTTGCCGTTCTAGACACTACACACCTTCATTAATACACCGCTGATGAATCCAATCGTAACACCTCACCAGCGCCTGCAATCCCTCCCGCGAAAAGATACCTAGCCGTATGCCCAAACACCCAATTTTGGTCATCCTCTTCCGTCTCCAAATGTTCATCTGATACGATATCTTCGGTCACGACTGGCTCATCATCAAGAGCGAGTTTAGCCTCAAGATCTTTCCCGTGTACCGTAATGATGTTGATCTTCTTTGCTTGCGGACGATCTTCAGCACTTAGGCTTACGTCTCCTAGATTACCGCAGAGAATAATTAGAAAAGCGTGTAGCTGCATCCTAGTTGTCATTCCAAACCTTCCATGTTGACCCGAGCGGCGCCACGGCCATCATCTCCAAGGAATTTCCTCACCTTATAATATCTAAACAACATTTAGAAGCTGTGTTATACTCTGTTAATATGTGAATACCTATATATTTCTGTTGTTGAAGCCGGACGGGGTAGGAGGAGGAGGAAATCGCGAAACTCCGGGAAACTAATGGCATGGGAATGTGACGATGACGCTAAGGATGTCATGAATTCACTCAAGGTGGCCGGACTCATGCGGATCCCTAGTTGAGAGTAAATATTGAAAATACGTGTGTTATAACGAGCATTTCGCACACCTGCCTTTCCCAAAGCTTGAAATAACTCATCGGCATCCAAATGACCGTTATTATCAAGGTCGAGTTCGTCATGGAAAATGGTCCACAGTTCTGTCGAAACAAAAGTCAAGGTGAAGCACGCAGCAGGACCTATACCTACCTGCTTCCTTTTTATCGGCATAGTCGAGAAAATCAGGCCATGTAATGGTGGATGTCCCAGTTGAGGAACATCGTCTCATCAACTCGTCTTCGTACATGTACCATAAATGAGTGGCATGTGCAGAGTCCATATCTGTTTCACTAGTCCATAACTGGCAATTATCGCGTTCGGAGGCTCTCCGGCCTTTAGGAAGACGTTCCCAAAGAGCACGCAGACGTGCTTCTCGATTCTCTTTGCCTTCTCTTTCACGGTATTCGGAGAGAGTTCGAGGTAACCAATGCCAAGCTGGGGGATCCGACCGTAATCTAGGGATGTAAGGTCGCTCTTGAGCACCACTGTATGACCCTTCAAATATTTCACGGCGGTGTGTGGACGGTCTGTTGGTTGAGGCAGACAGGTGCCTCGACATCCTTCAGCTTTAGTTTTTCCAGAGAATTATCGGAGGTGATTATGTGGGTACAAATAAGATAGAATGTGAAATGAACGATGGTACTAATAGATGCAGTATCAACGCTGCTCGCTACTAAGTACAAGGTAGGCAGTTTTATGAGGGTTTGGTGACTAAGCAAATATTACGGCAATCGACTCTAAATCGAAGATCTATGCGTACGGAATGCCTAGAAAGGTGTTAGCATCAAAATAGATTTGCTACAGGTCATATACATACCATTTTGCAACTAATAATATATCATGATTAGTTAGACAAGGTTCACTGGACTAGAGTGTGTGACTGACCCGTTGGAATTCATCATATACGGTGCTCCTCATATTCTCGTGTGCGTTTTTGATCACCTTCATCATAAAATCAGCAGCATCTCTCTCAGTCAAGCCCAACGCAAAGCGCTCTCTTAGACGTTTGATAGTTGGCTCGCCCTTGAAACTGGGCAGTCCTGTCCCCAACATAAGGTGAACAGTGTTAATCATCTGCTCCGCATAGGGCCGTATTGCCAGGAATGCCTTCACGGTTAGATTGGCAAAAAGGGCATAACCTTGAGAATATCTTCCCCCCATCAATGTAACCATTTCATGATTCAACTTGAATGAATTTGGCTCAAATTTAACACCCTGTAAACTGCGTTCAGATACCATCGAGACAATTCGACCGTTATGTAACTCACTCCGGGACGTAAATATCGATAGAAACCCATTCAGTACATTTTCAACAACAAAATATTAAACTTATCTATATCGAAGAGGAAACCGAAATCTAGACAGAATGTCGTGAAACCGCTGAGAACACAATTATGTAGGGAGGATGCATACTCACCGATATGTACGATATGACCGTTACCATCTATCATTATATTTCCATTATGCCGATCCTTGATCTGTTTCGAATACTTCTTAACGAGATACATATCCAGGTTCGTCAACGATAAAACATACCTGAAGGATGTAGCACGCGACGGAATAAGCTGACATGCTCTGAATAAAGTTCAGGCGAGCACGCTGGAAGGCGACACTGTCTTGTGCTCCGTATTTAGATGTGAAAAATGCCAGCAAGTCGTTGATTTTAGCCCGCCCCATTTCATCCCTGGACGTAGAATCAGGGACTACATCAATAACACCACACTAGTATTCATCAATCAGTAGCATCTCGTGGTAACTGGGTCAAAAGGCTCACTCCAGGACCGGTGGCAGTAACTCGATAAGGAAAAAGATACAGCGTAAGTCCTATACTGCTGAATACGTTTTTAAACATTGCAATAATCTGCAAAGCCAAAACGTCTTGTCTGCAATCGTCCCCAACTTTGAAAATGGCCTGTTGCCAAATATCGATTTCCATTGTTTTGCCTAATAGTTCACCCTCCAGAACCGAATTCGGATCTGAATCAACGACGACCTGTGTCTTTCGAACTTTAAAGGTTGCCATGAAAGGTGCCTGATAGTTCCATAAATCCACTAAGTAAGAATGTAGGTCGCATTCATAGCACAAACCTTAGCATGGCTTTGTAGTGGTCTCCCGGACTTCTTGTCAATGTCCACGACCGTACCATCTGGATTGCTAGGAAGGTAAACACCAACGTCAACTTGAATTTTCGCCATCTCTTCATCAATTTTAGCCTTAAATTTTGAAAGCATAAAATGCTATGTCTCAACCTCGCGCAAATCAACTCACTTTCTTTTCAGCCTTAGGCTTCCCCACGTAAGGCTTTAATTTCCCCGAGATGGATGTCACCTCGTTGAAGAATCGGAATTCCCTGTTGTAGAAATCCCTGGCCTCTCCTGAGAGGGACTCAACTACCAAGGTCACTAGTTGCTCGAGGGTAGGTTTCAGGGGATCCTCCTTGACAATGTAAATTTGATGAGCTGAAAAAGACGTATGCCTCGTCAAATACCTACCAATTCTGCAGCATCATCTCTGTAACAGTTGGCTTTCATATTCCAGATGATTTGATGACAAAATAACTGTGAGATCTGTGCTGTTTCAAAAATGAAGCGTTCAACGTAACCTGGATCAAAAATATTAGTATTCACTAAATCGAACAAAGGTTGAAAGAGGGGCACAAAGATACCTAAAGAATCGCTGCGAAGGGCTTGCACTATTTGGGGGACGAAAAAGAATGTCAACTCTACAGGATGTTGCTCCAGTACGCGGTGGGCATATTGGAGCACCAACGGTTCATTGTGATATTTTGGCTCGAAATAGGTCACAGCGGTGATGGGTGTTACAGGCTCCCATAATAACAAGTGCTACCGTTTGTGTTAAGCGAAAGTATCAACTCGGAATCAAGCCGCCAAACCTTCAAATCACGACGAACGTTAGAATTCAATCGATCTCCAATTAGATACCTCAGGGCGTCGGGAACACCCACTACGGTTCGAGTATTGGATCGCACCCATTTTCCAACTTCAGCATCAATAACAGGATGCTTGAAGCGGTCCGAAAGATGTATGGCGATGGCTGGATCAATTTTCCATGCAGTAGTGATGGTACGCCTCCAAGTTACCTAAAAAGACATGTGAGCAAGTTGACAAATTCCTGAATAAATACCCACATCAGTAAGACCCTTTTCTGTGAAGTTTACATGGTCACCGCCCCGCTGACTGTCGCTCAATGGATTCCTCCACACTGATAGTCGGGATATCTCGCTTTCGACGAGAAGCCGAAGTAATTGATTCAAGTCTTTAAAGGTGGAAATAGACTCTGATACGTGGCGGAATTTAGTATTGCAACAAAACAATAGGTTTCAAATCAGCACACCGGTTTCTGCTGGTAAGGGATCTAGAATAGATATGTGATGTCTGCTTCTGATCGAGTCTCCTTGCACTAGAATTAAAAATTCATTTAAAAGCCTAATCTCAACCTCTAATTGAATTCGATCAGCGCCGAAAGACCACCTGTGCAGTGATCAATATCATGTATGATGTACAAATGGCAGAGTTAAATGCGTACTGAGGAGTGGTTGAGAACCAGGAGTATGCAGCAGAATACAGTTCTTTCCGTAAATTGTGCTCGCAGGCGAAATCCATTTTTGTGCTCTTGAGAATTTCAAACCCGAATATAAGAAATGTGAACCGGCACTCTCGTGCAAGAGAATGAGTACTAAAGTGTGGTGAGTAATTTTTAGATCAAGACCAATGCTACTAACCTCATTTGACGATACGCACGGGCAGAGCGTAGGACCAGTCGAACTAGTAAGAGAACGAGGCCAGGGCGGTTATATCTTACGGCTTGATAACGACTGAGTAACATCTGTAGCAGAAGTGTATGGGGTATGAGAGATCGGCGAGAGGACCCTGCTGCTCTGTCGATATCTTCCTTGTTAGTAGGACTGTACTCGATAGGACTGTAAAACGGGTTCTCCGCACTTGCGAGGCCTGTAAGGATTCAATTCGCCATAATATAAGGGAATCACTTACTTCATATCAGTGGAAAACATGCCCCTTTTGTGCTTAATTGCATCCATCCAAGCTGCATTAAACTCTAACATGACGCTCATCTCCAGATCAGGTCTTTCAGCCATTAGCCATGTCCACGCCTCAATCGCCGTTGAGATGGAAGGTGGTGTGAATATTTCATATGGCAGAACGACAAGATAATGCAACAGATCATCCTCCCTCTTAATAAAGGTTCACGTTAGGGACAAGTCAGTGGTACCATAGCGGATTCACCTGAGGTGTAGAAATAAGAATGGATGCACAGCGAAATAATAAACGCTTTAAATCTTGAATTGTCAGTACACTTGTCTTGTTTTGGACGTCACGTATGCTTTCGGCCATCTTGGATTTAAGCGCATCCCGGATGCTTGGGGGCGTTTGAGATGGTGGAACCTTCTCAATGCCGACGGATGCTTTAAGTGTAACATGAGTAAATCGAAGAAACAAAAATAATTTGGCAGACCGGGAGCATAAGCGAGCTTGAATCCGTCCGGTTCACCCCCAAAGTGTTCTTTACATGCAATCTGGCTAGTCAGGGCCTTGGACCGGTCTGGCTTCCATGAAAGTGTCCCAGAAATCGGGGCTTCATCTATGAGTCAGTAGATAAGCGAAGACAGAAGGCAGTTGCATTACCAGTGCCTTTGTTATTTGCCTGCACCAAAATCGCGAATTGAAGCGCCAAGGACGCCCCGAGCTCCACCGCCTCATGTGGACCGATTGATTGATAACTGGTCAGATATTTCTACAAGTCATGTAAAAAGTGATATAAATATAGTAGATATATCATACCTACCTGCAGTATAGCTTGAAACTCGATTGGTGCACGGGCAAGAGAGATTGAAAACCAGTTATTGGCGTTGCGATGCAACTGTGCTAATATCTCGTTACGCGTTGAATAGGAATCAGTAAGCTCGATAATGATCCCAACTCGATCCGAACTGAATTCATAAACAGGATTGAACTGGTGCGACGTTAATTGTACGTAGTTGGACTGTATGATGAAGATGAATACCTCATCGGTAAATTCGCCTTCACAACCCCGTCTTAGAATAGTTAGCACTTCGAGGATGGCGAAAACCAAAGGTGCGCTACACATCAAAGAAGGCAAGGAAGTGATTAGTCTATTGAGGTAACGAGACGCGACCTCCCGGGCTTTGCCAACACGGTGGCAGCTGTAAACGAGGAGACTTTTCAACTCTGCCGATACTTGTCGAGGAACACTATGTTCGCCAATTTTCTTGCTCATATCCAGCTGACAGTCCCGCATGACCTGCATACAATCTCTAAATCAAATCTCTAGGAAATCAAGAGATCTTAGTCCAACCTTCTCGGCAATTGAGTCCATGCACGCGCTCATCGCAGTGTGCTTATTGAGGCTGTTGTTCATAAAATATGCCGCCAATGATGAGAAAATGCCCGCAGAGAAACGCGTCGTCTCCAAGTCATGCATAGCCAGAAGAAATATAACCAGTCCAGGGTGAAGATACCGGATTTCGCTGGCTCTCAAAGGAACAAGTTTTGTTAATGTATCTCTATGGAATGCGATGACCTTCAAAGAGAATGTGCTATCAGTGCTAAACAATGAAATAATGTTTTCCACTAACCTCCTGCGCATAGTCGTGTCTGATCACCGAATTATATTCAAGTCCGCAGGTCAAATACTCATTTTCATCTTCTCGGACTAGGGAAGGTGTCTTGATAGATATGGACACCAGAGCATCTCGCTGGGCCGATTGAGAGGGAATTCCCCCCAAAGACGGCGCAAAGCGGAACAAAACACAGAGAAACCACATATTTCGGAATAAAGTAGCGAATTCTGGTGTTTTCCCCGCATCCGGAAAAAAATCATGGTGTTCAAGTAGAGCTGCAATTGGTAACACGAGGGTCGATAAGTGACTTATCAGGGCATCAGTCTTTTGTTATCAGTAAGAATATCAGTTAAAATTATATAATGGTTTTATCAAACTTACTTTACGGTGCAGATGAGAATTCGCAATTGTCTGAATGGCAATTCCCTTGTCACAAAACAAAATTAGAAGTTCTTGGAGATACAGGCTTCGCAAATCTGGGCGACGACGTAATTCTTTGGCTAGTCGCGTCTGAGCACTCAGTACCTTGTCCCATAATCTCAATAAAAAAAATGTAATATAAGCTAAATCACTCTTACTGCATTATGAGAGAATTTTGCATCTTCAGGGTCAGCCGCACGACTTATGCCTGAAAATGTTTGTATGATGTCCAAAAAAGCATTTTCGGGGGCCGCGAGTGCCAAATCGACAAGGTTATAAGCGATTGCGGCTTCTACAATCGGTTCGGCGGTTCTGATGCGCTGCAGCAGCATTGATACGGTCAAACGTGTCACCTGTGATAATAAACAAAATCAAACATCAGACTAGTAATAAAAACTGCGAAAAAATGTCAAAGAACCTCTTCCAGCTGGAACTCCAGAGCTAAACGAGTAACTACGGAAATCGTACTGATGTTAACAAGACGTTTCTCCTCGTCAGTATACCCAAGCCAGCCCGTTTCTAGAGACTGAACAGTTGACTCCTGCGAGGAATGGATATAAGGGGACACGCCAATGGAGCTTAACCCTGACCCGTCTGTGATATCTTGACTGGTCGCCGCAATGTAATTCAATAAGGAGTACATATTCGAAAGCACAAGATCATCTCCCGGTGCGTACTAAAGATGGTCAGTTTACTACGAAAAAGAAATATGTAAGAGCTAACCTTAATGCACAATGCCAGACACTTTGCGGCTGCCACTAAAGGTGGGGGACCGCGAGCAGATGTAACATACTCAACCTCAAAGATTGGAAGAGGAGACGTTATAAACCGGCGAAGATGATGTATCATGTCTGAAGCGATGGATGGGAAGCTGAAGTACAGAAGTACACATTTATGACCCAAATAGAATATTCATGCAATATCAGTCTCACTTGTGTAGCAGAACAGTGGACGCCTCAAGAGCTGCTTCTTGTACTAAAGCGTCCGAGACAGGAGAAGCTTCGCTGAGCAAAGCTCTTAATTTTGCCAAGAGGCTTCCATCGAGATCTTGAAGGGCTATACAGCACACTGAAGCAAGTTTCTAATGGAGATGTGGGGGTAGAAGACAAAGACAAAAAAAAAACGTACGAGACTTTCCGACATGGTTTCCCAAGCGTACGTATCTACGGAAGGTTCCCCATCCAGTTCTTCTATTTGCAGAAGAAGATCCCTGTAACATGTCATAGCGGACACAACCGTGTTCTGAAGCCCAAGTTGAATCGCCTCATCTTCGATGGCATTGACTTCTGCAGCCTGATCACTGAGAGTAGCCCAGACAGCATTTGCAGCTGCCGCATCTTCGAGCGCGCTAGAGGGGTCTATGGATTTAGGTGGGGATATGGACTGAGCAAGGACCGTCCCCTGTATCTCGATAACGCAACAGACAGCGAAATAACCAGTCAAAGGCCTTCCATTTGATATATACCGTGTGAGTAGTGTCTGAATGAAAACATCCTGTTCTTGATTATTTTCCGCCTCTCGTGCAGAGTCGATTAAAAGATTATTGAGACGATCCACCACGGTCGGAGTAAATAACACGCTCATGCTTAGGGAGAGTTGATACCATTCGGTGATGAGCCAGGGATATGGTGTGGATATAATCGCCCGGTAAAATCCATGGAATGAAGGTGCAATTTGGGATATGACGGTTGTGGCTAATGAAGAATCAGTAAGGCTTCAAATATGATACGATAAGATACAAACGATCTGCATCTTTAAGTTGCGAGACGGTCAAAGACGCAAATTTGAAGATGGCTTTCACAATCGTGCTCCGGTGTTCACTATGAGACAAGGCAAGGCGAAGGAGGGAGGAAACCGTTGCAAATGTCAACTGATCGGAGAGGGCCCACTCTGACTCTGCATTAGTGCCATGGCTGCGAGACACGAAAATATATAGCAATTCACCTTTCCAAGAAAGCGTCTTGTCGAAGTCAATGTGTGGGATATCTCGCAAAATGTCAATCAGGACCGACACCGTGGTGCCAGCATGGCAATCCGGAATATTAGGTGCCAACTCTGCAAATCCAATATTACAATGTACTCGGGAGGTCGACTATAACAATTATTAGCATGAGAGGCTCCGGAGATCGAGCACGAACCATGAATTCGCGTGGAGTATCCTCCGTATCTTCGGCTATAACAACCCGAGTCTCAGCATTTGATGAAACGAGTTTGACAGCCTGCTCCACAGACGGTTCAGGTGAAGGGGAGTTAGCTTCTAAGCCAATATTTCGTGCGAGGTCGGTCAGAATGAGCTGACGCAAATCTAGTTCAAGACTTCATAGTTCCTGTTGATTAAACACCATTAACTATTAGGGTAGTGATAACGTACTAGTCCATACTTCTTATAACAGGAACAGCACCTGGAGAAATAACTCAACGAGCTAGAGTCTGAAGGCCGCCCGGACGAACCAACAACTTGGCGAAAGCTCTTGAATTTGCGATTATCCATCAAAGCCTTTTAGTTTTATTTTAACTACAGGTCTAAGAACCCCTGCTAGTGGGTTGCTTATTCCTCACAAACCCACCCTCTAGTTTCACTTAGGGCTTGTCGGGGAACTTGCCCTCCGAACCCACAACCTACTGATCAACAACTTTAGCATTCAAAACATTATGTTTTCTACAAAAAGGTGTTTTGTTAATGAGACACACGTATTGGTGTGCAGCAGATGACAATGCATGTATACCATTGTGTAAGATAATCACTACTGTATGTCAGGTATCATCTCAAATATTATTTGATTTTTTCGGAGAAATTATTAATTTGTAGAAAAATTAAACGAGAAACTTCTGGCTCTTGATTTTTAAAAATATTTTTTTATCTGGGGACCCCTAAAAGATAAGATGTTGAGTATTCGAAGGCTGGAACTTATATTTTTAGAAGCGAAGCAATTTGTTGGGAGGTATTGTAGGAAATGTGCCCACGCCACTGAGCCCTATCAAGGACCATCTAACCATTCTTTGGCGAACTCCCGGCATTTCCCACTCAAAAATAGCTGTGGGAATCAGAAGTACCTATTTCGTTTGTACTCGGCCTTCTGTTTCTGTCTCGAGCAATGTCTACCATAACTGAAATCAACACAAATTGGGAGTTCACTCAGCTAAGCGGTGGGAAGTTTACCGAATGGACACCCGTTTCCCAAGTGCCGACTAGTGTGCACGTAGAACTCATTAACGCAGGAAAGATTCCTAACCCTGTAAGATTCAAGATTTTAACCGTATTGCAACATCTCTTATCGTGCGCTCTGGAAGTTCATCGGTCAGAATGAGTGGGATGTCCAATGTAATCGTTGCACATCTAACAACCAACCGAACATCTCTGAAATTACCTCATAGGGATCGGCGAGTCTGATTGGGCATTTCGGAGCACCTTCATTCTGACTGCCGGAGATTTGATTGATCCAAATGCTGATTTGGTGTTCGAAGGTCTCGATACTTATGCTGTCGTGCAACTTGTATGCAACTCCCATCTCATTGAATGCGCACCGCTGACATCTACTGTTAAACAAAGAATGGCCACAAAATCCTTGAGTAACATAATTCTTAAAACTCAAAAATTTTACCAGTTCTTACTCGCGTCTGTAGCGCAAGCAACATGTTTGTGCCCTATCGTGTCCCAGTCAAGAACCACCTCAGAGCTGGATCTAATGAACTTTTGCTAACTTTTCCAAGTACATATTTGAAGGTATTTCTTGACATACATAATTTTTATCTGTGCACATACGTAATATGTGTTCCATAAGGGTAAATATTTGGAGAAGAAACATGGCACGTTCAACCTCTGGAACGGTGATTCGAGCCGTTTGCATATCCGTAAGGCACAATATAAGTAAGCACCGCGTTTCTTCAGAAAGCATGCCCCGAGTGACAATGGCCAATTAGTTACGGATGGGATTGGGGTCCAATTTTAATGACAATGGGGCCATGGCGACCAGTTTTTCTTCACACATACAAAGCCCGAATTACTGACCTCAGAATTCAAGTTGATGTTTCCGAGACATTAGACACCACTATTAGTATCTCTATTGTGGTAACTTACCCTACTGGAATTTGCTCTATTTCCATAAAAGATCAACATGGTGTCATTGTTCGCAACGCGGATCTCCCCGTGAGGGATGGCGAAGTCCTTACACAATTCAACAGTGCCAAAGGAGAATTTGACCTCTGGTATCCCGTTGGTTATGGAAAGCAACCTCTTTATACCGTAGAAGTCGTGATAAATGACGAAGTAAGCGGAATTGTGATATGAGCGAGTGCATTGTTGATCTTGTCATAGAATGCTCGACTTTTGGACTCAAAAATGCAAAGAATAGGCATACGAAGAGCTCGTGTCGTCCAGGACGTGTTGGTTGGTGCGGAAGGTCGCACCTTTTTATTCGAAATCAATAACATTCGCATCTTTTGCGGCGGTGAGCAATCGAGTTGTCATTGATTCTCATACACGTAGTCTACAACAACCTAGGCTCAAACTGGATTCCGGCCGACTCATTCCTTACAAGGTAGCTGACCTGCAAAAACTTGAATTCCGATAGTTAATATGATATTTAGTATCACGCCAGACGTTTACAAAGCATGGCTCCAACTCCTTGTTGACGGCAATCAAAATATGATTCGTGTGTGGGGAGGCGGTATCTATGTAGGTTATTGCAACCGTTATACATTTATTACACTCTAAAAAAAGTCATGTCTTTTTAGGAAGCAGATATTTTCTATGATACTTGTGATGGTACTTTGCCACTTCTTCATCCTTATGTCTCCGGCTCACTTTATTTTGAAGAACTGGGTATTCTTGTTTGGCAAGATTTTATGTTCGCATGTGGCCAGGTAAGCCGACTTTATGCTACATGACTCTCTAAGCAACATTGAAAAATGGGTTTTTATAGTATCCTGCCTACGACAGCTTTCTCAAAGAAGTCACTGCTGAAGCAGAGGCGAATGTAAAAAGATTGCGAAACCATCCTTCTTTGGTTATTTTTGGTTTGGCTCCATAATCTCCTATAAGATGCGAAGCTAACGCTCCGTCATGATGTAGCCGGAAACAACGAAGGTATACGTCTTGATACCATGAAGCATATGCAGCCAAAACTCACTTCCGCCCCTTCTATAGACTATCAGCTTGCTGAGTCGCTCAATCTGACGCTAGATTACTCCGATGAGACCTCCGATTTCAAAAAGACAAACTTTCCTGGTCGTCATATCTACGAGCGTGTATTGCCTGAGATCACCAATCGTCTGTCTGATATTTACTATCATCGCGGTTCGCCATATTCGTAAGGATTTGTTTTTTTGCAATGCTGTAACTAAGAGATAATGCAGCGGTTACGGAAAGGATACAACAGATAGGACTTTTGGGTGCGTTGTAATTTTTATATAGCAACATTGTTGAAAATTTAATGCTTTTATTCCCAGTGATCTCCACCAGTGTAATCTATACAATGCCTCCTCTCTTGAATGTTTAATCACGCTAATCATATTCTAGGGAACGTATGGCATGTGAGCTCAAAATCGCACATGTACTGACTTGCGAGTAGAGAACTAACATTGTCTTGAAGGGTACGCAGGAGCCATGGCAAAATTGGGACATCCTCTCTGGACGTTTCGTATCGGAGTTCGGCATGTGCGTATGATTGAGCTCCTAGGCGAATACAAAGTTATTATTTTTGTCTTTCAGGGAAGGATTCCCCAATATGCGGACGGTTGATTACTGGCTGGACGGCAATAAAGAGGAGCGCCACCCCCAATCTCGGACCATGGACGTCCACAATAAAGCTGCCAATTGGCAGAGACGACTCGAGGTATTTAGTCCTGCAAACATCGTTCGTTCTCTTGCTCAGTTGCTATCTCCTCAGGGCTATTTAATTGAAAACTTTAAGCATGCATTTGATATAGAAAGGTAGGCTGATAGCTTTTTATGAGATTTAGCCGACGAATGATATGTCTACATAGTTATGTGTATTATACACAAATCATGCAGGCTGAAACCTTGGCGAGTGCCTACCGTCTTTGGCGACGTGAATGGCGCGGACACGGTAAAGAGTATTGTGCTGGTGCCCTTGTGTGGCAGGTATGCGACACTTTGCAATATCCATGTTTCCTGTATTTATCCAATTACCCAGATTAATGATTGCTGGCCTGTCACATCGTTCGTAGATGTTTCTTAACATAACGGATCTGGCTTACGTCCTCTCTCCGTAGCTGGGCAATAATTGACTACTTCTTACGTCCTAAGCCTGCCTACTACGCAATCGCACGGGAGCTCTGCCCGTACACTGTGGGTGTCACTCGCAAGGACAAAAAAACTTTCAAGGATGAAAGCACAGCGGCGTTCTTTACAATCGACACCGTCATTGAGATATGGGGAACAAATAAGACTTTGGAGGACAAGGAAGCAACACTTGATGTCACGGTCTTCAATTTGGATGACCCTACGTGGCGCGAACACAGGACAGACAAGATTATCCTAAAGGCAAACTCAAGCACAGAATTCTTCGTTGGGAGTCTTCCCGGACAGACGCAAAGAACGACACTGAGCGAGAATGCTAAGCCTATCATTGTTTCCGTGCGTTTGATTGATGAGTCTGGTGTGATCTTGGGCCGGCACTCCAATTGGTGATTCCTTTTAACCTCCTTTCCCCCGGTGAACCGAAGAATGCTTTATTGATTAATACTCTTCATAGGCCTGAACCCTACAAATTTATTAACTTTCCCAACCCAAGAGATCTTGGGTTTAAGATCACCGTTGATGCGGATGGTGAATCGGTGCAGTTGTCTACTGATCGTCCCATCAAAGGTATAGTGCTAGACGTGGATGGCGAGGATGTCCAGTGGAGCGACCAAGCAATTGATTTAGTTCCCGATGACCCGCAAACGGTCAAGGCTGTCGGATTGGAGGGAAGAACCGTGAAGGCAAGATACTTAGGGGATGAGTCGGCTTGAAAAGTAGTCAGTCGAGTCTCACGGCTTCTAAACCACTCAAGATTGGATCCAGAGAAATATTCTATATAGGGTTTGTACAGAAAATATGAGTAACCGCGATTCCGTGAGATATTTATGTATCTGTAGGGGAGACCAAGTGAAAATCGAATTAGAGAAAATGTAGGACGCTAAGGTATCATCACCAGTCACGGAGACGTGGAAAATAATCATACAAATACTGTTCACGGATGGCGGGGAGTAATAGTGTTGGTCATGGAAATGGTACAGACGGAGACTAAATCAGTAGGAGTTAGGGTTCCAGATGCCCTGAGAAGACAGTGAAGTGGCGAAACTGATCAAGGAAAGGGAAAATGTGAAATGTGAAGCCGATGCCGCCATGAAGGCAACATATACAATCACATTATGCAGCACTTGCTTTGCTGTGGCGCAGCAGCTCCCCGCCGAGCTTTCTCAATTTCATTGAGGCAAAGCTCGAAAACTTGTGCTACAGGGGAATTGCTTTTTCAACGGAAACCCTTCTTCGCTGAATGAGAGAGCTAGTACTCACCGACATTTTCATTATTTCGAGCGCTGGTTTCGATCCATGCAGAGCCCACTGATTGAGCCAAGTCTTGTCCCTCCTTTTCGGTAACTTGTCTTCTGACATAACATTAGGGAGACCTTTATGTGTTAGAGAGGGCGGCCATACGCACCGATATCGACTTAAATCTCGCTTTTGGCCAACAATAACGCATGGAATGGCCGGGAGACCGCAAAAGTTGATGATTTTATCGTATACGATCTGTACCATTTCAAAGGATGCGCGCGAAGCAACCGAATAGACCAAGACGTATCCATGGACTCCGATCGCATGCTTGTGATTTAAGATAGAGTACTCATCCTAAAGAGTCTGATTAGATTGGATGTTCTACGTCTAGGACAAATCATGGACTTGGCCAGCAGTGTCGATGATGTCACAATCGTATTCAACCCCCTTGTGGTTTATCTCTTTGGTGAAGGTACTCTCGATGGTCGGATAATATGCCTCGACAAAACGATTCTCTGCATATTGCACAACTAGTGAGGACTTTCCTGGACAAGCCCGATTGAGGATAGCTGTGTCACGTGGGGTGGGATGGCACACACCGACTGAGCGAGAACCTAACACGGCAATTTTTCTCTTCTTCAAAACATCGCTAGTCATGGTAAAGAAGGACAAGGAGCGAGGCGGTGAAAGCGGAGGGACGAAGAGACAGCGAAAAAGGAAGCGGATGTACAGTTTTAGAGCGTTTGCTCAGTCTTTTCACCAAGGACGTCTCGGCAATTACCGAACCGCTAATATGGAAGCTAAATGGGCTATGAACGAAGGAAAAAAGGGTTGTATAGCGTTCATTTGATATTCGCGATATCTGCATCTAATGCTTTTTTATTCGCATTTTTTATTGGAATATTTTTCGTGAAATAGAGCAATCTCTCTCTATCTTTCAAGCGGTTTGGTGGACACGTCACAGTGATAAGACCAAGTTTCCACAATTTGATGGCAATCTTCCTTCGTTACGTGGGTAGCACGATAAAGAAAGATATGTTTAATTATTACTGACAATGATCGTGGTGGACCACGTAATTGGCTCACTATAATTATGACTAGAGTTGAAGGGGAAAGAACTAAAGAAATCATTACAATCATCGGGCATTTTCCATCACTGTTATTATCAGTTAACGCCCAACCACGTGACTGGTTTCGCGTCTTGTTGAACCTTATTTAGCGCTGCACAACAAGTGTTCTTGACAAAGACTTTGACGCGAAGTTCACGACCTCGAAACATGTCCAGCACAACATCCCCCACAGATTCTCCCGTGATTCTCCCAATGCACAATCCTGCACAAGCTGCGGTTGTACAGCAGCCATTAGCACCTGTTGGCAATACCACGCATGGCTTATTCCAAGTACCAGGCCAAGCCACCAAAGCGATGTTGGCGAAGAGATTAGCAGCAAAAGGAGGGTGAGGGCTGGAAAATGCGATTTAGATTCTACGGTTCTGATTAAAGCTTGCGACTTGTAGCAACCCCAAGTATATTTCCCCCACAGATAAGATGATGACTCCTTGTACGGCGAAGATCACCCAGTCGAAGAAAAAGCATTTCAACAAGTGAGCCATCTGGTTGCTCAAAGGATCTATGTATTTACACTCTCGAGCAGAGGCAAACCTATCCAATTATTCTCCGCCGTGGAGGCGGAGGCGGACCCGGAGCCTGCAGAAGATTCAGAACCAATTATCCCAAAGGACATTCCCGAACAAGCAGCAGAAGTAACGGCCCCAGCATTCGATGGGATGGTTGCCGATGATGAAAATCCCTTTTGAGCAAGCTAGCACCCAGATGATATGCCTCCGTAAATATGTCGAATATGTTTTCATACTCCTGTATGTTTCTGATGTCTTCATTGTGTTTGTGTTTCTTGGCACTGCGCCTGGTATGTTGTAAAGTACGTAATGCTCTGGCTCCTTCACATGGTGGGACGCGTAAGTCCGAACAGTTGCCATTAAGTTCCTTTCCGCCACCATGAGTGAACCCGAATCGTCTCGGAATCTAACAAATACACTGCAAGCATTATCACGGGCATTGTTAGCTCTGGGTCCAGATGTACCCCATGATCCGTGGGTAATCTTCTGTTCGTGGCTTCACGCCCTGGAATAGTGCAGTCTTAGACTTATTGTACATGTAGGCGGTTGGATGATTTAATAACAACACTCCCGAGATTATCTGAAGAAGATGTTGATAAAGGTAACATATATAGACTGAACTCGTCCTGACATGCTATGATCTGCTGTACAGATGGCGTTTGTCCGATCTGTTTGGTACCCTTCCGTGCTCATCTAGCCGAGGAGGAGATGGCCTCAGTCGTGGAATCCCCTGCTCATCCCGTAGAAGATCTCGGCATAACCTGTCTAGAAAATACTTGCAAACAGTGCGTACCCTTCTACATTCGGACTCGGCTTGTCCAAGTAGAGATCACTGCTCACACTCTCCTTATCAAGTGTCTTTTGTCGTAAAGAGTGCGTGATAGCTTTTTGTAAAACATGTATTGTTATGCGACCTAAACTATTTGCCAATTGTTTTCAAGTATCTCAACTTGGATTCGCCAATCGGTATGCGTAGGTTCTTGTCTGGCCTACACACCCTCTAACAACTGTCTGCACTAGCGAAATTCATGTCCGACTTGTCGTACCCCACTGCTCCCACCTTTATCTGAACAGGGGCAAGAATCCACCGGCGGACAGACAAATGAAGATGATCCTCAAGCAGCCGTACGCATGGTGGACGATGTCATACGGGAAGTTTTGGAGACATTAGGTCCAGCCACGGACGGACGACCGAGCGAGGATCAGTTGCGTACTATGGTGGAAACTCTTTTACCCAATATCCAGCTTGCACCCCACTTGGAACCTCAGACAGCCGAGACTGTAGAACGCGATTACCCCGATCGTAGTGAATTCGGAATGTATTCATAGAATAAAGACAATATGCATGTGGATATCTACGCCATTAGTCCGATAACCAGATCGATCTTAGAATAATTACACGACGACTGCACCGCAAAATTCCTACAAAGCCAGACAGATGTGTCCATAATCTATATCTGGAATCATGTAGATATGTACTAGAGGGCGTTAGTACTTCAGTTGCGGCGACAACATCTGAAGAGATTGCGTTTGAAGAAATAGAAGAGACACTGGAAATTTGATAGTTAATTGCAATTTCCATTCGACTGCTCACAGCACTCACTCCAAAGAAGCGGATAACAGACAGTCCAAAGGTTGCCCATAGAATGACCTCGAAATACTAATATTAAAGTGATGAGTATTAGGGTGTCCTCGCAGATCAATGAAATATTACCAGGTTCTGTTTCTGAATCAACCTCTCCTCATCACCTTTCAGATCGTTTTCATTCGGTACTCCGTTCAAGTTTTCAATCGAAACGACGAGTGCACCATTTGTTAACATCCAAAATGCTACAAAACGGGTGCGGAAAGTTTTGTTCTCGTCCTGCAATCAGCGTCTTCAGTGACTTGGCTAGACTCAAACAAGGGACGGTGCTCACATCCAAAGTAGGTTTCTCGATGGCCTCTTGAACTTTAATCTTTGTGACAGCTCGCTGAACAGTTTCTTTGAATGCGCTATCTACATCCTCTTGAACTTTTGTGACATCTTCGACCACCGCAGGCTGATCCTCCTTCGTCTTCTTGGAGGATACGGATGGAAGAGCATCGACTTTATCACTTCCTTTCGTTCCCCAACTCACATCGTGCCTGTACACACATTAGCTCTAGTGAATCAAGTCAAAATCTGTCATGTACTGACAAGTTGCAAAATGCGTAAACATTGATAACGTTGACGAAGCTAGGGGCTAAGAGCAAGTATTGAACGAAGCTGGAGAACATGTGCCATGGATCCCGCTGACAGTATGTTAGTAATATAATATCTTGAACTATGAACAGAAGCTCACGTAGAGGAAAGAGGCAAAGAAATAAATGCCTAGAGACAATTATGGTCATGTACAAAACGTGCAATTCAAAGTAGAAACCAACCGAACGTAGAAACCAACGCCGCAAGCAAGACACCGGCAGGACCCGTGAGGATAGTGTGTATCTTGTCCCCAATTGTAGGCTCGTTTTGGAAGCTGAGAGCCTATGATTAAACACATGAAAAAGAGACAACAGTGATGCGGCAAATTTGGCACGTACTCTGAACGAATTGACCGTTAACCAAATTGAACATATGATCAAGTACAGAGACAAAAATGCATAGACCCTGTGATCAGGTTTTCAAAACAGTCCCTACATCATATAGTATTCTGACTAACCAGAGGGTGATGGCGTATGTAAGACGCTCGCCTTTAGGCCTATTGCCCAATGCTAACACGAACTATGTTAATAAGTCAGTTGAGAAAACATACTAGAGATTAATAAACGGTATCCTACTTGTAAAGCCAAAAAGGCTAGATAAATCCATTTGAACGCCAGATTGACCCAGTGCGTCTTTAAAACGTGTCACATACGAAAAGCCCCTAGACTAACAGTACTCACTATACCGGCCGTTCCGAAAACTTTAATGCCTTGTTTAAGGGTGAGATCGATGATCAAACTGAAGGTCAACCATAGATTTGCCAAAGCAAACCATGAAAAAATCAGGGACGCAATGTTGTACTGTTGCCGTTGTGAGGGCGTGGACATTGCTTGCAAATATATTTGACTTACGATAGCCTGGATATGAAAGAAGAACATCCTATAAAAATATAAGTTGGGATGTCCGTTAACCATGATGCAAACACGAACCGAATGATACCATGTCCTGACCGATAGAGTCGGAAGAAATGGTAGAGCGAATACTAATGCATAAAGTCAGATCGTGTCACTGCAAGCAAGCGAATAGCTCACGATCGAGGCCGCGAAAGAGCCGTTCAACCATCTACGCCGCTGACCAATGAGCTCTGCAGCACTCTCTGGTACATCTGTCTCGGCTTTTGATGGCTTGACATAATTAAGAACCCATCGTTCGTTGGCTTTGGCGGCTAATTCGAAGCAGAGAATACGATCTTCGGCCAAAAACATGTTTTTCTCGAAAATCGTCATTCCGTTGATACCTTTGGGACCCAAGCGATCGGCCACTAAATTTACGAAACTGAGTAAATTCAATTCGGGTATTCTTGACAATGATGTCACAAACATGAGTGGTCGCCATGGAAATATTGCTCCAAAGGTCGTCCGAGAATAGCTTTATACCGATATGCAGAAAAGGCACCAGGAAGCACAGAAACGCTGTGGAGCTAATTGATCATGTGAATTGGAACTGACTGGAGGATACTCACTATCCGAAACTGCTCTCCAAAGGCTTGTCTAGAATGTTGCTCATCTGCGGTGTGAAATATAGGCTTTTCACACGCGACCTGAGGGAAGGGTACATACCTTGTATTCAAAATTCTGAGTAGCGATCAGGGGATTGAGCAATTTCTTTCCGCCCTTAATCATAGCATGGATTTCTCCACAAGCGCCTCCTAGATGGGGATCGTTGTAGAAGGCTTCCCAGAGGTAATAGATGGCTTTGTGACCAGGCTTTGTTCCAGCATCAAGTAGAACGCATATTTCAGGCTGAAAATGGTGTACGTCTGTCAATGCATAATGAAATGTTGTAATTATAATACCTGTAAGAATTTTCCAATCGCATTGAAGAGCCACCTATGGGAGTTGATTTTTTTCTGATTTTTGGCCTTTAAGACGAAGATGATCTGTACGGGCACGAGGTTGTTTGGATCTTCGCCGTGGGGGAGAATGAGTTGCGGTGTGGTATCAACTGAGACTTGAGTTGTGTACTAGCAAAGGAGATGAGTTTTCACTGTTGGGGACACGGCTTGAACCTACCTCGAAAATATGTGCGACAGTATCTTTGCCGTCGACATCCTTTTTCATAACACCGTCCTGGTACACGCCAACCGTGGCTAAAATGTCCAAAACACTTTTGTCCATAGGTTCTAAGCCATCCACGATCAAGGCGACCGTGATACGATGCCAGCCAGGTATACCCTCCTCAGCAGTACGCTTCCAATACTTAGAGGACTTCGTTTTGCAGATGTCCTTGAATAGAAGGATGAATATAATGTGAGATTCCTTGGCTGTTTTAGCTTACCCTGATGTTCAACATCACATTGTGAAGAGTGCGAGAATACAATAGTTTGTCTTCGTTGTAAGACGTGACAGCTATCAAAAGCTCTGTCGGTCGATTATAGTTAGATGTGCGTAGAGACCATCCATTAGTTTGCGTGAAGTCATCAGGATCGACAGTTGCGGCAGAGTAGCGCATATGGCTTTTGTTGGATGGTTAGATAATCTGGGTTAAAAGACTGCGATAGTACATACGTAAATTCAGTGGTATTCGTGGCAGCCCATTTGGGTTCAACAGCGTTGCGGACAGCGGTGGGGACTGGGTATTCTGCGATGAAGTTTCCTCCAGTAAGTTTGACCTTGCGTGTGACACCGCGTTTGATGGTTTGGCGACGTCTCCAAGCGCCTTCGGTTGACGAGGAAACAGTTGATGCAGGCCTTTCAAAGGGTGCCCCATAAGCATTTGGATCCAGAGGACTGAACATCGGATGGTAAGCCATTGAATGACGAGGAAGAATGACGATAGTAGAGTGAGGACTCACTTGGAAGGTGGATAGAACCCTCCTGCATACCCTTCGCCCGGTGCCAGCAGCTTTTCCTCTTCTTCATCTGGAGCTGCGGCATACGATGGCGCGTTGCGAAAATCTCCCGGCAAAGACACGTTGCTGGCGTATGGTGCAGCTTGTGTGGAGTAACTGCGTGCATCGTATGGAACTTGAGGCCTCTGCACCCTATCAGAGAATGGATCGGCTGGTGGAGCCTGGGGAGGTGTGTTTCCTCTATTAAAATGGTCACGGTCCTGCTCCATAACAGTTAGGTGAAGAAAGATTCAAGGAAAGATCAGTGAAGTAGTAGTTGAAAAGAGGGAGACTGTTGAGAAGCTTAAAGGGTGTTGAAAAAAGCGCGGAAACGAGGGCACTTGGTATCCATCAACCCAAAATCAGTCAATACGCCCACAAGACACTGCTTCACCACGCCTTGACCTCAGTGGCCGATCTTGCCGTGGTGGGCTAATCGGCGACGACCGCGAAATACTAACGGTTAGGATCTGCAGAACTATCCTTCGCCTATACTTAGGCAGTTAAACGACAGCGCGAGTTTTGCAGGCCAACTTGAACTTGAACTTGAACTTCTGTTGCTTCTAACACGTGCTTAAGAATGTCTCCTTTCTTGAGATCACGTAGCTTCAACCGTGCCTCTACCGTGACAGCTTTTTCCTTTTTACGATAGTACTACGAATCTTTGAACCATTTTCACGAAGAGCTCACGGACACGCCATTCCGACCCGTTCTAGGCTGCGTTTCCTCATGTTCTATTGCCGCTATTCATCAAGTAGCTTCTTGTCTCTGACCTGTGCCCCCCCAAGCTCTCCCCATAACAAACCATCATTGCAGACTTCATGCCCAGCGACGCTGAACTCGCCAACCAGGCATTGTCAGAGGAAAACACACTGCGCTTCTCTTCATTTTCTAGTTCTGAGGCCGTCACTCTTGGGCTTTCAATTAGGAAACGATTCCGTGCCTCGTCACGTCACGGCAAGGGCAAAGGCCTAGTTATCTGTATAGAGACCGTTGGTGGCCACACATTGTTTGCATGTACCGTTGGCGATTTAGGCGCTGGGATGGGTGATGTTAGCCTCGATTCGTGGTGTTGTATAAAAGGAATGGTGAAAGTTGTCAATCGGACAGGCCACTCCAGTTTCTACGTTGAGAAGGGAATGGCAGCAATCGGAAAGACGCCAGAAACTTTAGGAATACCATATCCTGAATTTAGATGTAATGGTGGCGGTGAGTTATGCTCATTCGCACACCTTTTATTACTGATATAGATTGACATGAAGCTTTCCCAATTTGGCTTGAGGTGTTACAGATCTGTTCCTTGATAGGGCGTATACTAACATTACAAATAGAATGCTCCTTGCTGTCCCATCGGTGTTGTAGCTGCATACGGCGGTTCAAGCCAAGAGGATCATCATGTACGTGATTCAACCGTGCTGTCACAACCCCCGGATTTGATCCCGAATTGTTCCCCCGCGTAGTTGGTTGTAACCACCATCCGAGATTTTTTAGCAAAAAATGGGCGAGGTTCAGGGGAAGCACAGTCGCAACGCTAGTCTCCATTTTTCTGTAGTCCACTATATGTTTTTTTGTTTTTGACTCGGTTAATAAATTTCCTTATGTAAGCTGCAATCACATGTAATTTTTGCACGATGGAGTTCTTCAACGACATTGGTAGTGACTTACAACGGCCCTCACTATTCGAATTGGTTGCGCAAGAGCAATTACGGGACTTGCTTCAACCCGCCCTCAAATATGTCCTTGCTGTAAGTTCGTTTCACTGAAAAATGTGCTAGCTAATAGTCGTTGTTCAATCCCAGGTCTTTGCACAAAGGCATCCCCGCTATCTCCTACGGATCGTCAACCGTCATGAGGAATTTTATGCGTTGATAATGTTTTTCGTGGAGAGACACTATCTCAAAACCGAAAGTGCGGTTCGGGCCTCCAACTACTTGCCACAGGCCTTGTTCATTTCCCCTAGGTGCATCATTTGCAGAAGCTTTTTATGGCTTGAAAAGGAGAAGAAAGCCCTGGATAGAAACTGAACGATCCACCTCTGCTGTGGGCAGTTCTGTGGATGAAGGAAGGCTGCGATCTAAAGATATTTGGAAGTCGCTGGTTTTTCTCGTCAGCTTTTCCCTCGTAATCCAGAGAGGATACTAAATACTCCGTCTCAGATTGGAATCCCGTACCTCAAGGCCAAGGCCCAGGACTACTACGAACAATTGGGAGGAGGGGTTGATTCCGACCTCATAGGTGGTCCGTTACCCAGCGACCGCCCACAAGTACGTTTTTCCCCGATTGAACTAACTGATGGTCTTATTGTAAATGGCTAGACGCTATCGAAGCGACTGGGGCGGCTTTTCAAAACTATATATCCCTGGGCCGCGACTGCTTTTGAATTATGGCTTGTCGCTTGGAATATAGCATATCTCTTCGATAAAACGCCATTTTATAGGCCATGGCTGGCCTGGATTGGTGTTGATGTGCGCAGATTAGGAGCTGAAGACATGGTGGGATCAATTATCGATACTTTTATCCCGGTGGCTAAAATTCTTCCAGAAGCTTAATACCTTGAATCGGTCCGCAGTTAACCCGAAACTTTGGGAAAAGGGGAATCTCAGTTCATTAAAACGGTTGCTCACCTTGTCTCACAAGTTTCTTCTAAATTCTCTCAAAGTTCTTCTACCCACCGCCATATTTTTTATCAAATTCCTCGAATGGTGGTATTCGCCGTCATCCCCTGCTCGCACATTATCTAGATCCCCTTCAGGTCCTGCTATCCCACCGCCTCATATACTCCTGCCTCACCCACAAGGCCTGCGAATCGATGATATCAAATACGGTGAATGCGCCATCTGCAGGACTTTTCTTGTCAATCCTACAGCGTTACCTTCAGGATATGTGTTTTGTTATCGCTGCGCTTATACGCATGTTGAGAACAAAGGGACATGTCCTGTGACTTTGTTACCAGCTAAAATATGGCAGTTGAGGAAGATTCTAGTGTAATATGTAATTTAGTACTTATTCCCTTCCCAACGACGAGTTTCCCCATCAAGGGGAACTGAAAGACCAGTTTGGAATGACGCACGTACACTTGATGCCTGGGGAGTGAATCTATATCGGTAGCGGCGCCTATTTAAACAATGTAGCTTCTGGCACCCAAAAAACCTCCATATATGTGCGATTACAGTCATTTACTATGAAGGTGAATATGTCACATCAGAACATTTATCGCGGTCTAACAGTTTAAGTGTAGTTTGGGAAGCAAATCTTGGCGGAACAAATACCAGGTGAGCTAGCGTCGAGAAGTCGTGTGTGGTCGCCACTACCTGATATCATCAACGTGTCCTGATACGTTTCCTCAATATAGGATGGTCCCAGTATTACTTGGACTATAAATTTTTGAAAAAGATTGTCAGCTCCCTTTCGAAAAGTCGGCCTGCTCCAGAAGCTGCTGCGTTAGCAATTGGTATTCGTCCCGGTGATCTTTTAGGACCAACATCCTCTCGTAAACCCCATTCACCTCTATGGCCTTCATCAACAATATTGACGCCAGGGTCGCTGACTGAAGAACAAACTTCAGTCATAGTTCCAGCATCATCCAACAATGATGACGAGAGGAGTCCCAATTTCCAGGCATACAAGGCTGCTTTCTTTTTCAAATTGGAGAGAGAGCTGGAAAAGGTACAGAATTAAGCTTAACTCCCCCCGCCAGTATCTTATGTCTTGTCAGATCAATGCCTTCTATCTGCAGAAAGAAGCCGAGCTCAAGTTGCGGCTTGAAACCCTGTTATCTAAGAGGAAAGCCGCTGCGTCGAGGTTTCTTCCTGAAGCTATGGATGAGACGCTTTCTGCCAAGGACCACGTTGAATGGAGAGCAGTCGAGGAAGGCTTCAGATTACTGGAACGTGATCTGGCTAAACTTCAGGTTTGTCTTTTAGCTACACCATGCGGATATTCTCAGCAGCATATTACATGCTTAGCATTTTGTAGAGATCAACGCTGTTGGTTTCCGCAAAATATTGAAGAAATGGGATAAACGATCAAAGTCAACCACAAAAGAACTTTATCTCGCTCGTCAAGTAGAGGTTCAGCCCGTATTCAACCGACAAGTTTGTAGAACTTACTATATTTATATTATTGGCCATCTCTGATATTATTACATGCGACTTTAGCTGCTTGCTATGTTTTCGAACACAGTAACAGATTGCCTGGTTGATATCACTAATGTGAACATTGAGCCTATTTTACAAGGCTCTGCAGTGACAGACGTGATTTTTAGCCATCAAGTTACCTTGGAACGTACCGTTTACTCGAGTACATTCAATGATCTGGAGAGTAATCTACGAAAGGCCGTGTCTTTCAACGACGAGGATGCTGTCCGAGACTTAGTCCGCCATGCCAGTAATATTGTGGATCAGGAAGGGACACAGACTCTCGTTAATCGCATCTTGTGGAAAGCAGCCATTGAGGCAACTCCACCTCTCGCTGACATTGTTATGACCTTCCCAGGCTCACCATTCGACTTCCACTTTATTGACGATATCAATGGCCGGACTTGTCTACATGAGGCTGCCATAGCGGGTGAGGCTCGACTTGTCGATTTGTGTGTCGCCAAAGGTGTGCATATCGAACGCGCTGACGTCTACGGTCGTTCTGCACTCCATTATGCATCAATGAATGGCCATGCTGATGTTTGTAAACGCCTTTTGGCTACGGGGATTTTTCCGGATGGAAGTGACATGGATGACTATAGCCCACTTATACATGCCATTATATGTGGCAGCGTAGAGTGCGTTAAAGTTCTTCTAGCGGACTCTCGCGTCAGCGTTACCCCAGTCAAAGAAACGGGAGACATATCGCCGCTGTCATTAGCGTGTCAATTCGGTCGAGTCGAAATTGCACTTCTATTAACGGAACGTGGTGCCAAGAGCCTTCCCAACAGTAATGGCGAATATCCAATGCATTTGGCTGCGAGAGAGGGACATCCTGATGTCTGCAAACTCCTAATTGATCATGAGGGATACGATACGAGTGATAAGTACAATGAATGGACGCCATTATTTCATGCTGCTGCAAATGGTCATGAAAAGTGTCTTAAAGTTCTCATTGACGCGGGGTGTAAAGCTTATACTCGTGACGAGATTAGTCGCTCTGCCGTCTTCTATGCAGCATGGAATGGTCACTTGGGGTGTGTCAATGCGTTACTTGCAGCGCTTGCTCGTTCACCCGGAACCACTCATTTACTGGGGGCTACCACGCCTCCTACCATTTCTCCACTTTCTGATCTGGACATCACAAGCGAAGGTGATGCTGATCACATTCCCTCACTATCGCTCCCGCCCCCCATAATTCCATTCCGCGTATATGGCCATAATTATTTGGATAAGTCTATCCTCGTACAAGTAACTTTAGGACACCCTCTGGTGAAAGGCGATTCCGACTCTGACCAATCCTCAGCCATTCATTTGATTCCACGTATAGTCGGCGCGAGGACTTTCGAATATCCCCAAGCAGCGCCATCGTTGAAATTGGTGATGGCTTCTTTGCCAGATAAATCATCCGCACACCACACTATCGCGTTCCCTCTTACATCCAAGTCTCATCTACAGGTGTTCACATTTCAGATGCAAAGCCTCGCCGACTTTTCACTAGAATTTTCCGTTTATCCTAGTTTTGGTTCTAAAACCCTCGGACGAGCGGTCGCCTTGCCGGCCACTTTTAGAAACATCGGGGCACGGTCTGCCCATGTCCTTCCTGTTCTAGACCATCGATTGCATGTTATAGGGCAGGTACTGGTATAGTTTTCTATAGCAATAATTTCAGGCACTTAAAAATCAAAATTACAGATCTCTTACGAAGTTTCTATCATAACACCGTTCCATGATGCCACACTAGAGATTGGCGGTGCTGTGGAGACTTACTGGAAATCAACCGCTCCAAAGGCAGAGGTCAAGTCACTGTCTGAGTTAAAATCGGGTCTCCGGGTGATCAGTTCGGCACACACTTCTCCTTCCATTCACTCCCCCAGTCTAGGACCTGGAGCGGTGTGCATATCTTCCCTACGAGGAGATTATGTACATGCCGTCATTCAAGTCACACGTGATTTAATACCCGTAGTATTTTCACGATGGACTGTGCCGTTGAACGAGGTAGTCGATCTTGGTGTTGCAGACTTGACATTGGCTCAGCTAGTGCAAATTGCAACTAAAGAGCACCTTGTCTACGATCCTAATCAACATCGACCGCGGTCGCCGTCCGAATGGGCAAGGATCCTCAGTACATGTTTGATGCCCCTCAAGGATTTACTACATGTGTGTATTGAATATATCCTTCACCTTTTGTTGTCTCAGACATTACTGGACAGATCCTGCCGTCAGAGTATGGTATCAGTCTTGAATTAGCTTATGCCACGCCAGCCATTCGAGAAGATTATTCTCTCTCTCGCAGTCACGATCTCAATATCTTTGTCGATTCTGTGCTTTCGATGGCTTACAACACACTAATTGGTCCAGATGACCATCGAAGTGTTGAGAAAGATCCTCAACGTAGAAAATTGGTCTTTTCGTCCTTCGCACCTGATGTATGTGCTGCGTTGAATTGGAAGCAGCCAAATTGTGAGACTCCCGATGCACGCCATGTACTCTTGTCTGACGCTCTGGCTTAGACGCAGTGTTTTTTGCTTCTGATTGTGGTGTCTGGGCTTGGCCATCCGAGAACGATTTTGTCTGTTCTGCACAAGTAGATAGAAGGGACAGACGGTGTAAGAGCACGGCCGCAGCGGTGGATTTTGCCAAATGGAACAACCTGCTTGGGCTTCTGATCAACTCAACTATTCTGGTATGTTCAAATGATTGCGATTCTGTTTTCGCCAATGAACACTTTCTACCCCTTAGACAAAGGTGCCTTCTCTGGTGCAGGGTATCAGAGACTCTGGTTTGCTTCTGGCTGCCTTTGGCTCACGGGAGTCAGCAAGCCAGGCGGATTTAGGCACATTGGATGCTCTAATGCAAAACGGAGTGCTAACATTCATCGACCACACAAGATCATGACGGCTTTGCTAACGGCTAACGTATGACTTACGGAGCCGTCTCGTATTGTAATTATAGTGTGAAAATCGGTTGTATTATAAGGTGCCATGGAGTGCCGAGCTACGAATTTTTTTTTTTTTGAAAGACAAGAGTGAGAAAAAGAAGAAATTTTTTAAGCGACGCGGGTCTTTTGTGGCAATTTAAAATTTGACAACCTCGGTCGATTTTTGGAATGAGTTCGAACACGAAAGTCACGTCACGATGCCAAGTTCCTTTTCAAGCCACGCAGCGGCCCTTGAGCGCGGCCTAGCAAAGGCCAAAGAGCTTCAGGAGAACGACACGGGCATGTCAGATGCACCACCTATCCAACCTAAGGAGAAAAGGGAACTGACGACAGCCGAGACGCGAGGCGTCATCAGGGAGGAATTGCAACATGTGCGGCCTTCTCGTCTTCCACCCGTGCATGAAGGGTATGGCTTTCGACCGGCTTCAGGCGTAAGCACGCCTCTCCTCCCAGCCAACATGCCATCGCCTATTCCTGACATACACGGACTCGGGTGGCCGGGTGAGTCCAATGCATATATACTCTGGGAAGAAAAGCCAGGGAATTCAATTTTTCTGCGCAGCAAAATCTACCGTCTCGCGGTTGAATTCGACACCGGCCGAGCGGCTTGCGCGGGAGGCGAAATTGGCCGCTGCAGTGCGCACGTTGCTGGAGGGCATAGGCGAGGATCCCGACAGGGAGGGTTTACTTCGCACCCCAGAGCGTTATGCTCAAGCATTGCTCTGGATGACTCGCGGATATGAAGAGCGTTTATCAGGTATGCTCGTTGACACTGTGCAATCGCCGTGTTTCTCACTATACCCTTGCTAGATGTCATAAATGACGCTGTATTTGCCGAAGATCACGACGAACTCGTTATAGTAAAAGATATAGAAATATCCAGTTTGTGCGAACATCACTTGGTCCCGTTTACTGGAAAGGTATAATATCCGCCACCCTTGTCGAAACTTTCGCTAAAAATGATTATGAAGGTTTCAATTGGTTATATTCCGAACAAGCTTGTCCTTGGCATTTCAAAGCTTGCGCGAATAGCAGAGACGTACAGTCGCAGATTACAAGTACAGGAACGCCTCACACGCCAGATAGCACTAACTGTAGAAGAAGCTATTAAACCTCGCGGTGTTGCAGTTGTCATGGAAGCAACGTAAGTTGGCTCATTTATTCTACATACCATCGGCCAGCTGATCATCACGACCGAAAGCCACTTGTGTATGACTATGCGTGGTGTTCAGAAGCCAGGCGCAGTGACAGTTACATCGACCATGCTGGGATGTTTCCGTTCGCAGCAGAAAACTCGAGAAGAGTTCTTGACATTGATTAAGAGCTGATTTTTTTTATCATTATTAACCGCTCAACCGGATAGAAGTCAAGTATTACACAGCATCTTAATTTTCACATTTATTCCCGGAGGCATTGCATATAATGTATTCAACATACCGCTGGATGTTTAATACACAGCCTCGTTCAACTAGATCAAACAAAACCTCTGCAAACAGACATGGTTATGTCGAAGCCCCTGGTGGGTGCCAATGTCAGCTAAAGTGACGCGGTTAGGCGTTCAATATAATAAACACCCATAAATTATGCGAGGGATTACGCTGCATGAAAACGAGTTAACACTGTTGCCAGATGTCCACGGCGTGCGATGCAAAGTTTACTGAAAAAGTATGGATGAAAGATTGATGAAACAAAGCCGCTCCGAACACTACGACACAGATGCGGATGCAACAGATGCGGATAAGAATATCATATCTAATGCGCCTCGGATACTAGCAAGTTCCTTTTGAAATCTAAGTTCAGCGTTGATCTTTTTGCGTAATTGCACGAATAGTAGGTCGATGAGGGGCGACTGCCCCAACACTGGGGTATACATGTCTGAAATAAGCTGTTCAATGATCTGCTGCACGCCATATTTGGGATCACAAACCGATAAGTATCCTTCCGACGTTGCAGCTTATTTCTCCGAAGCGAGGATCTGTGAGATGCTTGACAAGCAACCGAAGGACTGGTTCTAGAAGGACATCGTCTCGACCTGCCAGAGCGGATCTCAAACCATCTCGATGGATCAACTCCTGGATGAGAGAAAATGTGGTGGTCGGAGGGATTTGCTTCAGGAAGCGTCAGCGCACAAGCAAGAGTATTCGGATTGATTTTACTAACTTTTCGCAGGACTGAGTCCAGAGCAGCGCCGTATTTAAAGGACTTCAACAATCGGTCATAGTCCCGTAATCGCTTCTTGCGCCTACTTTCCACACGAAATTCATTGATATCATCATTTGGCTTTGGCTTTACTTTAGTATCCCGACGGTAACGAGGTTCACCTAACCGTGGCAGAGTGCCACCTAATAGCGACTCGTAATTACCTGAACGTAGCGCATCTGCTGAGGTGAGAGTGTCTGCTGCGACTGAAGTGAGAGAGGCCTTGGGATCCCGTCGTCGAACGGACAGTGTTCCATCCGACATCCCAGCCGCAATGTGAGTATCATCGGGCTATAGAATCACGTCAAATTTTCAAAAAGGGCATGGTTTGGGATGAAAATACCCACCGAAATAGCCAAGCAGAGAACGCTTGCTGGATACCTCATTGTATGCACAACCCTATAAGTGCTGACATCATAAACTTTGACCAGCTGATCTAAACCCCCAGTGAGAAGTCTTCCAGCATTACTGTCAAAGGCCAGAGCGGTCACGGTTTTCTGATGGTTAGATAGTGCACGTATACACCGACCTCCGGCAACAAGATCCCATACGCGCAAGATGGGGCCGGCTGAAGATAGCGCGACCGATCCCGAAGGAAACATGAGCACCTGCTCGACAGGAACAGCACTAGATGTTCCCGCGCTTCCGCTACCTCCCATCAGCATTTCGCATTGGCCAGTGCGTGAATCAAACAGCCGCACGGTTGAGTCGTACGAACCGGTGAGAATGAGGTTGCTGTTCGAATGTGACACGACCCCAGAACGAACATAGTCCGTGTGCGACGTGAAGGTGGTAATGGACGACTGGGAGGGAACATCCCAGAGTTTGACAGTAGTGTCGTCTGAACAGGATAGAATGTTGGTCTGGTTAGAGGGCGAGAAGCGTGTAACGTGGACTGGCTGTTTATGCTCGTCTAACGTTCGCAAAATGGCTCTGCTATTAATGTCGAAGACCTAAAGCAGTTAGAGCGACCATGCAGGGAGGCTGTCTGCGTGCAAATGTACCTGTATAAGACCAGTGTCGTCTCCGGCCACGATGAGCTTTCCATCGTCCCTTATACATCCACTTCTCGCGACATCCTTGAAGCGAGATATTGTTTTTGTGATTCGTTGTGTCCGTGGTGCGTATATTTGCACTCGGGTTGCGGCCGTAACAGCATAACGATGCGGTTTTGTATGGGAAAAGTGTATCGAAGTAACAGGCGCATATTCCTTCACGAACACAGGATGTTTGAACCTCCTCCAATACCGAGACTCAGGATTGTGCTTTTTCCCAGCTCGGGGATGCTGTTTAAGGACGACTGGGTGATAATCCATGCAATTGGGAAGTTTACTTGGGTTTCCTGTATGCTAACGGCTGGAGGGAGCCGTTTTAACTTTTTTTTAAAAAGCTCTTCCTTGTGTGACGTTCTGTCACGCCTCTAGTGTGACCGAGGTTATAGAGAAAGCAAAACCTAGTTTCTGAGTGTATTGGTACTGTACTAGAAAGGTACGAGAAAACCACCTTGGAGGTGATAATTTGCTGTGATATTTTGGTGAGATTCGAAGGAAATGAGTATTGCTTCATGATAGATTAGTACTCAAATTTAACTTTGCCTATATGTGACAAGCAAATTAAGCCGTAATTCGCCCGTCCCCAAACCAGCGAATATTTCATGTAGAAAGGCCACCCAAACAAATAAAATAAGAAATGCAGAACTTTCCCCAGTGCAAAGTCAGCGTTCCATCATTGCACGTTGCCACAAGAGACACCAGTGGCCTCGTGGGAAAATATTCCATATCGCCGGCCATCTCTCATCAAAAAAATCTCAAACGCTGTCTCTACAGCCGACTCTCTCCTCTCACTCCTTCCACGATCTCTTACTCCTGTCTTCGCTGTAACCACCTTCAATATGCTCCTCTATTCCGACATCATTTCCGGAGACGAGATGTTTTCCGATGCGTTCCCCGTGTGCGTGTCTCCTATTCCATGTGCCATGGGGGCAACTGATGACTCTCTTTTCCAGGAAACTCGTCGACGATATAGTGTATGAAGTGGACTGTCAGTTAATTACCGTCAAGGCGGGCGCAGACGTCGACATTGGTATGGCGGCAGTACACGCAGGTTTCGTGACGTGCTGAATCATAATGCCTAGGCGCAAATCCTTCACAGGAAGATGGGCAGGATGAAGCGTTAGAGGAAGGATCTAGCCAAATGAACAACGTCATCCACTCGTTCCGCCTCCAATCCACATCATTCGACAAGAAATCATACCTTACCTACCTCAAGGTGACTTCCACAGCGTTTTTCCGTGTCTCTCTGTCGCTCAAGGATCTTCAACAGGGCTACATGAAGGCGGTCAAAGACAACCTTAAAACAAGCAACCCTGAACGGGTGGAGGTGTTCGAGAAGGGGGCTGCTACCTTTGCCAAAAAGCTCGTGGCCAATTTTAAAGACTACGAATTCGTAGGTCTATTGCGTGTTTTTTTAAATATGATGACATACGCCCTCCCTCATAGTACACCGGCGAATCCATGGATGTCAATGGTCAGGTTGCGCTTCTTAATTACAGGGTACGTTGTGCATCCCACCCATACCCATCTGTTATCGCTCACCGTTGTTTCAGGAGGATGGCGTTACCCGTGAGTGTAGATGTTTCATGCTTTTGCTGAATTCTCGGTTGACGGTTCTGTCAGCATACTTCACCTTCTGGAAGGACGGCGTCAAGGAAGTCAAGCTTTGATGGATGTCCCACCCGATCCGATGTACAGTCGTTTACTTACTACCTGTCGGATAAAACACAAGTGTCTTGTATTACTTGTATAATGCACTTCCTTTGTCCTTTCCAAAACACAAAACTTAATAGAGTCTCCGGCGGGTGCATGCCCAAATGTTTTGTGACAATAAAGAGGCATGCTTAAATCTGAAGCAAATAGGATCTGGAAATTTTACAAGACTGCCCGAGTGTGTCGTTTGGCGGCGCAGATCATACCAAGGTCATCAGGTAAGTATGCAAATAGACTCGGCTAGGCACGCCGATATGATGTGGCCAACAACCGGCACCTAGGTTCGAAAGTACCATCCCAGGAACCAATGCAGGTGGGACGTGTTTTTAAAATACTACTCTTCGGCTTTTATACACAGACAAGTGTTAATCAGGACATTAGATATGTTGTTGCTGTTCCATAAATATTACTATGTAAATATACAATGGCGGCAAACCGCAATTTTGGCTTCAGTGCCCTACAAGCCCTACAATTCGTCGTGGTGCTCGCTCCCTGGAGTGGGAGTGGCGGCGTCGGTAGCGGCAACCTTCGTCGAGGCAGGCTTGCCCTTGAAGGGAGCGTTCGGGTCCAGCGGGTTCTTTGCATTTTTCTCGACAAACTCGATCAAAGACTCTAATGTGCGATCACCATCATAATCGATGAATTCACTGCCACCGGCGGGCTTGAACTTGAGAGTAGGGAAGCCAGCAACGCGGAAAGGCGCCGAAGGAGGAATGTCATTCTCGGTTGCGTCCATTTTAGCGCTAATAAGGAGAGAGAATGTCAGTCAGAGAAGCGAACAGACGAACGTTGAAATTCGAACATGGTAATGCGGTCCTGGATGTCTGCATAACGATCGCCAAGTGTATCCCAGGTAGGCTTTAAGCGTTTGCAGTGGCCGCACCTATCACCACGTCAGTGGGTGAGAACGTGGTGAGTGACCGGACACGTACCATGGAGCGTAGAATTCAATGAAAACGTCCTTGTCATTGTCGAACACGACCTGATCAAATTGAGTAGTGACGAGGGTGAAAACACTCTCATCCTGGCTTTCCGGTACAGGCTGGCTCTTCAATGCGGGCTTCAAATCACCAGCCATAAATTTGTGGGTCCAGTCAATGATCCTCTCTCCAGTAAGATCGAGGGATTGGTCCATGGGATATTTGAGTTGGTCGGCAATGGTCTGGATAACAAATGCTGGCCATTTGGGTTCCAAGACGTTGAGCGCCTTTGCGTGATCAGTGAACCTGGTAGCGTCGATCCATACAAAGTTTAATTTGCCCTTGTATTGCTTAGCGACGGTTCTAAGGTCGTTGAGGTGGCCTTCAAGCGCCTTGTCATTGGGCTCGCTGAAGAGATATGCGAGGGGAAGAGCGCTCTGTGCGTAGACTTGGTAGTTATCGGCGTTGACCTGGTCAACAAGAGGTATCGAGTTCTCCTTCAAGAAAGACTCCAGGTCATCGGTAGAGAGAGCTGCAACGGATGCGGCAGGGTATTCGATTTTGGGTTCATCAAATTTGCGATAGACGACGACAGCAGGTGGAGTGACACCAGCTGCAGCGATTGCGGCAGCATCGGTTGTTAGACCGAACAAATAATCGTCACGGTGCTTCTCGGCGACAGCTGAGAAAGAAGGAGCCGGGGCATCACTGGTCTCAGAGACATAGGCGACAGCGACGATCCTGTCTGCATGCGTAAATTCTTCGTGGTTGCCAACGGTAACCGTCGAGACCGCGGGAAGGGATTGCCTTTGACATTAATTAGCAATGTCTGGCGTCAATTAATTGCGGCACACACTTGACCATATAGCTGACGATACCATCCGCCTTCCGTGGACCATTGTAATCAGTAGGTGTACCATTACGGAAGACCTTTATTGTTCTGCAGCACCCATTAGCAATGCAATGACAACAGAACTAAAATGACATACGGGTAGCCTTGAACGCCATGCTTCTGACAAAGGTCTGCTTGCTCAACACAATCGACCTTTGCGATCGGAATGCTTTTTCCTTTGAGGGCAGTAGCAGCTTGCTCGTATTCAGGCGCGAGTGCCTTACAATGGCCACACCTAAGAAATAATGAGCGGGTGCAGTAGTTGAAAGCAGATGAACTTGCCATGGAGCGAAGAATTCAACGAGAATCAATGCCTCTGGGTTGACAGTGGTGTCAAAGTTGGCGGCATCGAGGTCAAGAACGTCTGAGCCCTCCTCTGCTGCTGTGAAAACAGAAACTAGATAAAGAGAGAGAAGAGAAGGCAGCAAGGTTGAAACCCGCATTGTGAATGGGAGGAAATGGTTGGTCCTAATGTGCAAAGTAGAGGATATATACCTCCCCAAGTGACACGTCAGTTGCTTACGTAACACTCTTCTTATAATTTCAAACACAATTTTACACACCAAGGCGAACCACCTTTTATTTTTATTTTTTTCATAATTTGAAATACAATTTTACGGCGAACCACCTGTGACATAATGTTTGCATACAGCGGGGTAGTGTGGATTTATTGTGAAAGCATTGGTTGATGACGAGCCTAAATAATCACTCTCTGAACTGCGATATTGGACATATCGCTTGCCATTGTGGAAGTAATTCTCGGGATGTCTGTTTGTTTGGATAAATTAGAATTTGATTGGAACGGGGATGAGGTAATAAATACAGCTGTCACATCTATAAACACGACAACATCTATACAATAAACCACACCAACCTCCCCTCACCGGGAAAAGCCCTAGCTCCAAAAACTTTTAGGATCCTCAAAAGATCCCTCACCAAGGATTCAATGGATGATTGTTGGAGTTTATATAAAATAAGGCTCTACTAAGGATCCTAAAATCTTTGGGAGAAGGGCGTTATCTTGGTGCCTTGCCCAATACAAAGCGTGGCAGATCGCCCTCGCACCAACCAACTTGGCCTTGTCAAATTTGAAAACGGCTTGGTCAAGGTGTCAGGCGGGTAAGGTGTGTGGTGGCATCAAAAATGACCACACTATGCGGCAGGGCATTCGACCTTGGGGTTCGTCAAATTTGCGATAATCCCCACTATGCTATGCTCCCCAGCGACAGGAGCGATATGTATCAAGTGTGCATGCGAGTTTGACTTGGCGCCCTGATGCGATTCTATCTGGGCAAATCAACCGAAACAGGGAACTGGTTTGGAACCCATAGGATATTCAATAAGAAAAATATAAAGAATAAAGAAGCTGGACCCATGTTTTGCATAGAATAGGCACAAGATGCATGCAGGAACAATGAAATGGCCAAGTTACACAATGAAGGGCCGCCATATATACCCAAGCCACACACCACAGCACCTTAGCCTAAGGCATTTACTTATTATTATTATCATTATATAACATTTCTCCTACCCCCATAGTAGTCCTCTATTAAATAAAAAATATTTTATTTTCAGCTCTACACACGCCACCTATGTTGCATCTGTGTTCACGCATGCAACTAGCCTTTAAACGACAAGTCGATATATATCGCCCGAGTTGCTTGTGTAACATCACTATTTTTTCCTCCTTTTTTTTTATTTTTTTGGTGAATACATGACAAGCCTCGGAACCCTTGCTGGGTGTGCTGCGAGACGAGCAACCATGCACTGCGGGCGCCCGCTTGTGAATACATAATTTAGGATCGTCGGCCACGCCAGATGCACAATCTTACGCCAAAGCCGAAATATCGAAGGAACTGCCTGTGACGTTTCCACTCGCGTACTTCCTTACACCACCAGCGAACGACCGAGGTGGCGGAAACTCTGATGACCCAAGGAATATGTGCGGACCCGAAGAGGGTGGTGGAGAAGGTACTACAATAAATCGTAAAATAAGTTTATAGTTATCCGCATGGATGGCGAATATGGGTATGCTTACTTCTTGAAGGTCTCGCTGGCTGTCTCCCATTCATAGACCTGCCACCATTTCCGTTTAGGATGTTGCTGATTGCTCTTCGACCCGGCGAGGCTTCTCGTGCACCCAACGGCGTTGCGTCTGGTAGCTGTCGTGTTGGCGGCGCAAGAGATGATCTGCTGGGAGGCAGTACAGGTGCAGGCAGTGCTACTGGCGAAGCCCCTCCAGTAGATACGGCCCGCGGGCGTTGCGGCGGAGGTTGAGGGACCTCTGCGTCTTCTTCTACCTTTGGAGCTGGCCGTCGGACAGGTGGCGGGGGAGGCGCACCTCTAGCTGGCAAGGACGGTGGGGCAACCACACTTCGAGCTGGCAAGGACGGTGGGGCAACCACACTTCGAACCGGCAAGGACGGTGGGGCAGCCATACCCCGGGTCGGTAAGGACGGTGGGGCAACCGTACTTCGAGCCGGCAAGGACGGCGGGGCCGTACTTCGAGCCGGTAAGGACGGTGGACCAGCCGCATCCCCCGTGACAACGGAGCCAGGCCTAGGCGGCGGCGGCGGAGGTGCTCTACCAGATGAGGTTGGTGGGGGAGGGTATGGTGCCCTACGAGCAGGTGACGATGGCCCCGAAGGACCGGGACGTGCGGGAGGTAGCGGTACGGTTCGAGTCGGTGTGGATAGAGCACCGCTGGGCAGAGGGCGAGGGGGGGGTGACGATGGACGAGGAGGCGGAGAAACAGGTCGTGCTGGCGGTGGAGGTCGTCGTGGAGGTCCTGGAGGTCCTGGCGGTGGGGGCGGAGGAGGTGTAGGAACTGCACGGGTTGGAAGCTCTCGGGCTGGAGGAAGTGAAGGCGCTGCTCTTGCGGGTGTCGCAGGTGGCACAGGTGTGGTCCCACCGCGCTTTGGGATCGTAGGTGGTTTCCCTAATGGAGACGCTTTCCCTTTATTCAGGTTAGCTATACATATCATGTACAATCTGAGAATCTAACCTGGTCCATTCGATGCTGCAGGCTTCAATTTGGGCATACCGCCAGAGAACAAGCCACCCAATTGTGGTGGACCCGCCGATCCTGTCGTAGAAGTACTTCCTGCGACGCTACTGCCACCACTAGCTGAAGCACCTCCGCCACCCCCCCTCACTGCACCAGTAACGAGCGGTGCGCTTCGGTCATTTGTTACAGCCTTCTTGAGCTTCTTACCTTGTTGGATTTGTGCCAGCAATGCACTATTCGTACTCATTGTAGGAAGCTATAGACTTCAAAAGAAAAGGATACCGTGCTGTCCGTAGTCAACTCGCAGTATGTGCCTCCATTGTCTGAGCACCAGTAAACTGGTACTCTCAGAAAGAGTGGGCTATTACATAAGCACCTCATTAGCCGTCTACCATACACGAAAATACAATAATTGCTTGCTCAGTTACGCTCCGCCGAGTCTTTCACCAATGCTATAAGGGATTACTTGCCGGGGACAATAGAAAACTTAAAAAGGTGCACAGATGGTCATATGGGCTTAGTAGCGAGCATAGCTTGTTGCTTTTTGGTATGGTTGGAGATAACATAGGCATGCAATGATAGTAATAGGGAAAAAACGTTTATTCAGCTCCACCAGCCGTGGCCCGTGCTAAAATAGAACATGAGATAGCATTCCAGTAATAAGATAGCGAACTTACTGTAGATCAATTGACTACTGTGGTGGACAATACGCTTAATCAAACCATCTCTCTCCAAATGACGGATGGCAACCCGCGCCAGACTACCGTTGATTTTAAGACGCTCAATGAGGATGCTCTGGCTAATGTAACGGAATGTCGGGACCTCCTTGAAGATTCGGTCGTATGTGGGTTTATCGAGAACAACCGCGTGCTGCGCCTTGTCCTTCACCTTTCCCTTCGACCACTTCTTCTTCTTTGCGGATTTACCACCGCTTGATGTCGGTGCTGCAGCTTTGGCTTTGGCCTAAAAGTAAATATTTATGTCAGCGTCATCCCAAAAGGACGTAACACATCCATCGCAATAACTCGTCAAAACTGCCACAGATTGAAACATATTGACTCGACACGGCTGTTCTGCATTACGATAAGACACGAATGTGAACTCACCATGGTGTTCGTCGACCTAGTGAGGATGAAGGTCGGAGAGGTAGAGCTTGGAGATTCGTTTTCCGACTGGCGTCTATGACTTGGAACTCCGTTGCCTTACCTGTTTGAGGTAAGAACTGTCCTTCCCACAAATTTCTGAGGTCTCAAGCGTCTTGAACGCTGGATAAACGTACGGCTCGTGGTATGATTAATCCAGAATATTTTACCTATTACCTAAGGCTGAAGTTATGTAGGATGATTGTTGATGCTCAGGGTGGGCATTGAAGGTCCACACAGTCCATCCAGATATATCTGTTCTTTACTTCAATGGAACCTCCGACTCTACGTTTGTCACCCGCGCAATGTTTGTTGTTACTCCTTTATTACCGCACCAACACCATCAGTCGACGTTGGCTCCAACGCGTCCCTACGAAAAGTTCACCAAGCACGCCATTTCAGCGGTTCAAATGTGGCCTCCATCTCGGATGCGACGAAGCAGAAACCACATGCACCCCCAAGGTTGTCATTTGCTTTAGCAAACCCGCCTACCGACGATGTTGGAGGCACCCACCAGCCTCAAGAGTTGCTCGCACACCCCCATCCGCTTCATGTTCCTCCCCCAGATCCTACATTCAGTTTAGACAGCAGACAACCGGCTGTCGCCACCCCTCACGAGCCCGGGCACGATTCTCACGCACAAGCCACAGTCGGATCCGATGATGGCGCGAAGAACCGTGATGAACTACTAGCAGCCATCATCGGTGCCAAATCGATTTATCAGGCGTGGGATGCCTATAGCACACTTCTCAGCGTGCAGAAACGCAGCATTGGCATCCCGTCGGATGATCCTATGATTCCGGATCGGCATCTCCACCATTTAGTAAAGTTGTTATCGCGAACAAAACCTCGCACACGGGAGGTCTTCCTTCGTCTGTTGTCGGTACTCACTACTCTTCGGACTTCTGGTGGTGAGGTATACGCATGGGAATGGAACGCCTTGGTGCATTGTGCTGGCAGGGGCTGGCGAAAAACCACTGTAGAAGATTATCGTACTGCTCTGGGTGTATTCAAGGACATGGTTGGGTCTGGTCAAATGTCTCCATCATCCAATGCTCTTGAGGATCAAAGCTGTGATGAGTCTATCAAGTCGTCAGGGCCCGAATATCATGTGCGGCCTGATATTATTACATTCACGACACTCATCGACATCGCTGCAAGGACTACCGAGGAGTCTGCACTGCGCCATGCTACGTCACTTCTCAATGCCTCTAGAATCCCATGGAATAGCAAAACCCATCGTGCGATGATACCGCATTACATACGTACAAATCAGCTACGCGCAATCCCCGGGATCCTTGCAGCCAGTATAGCAGAACGTTTGGACATCAGAGCCATCAACAACTGTATGTGGGCTTATGCGTGTAAGGGAAGACTCCGTGTAGCAATACAGGTGTACGATCACCTCCGCCGCAACGTACTTCCTGGAGATCGTCTCGATATGAATCCAGATTCTGAAGCATATCCCGCTACCCTTCATGGGTATGACGACTTTGAAGAAAATCCAATTCTTGCCACCCCGGGTTTTATAGAGAATGCAACAATGCCCCCAGACGTTGTTACATATACCCTACTCACGCAAGCACTATGTTATCGTGGGGATCTCAGAGGAGCTTTGACAGTATTTCGCGACATGATCACGACCGTTTGTCGTCCATCGTCTACAGCCGATCCCAACACGCCCAGATATTACAAACCAACATCTGCCATATATAGAGCTATTTTTCTCGGTTTTGCACGTCATGCGAACGAAAAACGTCCAGCCTTCTCGGAGACGCTATTAGATGGACGACAGGGTATCGACGAGGTACCTTTACCTGAATTTGCGGCCAGGCTCACCTCAAGTACCTTAATGACTTTGAAGAGCGGTCCTATTCCAAAAAGGCTTGCATTCGACAACCCTTGGACCCTGGCCAACCTTGAGGCAATTTTCGACCGATTTTTAGAGTTGGATTGGGATGAACACGCGGTCATCGGCGAGCCTGCCAAAATGCCTAGTGATCGAATGATCTACTGGATAATGGTAGCCTACGCTAAATGCTCCAATCAAGATGTCCGCAAAATGTATACAATTTGGAAAAAGTTGGACCGCCGCTTCCAATTTGGCGTATTCAGTAAGAGTTTAAGTCAAAGACTGAAACTCCTAGGGCGAGAATTGGAGAGGCGTCAAGTGCAGGAGAAAGGTCGAACTCAACATGAGGATACCCAGTAATTAGAGCACCTTAATATATATTTGTATGCGGGAGTCATGAGGGCATGACAGACAGTAATTTCTATGGACTACGTAGACCAGTTCAGAGTACACACAAGGAAACTCAACAAATACAAGACCAGAGAGCAACGAACGCTGCGTAAAGATGCCGCACGATGGTAAGTTAATTGGCAGGGGCCGCACGGCTGTCTCGCCATGCGTAGTACTCGTCCCAACCTACGACGCAGTGACGGCTTTGATACCTGCGTAACGAAATGCTACGGCGGAGGTCCTCACTGATCCTGCCATCCCAACCAGCCTTCCGGATAGCACTGTCGATGGCCTCTACCTTTGACCATCCCTGCTCGACTGCCACCTCTGGCAAATATGTTGCGGTGAGAGGGCGCTTGGGCTTAAAATAGTTCGAGCGAGGTGGTGTCAACGAAGCAGAAGAGGAAAGAGGCGACGGTGTGCTAGATGAAGAAAGCGGCGAAGTGACAAGAGGGAGCGATGAGGGATGGGGAAACGAGATATAGATGCCATGGGTTCCGGGGGTCCAGTCTAGATATGAAGTGACATCCTCGAAATCGGTCAATAACGAGATACTGAGGATCACATTACTCGGGGTGTTTTAACCGTGCCCTGAAGCAACTCACCAGCACTCTAGCTTGGGGAGCTCCCTTTCTTCTATCTTCCTGAATCGTGTGTCTCTAAATGCACTTATAAGTGCATACTCGGCCAGACCGTCATGGAGCGACAATGGTTCGAAGCACCCTATGCAGCCTCGAAGGCGGGGTGACCCGCCGGGTTTGGCGGAACGAGTATTCCACGTAACAAAGAGTGGGCTTGCTGAAGATCAGTGTGAAGCAATCGATGTCTTAAATAAACCCACTATTTATCATCGGGGAACTTTGGTATCAAAGGGGTGGCACCAACGAGAGCGCAGTAGAGAGCGTCGAAAGCATGATAACAATGCTCTGGAATGCAGGTTTGTTCCTCGATTGGTTCCACGAGGGGAGTATCTACATCCATTGTTGTCGATGAAAGATGAGTGAAGTTGACTGCTGAAAGTCTCTAGGACCTCTCGCAATGATCCTTGGACCTAGACGACTGTCGGCAAAGTCCGCCTTCAGATCATGAAACCGTGACCAAACGTAGGAGACTAGTAACTCTACATAGGCTGCTTGTCATTTATTAGGATAATGAGATCCTTTACATTGTTTTGTTTTAAGAGAGGAATATTTTCATCTCAGATGAGGGAATCGATAGTTGTATTCGGATCCAAATAACAATACATGTACATCATACTGGAATAGTATACATTACAAGTCTACGGACTTATGAATTTCCTCTACACTATCACGTATCAAAGCCTTTACGCTTCTCTATATGCGAGATTAAGGAAATGCCTGATCGTTTCAACGTCAATTTATCCTTGTTTTGCTCGTTGGAGGGCATTTTGGATATTGCTTTCCCCTTATTTCGTGACGTGCTACTCGAAGTGTCGCCCCTACGCGAAAAGCCACCCCTTCCGTTGGCAGCCCGAGTACTATGCGATTCTTGATTCGCCCATGCCTTCAGTTGCGATATTTCGTCCATACTTGGTTTTTTGCCCTGTGATAAAGTTGTCAATTTCCACCGTGATTGATAGTCAGATATACACTTACATTAAAGGCGTTATATGCTGAGGGTATGGAATGCAACTGGGCTGAAGCTGCAAGCTTGTGATTTAGAGGCCCGCTCTGAATTTGGATATCCTCCAAATCTGCCATATCCTGGTCTTCCGAATTCAGCCAGTCAATATTTTCCGCGTCTGAACTTCCACTAGCTGGTGGCTACCATGGGCATAAAACATCAGCTTGCATAAAAAAATGGGCATAGAAGACAGCCAAACCGTACATGACCTTGTCTAACACTCGAAGCAAGCTCTCGGCGGATTGTGGCGACATCGACGGTCTCTTGAGGCCCCTCATCGGAATCATCCTCCATATTACTACCTTGCGAAAGCGCCAGATCATTTTCTCGTAAATAATCTAGCTCTCCCAGCTCTTCTGTAGCCAAAGGTGCTTGATACGCTTCATAAAATGCTCGAGTTTCTGCATTATTACCTAGAAGAATGTTTTATAATGGCAATTGCTTGCTGCTTGTGAGTTACACTTACCATATGCTTCAAGTGTGTCTCCTTCGATGCGCCTCTTTTTCAAAAATTCCTTTCGCGGCCTTATATCATCGTCGCTATCACTATCTTCGAAGTACATATCCCGATCCCGACGCTTTGCGCGTAATTTGCCATCCACCGCATTTTGATGAATTTTCTCAATTTCTGCGTCATCAGCTGCTATATGCTCTCTAACGCGATGGATTAATTCAGCGACCAGAGGGTACAAGGATCAACGTACAAGTGTTTCTGGAAAACAAGCTCTGCCGCTTGAGTTTTTTCATCTAATGCAGTGTCATCAACGAGGCCTTCTACCACAGCATCGAGATCTTCATCTCCGTCTTCATCCTCGTCCCCGTCTGCTCTAACGTCCCCAAACCCTGCTAGCAGTTCATCGTCAGATTCTTGAGCTTCGCGTTCCACGAATTCTGAACGAGTTAGCTTTATGTGTGACTGCTGGGCGCGTCGAGCCTCTGTCACAGCGCCGTTCTTGAGAATATTAAATGCATTCAAACGTGCAGAAGGTGGTAAGTCGCTTTTTTCTGGGCTTGATTGTGCGGATGGCCGTCTTTTGGTCAGCCGTCGACGTGGAACTAGTGGTGAAAGACCCTCAGAGGCGGTCGAGTCGTCGTCCTTCGGATCAAGCGATAATGTCTCGAGGGGTTGTCTAATAGATTGAGACGATAATTCTGACGACTGCGATGGGACAAATGATCCAAAATACGGGGCGCTTTGATTTCTTGTAAAAAAGACTATGTTAGTTCAACGGCCTGGAAAGCAGTAGTTGTAACTTACTTCCATTTAGCTGTCGGGGACTCCTCTTTGGACCTCTTCGCCTCTTCAAGTTTATACTCCTGATCTTTGCCGAACATCTCGTCTATCTCACGCCTCTGCGAGTCAGATATATTAACGGCAGGCAGTAGCCCAGCAGGCTGCGTGAATTCGAAGTCCCCATTGGTAGCGACATGGCCCAGATGCCCACCACTCACTGGCTGAGAAAATATAGTATTTCGCTTTTTAGGCTTGGTTAACTATCCCCTGCAAAAATTGTTGTTAAGATACTTACCTTCTTTAAAGAATATTCACTATTTGCAGAGGATAATTGAGAAGGACCCGCTTTGGGAAATATTAACCTTGTGGACCTGTCATTTTCAGCGAAAAATTGGGAAAATCCAGAGGGTGAAACAAGCGTGGGACCATCCAATCCCTCGGGAGAAGATGAAGGCGAATGAATATGACAGTCTGATTGCCTCCTGGTAGGACTAACTGGGCCAAGAGTGGATTCCTTGTCTTCCTCATGGAGGACCTTAAAAACACGATCAAGGCTAGGTGCCCTGTGCACTCGTGTGGAGGGTAGAGTCGACAAGCCACCTTCCCCCTCTAGGTGACTTATAGGCTGTCGACTTCTTCCAGAGATTGGGCCTTCGTGATGAGGCGATGCGTTACCTGGCTGCTCGTCGTCTCCGGACATTCGGGTGCGCTCTTGTTGAATAGGTTCTCTTCGGTTTTCCTTGTCATTCCAGTCGCAAACTAGTTCCTGGCTGTTTTCTTTATCACCAACTGGTGTGCTATGGAAATGTGTCGCAAAGCTGCTATCTCTTGCAATAACTATCGGACTGGGTGATCCGATTCGGAAATGCTCGTTCTCGTCTTCCTCGTCTGAGCCTATGATCATATGCGATTTCATTCTTCGGGGAGCCGGATGATGATTTTCCTTGTCGGCGTCTTCATCAGAGACATCCAACTGGTCGAATGTTACAACGGAATCTTCCTCCATTATTACAGTCGTGGAATTTGTATCCTCTTTGAATTCATGAGGATCTTCATCTTCATCATCAACAGACTGATAGTCGGGGTCTTCCTCCTCTTCGGCCTCCTCTTCGGCTTCTTCCCCGTCGCGTGTAGCACCTTTCTGCAGCCACAAATCAACTGCTGTTCCTTCCGTGCCGCTAACCTGCTTGTCTCTAATAGTGCCGCCAGCTTCGGCCCACTGTGCCTTCTTCTGCTCCTCGATGACGTAGTTTTGCTTCTCCGCACGGTGAAGAAGAATTCCATTGAGGTCTTTCTGAGAGACGGCGTTCTCTGTTCCCCTTTTTCGACTTGCGTTTTTCTTTCCCAGGAACATCGGCTTTGATGCAAGCTCCAGGGACTGTCCGGTCACAACACGTGTCTTGGGACGGACCCCACCTATACCGAGAGAGGGACGTGAACTTGTTGAAGCTGCTGGCAACGTTGACTTCATAGGAGTAAGTAGCTTTTCGACTTCGAGCCCATCATCGGAGTCAGAGTCAGAGTCGTAGGATCGAAACATTTCTAGAGCCTTTTTCTTACGCTCTGCGAGCTCCTTGGCCTTCTTTTCGGTTTCTGCTCGTTCCTCATACAACCGTTTTTGACGTCTCGCGTCGTCTTCTCGTATAATCACGTCAAGTTCTGGCATTTCTTCGAGCTTGTCACCCAAACTTATATTCTCTTGGACAAAAGCGTCGGGACGAGCTTTGACAGGATCCGAAGATATCGACGTAGCTTGTGCCTTCAATGTAGAGGGAGAACTTTCACACCCCACGCCGGAAAAGGAGTCCATACGTAACGAAACATTTCTGCCAGGGCTCGAAAAAGCTACAATAGGATCAGACTCACGAACGGCGCCGGTAGACGATCTCCTAGGTTAAAACAATCAAGAGGCCAATCATGGCCAACCAACACGATGACTTACTTGATCTTGTCGAAGAGACTTGCAATCGTTATTCCAGAACGGTGATCTGCCCGATGAACTTCTATGTACTGATCTGCACTCCGGTACGTTTAACTCGAATAAAAATCATATCCCAAGTAACTTACCAGCTAACAATCTAGCGCTCTGCTTTTGCATCTCGGCGATTTCCTTCTTCGTGAGTGCCTTTGAGGATATCAGTAATGGGGTGATAGGAGTTGGCCGTAGACCTTCACCTTGCTGCGCCGTTCTTTTGTTCTACCTCCTCTCCCACCAGATCGCTGCTCCCCAGTGCTACTTGTGCCGACACTAACTCCGCTGCAAGATCTGTTTACTAAATATTCATCGGCTCTGGACTTGCCCTGTAATGCTAAGTGCTTCGAAGGGGATGTCGGAGGTGTATCGCTAGAATGGACCTGTGGTGAGTTGAGGACATTTGAATCTGGACGCGTGTCGTCCGAATCAGACGCGTCTGAATCACGGTTGTTGGGGTGTCGCTCGGGATTTGAAGGTTCAGACTGCAGAGAGGACAAGGAACCATCAAAAAGACTCGCTGACTTCTCCGATGGCGAACGGTTGGACGGCTCGGACAACAGGGATGACAAGGAGCCTTCGAAAAGACTTGTTACATCAGCACTAGTAGGATTTATTTACCCAAGAATTAGTTCAACGGAGATGGATTATTTATTGAGACTGTGTATCCTTACCCAAGTTGGTTGCCCTCAACCGCGGAAACACTTTGTACGTTGCTGCCCTCTAACGCGTCGTCGTCGTTGTCGAAGTCATCTATTTCTCGTAACTTGTCCCTCCATGCGTATCCCATAAATACGGCCGCGCCCTCCGCGGGCTCTGTCGCGTCTTCGTGGTCACTTTCAGGGATGACTTGAGCTTCCGTATTTGGAGGCGCTGTCTTAAGAGTACGAGCACGAGTGCTCCAGTCATTTGGTAGTGTTACTGGAACGTCTGCATTGACTTTCGGTCTACCATATGTCCTTACGACGCGCTTTATGTTTCCATTAGACTCAGTCGATGAAGACGCGTCTTTCTCAGGAAGGAGTCCGGTAGAAGAAATATTGGGGGAAGAAGGGGAGATGGTAGAGTCGGCGATGAAAGAGTCGGCGTGCGCAATGGCCGCCATACTTTGTGGGTGAGGTTTCACAGAACTGTCACTTGTACAAAGATATACTATGTGACGTAGTGCGACCGTGACATCGCGTTACGCATCTTGAGAGTATTACATAATCAACGTATGACTAATCAGAGTGTGCTTGAGTCGCCAGATTTCTGGGCTGCTGTACATTTCGTCGATCTTCCTCCGTTAAAAGTTTCCTCCTCAAGTCCTCCGGTCAAAAACAATGAGGTGCGTTTGTGCTACACCTTCAATAGAATTTACCACAACTTACGAATATCTCTAGTCATCGTAAGGTTTGTATAAATTCATTCCAAACTATCTCTTTCGTTTTGTAATGAGTACTCGCTATTAGTATGAGGCCCCCCGTCACGGTTCACTAGGTTTCTTGCCCCGCAAGCGTGCTGCTCGTCACAGGGGCAAAGTGAAGTCCTTCCCTAGGGTGAGTAGTTGTAGTTGTTTTAGTTTCAAACATTAAGCCATTCTCGCCGCTCCAGGATGACCCCAAGAAGCCAGTCCATTTGACCGCTCTCATGGGATACAAGGCTGGTATGACACACGTCGTCCGTGATCTTGACCGTCCTGGTTCCAGTATGTCTTTCTGTTGTTTTATACTAGTGATACCTTATTTGAATTTCCCAGAAATGCACAAGCGAGAAGTTGTCGAGGCCGTCACCATCGTCGAGACACCACCAATGGTCGTTATCGGCGTGGTTGGCTACGTTGAGACTCCTCGTGGTTTACGAACATTAACTACTGTCTGGGCGTCGCATCTATCGGACGAGATCAAGCGTCGCTTCTACAAAAATTGGTACCGGTCAAAGAAGAAGGCCTTCACTCGCTACGCAAAGAAACACGCAGAGGACGGCGGCAAGTCAGTTGCCCGTGAACTCGAGCGTATCCGCAAATATTGCACTGTCGTCCGTGTCATCGCGCACACCCAACTCCGCAAGACTGGTCTCAAGCAGAAGAAAGCCCACCTTATGGAAATCCAAGTTAACGGTGGCTCTATTGCAGACAAGGTCGAATATGCACACGGTCTCTTTGAAAAGAGTGTAGAAGTCGGCAGCGTCTTCGAACAAGACGAATGTGTTGATGTTATTGCTGTTACCAAGGGTCATGGATTCGAGGGTGTTACTCACCGTTGGGGCACCAAGAAGCTACCCCGTAAAACTCACAAAGGTCTCCGTAAGGTCGCCTGTATTGGTGCATGGCATCCAAGCAAAGTCATGTTCAGTGTTGCACGTGCCGGTCAAAGTAAGTTCTAGGTATTTATCGTTTCACAAACCGTAATTGATCTACCTTAGATGGATACCACCACCGCACGGAGCTTAACAAGAAGATCTACCGTATTGGTTCTGGCACAGATGCGTCAAACGCTTCGACAGAGGCTGACGCCACCAAAAAGGCTATCACGCCCATGGGTGGCTTCCCTCATTATGGTATCATTAAAAATGACTTCTTGCTCCTCAAGGGCTCGATCCCCGGAACAAAGAAGCGTGTGATCACAATCCGCAAGAGTCTCATGGTACATACCAGCCGGCGAGATTTGGAGAAGGTCGAGCTCAAATTCATCGACACATCTTCCAAGTTTGGTGTACGTATTATAATTTGCAAACGCCCTTCCTTTGTCTTACATATTATCCTTTAAGCACGGTGCATTCCAAACTTTCGAAGAAAAGGCCGCATTCCTCGGGACACTCAAGGCCAAGGCTTAATTTGCATGTTTCCTTTCCTCTTTGTATGCAGTACGATATGGTTCAATGCATATGCATCCTACTCATAACAATAATTTTATCCGAAGCAAGTTGTGAGATCGTTTTCGTGTTTAGTGCTCGCTCTCAGACAGATCCTACCAATGTACAATCGGGTAAATATCCTAGGAATTCTTCAGTATGGGATATCAGTGCTCAGTGCCGTGGGTTGAAAGCGTCAGTAATGGCACCACACCGATGTACATTTCAGCTATTTGCTTCATCCTTTGGCACTGCCCTGATCCAAAACGAGAATTGCATTCGCTGCTCTGGATGTCTTCACGTAACAATTACGCATGTTCACAGATAGTAGTATCGTGGCCCCAAGCGTATATACTCGTATTTCCTTCAATTCGTATAAGAACTAAACATTGAGGCCACACCCTCCTCAATCCATGCACGCTGCTCTCCTCACCCTACTCACAATTACCTGCTTCATCACCTGTACTAACGCCGGATCACAGTTATTCATCCCCAGCACCCACCACCCAGTCACTCTCATCGATCTCGTTGTCAGGCCGGGCAAGTTCGATTCGTTTCTGACATGTCCTTCAGGATACGGGCTATGTACCGCTCCAGACAGATGTTGTCCTTCCCAGGGTTACTGTTGTCCCCAGGGAAGTAAGTGGGGATCTTCCCTTTATGCTTCATACTACAGAACGGTTTATCGTGTGCTATTTTAGAGTGTTGCACCACATGTACCATTGCAGGGTGTTGTCTAGACTCGCAGTATGCATGCGGCAATAGCTGTTGCCCGCTGTTTTCTTCTTGCTGTGCTGGTGAGATAATTGGTCGCCATTGTGTGAAACATACATAATGATCGGGGTTTATAGATGGGAGCTGCTGCCCAAATGGGTATAACCACCTCTATAGAACGATCCGTAATAGTTTGCTAACGCTCTGCTCTCGGTTGCAGCTATTACTGCATCCAAGTTGGAGCAAACATAGAATGCTGCCCGAATGGGGAACGCTGCGGCCAGATATCGGAACAATTAACTCGCGATTCCTAGTTATCATCAACCTGCCAACTTGACTTCTTTCCAGTACTTGGTCAAATTGTTTCAATGTAGAGGTATTTACAGAGGTTATAGCATCTTTAAATTCTATCTGCGAAAAAAACTTTGTGAGTGCGCGAATTAACAACGATATTTCGAACAAATGATGATCGTTACATTCATTTCCCTTCCTGCAATTCACTCAGACGACACACAACAAGATCAGCAATTGCAAGACAAGAAGTTAGTCCGGGACTCTCGATGCCCAACAGACTTATCATAGGAGAATTACCCGACCCGCCAAAGTTGAAGGTTGAGTCGCAGCGGATTTGAAAGTCTTGGAATCCCCCTTTAGGAGGCACAAGTTTCGGTCGTATCCCAACATAATCAGGCTTCAGACCTGCAACAAGAACATTCGGGAGGTATGTAGTGATGGCACGATGGATTGTTTCCAAGTGGACGGCATTATCGTCCGCAGCTAGATAACTTGCCCAAAAATCGATAGCTTCTTCGTCCACTACATAGCCATCTTCTGAAATACTCGTTGTCTTTGGCAGCGGGGGAGTAAGCCACTCGATATCCGGACCAAACCGAATGTTGCCATCCAAATCCAGTGTCAGGTGGGTACCCAGAGATTGGAAGCTGGAGGGGTCTGAGCTGCCTACTTTATTACTGGTCAACTCTGGAACAGGGTAAATGAGTTTCGAGATCTGCCCGACCCCGGGACCTCTGTAGGAAGCATATGACCCCCGTGCGTAATACATTGGGATCGCTCGTTCGGGTGGCAGGAGCGAATTGAGTACCAGATGACCATTGAGGCCCGAGGCATTAATGAGCACTTTGGCTAAGAAAGCGTCACTTTCACCGTCAAAATCCCCACTTGTTCCTTGAGACGTGACGGTTTGGACCACCCAGCCCTCAGCCTTCTCGCCGTCGCCAGAGGCGAGGAGGGTGTAGGGATCGATCCTGACTACTTTTGTAGAATAAACCAGCTCCCCTCCTTCTGACTCCCCGATATCTTGTTCAAAGCTTTCTATTAGCGCATGAGAGTCGATTATGCCGGTCTGTGGGCTATGCAGTGCCAGCTCAATGTCGGGAGACAAGTCTGGCTGCATTTCTCGAGCTTCTGCACCACTGATGAGTTCTAAGGGTACAGGTGTCATACCATTATGAGTAGAAATTATTTTCATTCGTTCGACTAGTTGGTTGAGATATCCTCGTTGATGTGGGCCGGCTACAACGAGCTTGCCTACGGCCTTGTGAGGGATATTTCGTGCCGAACATCGCTCATACAAAAGCCTTCGACCTTGAATACAGAGATCGGCCTTGAGAGACTGCGGCGGGTAGTATATACCTAAAAGAAAGTGCCATTATTCAATGAAAACGAGTCCTCTATGCCAGTGATATGCACAACGAGTTCACCTGCATGAATCACTTCCGAATTGCGTGAACTAAACTAAGTCGTATTGACGGGCAATTAGAAGAAGAGAGTTCTCACCTGATTTCCTCACCAGCTCGGGAATGTCTTTCGACAAGATATGTCGACTTAGTAGGATAGACGGCACACAACCTCGCCGCAATGGCCAGTCCAATCACCCCTTGAAAACGAACCAAGATGTGTCAGTCAGCAGTAAGAGGTATGACATTATATGCCCACCTCCTCCAATAATAAGATGGTCAACAGTTGATTCTGGAGGCTACATACAAAGCTTAATATTTGTCTAGACATGCCAGCAAGTCTAGAATTAATGCGCACTTTATATTTGTACCGACCACTAGCATTTAGAGCTGCAGCAAGACCACGGATTATCATCCTAAGAAACAATCTCCCTTGACGAGCGAATTTTGGTACTAAGGTTGGATATGTTTTCGGCTATGTTTTCGGCTACAGAAACAATCCCTCCTATCTAGAGGAAATGTTGATGTTTGTACCACTTCGCGAAATCCGAACATGTCAGTCACTTAATGCTTACATAATACTCAGTTCTTCGTGACGTCATGACAGGCCAGGCAAATTGTCAACTGGAGTTTGCCGGTCGCAAATAACTCCTACAACTATACCATCATCAAATGGCATTTCCACAGCCCATCCCCACAGATGAAAAATTACGAGAGTTTGATTCTGTTCCTCTTTTTATGCGATCTTTACCTGAAGATGCTACCGATGATGTCGCAATAAGTGCCCTCCAGAGTTTGGCCTATGAGGGAACTCCGAATGGTTTGTGAGAGACTACGTGATCTGGTTGCTGTCCGTTATCTGAGTCAAATTTTCAACAGATATCGCTGAAAACTTCAAGAGTCAAGGAAACGATTACTTCAAGGGGAAACGGTATACGGAAGCCAGAGGCTTCTATTCTCAAGGTTTAGATGCACAACCCACCGAGCGAGTTCTCATCGAAGCTTTGCTATGTAATCGGGCTGCTTGCAATCTGGAGCTGAGTGAGTGATGTTTGGGACATCTGCAGACCATCGACAGTATTTAGTTAAGGGCAGAAAACTATGGGAATGCTCTTCGCGACTGTTCCAAGGCGATCTCTTTGAATCCACACTCCAGCAAAGCACATTACCGGTCAGCCCTAGCCTTAATTGCTTTAGAAAGGTTTGAAGAAAGTTTGGATTGCTGCACTCGCTGTCTCGCGTTTGATGCCAATAACGCGGGTGTTCGACAACTACGGGATCGTGCAGAATCTGGGAAGCTACTTCAGGAAAGAAAAGAAAAGGAACGGACGGACAGACTTGACCGAGAGGCAAAGGCTAAGCGTAAGCTGGAGCTAGAATTTAAGGTGACAAATGATTTTGTAACTTTCTGGATCTGTCTTCATTTTTGTAAAATTTCTAGAACAGGAATATTATATCAATCGACGATCCTAGCGCAGAATCTAGCCCTTATTCACCACACTTCGTGAAGGATGAAGAAAATCCGAGGGAAATTTTAGTTTTACCGGTCTTCTTCTTATATCCACAACATGCCACCTCAGATCTTATTTCCCACTATCACGAAAATGTTCCACCTAGCCATCATCTAGAGGAAATGTTCCCGGCATCAACCTCAGAAAATATAGAACGACGGCCAGAATGGGATAAGAATGGGCAATACATCGCTCCCAATTTAATGGTTTTTGCCATTACCCACAGGAGACGACTGCTCAAGGTTGGCAAGAAGATGACTCTTCTGGATGTCTGCAATGCAGCCAAAAGTAAAGACAGTGGTGTAGATGGTCTGGAGCTGAAAAATGGCTGTCTCAGCTTTGTGATACTTCCAAAGGGAGAGGTAGAACGTCGGTGGATCGAGGACTTTAAGGCGGGCAATACGTAGAAAGTGCGCGGCTTCCATATTCAATAAATCGGAGGTCAAGGCCATACACGCCAAACCTAACATGCGCGGGCCTCTTCAGAATTTAAACCAACCATTCATTTAACAGAGTGTGGGTTAATAGGCTGGTGTGAACATGATCCAGAAAACATGGTAAGACCATCACCTCTCCGTCAAATTAACCGCACCCCTCTGAACTTGAAGAACATAATTTATTGTGTATTTTCCCAACTTGCGATGAAGACGAGTTAGAGTAAACATAGATGATATATCTGGCATTCGCTTCTGGTCCCCCGTCGGAGTCTGAATAGATAGGTTTAAACAAATCGAAGCTAGAACGAGCTGGGAGCTCTCGCTTGCCAGCCAATCCATTGGCCAGCGAGTCGTGCAATCATGTCCAGTCTCTTGAATGCCTTCCTCGTTCTGGTCATGCTCATCTCGGTTTGGCCCAGTCTGGTCTATGTTGGTGGGCAAGTGTTGGCTCCTGTACGCGCCTCATCGGTGTTGCGCGGAATTCACCTCGGGAGCATCGTTGACAGCAGTGCGTCGTTCATTTCTATATTTCGACAGAAGAACTCAAGCCAGAGAATCCAGAACGACCCCCGCACCCCGCAGACCCCCCGGTCTGTATGGCAAAATTGATTATGTTGCGGCATAGAGTGAGTGCTCCGCCCTGTACCTGATAGCCCAGCTTCATTGCGTCCATAGATGCAACAGGCAAACGCACGTAGATTACATCAACGCACTGCAATTGCGTCAAGGAATAATGCTCAACGCCACCGTTCTACCTCAGTTTGGGCCGGTCAAACTACACATCAAATGATAACAGGCCGCAGATGGAGCGGCAATGCACGATGATACGATATACCTTTACCATGATTCCAGGCCCAAAACCCCTTATTTTGCATCATATGAGCCGATATCTCAATCATTTTACAATACCCCCATTTTAGTTACAAAGATTCCGAAAATCTTATTGTCTACGATCGAGATGTAGCTTGGGGTTTCCAAGAATATACACGGGGCGCTACGGTATCATACGTCTTAAATGCACCCCTCGTTCCCGTAAGATTCTCCCGGTATGGCTGTCACGAAGATGTGAGATCGGTGCTTTCAAGACATAATGTAAAGTGCGCACTGCTAACCAAGGCGGAGTGACGGCTTGCATCACCTTATCTTCCGCCGGAGGGTCTTTGCGTATATGCGACAGCCATGCGTGCCATTCCGGGGGGACTTGGGATGCATTATATTCATGCTGTGTGGGACGTTGAACACCCTTGTAATGTCATAGTAGCCTCATATGCACCTGAGAGTAGTCCACCCATCTATGCCGACCTGAAAAGGGTATTTCAATGGAGGTCAGCCCTCATGCTAGACGGCATACCTGGAATTTCTTCAGCAGGGTTTAAATTCTCAAAGTAACGATTCCCAAATCTAACCGTATCCGGCTTAGTTAGTAAACGTGCCAGTGCTGTAGTTGTGGAACTCACTGATCATGTCCAATATACCTGCCACTCTTCGCATCACCGATATACCGCATCTGCCTGACCCATTCTCTGACGAACGGGGATCAACTCCTTTACTGACACAAAAAATATGTGCACTCACCGAAATCCAACTCGCTGTATATTTCGTAGTGTTCGAATCAGAGAAACCATGTTTAGCGGAATTTGAAAATCCGACTTTTCTGTAATGGGGAATCGATACCATGTGCTAAAGCTAACATGGTGAGCTCCCGAGTTTTCAAGCCTATTCATATGTACACAACAATATATAAATATCATAAGTTTCTACTATAATTCCTCCCGAGTTTGCCCCTCACCACTCCCCAACGGTAGGCACAAAGCAGGCGTTGTAGCTGTCATATGGTACTCGCATTTCTCAGGTTCAGCCACACTCAGGATTTTATTTTCCGTCCCACAAGAGAGATGTAGCTAAAAATTAATCGAGACCTTGAGATACAAGGGATGTCCAATGATTGATAACACTTACAGTTACACTGCGTTCTGGTCCATTCCAGCATTTCGCACCGTTTGTGTAATGTTGCGTTTGATAGTAACGGGGGTCGCCAGGCTTCGTATTTGGATCTCTACTCCACGATGAATATTTTCTATGAGATAAATTAGGTGAAATCCACAAGTTTGTGCCGAATATATCTAAATCTCACCCAAGACTATGAGTTCCGCCGCCCCTCTGCGTCGCATCGCCAAAAAGGCATACTTCATATGTGTAACTAGCGAAGTGCGTTAGTAGGCTCAACGGGGGGGGGGGGACATATGCGCAGAGTCGACGTACCCTCCGGATTCTGTCGAAAAGCACAACCCTTGCAATTTCTTCCATTCACCCTCAATGCCAAATCCTTCTGGATCAAACAGCTCGGCGATTTCCTCCCGCTCATCACGTATCCTTTCTTTAGCGGCATCGAGCTTGGACTCTGCATCCGTAAATGCATCACGAGCCCTGCTAGACTCTGCGTGTATTTATGTCAATCATGACACGAAGAACATCAGGAATAGGCTTGCAGGGATGTTAGCACGTACCATCATTGCTGACGACAGTACCGCGCAACACACCAACCGTCCGCAGAAGATCCAAGATTGTGGCGCACATCCACTCGTACCGTGGAACAATTGCTTCAGGGAGATAAGACGAGATGTCAAACACTGCGTCCAGCAAAGGTTAGTGTGATGGGTAATAGCCAGGAAGGGTATGCTACAAACATAGAGATGTGGTGTCACCCCTCAAATGGTTGTCGTGGGATAGCAACAGCGCCACATAATCTTGGCTGAGAAGAGGGTCGAGCTGATACTTGAGCTGGTCCTCCGTCCATACACGGTCCTCAGCTGAAGCATCGGAAGTTGCAGGGACTTCTTCCTCAGTTTTTTCCCCGCTCAAAGCTTCCCATCCTTTAACTGCTTCCAAGACAGCCATATCTTGGTAGTTAGGATTGTATCCTCCTTTGAGAGCCTCTAAAATGTCTCCCAACTGTTTTTCCCGCTCAACGTGCCTCTGATACACTTTTTGCAATGATTTTAATGCAGATTTATGCGTTATAAGTGACTGGTAAAGGGCTTTTAAAGGCAACCAATTTAGTGATGTCCACGACTAGGTGCTTAAAACTTACGAGATTCTTTTTTATGGTTTAGTGCCGCTGCAGAAATGCTTTCGGTTCTTTCCATGATATCTACCTACAATATGAGCTCTAAACAGAATCCAATGTATTATATTTGCACCTTTTAGGCGTGCCACCTCCTTCTCTTGCACTACAATGTCTTTTTCTAGAAGTGCAACCGATTCTTCGAGTCTTTTTTTCTCCTTATGGGCGAATGCAATATATGTCGATCGGATCTTCGAGCCCTGGTGCACCCTAATCAGTAAAAAGGGATGATAAGCGAGCGACACTTGAGATAATACTAACCGTTTTCCGTACTTTCTTCTCAGCAGCCACCCTCTTCCTGTATTCCTCGCCGATTTCTTTGCAGCGGTTCGGACACACTCCAGGTGCCTCGTCTGAGCCATCACAACACTCCGCCTCTGTGGTATGCCAGGGTCTTCAGATATTGAATGATGGAGAGGAACGAGCTGACTGACCACATATACCGTCGTTGACTCTCGTGCTGGATATTCGGGCACCAATGTGTCCCTCGTTGACGCAGTAGAAGGTAGTATCAGGGCAAGCACCGGTTCCTGCATAGAGTATAAGTATATTTTAGGGCTTTCATTTGATGCGCCATGCCTGGTTCATCGCTGCCATCTGGACAGTCGCAGTAGTCATCGTTAACGGCCGTCCAAGGAATAAAGAGAGATTCATTGAGACACTTCCACGTTGGCGGCGAGGAGGAGGATGGTGAGTACAGCGATAAGAGGTCTGGCGATACACCATGGGTTTGTGAAACACGTGCGCAAGTTACATGAATAGGAAGGAGAACGAGAACGAGGTAGGGAATCATGTTATATGGAATTGCACGACCCGTCCTCCTGCGTGACACGTCAAATTGCGATCGCTTACAGTTTTGCAGATAAGTTTGCACTCCGCTGTTTTTTCCACAAGTTGGACATACGCTACGAGCCATACATAAGAAAGAGGCAATAGTGGATTTTAACGAAGAGAAAATCACAATATTGCGTGGAGGGGCGAGCGATTCGGAGGCCCTTATATGTCCTCGTCCTCTGCAGAGTAATATTACTATATTTTCAAACTTATCTGCAGATGGCTATAACGTGACCGTTACGGTTTCAAGCTCGGCGAATCCCAGTCAAAAGTCGTTGAAAATCCTACATGCGATTGGCAGCATTTAGAATCCAAACGAACTTTTGGTTCCTTAAATGACCTTGACTCTAACTCGATTTGGCATTCGGGGCTTTTCCCGACAAGTATAATATACATGAACAGTATTATAACGCACAATAACATAAGAGGCTAAATAAAACAAAATGATAGCAATCCAACGCATGGAAACAGACGAGTTCACGCAAGCAAGAGAGCAAACAAACAAACAAACAAACAGCCTGACCGAATAAGAAAACAATAAAAGCACATTTCGAGGACGGGGCAAGACCAAAATGATCTGGGGAGAAGCGTAAATTATCACGACTATGGCGGCGGGTCGGCCAGTAAATTAGATGTTTCTGCGGGATTGGCAGCTTTTAATTCTTTCCAAAACTGCCTATGTATAATTTTAACGTGTTGGGTTACGACCCCAACAGGCGTATCTTCACCAAAGGAGACAGGTTGCGACATCTTCTCTTGTCTGGTATATATAATTAATACACGATGATGGGCATAAGTTCAATGGCTCACTTGCAAACTGTACACTTCCACGTGCCGGTTTCCACATCCTTTTTCTTACCCAATACGCGAGAGAGGGACTTGAACATTATCTTTTCATCTGGCGACAGCTCATCTGATACTTTAACCATTCCCTCTGTCGGTGATAGCTGTGCAGGGATAATTGGAGCATTGGAGGTGCGCTGCATTGACATCTGAGGTGCAGGGACGGGTCGGGAGTCTTTAGAAGAAGAAGAAAACACAGGAGGTCCTATCTTTGAAAAGTTTCCGTTTTGGGTAATCGACGGTGGCGGAGGAGGACGTGGTGGGGACGCAGCGCACGGCGGGAGCGCGGGGGTCAGTTTTGATGTAGGCGCAGGAGGTGCAGAAACAGAAAGGACTGCCGATGGATCACTGGTAGGTTCCCGGACTACGGGTGATGAAACTTTCGGTGTAGGGGTCTTTCTAGAGGACGATGGCGGGGTGGCCTTACGTCCAGGCGTCTCGCTCGGCGGAACAGTTTCAACACCTTCCACGTTTTTACTTTTTGGGCCAGGGTCTTGCAGTTCTGCATCTTGAGTGACAATCCGAACACGCTTGTGGGGGCGCTCTGGATGACTCATACTTGAAGAACGGCTATGAGTACCTTTTTGCTGCGTCTGGGGCGGATAGATAGGTGGGGAATATTGGTTGGCCGGTGGCTGCGAAGGATGTAATGGATGGTTCAATGGACGGCGCTGTGCATCCTGAGGGGGAGGTGTGTGCTGAGGAGGTGGCTGTTGAGGAGGTGGGGTGTGCTGAAGAGGTTGCTGTTGAGAAGGTTGCTGCTGAGGAGGTGGCTGTCGAGGAGATGGGGTGTGCTGAAGAGGTTGCTGTTGAGGATGTTGCTGCTGAGGAGGTGGCCGCTGAAGAGGTTGCTGTTGAGGATGTTGCTGCTGAGGAGGTGGCCGCTGAGGATGTTGCTGTTGAGGATGTTGCTGTTGAGGATGTTGCTGCTGAGGAGGTGGCCGCTGAGGATGTTGCTGCTGAAGAGGTTGCTGCTGAGGATGTTGCTGCTGAGGATGTTGCTGCTGAGGATGTTGCTGCTGAGGATGTTGCTGCTGAGGATGTTGCTGCTGAGGATGTTGCTGCTGAGGATGTTGCTGCTGAAGAGGTTGCTGCTGAGGAGGTTGCTGCTGAAGAGGTTGCTGCTGAAGAGGTTGCTGCTGAAGAGGTTGCTGCTGAAGAGGTTGCTGCTGAAGAGGTTGCTGCTGAAGAGGTTGCTGCTGAAGAGGTTGCTGCTGAAGAGGTTGCTGCTGAAGAGGTTGCTGCTGAAGAGGTTGCTGCTGAAGAGGTTGCTGCTGAAGAGGTTGCTGCTGAAGAGGTTGCTGCTGAAGAGGTTGCTGCTGAGGTTGTTGCTGCTGAGGAGGTTGCTGCTGAGGTTGTTGCTGCTGAGGTTGCTGCTGCTGAGGTTGTTGTTGCTGCTGATGTTGCTGCTGATGTTGCTGCTGAGGATGTTGCTGCTGAGAAGGTAGCTGCGAAGGCTGGGTATGTTGAGCTGGCGGCTGCCGTGCAGTATGTGGCGCCTGAAGTAGATGAGGCTGCTGAGCATGAGAGCTCGCAGGATACAATTGCTGAGCATGGGGCGGGGGTGGGAGAGATCCTGTCGGACGTTGTTGAGGATGGTTCGCAGATGTATACTGACCAGAAGCCGTGTTTTGAGAAGAATTGCTTTGGGAATTTTGTTGATAATGCGACGTGTATTGTCGAGGATCACGGGCTGGTTGCTGTTGAGAAGCAGGGGGACTGGAAGAATGAGGAAGAGGCCGTTTGTGAGACGCATACTGGGGCGGATATAAAGTACGGAGCAGCATAGACTGATTCTGTACGGACTCGCGAGAACTATTCGAGGGTTGCGGCAGTGATACCTGCTGTTGCTGCGAAGTCTTCCTCGGTGGCTGCGGAGGCATGACCCGCCCTGGGGTGGCGCCCCGATAGGTTGATGACATTTCCACAGACGTAATATTAGGTCCCTGGCCGCCCCCCGTCCTTATATACATTGAATCCAAAGCAGGGGACACATCTGCTGACCCGCCGCCCGACGTTGAACCCGTGTCAGTTGGCGCCGAATATCTTCTCTGACTCGACTCGCTCGCTGCTCTACCTTCTGTAGAAATTACCGGTCCGGAGACTCTTCGTTGATAGGAGGGGATATTGGCCAGCGGCGGCTGCTGGTTACCGCCTCTGTTTACACGTGGGTAATCAGGGTGCGGTCCAGATGGTTTACTAGTCGATGATCTTCTGAAAGGAAACTCTGAACGGTCTGCCTCCGAAACGGAAGAAAGAATAGCTGTCTGTGGCGTGACAGGCGACAATGCAGACGGGTGGAGACGAGAGTATGGCTGGACAGGTGGGGGAATAGCTTGTCCCCCAGGAGGATTATTTAGGTGTTGGGGGGTCTGGTTGGGATTAGAGGGATTCTAGTACATTCAATAGTAAGTCTTTGGATTTTATTCGGTGAAATACGCAGTGGAAATCTTAATACATACAACATATCGCCTGAGCAACGCTTCTAACTCAGTTGCTCGAGTCTGAGATTTAGCAAGATTCTACGATGGGTGCATTTGCTTGTGAGTATGTTCTCTCATCCAATCGAGATATACGTACTTCGTAAACATCACGAATTTCACGTCCAACTAAATGGAAGGCAGGTCAGTCACCCAGTAATGGAGAAGAGTTCTGAAATGAAACTGTCTCACAATCATCGGCCTGATGCTTCAGACGGGCGTATATAACTTCTTCGACCTGGACTAGAGGAATTTGGGCGCTATTAGTTTGATCAGAACCTGCTTCGTCAACTTCCATTTTCACTCTAACGGGTCTTTCATCAGCCTGGCTTGCATTCGGATTCACCGTCTGTCCGTCCCTCTTGGCAAGTTCCTGTTGACAAAGCCGCGAATACTCGGTCTCCGCATCAAGCTTAACCTTCAGCTCTCGCTTCTCCCCCTCCAATTTGACTTTATCCTCCCACAATCGTTCATTAGCGATACCTAAAACCTCCCGCTCATAAATCGCATGTCTTCTCGTCTCGTCTATATTTAGCTTTTCCGCCGCCAGTTTTGCGTTCTCGGCTCGCAGTCTTTCAACCTCTCGAGAAAGAGCCTCATGCTGCTCCACAATAGATGTCTGAAGCTGACCGTGTGTGGCAGAAAGAGTCTGATTTTGCTCGGCCTTTGCCGCAAGAGTCGTGTGGAGCGAATGTAACTGCTTGGAGGTCAGACTCCACACAGACTCCAGCCCAGATCGAAGAACTTGGAGATCGGCGTTCAGATTGGGATTGACTGAAGGGGAGAAACTGGGGGAATTATCCCCCGAAGATCGTGAAGAGAAGTGATGTGGCTGATTGGGGGCGTGATTGGTATCGAGGGACAGATTTGGGTGTCGCAGATGACTGCGCGATCGAGACTGTGAACGTGAGTACGAGGGCTCCAATGACTCCATTGTCGATGTGCGGGACATCTGTTGGTCGTTGCGAGAATACTGTGCAGGAGATATCTGGCTAGGCGGACGTCAGCTAACACGTGCAAAGAACGAGAGAGATTATGTGCATTCAGCGATTCATGGCTTCCGTTCGACTGCACAAGGACTAGAAAATGTACGAAATTTACCTCGAGGTTTCATATTGTCTCGATGATCCTGCCTCCTCACTGCGGTGATGATCTATACTGTTACCGTTGTTTGACTGTCTTTCCCTACAATACGCGTCAATTGCACAATTTTCACGCATGAATAACGAGGTACCTCGGATTGCTCTGTTGACCATCTACACGCCTCAAAGTCAATGACTCCTGAGAAGAAACAGATTGCCGACGCGCCGGCTCTTTTTGGCTGTGGAAGTATGATGCGAGAGTCCTAGTCTCATGATCTGATGGCCTAGAATTCAGCGACGACGGCTGTATATACTGGTGGTGATTCTTCAAGGACATGGAAAGTCGTAAAGAGAGTAAGCTTTGCGTTTGTTATACAGATGGTTCTTTAACATGAAAGGCAGTGGCCTTAAGGCGTGGCACCACGTGATCGATCGGAATTCAACTGCGATAAAATGGTGATCACAGATAAGCACATTATTTCAGACTCAGCCAAATTCCCAATAAACCTTTTCTCTGCCAAGACAGATTACGAGGCAAATTAAGGACAACTTTAGACAGAACAATTGCAAACATATACTAAACAGCAAGCAGAGGGAGAAGCGGGGAAATTATTTTTGTACATGTCCGTCAAGGACTCATAGCTCCCCATCCCATAGTGGGTCAGCGTTCTGGTGTACGACCATCCCGCTCATCTTCTTCGGTTTCATCCTCAGAATATGCATCACTTTCGGCCGTACACAAACTCTGAGTTTCTGATCCTGCCGATGAATGGCCCCGGATTGTTGGCTCATCATCTGTTTCGCCACCTTCCTCCTCCGTTTCGATCCCACTCTCAGTTGGTTCTGAAGCACTCGGTGCCAGAACTCCCAACTTACCACGCTCTTCTGCGGCCTTCCTTTCCAACGCTTTATGGTATCCAACGACGCCAGAATATGTCTCTCTGATGTTTTCCTCATCTGTCATGGGTTCACCTGGTAAGCGGCCTCCATATGCGTCAGCAGCCCCCATGCGTTGCATTGATGTGGCAATCATATCCTGCGGACTCCGAGATTGGGTACAAGGGTACAAACTGTCCTGAATATTTTCGAGGCCAGCTTCTGTATTCCGAGAATATATCTGCAGCTGCTCTGCATATCGCTGCATCTCCTCGGCAGCTATTGAAAGGCGGAAGTCGTTCAAGAGCAGAAACTGCAGTTCTAGTTGATTTAACTCAGATTGAGGTAATCCGCCAACCTAACCGATGTCATCTCCCGTAGACGAGCGGGGGTATACTTAGGGTACATACCTTCGCGTATCTTGAATTTGTGTAGAACACGTCACTAAAGAACTTTGAAGCGACAGTGACACCAGCGATAACCAACCGGTGAACATTGAAACTGTCTATCGCAAAGCTCTTTCCGGTAGCTTCAAAGGCCAGTTTCGACATGCGATCGAAATATACTAAAAGAGATAGAAAAACCTCATTTGTCGTTGGACAATACTTTAGTATTCGGAGAAGATAAGCTTCAAGGGTAATAGTGGGAATGTTACGGGCATGAAAAGTTAGACTCGACGTTGGTGTCGAAAACGCATGACGAGATGCGGAGGTTAAAGTAGTCCAGATTGGAGGTCGATGGACTGATGGGGAATCGGGCTCGTCTACCGGCAGTGATGATGATTCATCAGGACTTGAGGAAGACGACGTCCGGATTTGATCATTCGCCGACGCTATTTGCTGGAGAAGTGAAGCAAGGAGTTGTAAAAGTTTACTGGGGTCCTGCTCGTGAAGTTTCTCCACTGGCAAGGGATGTCGACCATTACTTGAGGATGGGATTGGCTGATCTTGGGTAGAGGGTGTATTTGGGTTCGGCTGGGCAGAGAAAGATTGTTGCTCCACACTCCTTGGCACTGAAGGTTCACTACGACGCTGCTCTAGAGAGGGTCGTATCGAACACGATGGAGGTTTAAAAGATTGTTTAGAAGCAGTACGATGGAGGCCATTGTGATTGGTTGAGGCCGAAACCACAGAAACTGATCCCGAAGAACGAGTGCTAGACCTCGGTCTTAAAGCTGTCGTGGACGAATGGCCGTCCGCGGACTGCGTATGTGTTAAAGGGGGCGCGAAGGCCAGCATGTGATGCAAGTGATTAGGAGGATCGCTGAAGGGGTTTCTTTGACCTAACTGGGCTATGAATTCCCTGATATATATGATAATGGATGATAAAAGAGCGCAAGAGGCCCCTATGACGCTGAAGACGATGAGTAAGAAGATTTGTTGTTCAGATGGGTTGTTCAAACCGCCTTTGAGCGGAGCCTGAAGTTTGCGCGCTTCAGATGCCGCCTTGATCGCCACTATTAATCGCATGCTGTTGAAAATGCAATGTGCCTCGCATCGGCTTGGTGGTATTTTTTCTGTCTTTAACCAAATCAATCAGCTATTTAGTTGAAGCAATCTGTCGTCCGCTTCATACACTGACCACTTGATCTGTGGCGCATGAAGCTATCATGTGACTCAGCTTACTGAGACATACCCTCTTCCAGTTCTTTCGCAATGGCTAAGTAAGCAGTCGTTTTGCATCAACTGATGGGCAGAAATAAGTCCTTTGGAGCATCGCATTCTGGAATATCGTGTGGCTGTCGGAGCTAAATTATTGTATACGCCATCCATCATATAACCTTGAGTGCCACAATCACTGCAAAAGTCTTCCGTTGGTCGGAGTTTGATTTTTTGTGATCTGCCACTCTTTTGTCCTGACAATACTTTCAATATATGAGGACAGTACGATGGAAGGTGGTGGACATGGTTTGCAACGACTTGTGTTCACAACTTCTTGCAAGCTAACGCATTGGAAAAATGTTATCGTGAGAGCCGGCATTTCCCTTTCATGACACGCCAACGTTTGACAGACTGTCAGATGATTTGTCGTTCGGATAAGTATGTTCTTGGTGTTTTTTTTTTCGTGCATCCCGTGCGTACCACGTCAGCTGAAACCAATTCAGCCTCAAGTAGTGTTGTGATGGTGTGGGAAAAGCAGTTTGGAATTCAACACCATTTGTTATACCTGCCCACCTGAGAACAATAAATTATCGATTTCCTCCATTCGTCTTGAACGGGCAACCCATATCTGATCTCAGTTGTTGCCTTGCCCCTTGAGAAGCTGATCAAATGATGTAACCCGTAGATTCCTTGCCGACAAGACCTTTCAACTCGAACTCTTGACTGTGTTCAACCATTTGCTCCTAGACGACGCCGGGACTGGATAGCCCGTTCTTCTTCTTTTCTTCTAAATTCTTTTATTCTCCATTCCCACAGGGTGGCATTGTTCTCCATTCACACTCTTTACTACAGATGGCTTCAAATCAGTTCGGAACATGTCCCAACCAAAATACCGCTGCGTTAGGTAGACTGCGACTCTGAAAGAGTACTATGATCTTGCCTTGCTGACTCTATCTCCCAGTGGATCAAGAGCCCGTTACCCCACCAACACACGGTGTTTTGCTTGCATGGCTCTTCTTTAATATCTCCGCCTCCCAATTACTCCTTCCCATTCTCGTTGCTGCTCTCTTCTACTCGAAGCCTAGGGCGGAATCCACCTTGATCAATGTTCTAATCACTTGGATTGTAGCGGGCATTGTTTCTAGCATATTGTAAGCATTTCGTGTTCTTTTTCTACCAACCTTTTTTTTTATAACATTCGCTCTGCATTAAAAGGTTGTACTCAGGACATGCTGTAGGGTGCGAGCCACCTCCGATCCTGTGCTTGGCTCAGGCTAGCTTGTACATTGCCATTCCACCTATGTACGTCTGTCGCCGCGGCCCGCGCTTTGTCTCTATAATCTGAACCATGTTGCAGGGCATGTGTTGCTGTATTCAGTGCTGTCCTGCAAATTTTCTTCAATGTACGCCAAAAATTACAGCAGTCGATCGAGGATAAAGACCACTCCGTCCGCGGGGTTTGTGTGAGTACCTTCTCTCTCATAACTGAAGGTGGCTTCGACAGCATTCTATAGCTTCTCGTAGCGCCATACATTATCTACGCCCTTTTTGCCACGGCGACTGCTGCGGTAGGTTATATTTATAGAGATCAATCAGCTAGTCGTAGATCTTTGTTCTGTCTTTATCCAGTCAGGCGCTTCGACTTTCGTGAGTACTGTGAGCCGCGCTCGTCGATACTTCTACTGCTCTGTGAAATCGCCCTTCTTGTGAGTCTGTCTTTGCAGTCCGTCCCACAATCATTTATCGATGTGACATGAAACAGGGTAAACACCGTCATCGGTTTCTGCGCTATCACGACATTATGCACGTTCGGTTTCGCAGGTTTGTGTTTGGTTTTCTGTTCCAGCATCGGCAACGTGGTAGCTTGCTGAGTGCTCACTTACAGTCTGGATCGCCGTTCTCTTGTATCGTAACTGGGCAAGGCTCCATAGGTCGGTTAACGAACGCCTCGACTTCAGTTACATTTTCAGGATGTTGGGCTTTCATATCTATCTATGGATAGCATTTAGGTACCCTTTCTCTTCTTTAGCAAGTCAGCAGTTGATCAAATTGTTATACTTAGCATGGCACTTTTACCCAAAAAGGCGCTCATCGTTGAAGATATGTTGATGGCCCTCAGTTAGACTGCACTTCTACCTTATCGCAACTCTTGGAATTAACATCTATCTTTTTAGCGGGATACATCGTACTGTTCACGTTCGGAACACGGAAGGTGCGATCACCCGAAATACCTAACCGTTGTCCTCATGTCGTTCTTCACAGGTTGTGCTGCAAGCTTGCTTGACCAGTTTGAATTGTTTCTATAGACGCAATACTGGTGTGACGAGCAAGGCAATCGATACAATGCGTATGGTGGCCTAGGAAATGGACTTTGTGCAGTGAGTCTGGGAGTAGAATTTGTTTGTTTGAAGGGACAGTTCTTTTATACATGCCTGTATCGCTATCTGTACTGTGAATACTCGGTTGAACCGATTTTATCTGGTTTGGCTTAACGACCCCCTAGATTTTCTTTATTTAACGTAGTTTTTTTAAATTGTTATTTTATAACATGTGTGCCTTTTCCAAGACAGCGGATCCTCATATCCCGGTCATCATGAATAATATCTGCAAGCACCTTACACGTGTGTGATATGTATTAAGCAATCCAGCAGAATAACATTTGAGCAGAACACGGGCGCTAATTGCCACTGAACCATGATTGTGAGTACGCATAGGTTTTTTTTTTGAGGGGTATCTCGGATTGAGAGAATTCACAGTCGCGCTGTGTGCGACGAGCTTTACGGGATACCAGGTGATTCCTTCGTTTCACAGATAGAGGGATTCCGTCTCTTACCATGGGGCAGATGCCGTGTTTTGCAGGGCACTGTGCGATACACGGCCACCGCTGCTGTGTCAGAAAAGACGGCAGCCGCTGCGCCGCCGCCGCCGCCACTAGCAGCAGCAGCAGCAGCAGCAGCGAGGGGACAGGCATCCGCAGCAGACGCTAGGGTGCACGGCATCGTCGACGACATCTCTGGCCTGACATTACTACAGGCCGCCGATCTCGTCGCTGCATTGAAGGTGTGTGTGCACATGTGCCTCTGGTGGTGGCTTGCGGGGGGTTCACGCTCATTTATCCGCGCTGTGCAGGCACGTCTCAACATTCAGGAAATTGCCGCACCGGTGGCTGCAGCCCCTGTCGCTGCAGCCCCGGCTGCAGTCGAGGAGGCCCCTGTGGAGGTGCGTCTTCCCCCCCCCCCCTTGTGCAGACTCCATGCGATATCCCAGATACTGACCCTCGTTTTCAGGAGAAGCCAAAGGAAAAGACGATCTTCAGCGTGAAGCTGGAGTCATTCGAAGCAACCGCGAAGCCCAAAATTATCCGGGAAGTGAAAGCGTTGATTCCCAATTTGAATCTAATAGAGGTACGCCGTTTATTCTTTTTGTAATCCCCAAAATGCTAAAGGTCAATCGTTAGGCGAAAAAGTTTGTAGAATCTGTTCCCAAGACCATAAAGGACAATTTACCTAAAGAGGACGCCGAAAAGCTCAAAGCAACCCTAGAAGCTTTGGGAGCAAAAGTTACTTTGGAGTAATAATATACATTCTTTCAAATGAACAAGAAAGTCGACGTCGACTAAAAAAGATATTTAACTGTCTAAGTCGCTACAGAAGGGCGCGACTTGAGCCGCGGAAAAAAGACAAGGGAGGTCGTCTTGAGCGTAAAAGTGAATTCTTAATCTTCGGATAGATATCGATATTCAAAACGGAAGTCACTCTTTTTCCGTTGACACCATGATCCTTCCCAGTCGAAGTATACATAAACGCCTTGCTCATACTCATCTGTGATTGCTTGCGGTTCTGAATGTCGTTGGAACCAAGTGAGATATTTCACGTGGAACCTCCATGATTGACGCTTCAGTTCTTGAGCTGCTAAATGTCTGACAAAATTCCCCCCTCAGCAAAATAGGCTAACAAAAAAGGAAGGTTACGCACTGAAAGTATGACCCCGGCAGGTAATAGAAGACATAGAATAAAGTCTCCACATCGAGTTTAGCGAATAATGCAGCACTACTCAAGACAGGCATCACAGTTTGTGGATAGTATGATGGCGCAGTGTATGGATTACGCGGCGCATAGTAATATGGTCTGAAACGTGCACCGTTATTGTCAAGAGGTCACCGGCTTATTTTCATCACATACTTTTCAGTATCCTGTGGCAGGGGCACGTTCGAATATCCGGAATCCAGTATTTTACTCACTTGTGCCAAGTCTGACATCCTTGCTCCAGCTGGACACATGGTTTACCATCAATAAAATGTCAGAAAAAAAGGATGAAATTATGGGACAGAGAAGATTCGGACGACATTACCTTTCTGCTTCGCGTTCTCAAATGAAACGACCAAATCACTCATACCTGGGAAACTAGCCGGTCCATTCCGAGTAGTTTGTGGACCCGTCGCTGATGTGGGACGAGCAACGTGGTCGGGGAGAAGCTGTGTAGGCTGTACAGACGTTGATCGAGAATCAGTCCCTAGAGCAGGGTGCTGAGACTGAGCAGAGGCCTTGACACTCTGAGTATTCGCGGTGGGTGGTAATGGTGATGATCCATTGGATTGACTGCCCTGCGTGGATGGGAGATGCTGAACCTGTTGCGGTAGTGGCGATGGTTGTGGTGGCGGAGCTGTCTGTGCTGGCGACAGTCCAGGAGGAGGCGCGCTCGATCCGTTGGTCTTAAAAACCGTTTATCATTTTGACACATACGCATAAATCATAAATTCTCGTACTTGTAGGTATGGTGCCTGTGACGGTGCTAAAGGGGAGGCGACGGAAGCTAAAATCTTAGTTAATTTTTTCTCTGAGGAGGAATGATAATCCTGCTGACCGGCCTGCGAGGGCCGCCGTTGCGGCGATGATGTGGCAGCGGGAGCAACTTCAGATAATGCGTGGCTGCTTGACGGCGAGTTGCCCGGCGATTCCAATGAGTCTGGCGGCGGCGTTGATCTCGAACCTTGACTTGGCGGTGGTTGTTGAGACACAGATGCTGATGATAGCATCGGACTCGGCCCAGAAATGGATGGATGAGTGAGGCTCGGTGACGGTGCTGGAGCGGATGCTTGGTCGACATTGGAGGTATATGTCGTTGAAGGACTTGTCACAACATCAGCAGTATGATTTAATTGACTCGGCGTCAAGGCAACAGCTGCAGGGGGGGTGGAAGCAGTCTGGATGGGCCCAGTCTAGTACATCGCTTAATGTGCATTATAACAAATTGAACAGAGTATTACCTGGGGCGCCACGGCCGCCGCCGCCGCAGCTGCATATCGTATTGGTGGCAGAGTAGCTGGTGGGCGGGGAGCGGGCGGTAAACCGTGCTTTAATATACTCGCCATAGGCTGTTGTGCAAAATTAGGTGTCTGCGGTAATTTTGGTGCTGGTCGAATAGTAAAACAAAAGGATAATTCAGGTGCCTAGGAGCTGCATACCTTCTGCCTTCTCTTGTGCAGACTCTGACCAGAAATGAGTATAAATAGATAAAGGTCAAAGGTAGAAACATCGTACTTCGGAGTTGTAAGGTGACGTTCGGTGGTTGACGCTTTAATATTGGACTTGGAGGCTATGAATATAATTGCTTCAATTCATACGTTTTCACATTCAATTTGGCCACCTACTTCATCCTTTCGACTACTTGACACACTTTCATCATCTCGTGATGACTTCTTGCTCGACTCCTTCAACGGTGTTCGTAGTGGTAAATCTATAATCCCCCATACGTTAAGATGTGACACTACGGGATATGAACACAAACCCTCGTTATCTGATACAGCGTCGGAATCACTATCATTGTCATCTCCTACCCAGCCGAATGCCTCTTCCTCCTCATCAAGATTGAGTTCATCGTAGATGCCTTCATCCTCATCAAAATCTTCCTCCTGATAAAATTGTCAATGTGAAGTACGTATATGTAAAAAACGGCACATACGTTATTTGTCTCCACGAAATATTTGATATCATCTTTAAGTTGATTGACTTTCTCTGGAGGTAATGAACCGTTGTCTACTAGTCGGAGAATGATCTCAAGACGATTAATATGCCACCGCCGTCGCTCATTTAGATGGTCGAGCTGGTCCAGACGCTCCGATGCGACATTTCCCTTTTTCTTTTTTCCGCCAGCCTGCAGTGTTTCAATTTCTGCCTCCGCCTGTTCAATTTGCCGACCCAGCTCCTCGACCCATTCACTGACAAGGGCGGACGTCTCCATCTTCTCCTGTGCCTTCGGGTCAAGTCTCATAGCAGCTATTAAACCTTCCTTGGAGAAAGCTTTCGTCTTCATTTCTTTCTCACAAGCCTTAAATTTCTCCATTTGCTGAAGTAAATTAGAGTCAATACGGGAAATATTGCGGATATGGTACATGCAGAATCAGCCGGAAAGGACGCACAGTCTCAATGAGCTTTCGGTTATCTAATAACTGTGATTTGTCCTTGATGTCGTTACTGGCGACCCATGTCTTTATTTGATCTCGCATACGCTGCAGCTTCTTTATTTGAGTCTTAAGATCTGCTTCCAGCTTCTCTTTCTGTGTTGGATTTGAAGCTGAAGCCATCTTCTCGTAAATGCTTTCGAAGAGCTCAACACCTTCAGAGACCTTCTTCAGTGTGCGGTCGATTTCAGCTACAGACAACAATCAGCATATGTGATATGATTTGAGTAAAATATATACTTTGTAGCTTTCGCGCTGCCATGGCGGGCGAAGCTAAAGGCCACCGAGGCTTGTAAGTTAGTATAAAGTTGGATGTGCTTGGTAATATGTGCGTGTATGGGTGTCTTAGTAGGCGCTCAGTGGGTGACATGGTGACCATTTTATTGCGGTTTAGAGAAACGCGAAGGAGAGTGTACAGCTATTTTGATAAATGCATCGCAAATGATTTTATTTTATTTTATTGCCAAATGCGGCTCTGCCTAAGTGCTGTCGTGTACATAGTAGTGACTGTGACTGCACTGCAAGTCCTGCCACACTGCACAGCCTGTCAAGGCGCTTGTGAGGTCACTGGGAATCCCATTGATTTGGGCAAACACTCCATGATCAAGGATTTCCACCTCAATCGTGTTGAGATACCTATAACATACAACGCTAGCTGATGAAAAAACATTATGAACGGTTTACTTATCAGGAAAATGGCGTGACAAGACGTCATAGCGATTATCTAAACACGTCCGTTAGGGTTGTTCAAAAATGGACAGCTTGGTTGATTTTCTGAATGAAGATAACTTATCATTAGATAGTGAGTGTGTCGGCAGACATCGAAATGCTTCGCTTTACTGTGGTCGAAAGATCCAAGTGACGAAAGGAACTAGTGTTATCTCGATAAGATATTTCAAAAATTGATTATTACTGCAATATGATGGCAAATCCTGACAAGTAAATTGGCAACATGATAAATTGAGACCTCCCCTCACCGTTGATGGCAAATCTCGCAATCTGAACACATCGGGTCACGATGATCTCGCACTAGTTCTGTGCTACCTCCAGTGGCGACGAACTCGCCAGACTCAGTTGCCACAACTCTCTGACTTTTCGCCAGACGCGGCGGCGACAAACTCTCTGACACTAACTGCTTTTCGCCAGACTCAGTTGCGATGAACTCTCTGACAACAACTGCTTTTCGCCAGAGCCACAACTTCTCTGGCACTACTAGACTCAGTTGCCACGACCTGTCTGACTCCAGCTGCTTTCCGCCGGACTCAGCTGCCACGACTTCTCTGACACTAACTTAGGCTCGGCTGCTGGCTGCTTTCCGCCAGACTTCACTTGCCACATGCTATGTAGCTGCATATAAGGCAGACCAGGTTACCGTACCTTCGGTTGCCTGCGATATAAAGATGAAACATGTGCACTACCAGATCAACAATGATCTGCGACAGATCAGATCATGGGGCACAAGAGAATGGCTGCGGTCAACATTCGGCGGATAGTCATATGCTTTCCGTGGCTTCGGTCTCTCTAAGAGACCAATAAACGAGCATACCGAGACATCCAGACAGTTGTTCATTTTCCCGCCATCACGTCACAGGTATGCTGACATGGGTGTGAACATGGGTGTGGGTGTGGAGAAGCTTCCCACCAAAAAAAAGCTTCAGAGTAGGCTACATGTCAGATTCCGATTGGGCTGTGAGGGTGTCGCTGGTCGACATCCCTTGCCAGATGGCCCATCGATGGCTGCTCGACGATTATGTGTTATATCAGCCTCTTCCTACATGGTACACATCGCTGACCAGCCTCTCTGTCTGCTAGTACAAGCGAAACGGTCTGTACGTATCGTATAATTAGATAGGATCTATTAGAAAAACTCCGAGTTTAAGACGACACTAAGACATTTGGGCATACCCCGTAATACAGAAGTAGAAGAAAGCCTTAGTATATAACGAAAACGGATCAAAAAGATGGCCCCTTCAAGTAAGAGCCAGGAATGGCTTTTGTATTTGGTGGACAATGCTGAGCGCCTAACGCCTGCTCGCTTATCCCATAACATCCTCAACAAATCCCTTCTCCTCAACCATACCAATCGTCAGCGATGAAATCTCTACGTCGCTCTCTTAACGCTAAAGACCCCTCAAATCCCCCCCCGATATCTACCCCAGTCGTCCTACCCCCTTTACACAAGCCACCGTCTGCAATATTTCCCCCACAGAAAGTTATTCGCGCTTTGCAGCCTTATCGTCCCCAGGCTCCTCAAGAGCTTGGTTTTTCCAAAGGAGACTTCTTTTATGTCGTATCAGAAGTTGAGGATGGTCCAGGATGGTATGAAGCTCACAATCCGGTCTCCGGTGCGCGTGGACTCGTGCCCAAGTCGTGCTTTGAGGAGCTTAACAAGGCAAATGTAGGGTACGTAGGTATCTCAATTTTCACTAACCGTCTGTTAATTCCTTGTCATCGTGTCTTAGGGCCCGTTCCAGTGTAACGACACAAACTGCCATCTCACCCCGATCCACCCAATCATTTCGATCCTCGGGCATCACTGCATCCCCTAGGCATCAAACGTTTTATGCCGTTGTTCTCCATGATTTTAATGCAGAACGCACCGATGAACTCGATGCAAGAGCCAACGAACCAATTACTGTCGTTGCCCAGTCCAACGAAGAATGGTTTGTTGCGAAGCCTATTGGCAAGTTGGGACGACCTGGGCTTATCCCAGCTTCCTTTGTCGAGTTACGGAATCCCTCAACGAATAGCCCCTTGCCTGATGTGGCCGGAATTATTGCGCGCGGTGAACTACCGAATGTGGAGGATTGGAAGCGAGCTATGCAAGAGTATAAACAGTCAAGCATACCGCTGGGAGTTATTGACGAGAAGTCCACGCCTGTTATACCACCAACTACCAACTTCCCCTCCATACCCCCCAACTCCACCCTCAATCGTTATCGCAACCAACATACGGCCATTCGCCCCCGCCTGGTATTCCAACTCGTGAAATGGATCATGTGAAGCCATTACCGCGAGATCGGCCTCCTACCCCAGTTTCTATGCAAGATCCAAGTGTATTACCCCCTGGACTCTTGGTATCTGCCGAAATTGTTGCATACCACTTCGAAAATGAGGAATACTGGTTTCAGATCAATGCTGTTTATCAACCCGACGATGTTACCTGCGCTCTTCGTCACCTTGTTCTTTTCCGAGTGTACGATGACTTTTATGATTTCCAGGTAGCTTTACTGGATGCCTTCCCTGTCGAGGCTGGTAGGCAACATGGTCCGCCATCACCGCAGTCTGAAGGGGGGCCTACCGAAACAGAATCGTCACGGATATTACCATACATGCCTGGTCCTGTGACACAGGTAGACGATGTTGTGACTAATCTACGTCGAGAGGAATTGGATGATTACCTCGGACAACTTTGTGCATTGCGAGACAATAATGCAGAACACGTACTTCGGCACCTGCTAGTTCGATCTTTCTTTGCACCAAAACGTGGGGATTCGGAAAGCGAATTGCCGCCTGCTCCAGTGTCCGAAGTATCACAACAATTTTCTCTGGAGGATCAATATCAAGAAAACTCAGAAACTATCGATAGTGGTATGGCCGCCATGTCGTTAGCACCCCATACGAGTCAGCGTAGCGATGATTTAAGATACGAAGACGACTATGGTCGCAGGTCCGAATACGGTTACCCTGCCGAGCACGCACCAAGTCAGAATAGCCCGTATGCTGGTACCCATACAAGCTCTGTCGCTTCACCCAGCCCGTCGTCGCACCAGACCTATTCATCCGACATGTCGTCGTATGTGAAATATAACAGAACTGACAGCACTCAGTTATCCGAAAGCGGCCAGTCAACGCCGTCTACGCGCCAATCTAATCCGATCTCCCATCCTTCCATATCAGCGACTAATTCACAGACTGCATTTCTAAAAATTAAAATCTTTCATCGCAGAACAGATGATTTAATTGCCATCCGGGTTAATCCACGCGTGTCGCACACGCAGCTGATGGAAAAGGTCCGCGAGCGGCTAGGCGACGACGTTCAGACAGTCAGCTACCGTAGCAGTCTGAACGGCACATTCGCGGACTTGCAGGATGACTATGCCCTTCGGGACTGGCTGGATCGTTCCGACAAGCATGTTCTGTATGCGTTGTGAATGGACGCTTTCCAGATCGTAACCCCTTTCGTTCCCGAACTGTACTAATTGGTACTCTTTTTTTTCCTGTCATTTTTATTATTTTTTTTTGCCATGTTGTCTTCCTCATGCCATCATATTGGGTCGCTGTGGTCGATCCCCTATACTCTATCCAAACATGTTGCATGCTTATGCTGCCACATACTCTGTATGACACACAGCACCTTTGAAATTATAATTGTATATACGAGACATGCAAGTGCAGTCTTTTTTGCTGAACGACAGTGCGGAGACAGGTGTATTAGGTACGATATCCAAAGTTAGAGAGAGAGAGAGAGTAGAACAACAAGACGTGTAGGAAAAAATATGAATACGGGACCAGGGTGATGCGAGGCAAACAAAATATAAGATGGTTGCGAGGCCATGGTGGCTATCTGTGAGTGGAGATGGTCGGCGAGCGTTAAATACTCTTCTTATATGAGATTGGTATAATGCTAAGGTTCATGACGGGACTGTCTGGATATGGGGAATACAAGAAGGAGAAGGGGAATGGTGGCGCTGTTTAGGGGTTATGAGGAACAGCAGGTATTACGGACCGCGTCTCGTTGACGAACGGCTTCTTCATCCGCGATAATCCCCCATGTCGGTGTAGCGGGGTCTCTGAGAATGATGCTGTCACGCTGCTGCCATTCACGCTCCCTTATAACTGATCGCTTCGCGATGATAGCTGATATTAGAGAATCAAATAACTGATGGACACCTATAATGTGATAAGAAGCAACCTCGACAACGAGCATATTTGACACACCCCGATCGTCCTTTGCGGACACTTCGAATAATCTCATGTCTTTCTCTAGGCCCCAAGACGGTTCTGAATCTTCATCGTAGTCCTCCATTGAAGTCAAGGGCCTTGACAGTTCATCCTGAATTGGAAGATATCCGCCGCCACGACCAGACAATGGAGAAGTGAACCGAGATGAGTGTGGAGTTTCTATTAAAACTGACCCTATGGACGAAATAGAATCAGACGGTCCATTGCTATTGTGGCGTTGGAAAGTAATCCCATTCATCCGTCCATTTGGCATGTTCGTGTGAGATCTCTTTAGCTCAGTAGAACGCTTGGGAAGCTCGACTGTTGGAGGAGATGAAGGCGTCTTCACAAAAGGCGAGGCGAAAGGAACAGAGCGTGAAGATGTTAATGACGTGAAACGTGGGCGTATATACGAGAAAGTAGATTGTTGTTCCGGTTCTACGACGGGAGGGGGTGTTGGGGCGCGGGGAGGAGGAAACCAAGTGTGTAACGATAAACGGGCACGGTCCTCTGTGACTTGCCGGTATTGGGTAAGATCGGCCTTAGAACCCACAATATAAATAATCAAATCGTTCGTTGCATTCTTCTTGAGCTCTTAAGATCCGTGAATTCTGAATTCGCATACTGAACAGCAAGTTAATATTCACCTTCTAGCCAACCCTTAACGTCATCAAATGTTGACGCATTCGTGATATCGTACAGTAAAAGAGCTGCATGTGCGCCACGATAGTACATTGGAGCCTGGTTGTATAAATGATTAGCATAGGTCACTCAAGTCTTGTACAAGCTAAAGTATCAAGGACACACCATGCTTCTAAATCGCTCCTGACCTGCGGTATCCCATAATTGGAGTCGCACCTTCAGTACACACGGTTCATTAGCGTGATAGCGAAAGCGGATGCAGACTCGTACCTTCAAGCCATCTACATACACCTTTTTCGTGACAAAAAGAGCGCCTGTTGTTGATAGAGTCGTAATTGGATCAAACATATTTCTTGTATAACGTTGTAGAAGACTGGTCTTCCCCACACCTTAAACCAAGGGCTTAGCGTTGCAAGCGAGACGCGTAGCAAGAGTCAACACACCTGTATTTCCCATCAAGACCACCTTGCAATCTACTGACCGACTATCTGAATTGACGGCATAAGCGTCCGGCGTTGAATAGGACATGAAGCAAGAGCAACGTTTCTAGGAAAGCTTTACAACAGGGGCATACTGAAGAATTAGGGGCGTGATGTCACTTAGTGACACAGTTCTTTTTTAAGCTATCAACTGATTGCAAATTCTAATCCCGCCATGGCTGTGGTTGAATTGAATTGGTGTGAATGAATTATGGCAAGTAAATTTGCATATCACGTTGAGTTGTTTGACAGAATATATTAATGCTTATCACGGCATAGGGGAGAGATAGCATAGACTTATTTTGCCACATCATCCTGGTGTAGTTTTCACATGAACAAACAATCATAATCATGCATTGCAGCACTTTTGGCCCTGGTATCTAATCAGCAGTCGCAGGGAACTCAAACACTACATCTTTTCCAGTGAGACGACGGTAGACCGACGAGAATGAATCCAACTTGTATTCCAGCGAAGTCGAATCTTTCGGGTCGAGGAAACTGAAAGAGTAAAAGCCTTAGCAAGACAAATAACACGGTATACCAGCATCACTTACACTCTCAGCAACTTTGATCCATCAACAGATACACGCGTCCTCTTGCCAGTGATCTCAGTGGGGAAGACGAGGTCTTCAAGAATCCGTTCATGGACATTTGTCAATGTGCGGCTACGGGGTCTTTTTTGCTTGACGCGGGATGTTCGGGTAGGTTTGCGCAACATTCGACGTTGTGCGATGAAAACAACATGGCGATCCGAGAATTTCTTCTCAAGTTCGCGTGTCAATCTTTACAGATATATTGAGCATATATGTATGATCTTATATCATAAACCCTCGACATACCTGCCTTGAACCTTGTGGAATGCCTTCAGTTGGGGCACAGGCACAAAGACAACGATAGCCTTTTTGCCTCCCTTAACATCAACTTCCCGTGCTGCTGAGATTTGGAGAGGCCGAAGCTCTGCCTTAAGATCCGGTACATTGTTTTCTAAGTCAATCAAAGCCTGTGCAACGCTTGTCTCTGTGTCATCGGGAGGGCCGGCAGGTGCATTCGCAGTGCGAAGGATTTTGTTTTGGACTGACATCTTGACGGTAAGCCTAAATGAGGAGACAATGTAAGTACATCTGAACACTTGGTGACGAATCCATCAAAATTTGTTAATAGCACAAGTCCAAATTGGCATTTACACCAAGGACAACAGCATACTATTATGCATAAGACAGTAGAAAAACGAAACTTACCGGAATGCTTCGTCTATTGAGGTTCGATGGGCTTGAGGAACGGTCTACAGGATCTGAGTTACAAGCGGACGGAAGTATTTCGTGGCTTACTAAGCCACAACCTGGAGACCGTTACACGCATTTGGTTTGAAAACACTCGAGTCCTTAAGTATCGTTGCATGGTGAATAATTATTTAATTATATATGATAGTTGCCACTCCCGGAAAGACATTCCACGTTTAGGGGGAAGTGTACCTTTGGGTGCCACCCACTTACTTATTTCAATACATAGTACCTACGTGAAATTATTCCTTATTCTCCCACTAGCGCTTTTGAGCACAAATAAGCTGTACAAGGTTCATACATACTCTAGAATTTTGCGAAATATTATTCAATGATGCAACGTGGGTGGCGTGGCGTCGGAAATTGATGCCGTCAAGACTGAACCATTGTGGACTCTCCGCGCGCTAAAGGCTCGACAGTACCATAAAGAGGTGCTTGTACTTCCCACTAGACCGCCACCGTGTCTGAAGTGGCATCGATTCACCATGAAGCCTTCATCTCAATTTTCCACGATAACTTCAACAGTAAGGGATGCTGTTGTTTGCTGGAATCAAGATGGGGAAAGGAAATGGCAAGAATTCCATTTCGTCACGTTTGTGTTTCAATCTCTGAACTACGTTTCTTTAGTTTGGAGATCCTCAAGCCCCATATATCTGATGCAGATAAGCATGATGCAAGCTTTCCGACCATACTTACTTCCGCGCTTTTTACCTTGGTTCAATCGTTATTGAAGCTATTCGTGGCTAGACCTCTCGCCACTTCTCAATTAGTTTCTTTTCTGCATCAACTCTTAGATGGCCTCCCATCTACTTCAGATCCAGCTCCAGATCTGAATCGACGACTGAGAGGCGTAATCGGGGAACTTGTTATTGATGTCTATTGGTCTGTGGAAACTCAAATCGAGGAGCAATTGAACACGATAGCGAAGAACGCTGTGGAAGCAGAAGTGGAGTCGGATAAAAATCAAGATGGCAAGTATGCCGATTGTTTTATCTGAGATGACAACCAATATCTTCATCTTCAACAGAACGGAGACGCTTTGCTGAAGAGGGAAAGGAAGTACTATACGGGTTTCTGCGCGAACTTTTGGTACGGCTTCCCTCGCCACGGTGTACAGTTGTGACTTACCCAATCCAGCGAAATCGGATTGTTGAAGCGCGTATTTGCAGAGAGCGTTTAGATATTCCAACTCTAGCTGCTGTCAACCTCATCGGGGATAGTCAAGCGATGACAAAAAAGGAAATTCGTATGCGAACAAGTTTATTGTGAGTGTCCATCATTCATTAACAGTAATTTATCTAATTTCACCTTGCTATCAAGCTACAAGCAGAACAAGTTCAATCTGCTTCGCGAACAGTCTGAAGGATATACCAAATTGTTTACAGAACTTCTTCAGAGCGTTGGAACTCCTCATTCGCCATCTACCGCCCTTCCCGCAGAATGTCAATCCGTCATTGACACCCGCGCTCGGGCAGCGTGGGATAAGGTTATCGGTCTAATAGGTTATTTCGACCTGGATCCTATTCGAGCCCTCGACATCACTCTCGACGTGCTTTCCACGCACATCACCATGCATTACTCTTTCTTCCTGGCATTATTGAGAGCATCCACCTGGCATCGTAGTCAAGTTCCTCAGAGTCCCATTTCAAGGATGGACATTGATGATACAAGCGGTAGCCGGTACAAGGGCATGGATCTGGATCAGATATTGGTGTCAGCTGAAGCTGATCATTTACTTCAACCTAAAAATCCAAGCAAAGCTCAAGTGTGTGCTGAAGTACTAGGTTTTAAATTCGTCCACTATCAGGTTGTTGTCTCCACACTACACCTTATTGTATGCTTTACTTATGTATCTGATAGAGTCAAGATGTTAAAGAAGAGACCCCAAAAACTCTTTACATCACCGCAGCCCTCCTGATCAGAGAGGGTATAATTGTGCTGGAAGACTTGTATCCGCATGTATGTTAATCTCGTGCATCTACGTAAACAAAACTCACATGCCAGTAGCTTTCACCATCAGACGACGAGATGGAGTCGGTACATCATCAACAGTACAAGAACAGTATATCTGATCGTGTCGCTGCCGCGAAAGTGAACGCTTTGGCCATCGCTGCGCCCTTGACAGATGATGCTCACAGCAGCACCGCTAAGCCTCGACCTGTTGGGCCTGAAACAAAAAAGGAGCCGGAGACGAAGGAGGTTCCCAATCAGAAGCTCGGCCTTCTCATCGCACTTCTCTCCCTCGGTGCCGTCAGACCATCTATTTCTATCTTGACTCAGTTTCCATGGATGCCTGCCGCATATCCAGATGTAGCCGATCTCTTTCTGAGATTGTTAAGAGTCTCCATGCAACCTTTGTATGAAAAGGTTTGCCATCCTAATGTCAAGTACGTCCCTAGCAATACCACGCCACGACCGAGATATGGTGCAAACGGTATGGTACACCCGCCACCGCGCAAACGCGTTGTTACCTTTTTGGCTCCCCTACCGCCAGATACTGCGAGCTCTGAGTTTGTTTTCTTTTATCCTAGTTGGGACCGTCTAGTGCCTCGATGCACAGATCACGAAGATGTAAAGCTTGTGCTTGTCCCATTGCTACAATATCTAGGAATACATATATCCAGGGATCTCGAATTCGTTATCAAGCTTTGCAAGATTGGGAAACTACAGTTGACTGCGGCGGTGGGTGTTTCAAATTCATATCTGCAGCCTGATACTCAGACCAGACCCTCTTCAGAACGTCGCTGATGATGTCAAAGATCTGTGGGTGAGGATAACACGCGAGTTTCTTTTGCCCACGATATCTCTTCAACGCGCCAATGCGGTGTGCTCCGTTGAGATTTGGATAGGAATCCTCCGCAATTTAGACGTGGAAACACGCTGGTCGCTTTATGGTGAATGGAAGCAAAGTCTATACAAAAAGCACCCGGAAATGCGTGTCGCTTTCGTCGAAGCCGATCGAGAAGCAAAGGGAGTCCTACGACGCCTATCAAGTAAAAACATCTCTCAGATGTCACGAAACATCGCCAAGCTATGCTACTCAAATCCTTGCATTATTTTCACAAATATCATCAAGCAGGTGGAGTCATACGAAAATATGGCAGCGACTATCATTGATGCCTTTCGTTACCTTGTAAACATGAGCTTCGACGTATTGTCTTACGTTTTGATGGAGGCTTTCACTGATCCATCGAAGCAACGGATTAAAAGTGATGGAACCAATGCTTCATTATGGCTGCAAAGTTCGTATCAATTTATTCCCAATTATCGCCTTCCTGACTGGTCAATTTAGGTCTCGCAGCGTTCACAGGAGCTGTGCATAAAAAGTATACGTTCATGGACCCTGAACATGTGTTGAGATATATTGCACATCAACTTCGAAACAGTCAGACCAATGACTTGATCGTGCTCCAGGAACTAATCTATCGGATGACTGGTATCAAACCGTTAGTCAATGAAACGGAATCACAGATTGCTGCAATGGCTGGCGGCCCGATGCTGCGTATTGAAGCCGTCGCATCGGAAGAACGAGGCGCTCTGGAAGAACGTCCACAGTTGAATGCGAAGTCTCGTGACAGACTGCTTAGTTCATTGCAGTCGTCCAGTTTAAGTCTACCACTGTTGGTACTTATTGCACAGCACCGTCAGACCTGTGTATTTTCTTCCCGGGAGGACCATTTAAAGAGTATTGCTAGTTCATATGATACGGTTTGGCCTTGCTTTTTTTCTTTTTGAGTACTAATGATATTAATTGTCATTGATAGGTACAAGGGATACTTTTCCAGTACATCGAGGTTCTCTCCTCGCTTTTGCCTTCAGATGGCTACGCACACCTTTTACCTTCAGTGTATGACCTATGCTGCACTTATGGGCTTGATCTTCCCACAACTATGGAAATTTACAGGCCGAAACTACATATCACAATATTTGTCAGTCTTTTTTCACGATCATACATTTAGTTGGCTCAAGTTCCACAGGCGCATGCCCAGGCTTTACAGGAAAAGACTGATGCTGGTAGAATTGCCGATACCACAGAAGCCGAGAGGCGACTGAAAGCGAAGATTCTTCAGCAGAAAAAGACACAAGAGCAATCACCGGCTGCCATCAATTCTGAGCTACCGCGAGAAGGAAGTCCTACGCCTGTTGTTACACCGTCTCCACCGTCAAAGGTTCGTATGGATTTTTGACCTTCCTCTCCAAAAATATTCTAAGTGTGGGATGAAGGATGTTTCCTTGGAATCTCCTTGGCTACCGATGCTCGAACCTATTATAGCGGATGTAAGACGTGTTCTTCCATCGCGAGTTGTTCAAGTCATGGGGTACGTGACTTCAGGTATCATATTGATTACCTCTTCCTGATATCTTGGCATGATAGAGCTGCCTTTTACGTCACATTTTGGCAAATGTCCCTTTATGACCTTGAACCCCCATCGATTAGATATAAACAGGAAGGCACACGACTGCTTACACTAAGTAATCAGGCGAACGAGAATATACTTTCCCAAAAGGATGTCTCTTCAAACAAAGCAAGACGGGAACGTCTCAACACGACACATAACTTACTCATGAAGGAGATGAAAGAACAAATTGTCGCTCGAGAATTTACTATCAAACGCTTGCAACGGGAGAAGGATCACTGGTTTACTGCTACTGGTGCGCATTTCGTCTTTTTATACTTCAATATCTCACATAGCTACGAGACAGACCGTGCGGATCTAGCTACACAGGTCATCCAGTATTGCATTCATCCTCGGTCGCTACTTTCCCCCATGGATGCAGGTTATTGTGTGCAGATGATTAGAACACTACATGCGATGGGAACGCCAGGGTTTTCGACTTTAATGTGTTATGACAAGGTGACGTTATTCTATATGAATCATGCATTCTGTTCCATTAAACGTGTTATAGCTTTTGGGAGATCACGTTTCAGCTGTTGTATTTTCATGTACTGCGAATGAAGCTCGGAGCTATGGTACAGTAGTTTGTTTAAAAGACACCACTGTAATTGCTAATACTTTCGCAGGTCGATTTCTCCTTGGCATCCTCCGAGATATTTCAGCCTGGCACAAGGATGAAAAAGTATACCTTCGAGATAACAAGGACAAGCGTGGAAGTGTGTTGCCAGGCTTCCAACGAGGTAGAATTGAAAAAAAATCTCTAGCGCCTGAAGATTTGTACACTTGGGATCAATTCAAACAGATTCATAACAAATGGCATAAGAAATTGGCGGTGGTATGTGATTTCATCTACGTTTCCCTTTCCTAATATTGAGATTTTATCATCAGAACCTTGCTGCTTGTCTGGCCTCAGGCGAATACATGCACATCCATAACGCCATTGTAATCTTGCAGGAACTGATGCCAGTTTTCCCTGTTGGAAGCGTCAATTATGCAAGTGGTACAGCCATTTCGGAAGCGATGGCTAAGTGCATTGAGGTTGAACACCGGAGTGACCTCAAGATTCTAGCTGGCGCATATTATTCACAGTTCCTACGAGTCAAGGCCGTTTGGGAGGCTCCAGCTGCCCCAGCTGCTTCTTTGCCCAAAGTAAGTCATTCATTGCAATTGTATGTCGCCCAATCATCTGAGGTATTCTGTGCAAGGTTCCACTTACCCGAATCAGTAGCAACAACGCACCTGGCACCGCGACACAAGCTGAAGCAGTTGACGCGCTTCAAAATGGCAGTTCTTCGGTCAAACGGTCTATACCAGCTGTCGTTGCCCCCAGTGTTCGGCCAGTGAATGGAAGTGCTATTCACAGCACTAAAATCGAAGAGCCAAAACCATCCAATATACGTGAAGCAAGCGATGGTGAACGCGCAGCTGCAATGAAGCTGGCATTAGAGAGGTGAGCTATACAGGTGACATGACGACTGATATTTAATATTGGTTATAAAATAGCATCCCTCGTCCAGAAGTTGTTAAACGCATCCGGCCGGACATTAGGAGCGCTACTTCGACACCTCAGCCTGAAGGCAATGTTAAGCAGGAAGCAAATCCCCCATCATTTTCGGGACCTGCCAAAGAGTTGTCAGTATTGGAAACCACTTCAGTGGGGACGCGATCTGAGACTGTATCGAATCACCCGCCATCATCAGCCGCTGGAGCGAAAGGTGACGATCAACATAAAGTGGTTGTCCAAAAGAAGCAAGACGATAAAACATCGTTGACCGATGTTCGATCAACTCAGCCTGAAGTTGCTGCGCAGACTATCGCGAAAAAAGACCCCCCCCAATCTCCCCGAGGCCCTCGATCTATGGATGATACTCCTCGGCATCAACCCCCGCAAGGTATGCCGCCCCCCTCCGCACCGAGTTCTACGCCGCTAGCACACGAGTTGCGAACCACAGCAAAACGAGGTGATGAACGGTCAGATACTAAAGTGGCTCGCAGTAATGATACTCGCCCTTCGTCGCGTCCTCCGTCGCGCCCACCCTCCCGGGGGTCGGGACGTGTACCCACACCCCCACCAACTCGACGTCGGAGTCTGTCTCCACCCTCTTCTCGAGGGCCCCCCGCCGACGGTCGCTCGGAGCGTCCAGCGGATGTGGAAAGAGCAGACAGGACCAATCGAGGTTTCCAACTCCGTCAAGATCGCATATTATCACGAAGTGGACCGGAATCTGACAGACTTGATCGAAGTCCCAGAGACCGTCCTACTATGCATAGGGATATAGATCGAATGAGAGACTTGGATCGTGACCGGGAAAGAGACCGTGAGCGGGACCGCGAAAGGGATCGTGATCGTGAAAAGGATCGAGATAGAGGGGATCGTCATCGACGCGATTGGGATAAGGAGCGGGATGGTTCTGGTTCTCGGAAAGATAGGGACGTTCCCATAACTAGAGAAGTACCTTCTCATCCTCGCCGCGAAACTCCTCAGGAGGAGCTGCCTACTGGCCCTGATCTATCCCGAAGTAGACCCGTCGCAGGTAGTAGCGAGGACAGTTTAGGCAAGAGGCGCCGACTCCCTGAAGATGATGTGCGTTATCTTCACTTACTATTTCATGACCCATTGTATTGACTTCTTTGCAGGTGGAAAGGAGTTCGAAACGTAGCACTCGACACAAAGATGCGTCATATCGTGATGAACGCGGTTCTCGCCATAAAGGGGACAGGGAGCGAGACCGTCCCAGGGACTCCGATCGTAGCAGACGGAGAGACCGTGATCCAGACACTTCTTCGCAGGGCGACGGACGGATATTGTCAGAGGCACAAGAACGGGTGTGCTCTACGTTTTATTTTGCCGTTCTGGATCTAACTAACCAACCAATTCTATTAGCCTGCCGATCAGCCTGGTGGCGGAAAGCACACACCAGCGCCCCCATCAGCTCCACGGGCCATGGCTGATACCCCTTCTCGACCATCCCGAAATGACTTCAACGCTAGTCGTGTTGACGGGCGGGGCCGTGGTTGGTCTGCTACCGGTCGTGACAATGGGGCTTCTAACCTGGGAAGTCGTATGGAAGGTGGGAATTATCCCAGCAACGGTCTTAGAAGTCGAATGGACGATTCCCCACGCCAAAGCACGTATTCGGGTCCACCGCAACGCAATGAACCACCATTCAACGGCGACCGTGGCGCCTTCCGAGATGAACCCCGCTCACACGAGATTCCCAGGAAACGGACATTCTCTGGTATGTTTCAGTCTCTTCCTTTCTTTGTACACTGCTCATTGTTTGTTTTGTTCAAGATCGCGGACGTGAAAAGGATGAAGTTGACACAGGTCCAGAAGGCAATCAACCTCCAAAGCGGTTGAGGATCAATCGAACATCTCGTTATGCACTCGACGATGCAATGCAGAAATCGTCTGATTCAAGTAGACAGGATGGCAAAGCAGATAATAAAGCCACAGGGCGCTCCGGAAAGAAAGATTGATTGTACAAGCTGTAATAATAATTGTTTTTGTATTTTTTATGCACGAAGCAGTTCCAATCCTGGAACATAAAGTTTTTATTGATTCCGTCCTTCATATTATCTTACATGACTCGTCAGCAGCCATCCAAAAATGTAATCAAACCCTCCAAGATCTCCTGTTGTGTGGGTGACGAATCGTCTAATGCCCGCGACTCGTCCACTCCAACATTATCACGGTAGACTTTTAAGACGTTAACGATGTCCTTGAGGGTTTTGTTTTTACGATCCATCATCATTGCGACATGGTTGCGTATCTAAATGGTTGTGTTCATTGGTAAGGATAATAAATAAACCTGCTGCGAGTGCACATACCCCATCGTCCTCCATGCATATCCAGCCTAAGATGTAGTCTACTAACTGTAAAACAAACAATCCACTGTCTAACCTCCGCAAGTACAAAGTATCCTCTTCATCTTCGCCGACGATGGCGCCATCGACAAGATTCTACAATGTATCAGTAGAACTTCCTACTATTGAATCCAATACATACCTCACGTTCACGTGCAAATTCTTTTTCAGCAAGCTTTAGTCGTCCCTCAGCATTTTCCCTAATCTCCAGCAGGCGGTCCACCTTCTCATAAGTTCCTTCTACAAATTTGGTCAATAATCGTACACGGGCTGGCGATTCGGAGGCTATATTTGAAAATAAGGAGGATATAATTCCAAGTACATGAGATGTATCCTCTATTGCAGGAAGAGTAGTTGTAGTGGACGTTTGTTTTTGCGCCTGATAATTATGTCCGTGAGCTGCCGAACATGGCAAAAAACGGCATTTTTATTTACTTTCCCCATAAACGCCGAAAACAGTGTTTTCAAGCCGAGAGCTTCGATGAATGTTTCGCAGTTAGAAGTACCTGCCGCACCAGATAAGGCATGATCTAGCACTTTTATGGCCCGTGAACGAGATTGTTTCTTTTCTCTACAACTGCGTATGAGGAAGTATATCTGGCTGAAGCTGGAAGACAAACTTCATAATAATAACCATCAAATCAACGCCCTCCTCTTGGAGGAAGAGTTGTTTCGTCTCGGGTTCTATTAGTGCAGAACATAGAATGTCGAATACATTTTCCATGAATTCTGTCTCGTCTGCATCTGAAGGATCTTTCTTCCTGAATTGCTGAATAGGACCGATCAAAACCGGTCAACCACGCCCTATCTAATGAAATGATTGCAACGTACTGATATAACTTGTAGTAAAGTTTCCACGCCACCCTTGGTGCCAAATGTCAAACGGTTCTCACGATTACCTTGCAGAAGAATTGATAGCACTTCTGCAGCGTATCCTCGATTGTCGTCATGTGTTTTGGCACTTATTCGCTCCAAAAGCCAAGGGAGAATGTTGGTCTCAGATACCATGCGAATACTTAGCTCTGGATTGAAACCAATAGTATTTTCAAATATGCCTTCACCAACTATCAGCACTATAGCAGAATACCAGAGTAAATATCTTACCAAGGACATGGAAGACGCCTTGGCGGTCAGTCTCTTCCGATTCATTTAACCGAGTTAAATTTTGAACGAGAAGCTCCAGTAGCGAATGCTCTAACTGAAAGCTTGATCAATTTCGATTGTGAGCAGTAAGTAATACACGTCATACCAGTCCTTCAATTAACTCTCTTAGTGCCTCTTCTCTTCGTCCTTCTTCGTCGTCGTCGTCTTCTCCTTCATTGCCGACATCTTCATCGGTCAATTCATGTATAACCTCGACTACGTCGATCACAATATCAGCATTTTCATGGCTCAATAGGTCCACGAGTGTTGTTGCTGCCCCCGAGCGGACAAGCTCAGGATATGCCAACCTGGGAGCCTGAGCGAGTGGGAGGAGCGACTTGATTGCAGCATCGAGGTCTGCCTCTGAATCGATAAATCTACGAAAATCAAATAAGCGTCATTTACGCAGAAATTAATCCCTTGTGACCATACTTGGAAGGGTCATCGGGGTATTTCGAACGTTGATCCTGGTTCTTCTTAACTGCACGATCAAATCGTAGCAAAAGCCGTCGAATGCCAGCAATTGAAAGATCGTCAAACTGCATGACATAGACACGTAAGTCAGAATCTATGCAGAAAAAAGACGTACGAACACCATCCTGGACCCCTTCGCCCCCCGCATCATCAAATATATTCAAAATCTTCTTCTGTTCATCCGTGAGTCCGCCGCCGTAAAATCGACCATCTTCGTCCTCCTCTGCAAAGTAGTCTGCATCATTGCCCGGTGCAAAACTAGTCTGATCCTCCATATCCTCATCTTGCACTTCTTCCAAAGTCACGCTTGGTGTTTTCATCTTGGGATGCTCAACGCTACGGCTTGTTCCATTCCGTGGTGTAGGGGTAATGTCAGTGTCTGGATCCATTCTCATTCGCTTCAGCATTTCTGGGGTCGGTGCATCAGGAAGTTGTCGCTTTTTGCTGTTTGGCAGCTTCGGAATCTGCAACTTAGTGAGTAGGTGTAAGTGGTAATAGTTGGTCTTATTACATACTTTGAAAATTTTGTCGATATCCATACTGCAGATCTTATGAATTAACAAAAGGTGAGTTTTGTTTCCTTGGACTGAAGTGTGACGCTGACTGTGACACAACATTGGACTTTCCTTGACGTAGCCGTCTGTACTTATTTATCACAGAACGATGACATTTTAAACAAAGGAATGGTTCGCATACATATTTATGAGCAATTGGTTCACTTTTATGGAGATACCGAGTCCTCCTGGCTGTACTACCTGGTACTAAGCCTTACATAATATCCGAATAAGTATTTATGTTCGTACTCCCAACTCCTACTTCCAAACATGACCCAAAGGTGTTACGTAGTAATCCATAAAGATAATGCGAGTGGGATCCAATAAATACTAAGGGAATTTTCAAGGAGAAAGCATTTTGAAGGTTGTGTCGCCATGGGTCATAGTGTAATGCTAGTTGTCCGACTGCCATTTGTGTATCTAATAAGTGAAAGGAATTCACAACAGCATGATCACTCACTTATCCAGGTCGGTTTCTAAACTGCAGCTCCCACTCCTCAGCATCGAACCCTCCCGTTCGGAAGTCTCTTCTACGCCGACGCATCTCACTACCCATGCCAGTTCTGGCACCCGATATAGTAGCATCCCAAAGCTCATTGAAGGCGTTTTGAAGAGGAACACCCAGACAGGAAGATATGATCAGCCATACTGATAAGAGGATACTTTATCGCAGGTTTGTCAAACTAGTTTGGAAGAGAAAGCATTGTCTGAGGGCTCACAATAACAGTCCGACAATTATTATCAGTAGGGTCAATGAAGAGGAATCATCTCCCATCACATGCTTTTCCATGAGTGGGCAAGTAGGGTGAAACGAGTGGGAGTGTGTCCAAAGGAATATTTGGTGACGTTGGCTTTATATATGCACCACTCAACAGTAAATGCCTCTGAGTAGCTCAGTTGGAAGAGCGTCAGACTGTAATGGAAGTTTCTCATCGTTATCTGAATGTCACTGGTTCGATCCCGGTCTCGGAGATTCTTTTACTTTTTCTCCTGCTGAAAAGCTAGTAGAACAGTTACATTTAGCCTCCATTTTCTTGTTGCCTTAACGTTCTAAATCTTTTCCTCTTTTGCTTTTTAATATCTTGGAGAGCACAAGTATGAAATACGAGTGACTTGCCACAGTGTCACACCCCTCATTCAAATGATCAACTACGTTCTCCTTGTTTCCCGGCAAGGTTGTTTTATCTCTGTGTGGCACTTTTTGAGGCTGTGTACTTACCATTTCCTTTAGGCAAAGTACGCTTAGCGAAATGGTTTACAACCATGCAGCCCAAAGCCAAGTCGAAGATTGTCAAAGACGTCACACAGCTCGTGCTTGCACGGCGCACTCGGATGTGTAATTTTCTAGAATATAAGGGTTTGTGGAACCCATACTGTCGTATCCTCTTCTTTGATAAGACTGTGTAGATACCAAGGTCGTTTACAGGCGTTATGCCTCGTTGTTCTTCGTATGTGGGATCGGAGCAGGCGACAATGAGCTTGTGACTCTCGAAATCATCCATAGATATGTGGAAGTGTTGGATCGGTACTTTGGCAATGTGAGCATTAATGCTTTTGTGTGTGATATTATATTGAACGACGCGTTTTCTAGGTTTGCGAGTTGGATCTGTGAGTGATGAAACGGCTATCTACAGGTTTGATTCGTTGAAGGTGTGAATCTCCTAGGATTTTCAACTTTCAAAAAGCATATTCCGTACGTTTTTAACTACAATGATGATGCAAAAAAATTAATATATTCTAGATCCTGGATGAGCTTATTATTGCTGGTGAAATACAGGAGTCATCAAAGAAATCGGTGTTACGGGTGGTACGTGTTGTGTCATCTCGTCCGTTGTAGCGTGTATCTTTTACTTACACACTACCGACAGGTTGCTCAATCAGACCAAATTGAGGAGACAGAGAATAGCGAAGACACTTTAGCTCGGCTAGGTTCGCGTAGTGGTTGACTAGGGGCACAACCAGGATCCTTGCAATAAAACATGTATTTTTCGATCATCGATCGTTACAAGGATAGAGAGCAACACGTCGGGGTATTGGTAATGTATACGCCTTTTGGCCTTTCATACAGGTACCTAGTTAGCAGCTGTTAAATATGGACGTTTAAAATAAAACGTAGTAATTTAAATGGCAAATGAATATTTTTAAACTGAGATGAGAATGGAACAACCGAGACACCTTCAGGGTCGAGTACTTTATTTTTGGGAACGTTGTCTAAGGGAAACTTTGGCTTCCCCGTGTCCATTTAGTGGCTTTTTCCCTACCTCGTGGCCGTCATCTTCGTCATCAGATCGTTCGTCGTCAAGTCCCGTTGTAGAAGATAAGGCACTGTTTTAATTGAGTTTAAAAATGATGAAAATGAGGAGAAAGACATACCGTATCAATATACGCCAAATTAAGACATACCAGAAAAGATTGACTATTTGGAGAGCGAACATCGGGATGAAAACTTGATATTTCATCCAGTGAACTAGCCAAACACCATCTTTTGGACTCCATTTCTTTGCAAAATCGCTTTGGTTGAAGTTAGAAAACTCGTCTCACCGCATGACAACCATGGTGGCACGCACGGAATCAAATCAAATTCTGTCCACACAGACCACAGCATAACAATATTTAGCCAGTGACGGAAGTATCTGCAGGGAATCAAAGACTTTGGAATGGAGAGGTAATTACTACACAGAACAGACTCACGTCCAAACGACAATAAACCAAGCAAATGATATATTTTTCGTTTGCTCGAGCCGAAGATAATTACATAATTTGGACAACTGAAAGTGATGCGTCATTTTAGCTGACAATACCAGATACCAAGAGGTGACATACGGCAAGGAAGACGTCGGAGGCGTCCATGCTTAAAAATACGGCATTTCCTATTGGGGTTAAGTTGATGAGGTAGCTCCATCTGAATAAACACCGTTAGTGAACGGATACGGAAATGATCAACTTCGTACCCGATCAGCCATAGAGTTACGATATGATGGACCACCAACTCAGTGAAGTCCTTGCGGGGTTTTTCCAGCCCCAAAGCAAGAACAAGTAACTGTTGTGTCCAATAAGCCGAATGTAGTAGATAGTATGATTTCATAAGCGGTGTCATTTGCCAATATGGGTATTCTATTTCCAAATTAGCAATATCATATATTATTGAGAGAAAAAATTGAAATGAAACCTAGCCAAAAGTGCGCAGTTTGATACCACCAGGTCTTCGACTGAGACATGACACCCTAAAATAGTTTTAGTACACGATGCGACAATGAAAGATACTGGAGTGTCTCACCAGACCCAATATTGACATGACCGAGAAGTATGTGAGAGCATATCCCTGCTCCCCAAAGCGGTCGACCTTGGCAGACTTTTTAATACCACAACGACGCGCTAGGGGGTGGAAGGCATATAGTGTGATGGCCTGACGAATAAATGACCAAACAATAACGTAGAAAGCAATGAAAAGCAAGTCTAAATATCCTTTCTGATATCGCGGATCGTCTGGTGGCGAATCTGGAATGCGGTGAGAAATAAAAATTAATGGTTCGAAAGGATTGAGCCATGTGTCGGGGATTAAGTTCCAGGACTGAAGCCAGCGAAAATTGAAATAGAGCATGACAAGATAGAGAATCATCTTGAATGACGAGGCCGGAACTCGCATCCATCGCATGCTTTTGAGATCTGACCATAAACCTTCTGAATCAGAGGAGAAACGGCCGAGAGCTTTTAGTGCTGATGGTGTTAAGAGAGCGGGTGAACCTGGACGGAACCCCAGAGGCGTTATTGGGCTGGGTGAGGTATGTAAGTCGTCATGATAATACCGTAAATCCTGGCTTACGTTGGCGGAAGAAATGAGCCGGTGAGGTGATGCGAGACGTCCTGCCTGTGAGGAAGTGAGACGATAATTGAATAGGAGATAAGAGAGGCATACTCTATGTTTTGGAGCATGCTTTGGTTGCTTTGCTTTGCGTTTGGCCGGGACATGATGGAAGCTAAAAGCAGAAGCTGGCCAAAACTTAAACGCCCCAAGTTCGACCAAGCTAATAAACATGGTTACCAGCACAGCCCCAAGAGCACAAGTCCAAGCTGTATACGAGAACATTTATTAAACATTTATCTATTAATATTATTGTAGAAACATGATATACATGGGTCAAATGACCATTTTGTATTGCAATCGAAGACCAACGCTTGGTCACGTGTATAGAAGCTAACTGACCCTGAATGACATGTCACAAGTCCACCTTCGCCTTCACCACGTCCTTCGCATTCAGCTTGGAAAGAGCCGGATGTTCTCTGCTCGTCGTATCGGTCTTTTCGATAGTATTCCCTGTCCCGACATCTCTACATGCTCAAGGAATCCCTGCTTGTTCTCACATAAACGAGGTCTTGTCCATTCTTCCTCTATCGCAGTTCCCGTCTCCGTTATATCCACCAAAGCCCCCGACCATGTCTCCTCAGTCCATCGTGTAGCAACTCCTACAAAGTCAATTCTTAAGCCTACCGTCGCCTCATCGAGCAAAGCTTCAATACCGACAAAGCGACCCATCACTTATTCCTCCTCGATCAAAGCTGATCCGCCAGCAGGTTCAATTATAACTTCACGCCCCTCCGAGCCACCCAGCAAGTTCCAGAGGCTCAACACATCACAACGTGCAGTTCCAGCCCTTGCACAACCATCTAGCTCTTCAGTATGTCTGTTTTCACTATAGCATCCTCACCATCTTTACTTGGCGGCGCTTACAACCCTCCTCGCAATATCCATCGAATGCTCACTCACTTTTCATAAGATTTCTGGAGTGCCGACGCTTATCGCCCACCCTGCAACCAGCACTGTGGCATTAAATATCCGCCAGACCTGTTTAAAAAGTCTCTTCGATGCATTTGTGTACATATGTCCAGCCTGCTTCGTCCAACTACCATATATACTTATATCTTCACTTCTAGCCACCTCTATTCTTCATTTCATGCAGAGCACCCTCACTTCGCTAGTAAAAGCGCTCTTGCTCAAGAGGCTGATGTCTACAGCAAGACTAATAAACAGACATACCGCCAAGGCATAGTATCTGCCATCGTTGCCATTAAGAAGCGGCCCGCTCCTTTGACCCCCAAAGATGACACCGTTGGAAGTGAGGCAGAGTATCAAGCACGACTAAATGTCCGCAAGATAACCCGTGTGGAGGCGCGCCATTTAGAGCAGGTGCTGCTCACCCGTAGTCAGATGATAGAATGGGGCTTTGTGGTGGACATTCCTACTGGACCCGGTGGGGATAAACCGAACTCAGAGGGTGATGAGGAAGTTTGTGAACGATGTACTCAGCGATTTATTGTGACACCATTGGGGCTTGGGAAAGACGAGGCGTGTTCATTCCATTGGGCACGTCCATTTACAACTACTTCGAATGGTATGCCTGTGATGATCGTGCTGCAGTTCAAAGCCCTTCTGAATTGTCTGTTTACAGGCGAGAAGATCAAGACATACAAGTGTTGTGCTATGGTCCACCCCGGACCTGGTTGCGCTCGGGGTCCCCATGTCTTCTACGAAAAAGCACCAGAGGACCTCCATCGTCGGCATCCCTTCACGCGCTCTTCACATCCTGCCCCAAACCTCTCAGAAGATGCTGTACTCGATGTCGCGGCTATCGACTGCGAGATGATATACACGACGGGCGGCATGCATGTTGCTCGCGTGTCGGTTGTAGATGGCGACGGGAAGGCGGTATTCGATGAGTTTGTACGGCTGAGCGAAGGCGTTAAAGTTATCGATTACCTTACAAGGTTCGGAGATGCATATCCCCTCCCGCGCCGTCGATGACGTTTTTTTTCATTTTTTTTTTTTTTCGTTTTTTTTTTTTTCGTTTTTTTTTTTCAGATATTCTGGCATCACCCCCGAGTTGCTCGAGTCTGCCGTGCTCGATCTTAATGCGATTCGACAGGCGTTACGCGCTTTCATCGGCCCAAAGACAATCCTGATCGGGCATGCACTTGACAACGACCTTAAGACGCTTCGGATGGTTCACCACCGCGTCGTAGACACGTGTATTTTGTTTCCTCACAGAGGCGGCGCGCCTTTCCGACGTGCATTGCGAGACATGTACGATTTGTCTAAATTTGTTTTAATTTTTTATGATCATCTGATCTTGGCTACTTAAAGCGTCAGCGAAAAACTCCAAAAGATGATCCAAAGCGGGGGTGGGAAGACCGGACATTCGTCCGTTGAAGATGCGATAGCGACACTGGACTTGGTGCGATGGTGGATTGCGAATGAGCGACCGTGGAAGCCGGGGGTGCTGGCTGTGAAGGGGAGTTAGCATTAGGTACTTTTTGGACTAATTTTTCATCCTCGTTTTTTTCACTGTATACCAGCCCTGCAAGCATCACCTATATTCATACAATCATATATCTTAGACTTCCATTTTTATACAATCTGAGACGTAGATCATCGGCAGCATTTTTCGCGAACTATATGATGTATTACAATATTGGAATATCTGCTGGAAATTTCGCCGTCATTGTATGTATTTCCTATGAAGTGGGGAAACTAAATCGAGTTGAAACTATGTTTTCATATGGCAATGGGTACAAGGGTGTTCTCACACAGTGATTCATGTCTTGACAAATTTGAACACATGTACGACGCAAGCAAACAAGCCGCCGGTGACACAACTGGTAATTAGATGATAATCCAGATATATGCGTAAAGCATCGATGAAGATGGTAATGCATGTACGCTATGGCTATTGTATCCGAGTCCTTTATTCCCAATTTGTCGATATGACATTTCTCCGAGAATTACCATCGACGGAGTCACATGATGTGGTAGAGAGCAGATCTCGAATGCAGCTGACATCATAGCCCATCCAAGAAGGAAGACAACGTTCCAGGCTTTCCTCGTGAGGCATCAAGTTTCTTGTTTTCTTGTTCCTGTTTTTGGCGATTCCGTGCGAGGAGCTCTTGGAGGCCAGATTTCTTTTTGTTGCGCTTCGAGATTAGGACGTCCGGCAGGGCGCCGGACCGGCGGGTGTGGGGTGTCGAGGGGGGCGGCGGCGGTGGTGGTAACGACGGTGGAATTTGTGCCAGTAAAGGAACAAGGGGGAAATTCGGTTCGGCTGGCCCAGACTTGTTCTTTCTTGATGCGGGAAAGAGGGCCGCATTTCCGCGACTGATGGGTACGATATGAATGAACCGACATGCAGTACAAGTGCGTTCGATTACGCGTTGGGGGGGGTCTGCCTCTGCCTTGTTTTTTTGACTGGGTGCGTTGCGGCGGACGCGTGACCTAACGCTAACAGATTGGTGTCCACACCGTATACATGCGTTCGGGGAGAGTGAGAAGTCTATATCTGGATTGCGCAATCGTAGTCGGGAAGTGTGTAAAGCAGCCAGTCCTGGTGATATTCCCTGAAGAGCAGTTGCAAAGGCAGCCAGGTGCGCATCTGCCGATGACGATGGCCTGAAAGACATGTGGCTTAATAAGCCAGGACTCGGCACGGTCGGAGTTTTAATATTTTTAAGTTCCCATTGTAAGTGCTTTTTGTTTGTTTGTCGCCCATTATAGTAGGACCCTGGTCCTTATTGTCTTGTTTTTTTTATTTTCTATTATGTCTCGTCCGAGCTTTATAAGTGGGAATTCCTCAGGCCTTCCACCACAAAGCTCTCCCATTAGCACAGTGAACAATGATATCTGCCTCAAACCACTCATCAAGACCCAATTCTCCCCCTTCTACAAATACCTCGCCCCGACATCCCAGAAGACCTTCAATGTCTTCCATCTCCAAACCCATGTCCTGGCTTCGGACCTCGCACAACAACCATAACAGCAGCAATGCCAACAATCACACAGTCAACATTTCTGAACCCAAGCTCGTACACGACATGTTCACATCCTCGGGCCCCGCAACATACACCCATACACGCTACGGGACACTCGGTACAGGCGCAACCGTCGTTCGAACTCCTCAGGATGCTCTCGCTCGTGCCATGCTCATTCAGACTCAACCATACCCACCTCAGGAACATCCTGGTTCGATCCGACCTGAGGATGACGATGCCTCGTCTTATGAAGAAGACGAGCCCCCATCCCCAGGCTCTCCGCCTCTCCCCCCCATTCGATACGCGTCCAAGAGCTCTCCCAACCTCCCAGTTCTTTCCGAGATGGGAGAAATAATCGACGACCCCGCCAGCACGCTTCGCGGAAAGCCAACTCCCACTCGAGCCATTCCCAACACTCCAGAACAAGTCACCCGCTCCTCCGTTGTCAAATCTTCCCCCGCCTCCCCAGTTCTTCCCCTCAACGTAACTTCCACCCCTCCACAGCCTCCTTTCGCGCCCATCCTCCTCTCCCCTGCTCCCGACGTTCTTCTCGATCTCTCCACCCTCATGGTCACACTCGAAACTTCTACTGCTTCTCTCCGTACGACCTACGCAACCCTCACTTCGCGTTCTTCCCATCTCGCTGACTATTTGCACTCGATTGCCCGAGAAGTCCATGAGCGAGAGAAACGCAAGTTTCGGGACACTCTTCTTGAAGAGGAGGAAGATGATGATGGCGATGTGTTAAATGATCCTGATACTCCGTTTGCATCACTATTTGCAGCACACCTTACCTCAGTAGGGTTGCTTCCCCATTCAACGGGTATGATTCACATGTTCCTTGACCGCCCTTCTACACCGTATGTCCTGACTATGTCTTTGTGTCCGCTATGAACTTACCTTGTATCCTCCTAGATACACACACATTTTAACCTACCTTCGCTCCCCAACCTCATCCCTCGCGACTCTCCCTCGCGCTGCACGCACTGACATGGAAACTCTCCTTGAGCTTCGTGATGAGGCTAAATATCTTGGACTCGATGAGCTACACAGGCTTTGCTGTGATGAGGTCAGACAGACTCTCGCGCGCAACTCGGTCCATTCACCCCAGATCCAAACACCAACTCACGTCCGCGCTAACTCTGGCAACGGCCAGGTGCTCTACATGCCAAGTGAGCGTGGACGGGACGGCGTCGTGAGACTGAGGGAAATCGTCCCCGGTCGCTTGAATAATGATGGTGATAGACATTCGGGGACCAGCACGGAATCGTGTAAAACTGGTTCGCGGTCTAGGTCTAGAGGCCCGCCAAAGTCTGCGGAAGGATGGATTTAGGCTCTCTCACTTGGCTTCAGCAGCATGACCTTGACGACCTTTGACGACCGCATTCGGCATTACACTTTCGCATTATCCTTTACCCCTAACATCAAGCATTGTTTCGTCTCCAATTCTCCGCATGTCAAACACACTCTTTAGACGTCATTTCAATGTATCCTCATCTACAACTCACGCTCCCTACAAACTTCTCTTATTGATTCACTCGGACCATGTATCCACTCTCCTTAACACCTGTATCCTAGTCTGTCACTCCTTGCTTCATTTTCGTCATCCTATCGGGTTTTAGTCTTCTGATCTCGTTATATATTATGCCCTTGAAGGCTCCAATAAATCTTGATTCAAAAGTCATTTGGTGTGAAACTGAATACACTTGATTATTCGGAAGCCTTGCAGTAGTTGATATGATAGTTTTCCACATTTCTGTAAGGTTCGGGATAAGCCACGTTACTGGTTGAGTTTGGCTTGCCATCAAAAAATAATGACAGCCCTTTGCATTGTGAACTCACTCACATTAGCTCTGACCGCAAAAGCCAGGCGCTGTCATTTTTTACTACCTAGATACATGTAAAACAACATATTACAAGCTCATTGGGAGTGACACATCTGTTGGCCAAATGGACTGCGATTTTGGGAAACATGCTGTAGGTCAAATTTTGGAGTTATAACATCAAAATATACTAGATATTAGTAAAATACATATATGAAGTTACAAGGCAATGTTGTTCGGTACACCGTGGACGCGAGCAAAAAGCGTTAACATTACTAAGCTACTCTACAGAATTACATAGTTTGGCGTGAAATATTCTAGGACCCACAAATGTGATCGTTTTGAGATTATACCCGAACGGCCATAACTTCAACAGGCAATTGGTCAATTATTGAGAGAGCTATGAGGTTCGCAAATATTTCCCCGCAAATCTAGCGCGCGCCTTACGTAATGCAAAGTGCTGTCAAAAATATCCAAGCCAGATATATTTGTTTAATGTTTATATAGCACTGAATAGAACGAAGTTCTGGAATATATAAGAGTTCCGACCTTTGTCAAAATAGGATTGTTCATGTATTGCAAGGTTGAACTGAGTACCAGGAGGAATTCCACACAAAAAAGTAGGCGCTAATGTTGGATGGCATTTTGCGCGCCTAAACGCCACACTCCCTTCTCCCCAAACTCCAGCGGATGGTACATTGCCCGTTGCATCACAAAGTCAACCTTTTATCTGACATGTTGCGATTAGGCTTCCCTGCACTTCTGCTCCGAATGTAATAATCTGCTATACCCCCGTGTGCGTGTATCCTGGTTGTATCGATCCCTATTTACTTACTGTGGTCCTTGCCTTCTCCTGGCGTTAGGCTGATCCCGCGCGGCGTATTCTCGTCTATGCCTGCCGTATCTGCCAGTATGACGAGATAGGGCAGAATATGTGTGTGTATCGAAATGATCTTGTAACTGTGACAAAGTGGGTGGTTTCTGGCTCCTGTGGCTTCGCTGGGTCGGATGCTGATTGATCCTAGAGAACAGGCAGGCGTGACACATGATCTTGGAGTCGACCCAACACTGGTGCGTAGTGTTCGGTCCGTGTTTTTGTGAGCGCAAGTGTCTAATCAAAAGACACCCCCGGTGTTAGCCGCATTCCAACATGACCTGTCCTGTATGCCAGCATGATGAGTGCGTATATGACCTATGTACCTATAGTGATTCAGCTGCATTTGTCTTATTCGGCCTCTCAGCTCCGTCTTCTACCAGGATCAATCAAAACGAAAGGAGACTCGAATGATCCTTTTCTATGTGTGCTGTAAGTGCGGCCACAACTTCATGGATCCGGATTTAAAAGAGTACACCGGCCCTCAAGGAGGCGGAGGAGGCTGAGTTCCTTGTCTAAATAACAGTGGCACGCATTGCCATCCGGGGCAAGTAATATTGTAGAATATTTATATCAAATTTGCACACCACGCAAGCTGTAATTTTGCTCAGTACTCTCTATCGCGTCCTTGGAGAATTTTGTTACTCGGTATATTGGGAGATGATATTCCGAAGCAGTGTAAAGTCTCCATATGATGCGTTGAGTATTATGTTACAAAGCGAGTATTAGATATACAGATCAGTCATAAAAGTAAATTACTTCTCCCTTTCCTCTTCAAACAAGGTCATGGTTTGAGGACTATTCGGAGGCTTTGTAGTGGGGCTCTCAAGATCATGTTGTTTTTCTAATACCGCATCGCTCTTTATGTATCCAATCGGCCAGAATGGCACATAAACTACGATGGCGAGAAATAGAGGCAATGTATCCAGCCCGTAGAAGAAGCCCTCTGACGTTCCAAGACTACCTTCGAAGACTTCTGAGATTTCGATGGTACGATAAACAGACCGGATCTATGAAAAAGTTAATATCATAACAACGCTTTACTCTGGCAGCCTACCAGGATGCCGACACAGCTTATTCCCAAAGCAACACACAACATCCGCCAATGTTTCCACCATGGGGGCGAAGGAGATGGATTCCATACCTGCAGCTCATACCTGCGCACACGGTAAACGAACAACAGGAAGATGGCCATGAAGACGATGAAAGAGGTTGATTGAAGTGCGAGACTAGCGAGAAAGATCTAGCGACACAATTGCTCAGTGCTACTCAGAGATTTTGGGTATGGCATGAAAACACCCACATGCGATCCTATCGTCAACCGTTTGGATCCCCGGATGTACTTCCCGAGATTGAGATGGAACCCCCGGCAGCCTGACTATCGTAAATGGACTGCAACGCCAGGTTTACGACATGGTCACCTGAATCAAGAAGATGGCGATGTCTGAGGCAATGAACACTCTGGTAATGCGGTTGGGGCTAATTACAAGATGTTCTCTCATACCCAGCGATTGCGACAGCCGTCCGAAGGAGAACATAATCCGCAGCGATGAAGGCACAAGGCTGTGGCATAATGGCATCTCGTCAGTGTGCAGTCTGGCAAAGCTGAGAAGGACCCACTGAGAGGACGACGAGAAGATACTCCACAATGTATATCCCTTTCCGATTCGGGTTGACTATGCAGCCCAAACCTCATCGCAATGCCCAATGACATAGCTATGAGCGTTGAGCACACATATTTGAACAGATCCGGTGGCTTTCACGCACTATATGCTGCGATGACCATGGCAGCCATAAATCTGGCACCACGGCGGTACATGAAATAAGTCAATATGACGGCCGTCAATAGGTTTAATGCGACCGCAGCGGCTGTGAGGGCATTGTTGAGGGTGTACCTGTAACATAGACCCTGTCAAAAGGCGGGACAAGACGCCACTCCCTGTGCAGCCTCACCGTAGGGGATAATACGGATTTGTAGACGGGGACACAAAGGGGTTAGCAGGATGAGGGGCTCTCTGTTGGCAGCCACACTTAACACCGCAGGGAGGGGTGGAGTAAGGCCCTTTGAGGAACCACTAGAGGCCGACGCAATTTCGCTCGCGTCCATCTATGATCTGTTCGTTATAAGCCAGGGAACTGGAAATGAAATGAAATGACACACTGGTTTGCCATACACCCTCGTCAGCATTCAGTACGACCAAATTGGATATAAGCTTACCTAGGAGGGGTCACTATTTTATATCAATTCTGCACACCACGCAAGCTGTAATTTTGTTCAATACTCTTTATCGCGTTCTTGGAGTGCTTTGTTACTCGGCATATTGGGAGATGAGATGGAATGTGAAAGCAGGTTGTAAAGTCTCCATGTGATCCGTCGAGTATTATGTTACAAAGCGAACATGATATATACAAAGCGACTATTAGATGTACAAAGTGAGCATCAAATATACAAAGCTAGCGTTAGATATACAAAGCGAGCATTAGATACACAAATCAGTCATAAAAGTAAATTACTTCTCCCTTTCCTCTTCAAACAAGGTCATGGTTTGAGGACTATTCGGAGGCTTTGTGGTGGAGCTCTCGAGATCATGTTGTTTTTCTAATACCGCATTGCTCTTTATATATCCACTCGGCCAGAATGGCACATAAACCACGATGGCGAGAAATAGAGGCAATGTATCCAGCCCGTAGAAGAAGCCCTCTGACGTTCCAAGACGACCCTCAAAGCCTTCCGAGAGTTCGATGGTACGATAAGCAGATCGGATCTGTGAGAAAGTTGATATCATGACAACGCTTTACTCTGGCAGCCTACCAGGATGCCGACACAGCTTATTCCCAAAGCAACGGACAACATCCGCCAATGTTTCCACCATGGGGGCGAGGGAGATGGATTCCATACCTGCGGCGCACACTTGCGCACACGGTAGAGGAACAGCAGGAAGATGGCCATGAAGACGATGAACGAGGCTGCTTGAAGTGCGAGACCAGCGAGAAAGATCTAGCGAAACAATGGCTCAGTGCTACTCGGAGATTTTGGGCATGGCATGAAAACACCCACATGTGATCCTGCCTGCAGCCGTTTGAGATCCCCGGATGTACTTCCCGAGATCGAGATGGAAGCCCCGGCAGCCTGACTATCGTAAGCGGACTGCAACGCTAGGGTTACGACATAGTCACCTGAATCAAGAAGGTGGCGACGTCTGAGGCGATGAACACTCTGGTAATGCGGTTAGGGCTAATTAAGAGATGTTCTCCCATTCCCAGCGATTGCGACAGCCGTCCGAGGAGGACATAATCCGACGCGATGAAGGCACAGGGCTGTAGCACAATCGCACCGTCATGTCAGTCTGACAAGACTGTGGCGGACTCACAGAGAGGACGACGAGGAGATACTCGAGAATGTATATCCCTTTCGATTCAGGTTGGCTATGCAGCCCAAACCTCATCGAAAGACCCAATGACATAGCTATGAACGCTGAGCACACATTTCAACAGATCCGGTAGCTTTCACGCACTATATGCTCCGATGACCATGGCAGCCATAAATCTGGCACCACGGCGGTACATGAAATAAGTCATTACGACGGCCGTCAATAGGTACAATGCGACCGCAACGGCTGTGAGGGCATTGTTGGGGGTGTACCTGTAACATAGACCTTGTCAAAAGCGGGACAAGACGCCACTCCCTGTGCAGCCTCACCGCAGGGGATTATACGGATCTGTAGACGGGGACACAAAGGGATTAACAGGATGGGGGAGCTCTGTGTTGGCAGCCACTCTCAACACCGCAGGGAGGAGTGTTAAAAGGACCCGAGTCAATAGGGCTACCATGCTAGCGAGTGGAGCAAGGGCCTTGAGGAACCACTAGAGGCCGACGCAACTTCGCTCGCGTCCATTCATGACCTGTTCGTTATAAAGCAGGGAGTTGGAGGTGAAATGAAATGGCTGCTACATCGACAGACACACTGGTTTGCCACACACCCTCGTCAGCATTCAGTACAGCCAAATTGGATACAAGCTAACCCAGGAGGGATCACGGCACTGAATGAAGTCGCTGCTTACCAGACGACAACCAGAGAACAGTGCGAACAAAGGAGGTGATGGGTCGGGATGAGATAGGACCTCAGGTTCGTCTGAAGACGCTACTATATCCAGAATATCCCTGGCATTCTTCTGGGAATAAAAACATCCTCCCCAAAACAACCTATAACTACTCTTCAACATACCTCAAAATATATTCCAGCTACATGTATAGACGCGCTCGCAGATTCACCATGTACTGCTTGTCATCATGAGCGGACCGGCCTGGTTTGTAACGACTCGGACCTGCAGCTTTCCCGGGTGCCCCAGCTGCCTTTATCTATCTACCAGAGTGCCACTCGAAGTGCATCCAGCTGTCACTTGGCATTCAATACATCCAGAACGTTTATGTTGAAAGAACGCAGTATCAGCCTGACGCACCTGTACAGTTCCGGAACCTGGGACGCTTGCCAGCGTAGCCTCTCAGTGTTACCACATGCGTAGTTCCTTCCTGCCTGTAGTAACATATACTAAGTATTATCACAGTCTCTTAATAGGAAGATAAGAATATACTTACTCGGTAGAGTTACCACTCACCGAGAGTCTCTTAGTAGCAGTGGCTTTAACGCAATATTAGTATCGTCGTGTGATCCCCATGTGCGCATATGGGAATACTCAGACGTTCTGATAACCAGAACGCCACAATGACTGGTACCAATGTTGCATAGCCGATGTATCTTATGTTTATAGTTATATTTAGGATGCTTGTCACCTCTAGCCAATAGACATACGATGATCAATTACAAAGCACCCATTGGCTGGATCAGCAGCCAGCTTCCTGGACCGAGGTCGTCTTGGAGTGTATCCTTAGCAGTCTATGCAGTCCTATGAGCCCGGTCACTTCTGGTGACTGTGGTGGTTCATTTGTCCACTAGGGTCACTATTTTGCCGATCTCCCTTCTATTCTCTCATTCTAATACAGAGGTCCTGGGAATTATAAGTACATGTTCTCCATGTGCGTGTAACATTTATCTTATCCGTCTTCTACCATCTGTGGCAAGTAATGCTGTAGACTATTTTTATCTCATCATTCTGAACAGTACTTTGTGTCGCACTCTTAGGAGTTCTGTTTGGGAACGCAGGTTCTCCCTAGGTCGTGCGACACCCATTACGTTTGACAGAGCGCGTCAGATATATAAATCAGTCACAAAAGCCGCGTCAAATTACTGATCCCTTTCCTCTTTAAGCAGACTCTCGGGTAGCGGACTGCTTTGAGGCGCTGTGGCGGGCCTCTCGAGATCATCCTGTTTTTCCAGTACTGCATCGCTCTTTATGTATCCACCCGGCCAGAATGGCACATAAACCACGATGGCGAGAAATAGAGGGAATGTATCCAGTCCATAGAAGAAGCCCTCCGAGGTCCCAAGACGACCTTCAAAGCCTTCCGAAAGTTCGACGGTACGATAAGCAGATCGGATCTACGAGACCATCAATGCCATGACAACGCTTTATTTACTCTGGCAACGTACGAGAATGCCGACACAGCTTATTCCCAAAGCAACGCTCAACGTCCGCCAATGTTTCCTCCATGGGGGCGAGGGAGACGGACTCCATACCTGCGGCGCATGCTTGCGCACGCGATAAAGGAACAGCAGGAAGATAGCCGTGAAGCAGGCGAAAGAGGCCAACTGAAGCGCGAGACCCGTGAGAAAGATCTAGGGGATAATTTCTCAGCGCCGGCCAGAGGATTCGGATGTCGCATGAAAAAGACGCACATTCGATCCGGTCTTGGACTTGCTGGGATCCCCGGATGTGCCTCCCGAAATCGAGATGGAGCCCCCGGCAGCCTGGATATCGTAAGTAGAATGCCCGACGGCAGGTTTACAATGCAGTTACCTGAATCAAGAAGGTGGTGATGTCTGAGGCGACGAAGACTCTGGTAATGCGGCGAGGGCTGATTAAAAGATGTTCCCCCATTCCCAGCGTGTGCGAAAGCCGTCCGAGGAGGACATAATCCGCAGCGATGAAGGCACAAGGCTGTGGCATAATGGCATTTCGTCAGTGTGCAGTCTGGCAAAGCTGAGAAGGACCCACTGAGAGGACGACGAGAAGATACTCCACAATGTATATCCCTTTCGATTCGGGTTGACTATGTAGCCCGAACCTCATCGCAATACCCAATGACATAGCTATGAACGTTGAGCACACACATATTTGAACAGACCCGGTAGCTTTCACGCACTATATGCTCCGATGACCATGGCAGCCATAAATCTGGCACCACGGCGGTACATGAAATAAGTCATTATGACGGCCGTCAATAGGTACAGTGTGAACGCAACGGCGGTGAGGGCATTGCTGGCGATGTACCTGCAACATAGACCTTGTAAAAAGCCGGGCAGGAAGCCGCTTTATGTGAGGGCTCACCGCAGGGGGTTGTACAGATCTGTAGATGGGGACAAAAACGGATTAGCAGGACGGGGGGGCAGTATTCTGGCGGCCATGGACGCCGCAGGGAGGAGTACCACTGCGAGAAGGATTTGAGTCGACATGGGCGGGTAAGGTACTAAGGCCCTTCAGAAACCACCGCAGTCCTGCTCGCAGCCATTCGTTATAAATCAGGAGCTGGAAATGAAATGGTATGATATGACTGGTGCGTCAATTGGCAGACACCGCATTGCCACCCCCAGCACCCTGAGATTCATCATCGGCCGGGCAGTTTTGAGCGCATCAGAGATGATTACGGCAATAGCACCTTCCGGATAACAGCGCGGACAGAGCAGGGAATTGGGACATGGAGACGTGTTGTGGATACATTACACCTTGCATTTAACCTTCTCATCCTTTTATCCTTTTAACTACATCGTTATATCTCACCCGTTATCGCACATTATACGCTTTCTTGGCCTTCCCGGCCGACTTGACCGTTCCTAATCAGAGTTTCAATGTCTAATCTATTAATATGCTTTCCCATCCCTTTTCTCTATTTAATTACCAATTCTACTTGTATTTGCTGGATACAGGATTTGCATGAATCTTCGAAGAATATAACCGGATATGTTGGTCGGAGGGCGCCTGCTCTTCAAGAGGCGACCTAAGTCATAAGTGGGCGCCAGGCTATCAACGCACATACACTAAAAATAGGACACGTTTGCCAGACGTGTCTTCACCTGCACGGAGACCTGTCTGCAGCGCTACCCGGCTCCTTTGCTCACAATGCGCAGCAGCCCCGGAGCCATCTACGTCTCATCATCGGCTGCTCACTTTTATTCTCTCCCTCATGCAATCACGCGTAGGCTCAGATTCTGCGCCACTGAATCTTCTGTGCCGTTTTCTCTCTCTCTCTCCTGTAGCCTTCTCTCCATTTGGCTTTGTGGTTCTTTGTTCATTATCTTTGGCTCACATTACTACAGACCTAACCACCGTGCACGGACTTCTGTTGAAATAGACTCGTGCGCCCAAGGTTAAGTTAAACTTACACAACGACACTCAACAACACTGTCCCATCCCGTATCAAGCTTATATGACAGTACCCAGCCATACCGTACACGTATTACCATCTCAGCCGCACGTTAACCGAAGAGTATTTAACTACGACAGTTACACACCCATACCTCAGTCGAATCACCCTTACGTGTCGACTGAGTATATTTGTTATACTTCGGTACTACTGTATCTGTATATATTGCTCAGATGACATCTAATAGTATGACCATGCCTTAGCGTTCACCGACCAGTGTCGAGTGGTAACATATGATCTTTGACATGTACTACCGGCTACAATTGCTGCTTTCCAATAGCCACAATCCTGGAAAATAACAAACGTGTGTAAACACTCCGCATCCGGTATTACTGACCCAGTGACCAGCTTCCTGGACCAGTGAGTTTCCTCAATTCAAACAATAAATAAATAAAACTGCGCGCCAGAGATCTCAAATATCAGTACATAAAGACGAACTCCGGGATCTGCAGCCATTGTTCCAGCATCCATTCAACCGATCATACAATAGCAGCACTACAAAGTGCATTTATGATGAAGGACAGCGTCAAAACCTGCGGATAGTGGTAAAGTCCAGGGGGAAAGGAGGCGTAGGCAAAGTGTCAAGTGGGACGGGAGGGGAGGGGGGGAAGGGGGGGGGAAGGGGGGGCGAAAAATGTAGCGAAATGTAAAAATTGCAATGTAAACAAGGTAATTTAGGTGTTTGAGGTCCATGTAAGAAAGCGGAGGAATAAGAGCGACAAAAAATGTCCGACTAACAATGGATGCTAATTATTTGCGGTTATATCATAAGGGGGGGATGGTGGTTGCGTTTGGGTGTGTGTGTATGATAGTAACGGTGGAGGGGTGGATGTCCAGAGAAATGACTGAGAATAAACAATATGCTGGATGCGGCTCCTAGACAGGATCGTTGAGAGAGGCTGCCACGCCATAAAACACAGACAAATAATTAATGGCCAAAGAAAAAAAAATACGGAGGTGTATGTTCGCAATTAACGCACCGCACGGACGGCCGCCACTCTATATGACGCAGGAGGAATAGTTCCAGACAGCTGACGCCGCGAATCATCACCTGAGGTCGAAGCAGAGTGTCGTCTGCCGTCGGCTGTGGAGGCTGAAGGCGCAAAACGGTGTTTCTCAGGCGTCACAGACCCACTAGGTCGTCTGCTCGTTTCGGGGGTGGTGGGCGGTGCAACGCGAGATGAGCGACGGGGGTCGTCTGTTGCTGAACGGCGGGGATGCGTCGGGCGTCGAGCATCATCTGTGACGCGTGAGGAACGCCGTGGATCATCTGACCGCTTGGCATTCGCATCCTCTCTCGATGGCGCACTTGGCTCACCCCTGACAGACGCCTTTTTCTCACTCTCCCTCTCCCTCCGATCAGCCCTCCCACTAACACTCGCACTCCCCATTGCACTCACCCCCACACTCACCCTCGCCATCTCTTCAGGGCCAAACGTCTGTCTTCTCGCCGCGGCAGCTCTGTTCCTTCCACCACCAACCGATCTCGGCCCCCCAGAGAGTCCTTCCGCACTTCGACTGACGGGTAGACCTGGCCTTACAGGCGTAGGAGGGACAAGAGGCAGGAAATATGCCCCAGATGAAATGGGCAAGACGGGTGCGGGTGTAGGATGTGGAGGGAACGGTGGGGGGACGAAATACTGGGGTACAGGGAGTGGCGTTGGGGACATGTACATCGGGGACATCAATGGGGGGATAACTGGGACGGCGGGAATAAGGGAGGGAGCGGCAGTGGACTGAGAAGAGGTGCCGGATCCCCGGCGGCGACGCCTGTCGTCCGCGGCTGCTGCTGCTGTAGACTCAGGGAGGCGGCTGCCGCTGACATTGTGTATGCTCGCTGCCCCTGACGAGCCTTTCTGGTCGGTTTCAGATGCTGCCCTCCTGGTAGTAGATGTCCAGCTGTCGCCGCCAGGTAAACCACCAGGCTCCGATCCACCTCTGCGATCATATTGCGGTCGCGTGAAGCTACGCATGCTATCGTCGATAACCTCTTTCGTCTTCCCCATTCTCGCCTCCTCACGGCGCTCCCGGGCAGCGGCCACTTCTTGGGCCAACATCGCTTGCATCCTCTGCCGGCGTTCCCTCTCTTCCTGTTCCTTCCTCTCAATTACACCGGAATGAAAGCTCAATGGCATGTCGTCATCATCATCGATGACACCTCGGATCTTTGAGTGTCGTGGAAAGGTGGATGGGGTAGACACGGTTATTGGAGTCAGAGGGCCTTGGGAAACGTTCGATGAGCTGGAAGAGTATAGCTCTGGGGGTGGGGCAGGATGAATGCGTAAAGGGGTAAGACGTTTCTGGGTATACCCTGGTGGATCTGAGCAAAAATAGAGTCATGAGCAAGGTTCAACACGAAAAAAAAAACGGATTGTAATGAGCGCACTTACTCGAAGAGGATGCAGCCATAGCTTCCAAGCCTTCTGAGAACTCTAGGGCAGCGACTGCCTTGTCGGAACCCGCGATCGGTTTGTAAACAAAGTTATGGCGGCTAGAATCCCACAGCCATAGAACGGCACGTTGCTCGAAACACGGGCGATCGAGCCATCGACGGACACCAGGACTGCAATCTACAACTTTCTTGGCGTTCAAGTCAGAGACATCGTCGTCATCGATGCGTCGAAGGGATTGTGGTGGCTTGGGATGGTTGTGGTTGTGTTTGCGGCGGTGAAGGAAGGGAGCAATGGATTCAATTTCGGCGAGGGTGAGGGATTTTGATTCGATTCGTCGCATGATGATGGACTTGTGAGTTATGATGCGAGTAGTCTGTACGACAGGGAGCGACCGTGAGGGGTTAGATGAACGAGGGAAGAGAGGCGTAGCCGGGGCATGGAGGAAAGGTGAGGCAGGGGGACGCTGATTGAGAGCGGAGTGGGTAAGAGCACGGAGATTGGACTGTGGGATGTCAGTCGGGGTTTTAACTGATGAGCGGTGAGGGGAATGTGATGATGATCGGAGTTGTTGGAGTGGAGGTGGTGGCGGGAGGGGAGGATTGGGGGGTGAGGATTGGGATCTAGTCAGCGAATGAGGTTGGATGGGCTGAGTAGACTGGTCATCATGATCTTCGTCTTCGTCGTAGTGGTCGCTGCTGTCCTCATCTTCGTCCGAGTCGACATGAACTTGGAGGACGGGTGGATTGAGGGGTGGCCATATGGTAGCAACGTGTACCGGCTTAGGAAGAGGAGGTTTTGAGGGAGGGGCAGAGACGGAAGACTTTGTGGACTTTGCTTTTAACCACGCTGGGAGACTGTTCATGGACCTTGGCCTTGCTCTAGTGTCTGGATCGTCGTCGGGAGTTGGAGCAGAGCCGTCTGAAGATGAAGACGGGGAGTCGTTGGTTGTGATGACATTGAGAGGGGGTGGACGAGATTCACGACGAGTACGCGTCTGGAACACGCTGACGAGGCGATTCATTGTTGTCGGATGAGGGATGGATGATTGGGTTCAGGTCGGGGTTGGGACCTGACGCAGACCTCGACGTTGAGCGGACGCAGACCTCGACGTTGAGGTGGAGGTTGAACGATGAGCTGAGCTTAAAGTTGAGGTTGCTGTTTGATATAGTGCATGTTAATGTAAGATAATATTACTTATTACTTATTCAATGAGGGGACGTGAGAAAGACCAGAGAAAAGTATAGCTTATGATTACGTAATCAAATATTATTTCAACCGCCTTTCAAATCTTTCAACGACCCGTGCAAGTTTATCAATTGGGACACCCGAAAACGTCGCCCCTGCTTCAAGAACAAGGTTAAATGGGGCTGGAAGACGTCCAAGTGTATCGGTCGCCTTGTATATTCTAATCCGCCCTGGGTCTTCTTCTGCAGAGCCATCATATACTTCGATCTTGACCCGGCTTGCCTTTGTCGTCGTTCCTTGTCTTGTTGAGTTTTCCTCCTTTGCCACGTCCAAAGGGCTCGGGAAGTATTCCTCGACCGCTGCAAAATAAGATCAGTGTAACCCTGATCGCCCCATATAATCCGTACTCTTATCCCCCCCCTCGTTTCCAAGTAACGCTCCCTCGCAAAATTCAAGGTACTTGTCAATCTCCTCATTTTCAAGCGTTGCTACATTTCTGCGCATGCACGTCGATCAGCCACGTGCATCCCTTGATGTCACACACTTACATCATTTTCCCACACTCCGAAAATAGCTCCTCGTCCTCGTCGCCTTCGCCCGCTCGAACCATCTCAATGTACATTTCCAATCCTGGGAGCGTCGACCCAGGATCACCATCCATCACCCGTCTATTTCATATCTCATGTCACCGTTCCCCATTTAGTATGTGAAATCTCCCACGCACCTCTTCACCCCATCCAACCCATACACCATCTTCAACACGACAATCACCACACCAACAAGTCCAACCTCCACTGGAACATTGTCTCCCTTGTGTCGTCGTGGGTCCCCTTGTCGTCGCGGCACCAGTCCTGGCGCCAGCGACACGTCCAGTGTCAGCGGTAAGTATAGCTCCCGTGCCATCGACTTGGCAAGCCCGTACAGTGTCGCTTTGTGCATCAACAATAGATCCCCCATCTGTCATTCATCATTACTCATTGGCACAATCAGTACACACCTGTACCCTTCAGCGCTCGCACAATCCGCCACAGCATCGGTCCACCATTCACTTCCGGTGTGTGGATCCCAAATCGTGTCCAGCACAACCTCACTAGTCGTGAAGTCAATCTATGCAATTTTAGCACTGTTGGCGGGAACTACAGTCACCGACCACAAGTCAGCCTTAGTATCCCCATCACCCCCTTTTCTCCTTTCTCTTGTGATTCACTCACATGTGGATTTAGCATACTCACTGTCTCCTTCGCAAGATGCCGCCTCATTTCTCCAGGCAACACCCTCACCCCGTCCAGATACGGTAGTTTATATGCCTCAATCAGTCTTGTTATACATTGCCATAAATCAAATTGTTCAGGAGCAATTTAAGGCATTCACGCACCTCACAAAATCCCGATACATCACTGGCAGTCTTATCGTCCAGCAACCCATCATAAGCACCGCAATATTCCCTGCGGGCGCTTCATACGTATTCCTCTTTTTTTTTTCCGGCGCAGTTCTATTTCCTTTTCGATTTGCTCTTGTACCTCCGTCCGAATCCGTGTCTCCGTCTGACCCTGGCGTCGCCTCCGCTTCTTTCAATAGATCGTCCAGAATCGCTTCCGTCTCGTCCTTCTCATCCTGCTTCTCACCTTTATCCCCGTCGTCCCTCAATGTCCAGTCTCCTTGGTCGTCAGGCCCGCTATCAGAACCCGATGCTGACCCCGTCGGATCGCCGTGTCCTTGATGCGCTTCATTCATTGCCCATTCAGGATCCGGCGGACGGGGGAGGAGCGAGAGATGAAGGGCCCAGATGTCTTTGCATATAACCTGTACAATTCAGTTTGATAGATTCAATTCTGACAGGGAGACGTTTATGATATTTAATATACGCACCTCAAACTCTAGCGGCAACTTCCATTCTTGGATGAGTACCCGTATTTGAGCTCGCAAAATGAGCTGGAGAGATTCAAAGTAGAGGTAGCGAGCGCGCGCCCCATGATATACTGCGCGAGGGTGTGCATTCAGATATCAATTTCAACCATGGGGGTAAAACAAAGACGAAGATACAGCATCGTGAATCATGAAAAACGCAAAACGAAATAAAACTCTTAGTTCGACTCGTACACTCACACGCAGCATCCCCTTTCCCCGTATCATCCTTCCTCACCCGCCCAGACTTCAATGTCCGCTTCCTCAACGCATGTGGACCAAGTTCCGTCGTTTCCCTCGTCTCATTGCGATAATTCTGGCACAGGCATAAGACATGAGTAAAAAGACAGCCAGCCAAACATCCTTTTCAACACACTTGTAGCACATGTCCTTCACTACATGTCACCAATCCGCTTGCAGCCTCCTTGTGCCACTGTCGGGAACGGCAAATGGGACAACGGCGCACCATGCTCTTGTGTGTGTTGGTGTTTTGTGCTGCTGCGGTCAAGTGGAATTGATAATAGCCGCCGAAATCCTGGTAGGTGGTGTGCTATGAAGCTGAACTATAAATAAATAAATATCGTCGTGGGACAGTTGGATTCTAGTAGGAAATATAACCCGTCAGGTTTTCTCACATGGAAGCTTATACAACTCGAAAGATAGATTGGAATTTTGCCCTTTTTACTCGGGGAGCTAGTCCCAAGTAAAGGCAAGGCAACTGTTAGTCTCGCACCATAGTGGTTCCAAGTCATAGTAAAACTTGTTTCTAGCCGTTAATTCTTTTTTACATCATCTTTACCAGAACAATCTTAAATGCCTCGGATCCATGCAGCCGAGTGCATCCTGAAGGATAATAAACCAAAAAGCGTCAACATTGCGTTGATGTCGAATACATAGCATAACAGCAAACATGACGGATTGACAATGGTAAGTTGCAGTGTTGACGTGCTGATATTATCGTTCTGTTACAATGTCCGTAATCATAGTGTATAAACAGAAAAACAAGAGCTCATCCTAAACCACCCCATGGCCCCCGAATCCGTCGTGCAAGCTGTATATCGCGCTGCATTATCGTCACACGCTTCGCATGAATGGCACATAAGTTCCTGAACAATAAAGCACCAAGTCAGCGAAGGACTCCAGGCACGACCGCATGCACGCACGCATCCTCAAATAAATGCACGAGGAACGCCTCTGTCGCCTCCTGCAGCGCCAGGATCGCAGAACTCTGCCACCGCAAGCCACTCCCGGTTTCATAGTCCTGCTCGTCGGTGATCATATCCAATGCAATTTCCCGGACCTATATTGCCCCTCCCTTCAGTATATAGATCGACATGGCAGTCGAGCGACCCACGAACCACGCGCGAAAAGGGCAGTTTTCGAATGAGCATGTCCGTGCTCTTCTGGTATTTCCGTATCTCCATCAGCGCACGCGTCCCAGGCCGATACCGTTTCTTCCTCCTCAGTGGTTCCTCCACCTCCGAGTCCGCTCGCTGCCGTGGCACTATGGGCACACCCCACACATGAGTCGCGCCGCCCGTAAAGGAAGAAAAACACCGAAAGGCAACGAACCAGGAGGCGGCTTTCCACCTGTAGACTTGCGCGCTGTCGCCTTCCGCACAGTAGACGTCGATTTAGCTGCTTTCTTTTTCTTGGGGCTATCGCTTGTGCCCCGCGCACTGGCAGGTGCCTTTCCCTTGCCGCCCTTCTGAATCGTGCTCACCATTTGCGTGCGCGTGTGAGCAAGGGAGACTCTGCTTTTTTTTTTTATGTGTGGTCGCGCGACGCGCTCAACGCGTTCGTTCGTTCGTTCACAGCTTTAGAAAGCTCGTGGGAATTATGGACGGGGTCAAAAGTCCTTTATTGTGCCAGATTTGGTTCATTGCCTCGATCGTATGTAATGATCATCGGACACGACTTTGTTCTTTTCTTTTAAAAACTCCGCCTTTACATTCTCTTTCTGTGTGACACGTCTGTGAAAGCCACCATGTTCCAGCCCGTTCTTCACGGGTACTACAGGTGAGAGCCACTTGCAGGTTTAGTGAGTGGCGTTTCGGAAGTTTGAGCTGATGAATTTGGTGTGGCAAAGATATACCGATATCAATTTCGAATGGTAGGCACCTTGATTGCTACAAGAGGTGATCTATGCTTGACTTACTGTCCTATTTGAAGGCACACAGTCTTTGAGAACCCTTCTGACAGATCTGCTCTCAAAGGCTTTCTTGCACCGGACAGCCTGACGCACCCCGATAACCCTCTTAATGCCCCGAATGAGAAGAACGAGCCAGGAATCACTCTGACGATTGGTGTGTACCGTCTCCATTCTGCAGGGATCTGGACTCATGCGTCCCATGCTTCACAAGGTACTTTGGACAACGGCGAATCCCGTCTCCTCTTTTCATCGAAGCAGATCGAGTACATCCGTTACTGGCTTTTCACCGTTGGATATACCGAGTATCTTTTGCCGCTTCCCGCAAGTAGCTATCTGCTTACAAGCACGTCCTTGAAATCGACCGAACCTATTACTTATACGACGCCTGCTCAGCTGAAAACGGCTGTCAAGGTAAGAGAAAGACACACGTCCCACTGATCGTAGTTCTCAAACGAACCCTCTTAGGATATACAAAAAAACAATAAACGATTAAAAGGCACAGACAAGACCCTTCTTGGCTTCCGTGACATGTTTGCCCTCGCGAGGACATGCTGGTTGGAACGCAAGGGGACTTGGCTTTCGGTCGACTTTGAAGCATGGGAGTATGAACATACCGTCATAACTGAATATGGATGGAGTACGGTTATTTGGGATGGTGCCGACCAGAAGACGGAGGTCGGTCATGCTATCGTGGAGGAGCACCAGAAATACCAAAACTCGAAATACGTTGCGAACAACCAAGCGGTGCGTGCTCTTTTGAACCTACTCTTCATAAATACGTATTTTGCCGTGCGCAGCATTTCCTGTTTGGCAAGAGCCAAGTTCTCCGATTAAAGGCGCTTCGGGCTCTTCTCCACGATCAGATCAAGAAATACACCGCGACCGGGCCGTTGTTTTTGGTCTTCCACGATTTCAATCAGGACCTTAGGTTTGGACTGGCACTACTACTAAGCTGAAATATCAACTCATATCTATAAAGTTATCTTAAGCAGCTACAAGCACCCATCGATAACCTCCTCTACCGTCTCCCAGACGTTCCACCCACGGAAGGCATTTATCTCGTGGATACCAGCTCCCTGTTTGCCGCCTTGGAAGGCCGCAGTGGTGAAACTCGCGGTCTATCTCGCATGTGCCAACTGCTTCAGCTGCCCGATCTCGATCGATTCCACAACGCAGGGAATGACGCACATGTGAGCAAACGCCTGCATGTTCGGAAATACGCACGGGCTGACTTTTCGTAGTATACGATGCTTGCCTTGAAGAGCATGGCATCAGGCGATGTTCTTGACAAGCAACGCGCTACTCGCTGGCCAGGTCAAGACAATAAGCTTAACCCTGGTGGCGGCAAGAGCGTTAGTGTGGAGTGGAAACCTCACCAGATTGACAGTGACTACGACGATTTAGAGGGTGTTTTCCCACCGAGGAAACCTCAACGCAAGACCGGCTATGATAGCGAAGAGAGCGACAACTGGGTCTCGTAGATACATGTTATGTTGATAAAGTTTTTTTATCTGTAGATCCAACTTCAATTAGATCGACACGCGATCTGTCACACGTGTAATGCTAGACTCAATTTAGTCTCCTTTTGGTCTTTAACGAGCATTTGGATAACCACAAAACATATATAGAAACCACTACACGGGTTAGACTGGTGTCAATAAATCGTTACAATGGCCCAAGTTAAAAAGAATACGAATGAGTGCCACATTCAAACAGGTGTCGTGAGAAAGAACAACGAGCAAATGGGGCAAACTGACTATCGAAGAATACAATGAAATAAAAGCTTGAAGAAGTGAAGGCATGGGTGTAAATAAGAATTCATGAGATTCGGCGTCAAGATCGTTTATTTCTTCTGAGAGGCGTAGGGGTTGACGGAATATACTTTGATAACGGGTGGGCTTTTAGTGAGATCAGCCGTAACAATAACCTGTGAAAGTGTTACATGTATACAACATAAAACAGACGGCGTACATACCGGAACGCTCTGCAATTCTCTGATCTCTTGGATGCGATGACCAGTGGTAGTAGCCCTGAGACCCTCAAATTCCGGTTTGAGCTTCGCTTGGGACAAAAGACGTTGCTTGGATGTTTCTTTGGTCTCAGGTTTCTCAGTGCGTCCAATTACAACCTCGTCCTCATCCTCATCTTCTTCAAATAAGGCAGATTCATCCTGAACAGATCGAGACGTAACCTCCATCTTCAGGGCATGCTGTTCAGCAGTCTGTTTCACCTTCCTCAAATGCTCATCGTCACTATTCTCTGCGAGCCAGCTGATCACATCCCGTTCGGACCAGTAAATTTGCAAGGTGTGCGAATGTTCATCGTACACATGATTCTGAAGTTAAGAGTTTTTAGTGGCGCATACTAAGGTCACCGGAATAACTCACGTCTATGGGCATCTGGTCAACATGGACACGCTTCTCAATGCCAAATTCGGGGACGAGAACATCGAAAGCAGCATCCAGAACACCGACCACCTTGGCTTGTCGTACTACGGGACCGTAACGCTGCGTGAGATCGGCAATAAGAAGGCAAAGGAACAAGTGAGCCGACTGCTCCTGAGCGAGCTTCGCAGAATCCTTTTTGCTGTCACGTAAAATTAGTAGGAAAATATTGAGCATTAAAATTATGACATACATGTTACATTGCTGTGCTATCTTAGCAACGGAGTCACGATCCATCGAGAATTTAGGCTCGACACCTACACCCTGAAGAATAGACTCCAATTGTCTGTGGACTACTATGTCCGCATAACGACGAATGGGAGACGTGAAATGCGTGTATAATGGGGCATTGAGGGCGTAATGATGATATTTGGCGATATCAAGCATGCCAGCACAGAAGTATTTGGCACGGTGCGTCACCTTATGAGATAAAAGTGCAATTATGCCACGATGCACAGGATTGTCAATCTTCTCAAAAGACTTCATTAATTCACCCGCCGACGAAATGTCAATTTTGTATCCAAGTCGCGTAGCGCGTTCTGCGAATGCAATCTACAATACACCATATTAAAATATTATGCAATAGCTAACAGAGAAGCTTCGCTTACGAGTCGACGTTCAATGGGGTCCTCGTGGCGACGAAGGAGAGCCTGTTCTGGTAGATGCAACGCTACTTGCTGCGCCACAGACATGTTGCTCAAAAGCATGAACTAATCACAGGTGTCAACGAAATAAGGAACTAACACGGCAGGAAAAAAACAGACCTCTTCGACCAACTGGTTGGCCTCAGTCGTATCATACGGTGAGCAATCAATTGGCATCCCATCTTCTCCCAGTTCGAAGGAGAGACGTGTAGAATTAAGTGCAAGGCAACCGTTCTCAAACCTCCGAGTACGCATTTGCCTGGCTAGGTTCTGAGGGGTAATCAATTTCTCAGGTGGGTTAAGCAGGAAGATTGCGTACCTGAAGGATCTTAATATCGTGTTCGATTTCGGACGAATCATGATCAGGGATGACAGCCGAATCACCGAGCGTCTTGCCGTCAATGACATTCTGCACGTTTTTATATGCAAGCTGGGCAGCAGACCTATCCAGACATTAATGCGAAAGCATATCCAAAGAAAGTCAGAAAACAAACTTAATTATGGTCTTCCCAAACCATTTTTTCAGAACACGGGCATCATCCGTCATGGTGAAGATGATCGAAAAGGTAAGTCGGTCCTCTCCAGCTCGCAGACTGCACAATTGCTCACTAAGTGCAGGAGGAAGCATGGGCACTGCACGCTGCACGAGATATACACTAGTGGCTCGCTTTCGTGCATCGCGATCCAAGGCCGTGTTTGGTTTCACGAAGTAAGAAACGTCAGCAATGTGAATACCAACGTCATACGTGCCATCTTCATTGGTTTTGATCGACAAGGCGTCATCGAGATCTTTAGCCGTGTCAGGATCAATGGTAAAGATTCTATCGCCTCGCAGATCTAAACGACCCTCAAGTTCTCTCTCGGGTATGCTGGAGCCAAGACAAAATTAAAAATATGACCAGATGGTAGTGATAAGTACAATACTCACATCCATGGCATTGGCGGCAAACATTTGATAACATTCTCAGTGAAATCCTCGGTAGGGAAGTTGCAGTCTTTAAGCAAGGCACTAGTTTCCACTTCTACATCACCTATAGGACCCAATTCTTCCACCAACGTTCCAAAGGGGTGAAGCGAACTAATGGGCTACATTTTTTTTAAAAGAAAAAGTCAATTAGTGTCTAGACGCGGGAATTAAACACGTACGTGTCGCTTTATGCAGGCCACAAATAACTTATCATTGTACGCCTCAGCGTTCTGTACAAAGTCGGGGGGAGCTTGCTCGGTCGGTATAGCAATCAGGGGCACACGTTTGTCGGTTGGCTTGAACCACACGATTTTAGGCCTTTCCGCAGGCTGCCGACGAAGGTCCTCGCCGCGGTCACCTTCGCGCTCACGTCGCTCAGCCTCTTGCTTTTCTTTGGTTGCAGCGGATGAGGGTCTCAATAGGCCTAGAGTACCCGAAAAGAGCTGGCCGGGCATGCGCTCTACAACAGCGACGATATGTCCAGCAAATTGGGGCTTAACCTCGTCGGTAACTCTGGAGAAAGATGAGCCCAAAAAAAAAACAAGATACGTCAACGTACTCTTCATCTTCGAATAGCATCAAGCCCTGGCCTTCAACTTCAACATCGTCTTTCTTCTTATCGTTCTTGCGACCGGCCGCAGACTTGGGGTCATAGGCTGCGTTCTCCTCCTTCTTCCGCTTTTTCTCTTCCTTTTCCTTTTTGGTCCCCCATACTTCGTCTACGTCAAGCAATTCAACAGCTACTATGTCGCCTTCGAGAGCACGGTTGCGATCTTTCGAGCCACAGATATAGATATCAGCATCTAGAACCTCAGTAGCAACATATGCGTCAGACCGATTGCGTTTATTGACACGCAGGATTCCGACAACTAGTTTCCCAGCGGCTAAAAGAGGTGGCAAAGATGCCTGGGGTAGATACGGCGCAAACAAGGACTTGCGCTGAGGTTGATTCTGCTGCTGGAGTTGTAGCTAAAGAAGAAATTAGACACTGTTATATATTATACACGTAAAGGTTACCTGAAACTGTTGCTGTTGTTGTTGTAGCAAGTTGTACCCGCCGGCATTGAGACCCATCATATTAGCGGCCATGACATTGGGCAACATGTTAGGAAAGCTAAAGGAAGCCATCTTCTGGTGGTGACCCCCGGCTGCAGCACGGAATTGTTGCAAACTCTGTAACTGAGCCTGAGCCTGGGCTAGGTCACCTAAACCTGCACCAACAGCACCCGCACCCCCATCTGAAAGCAACCATAAATCGACAAATATAACTAAAGAATGTATATAACCTACTGATGCGCCAAGTTGAATCAGCCCTCGAAGCTTGGCGTGAATGCCCTCCTAAGGCTGCAGGTGGCGCAAAACCGTCTTCATAACCATCCTGGACAAACTGGCTGAACGCGTTTACGTTATTCTGACCAGGCTTATTCAAAACATTAACGCTGTGCCGTCGGCCATGACCGCGAGGAAGAGCTTGGGAGTCATCCCTCCCGACTCCCAAACCTACGCCGCCACCAAGACCAGCGTTAAAGCCCATTCCTGGCAAGTTGAAAGCTCCAAAGTCTGTGCTCATGGGACTACCAGGGATCTGCTGGCTTTGAATACGTCTATGTGCGTTAAACCGGCCACCTGGTCCGACCTGCGTATTAAAAGTTCCCATGATTTGATTAGAGGCCAACTGTTGCTGAAGAAGCTGCTGTTGCTGTTGCTGAAGCGCTTCGATCTGCGACTGTAGGGCAATCTGGTAACAATTCAACATCTGTTTTACAACGGCTTAAAGAAGTATAATTCACCTGTTCTCGCATAATATCGGGGAGTTGACCACGAATATCACCACCTTGGTTGTGGCCTTGGGCACTCTCAGGCTGAAAATCGATCTGTTGGCTGCATTGCGGAAATTGAAAGGAAGCATCCTCTTCCTCATTGATGGGCGGGCCGAGCGGGACATTGGATGCTGCTCGCCTTCTTGCTCCAAAAGTAAAGGTCGGAGCTAACTGCGGTCGCCCAGAAGGGCCTGTTACTTCGCCTTGTTGTTGCCCAGCAAGAGCCGCAAATCGAGGTGCAGTGAACCCAGGTTGCTGTTGCTGTTGTTGTCCGCGAGGGAAAGGCTGTTGACCATAGATCTCTTCGGGAATTTCGCCTTCCTCAAATTGTTGCTGTTGAGGAGTGCGGACATCCTCATTATCTTCCATCATTGCGCCTAGCTGAGATGAAAATTGCTGCAAGGACGGGGGATAAGCCGGTAATCCACTAGCATGAGAATGAGAACCAAGAGAAGCAGCTTTGCGATGTCTCGCAGACGCAACAGCTGCAGCGCCAGGCGTCGGAAAACTTGCAGCGCCGGGTTGAAAGACCGGGGCGTTCGGTGGCAAATTAGAAGAAAGTTGTGGGACCGGCATAGAAGAAGCATTGGGCATAACGGACGACTGAGACGGAGGAGATATAGACTTCAAATCGGTAATAACGCGTTGAAGGGAAGTGAGCGCATCGCTGTTGTCTGAGCCTGGGACAGGAACCGGGGATGTTGATGGCTTGTCATCCTTTGCGGCAGTATTTCCTTGACCACGGCCAGCAGCAGATTGGGAGGCTTGTCCCCTCCTATGATTTCCACCACCTCTCCCCTGGCTCTGGTTCCTGCCGCCACCTCGTTCAGCCTTCTTTCCATCGTGCTTCTTTGCATCAGCATCTTTCTTCTTATTAGAATCATTAGAATCATTCGGGGGGGACGCAGAACTGGTAGGTTTCTTATTGCTAGTTCTGGAGGAAGGTCTGGCACCACCAGCATTAGCCCCACCAGAATTGGCCGAGCTGGCGATGCTGGGCGTGGCTTTGGGGGTTCCTGTGGGCTTTTTGGAACGTGGCCCAGTAGATTTCTTCTCTTCCTTCTTGACTGCAGGCGCTTGGGCAGTTTCGTCAGTCATGTCGTTCGTGATTACAAAGTTACAGTTATTTTTTTGTTCGGTTTTTTGGGATGTATGTGACTGTTTTTAGTGTTTTTGAGTGTTATGTGACTTATCAATTAGCTTTGAACAAAGCGGAAAAGGGAGAGCTTGTGATGCGTGTCAACTGTTGTCGTGTTGGGAACGACAGGAACTCACGAGTTCGGAGGTGCGAGGATTGCCTTGGCTGGGCCTTGGGTGTAAAGTGACGGCGTTGCCTGGATCGGCGAGTGAACACAGTACTTGTGAGCGAAGTCTTTCGCGTATGGGGATGGTCGTAGATGGAAGAGAGTGAAAGGGTTGGAGCTTTGCAAATTGGAACTGCGCTCAAGGTTATTCACTTATAAATACTTCCGTGAAGTCACACTCGCCAAAAACATCTCCTACAATAGTGATAAAGATGGAAGTTCTGTGCCTTTTCCAAAAAGAACAAGTTCATACATTTTCTATCAAGATTCATGTATAATTGTAGGGTAGGCATGGTAAAAACTATTGTTTAATAATACTTTTGCAGAGGCTTACGGTCAGCAGCCTTACAAATGGGACTAACTAGTCCAGGATAACTTATACAGTAGTATGTAAAGTCTGCTTTATCTTTTTTCCGGCGTCGAATAGCTAGCAGCTGCGGGCGGGTCAAATGACATCCACTTTCCAAGTACGACGAAGTGCTTCAAGCACTTGGTTCCCGCGTGAAGGATCCACAGCTTTGGTCCCGGCTTCTAAAAGTCGAGTTTTGAAGCCAAATTTACGTGCATCAATCAAAGTATTCTTGACGCAGTAGTCCAATGCCAGACCCACAACATCGATCTCATCAATGTTGTGTTGGTAGAGATATTTCGCTAATCCGGTAAATACGCTGTACTCGTTGTCTGCGAAGGCAGAATAAGCGTCCACCTCTTGTAGCTCGCCCTAGCGAGGAATCACGTGAATTTATGAGAGAGAAAACATTTTAGTAAAAACACACCTTTTTTATGTAGATTACTTTCTCAGGACCCAGAGCGTCTAGCTTAGCCTTCACAGTTTCTTCAATCTGACTCCCAAAGGTGTCCTGTATGCAGTGGTCAGGCCACAGCATTTGAGGAATAGTCCGCGATTCGTCGTGTAGTATAGGTATGTCGATTTGTGTAAAAGGGGGTTTTGAATGTGTAGACGCAAAGGAGATGTGTCCATTGGGATGCCCTGATACGCAAACTGAGCTTCAATTCGAGCACGACAGCGTAGTAACTTACAATCCTTAATTTTTCATGCGTGATTTGTTCTGACAGCATAAATAAAGAATGTTGACGTACCATTGATGCAGCAATCACTTCATAATCGTCAGAATGTTCCAGAAGATCGTTTATGAACGGTAGGACGGTCTCCCCGTCAGGTACGGCAAGGGAGCCATTGGGAGGTAAAAAGTCGTACTGAAGGTCTACCACGAGAAGGGCTTTCCGAGGCATAAAGTGGCACTTGAGTCAAGTGGGGACTTCGTGCCTGTGACTAGTTCTTACCCCATTCATCTCCCTGACTGTTTGATCCCGGATTCCCGGTTCAATACACCCAATACTCGCCCAATAGATGGGAGATACAACTGTAAGCCTTGGAATTTAGATAGAAATCCAATGTTGTCTATATCTAGATTTTATTGCGACATTAATATCTTAGAGTCTACCCAATAATATAGCAGTCATGAACGAACACTTGCCCAAGTCTACCAATGTTTTATGACGGGAAGCCATGAGGCGATGTCTGCCCAGGTACAATAGGTGAATGCGTATGTATATGTGAACCATCTACTATTATATCCATTCCAAACCAAGAAATATTTATGCATGCAAGCGCTTTACAATAGCGTCGGTAAATTCCTTTGTGCTGGCCTTGCCACCAAGATCACCAGTTATAGTCTTCCCATCGGCAATGGTCTTATAGAATCGTTTAAAACTTGGTGCACCAGGGATAAAGAAATCACTTACGCCAAGAGCAGCCTTCTCGATTTTTGCAGCATGCTCAGTGAGATTCATATGCCTGAGATTTACGTCAATTAGAAATCGAGTAGTGCTTGTTCAGAAAAATGAAAAGGATGTGTACCTTAACATCATCAATGAGGAGAGAAGCAGCGCGGTAGGATTAGCGAGCCCTTTGCCTAATGAAAAGCAAAGTCAAGAGTATTCGAGTGTAATGAGAGAGAATACGCACCTGCAATATCAGGCGCGGAACCATGAACGGCCTCGAAGATTGATGCATCCTAATACCAACATCAGAGGATTCGTGACATGAATCCCTGCAGACTGCTCACCCTTCCAATGTTGCCCGAAGGTGTCAACCCCAAACCTCCGATAAGACCAGCACACATGTCAGACAAGATGTCGCCATACAAATTGGGCATGACCATAACTCTGTCTGCGTATGGCCTTGGGTTCTGGCACACTTGAAGACATACACGATCAAGCAAATCTTCGTCGTAAGCAACGTCAGGGAATTCCTTTGCGACCTGTCTGCACGCCGAAAGGAACATTCCATCTGACATTTTCCTTCACGAAATGAATGTCAGTAAGTCTTAACAAAGCGGCAATGACAAAGAACATACATGATGTTAGCTTTATGAACAGCAGTGACGCGTAGCCTGTTATTAGCTTGAGCGTAATGGAATGCATAACGCGCTACTCGTTCCGACGCATCCCAGGTGATTAATTTGATCGACTGAACGACGCCGTCTACCACCTATATACGCATCGACCAACATTAAAAACCGGCTACATACAAAATCATAGCAAACCTCGTGCTCAATACCGGAGTACTCCCCCTCGGTATTTTCTCGGATGAGAACCGTGTTGACGTCGTCGTATGGTGTTTTATATCCTTTGATGGAAACACAGGGACGAACATTGGCGAAAAGATTGAAGGTGCGACGCAAGGTCAGATTGAGCGAAACATGCCCCTTGCCAACTATTCTTTGGTATAACTACCAGCCATAAGTGTATAAAGATGGATACCTACTTGGGGTTGCAAGGGGACCTAATGTGGTCATTAATATTACCTAGGTCATTAAACAAGACTGTTCAACACGTACCTTTCAAAGCCACTGTGTTTTTCTTCACAGAGGTAATGGCCTCGTCGGGGATGACAGTTTTGCCGCCTTTCTTCACTGGTGTAACACTGACTTCCTCCCACTCTATGGGTACCTATTACAGACAGGGTTAGACAACGCCTGGCAAAATGATTAGAGTAAACTAGCCTGTGCAGCCTTATAAATCGACTTGACGGCCTCGCTGATTTCAGGTCCGATTCCTGAAGATAAGAAAAGGTGGTAAAAGAGTTGCCGTAATAATCAGAGCCAGCCCATACCATCACCAGGTATCAGCGTCACCGCGTATTTCCCCTGTGAAAACTGTAAGGGCGCAAGACTTTGACAAAATAAGGATCCGTGGACTAACGTTTGGGTTTTTCTGACCTGCAAAGGCTGCAGTAGGAGCAGGTGCCGCATAACCTCTTCTAAACGTGGCCTGATTGGGACTTTAGAGTCAGAATCGTATGTCTGTAGAAATACATTACTTGAGTCCCCCATAAGCATTGTCTTGCCGCGCCAGGCAGCGAACGAGTAGTGAGCATGGTGAAGGAGTCTGCTGAAGCTACGGAGACAAAAAAGGACCGTCAATATATTCTGATGGCGACCGAGTCCTGTACTCTAAATCTTTCCTAAACAGGCAAGTAGACGTATATTTGCAAACTTTAGATATTGTTTTACTGCAAATCCCTGTATTTATCTGTAACCTCATTATAATTATATTGTTACAGCTCCCAAATGATATTCCATGACATAAAATAGAGAGAAAACGAAATAAACGGGGAAAATCCTCATCCGCTAAGCAGTCCATTAAGTTGCTCTCGATATTGTTCCATTTGTCTTCGCTCTTCCTCCTCCTCTGCATCGTTCAAAGCCTAGTAATCTTGTTAATATATGAACTTTCAAAAAAAATCGGCCACCTACAGGAAGTTGAGCACCAACACTACCCGCCTGTCCTAATTTCCCATTAGTTATTTCAAAGAGAACTTTGTCCACCTCCGCATCAGCTTCCTCGTCCAGCTCCTCATCATCTTCCATTTGAACGGTCTCGTCGATCATCTCCTCTATAATTCCTGCCTGTTTAAACAGTAAGTCATGGCCAGCTCATGAAACCTCCCTCCCTCACCTTGGTCATTTCCATACTCATTTCCCGCATTGTCTGGCTTATCTGCGGCAACTTTATCAACGAATTCCACAGCTTCATGATTTCAGTCGATTTTTGCAGAGTTCCTGTAACCTTCACCAGGGCTACAGAACTATAAATCATGATAAATCCCTGAATATCACAAGGACACACTCACCCATTTGTTGCATCAATTGCACCTCGATTGAACTCAATCGTGCCTTGCTCACGTGTAGCCGACCTCTCTGCTTATTACTCCGTACGACCTCTTTAGCCAATATTCGTGCATTCTGGGTATCTCCCTTCGATGCCAGCTGCTTTAGTTGCATACGAGCCTTATTCGTAGCCGCATCTAACTACCAGCAAGCGTGAATCGTGAATTACGGTAAACTCGCAGTATATAGCACACCACACCTGTCGTATCTCCCGGTCTAGATGACGTTGTTCAGTTTTCAATCGTCGCTGCCAACCCCGTACTTTCTCTTGCGGACTTGGTCCGTAAAAGAACCGATTAATCGACTGCATTGTTGTGGCTGCCGGTCACGGTAGAGAAGACGGAAGTTGTGGGGGTCAGTGGGTCGGAGGGCTTGAATCTGATGCCGTCATATTACCAGTTATGCACAGGTTCGTCGCACGTCTATAATTTCTTGTCGCAGGGAATAGTTGATACAAATTACTTATTACATATAAACGTAATGATTTGATGAATACAAGCTCCTAAGAAATATTGCACTGTACAAGAACAAGTATTGATGTCCTATGAGTATATCTTGTTCCCCTTAAGAATAAACTGCGGCATCACATCGTTGATGTTTCTCGAAGAGAAACTGTAGCCACCCCTAGGCATAGCCCACAAACTCAGGATTCAACTATAGACCAGGACCAAACAGGGAATAAATTGAACCTGAGACAAGTGGGTGCCCTACTAATGTTTTAATAAACATTGCACACCACTGTGGCGCGGGGGAGTCGCTTTAAGACGATATGCGTGATCGGGTAATCGCTGCCCCTATCCACGATAAGAGCGATATGTCATCCTTTGGGCTGTACCGTGACACGGCTCTGTTTTCTTGAGTGCCCTTGACTTCCGTCAGTGTACAGAAGAGATGCGGGATATCCCCAGGCTCGAAATGAAGCTTATACGACCTGCTCAGGGATTAGTAGCAGATAAAGCATATTAATAAGAAAGACCTCACAAAACTGTTGTATCCCAACGTCCGATTGCCTTACTGCTCAGCCTATCCACGAACCAGGTCCCTTCTACTGACGAGGAGAGCCCTCTCCCAATTTTACAGATGCTGTCAAGCAAGCAGCGCTCAACTTCATCCTTTAATAATTGAGACAATTGTGGCACAGAAGCAATTGTCAAAGTAGCTTGGGGCAGGCTAACAACCAGCGTTGAAGGCGCCAAAAAAGTAAAATGCAGAGTACGACTGAACACAGAGAATTAATATTTAGCACACAGAATAACCAATTCAACCTTACCAATTATTAATGCGGATCATTGCGTCCCCGCCGATGCGTGGTTGGCCCTCTCCAGTCAGAAGATCCACAAGCTGCATGCCTGTCTCTCCCACCGCTACAAATCGTGTCTTGGTCGGAATTCCAGCCTGGGACAGTGCGTATTCCATGTTTCTCAATTCGGTCTCAACTCTAGCACAGAATAATTTGTACTGAAGCATGTTGACAATGGGGCGCAATATCAGTGGGAGAGACGGGCGCAATTTAGTTGGTGCATTAGATGGTGATAACGACAGCCTTTGATTTCTCGCATGCTTATGAGCCCTTACAAGTAGAAGCACAAGCGATGCATGTATTAAATCGCATGTAGCTCGTTCTTCAGCATCTAATTCACCAATCGCTGCTGAAGAAGTACCTTCATCACCCTCGACCTATGAGTGGCATTAGATACGCCGACGTCTGCTGGAGCTGCAAAAAAAAAGAACTTACTAGTTCAAAACGGACTTCAACGTGCTGCGCGGTTTCAATCACAATCAGCCTCTCAGAGAGTCGGACGCCAGCAGTCGGTAATGTTCCCGCTTCTCGGATTAGTTGAGAAAATATTTCCTGATCGACTACCTCGTTCTGCGCGAAGCGCAACAAGGCGTTCAAGTCTTCAACGTTCGAATCATCGGGACCCTGGTATGAGTCATGGACTACACGTTGCTTTCCATTTCCTTCTGAGGTCACTAAACTGACGCGCATTCGGGTTGGCTGATGACGAGGCAACACCAAAGGACTTTTTTCAGATTCATGCACAGCCAGGTGTGCTACTGCTTTCTGTTTGAAAACAATAGGTGCTTTAAACCGAATTGGAGAATGAGAAGAAAGATGATTCATTGACCGTTGGGATAACGTACATTCTGCTAGTCCAAACGTAATCCAGAAATCGCGAGCAGTTTTATCGGCCCCTTTTCCTGTCGGCGTACCAGCAGGGAGCGGGGCTGGTACAAACCCCCAGTTAGCGTTTCTCGTTTTCAGTGCGTCACTCCAGTATTTCTCGCCACGTATTCGCACCCGTTCCATACTATCAGCTGCTGTTTTGAAAGCATTAGCAGCTTTACGAAGGGCTTCGTCTTTTCCACCGATGGTGAGCTGAGCATTGAAAGCCTGGACGGAGGGGATTTCAGCTTGTTTATATATAGTGGTTGAAGATAGGGATGCAGGGGGGAGATCAGAAATAGCTGGAGCTTGGTCCGCGGTGGATAATAGAACAGCGAGAAGATCTCGGGCCTGTGACATTTCTCCATAGGCTACGCTGCAAAGTCTGATTAATTATGGCCGGAAAAATTTACAGTGGCGTACTGAAGTTGGGGTACCATATCTTTACGCATTTGCAAAAGCTCCTCAGGAGTCATGGTCTGGTCTCTTCCATTCGATTTGACATTATCCTTGGAAACATCACCTG